>JAUDYJ010000006.1:82058603-82658603 GCA_030761175.1 Masticophis lateralis | reverse complement strand
ATACTTCACCCTCCCCGAGCCTCCATGTGCATCCTGCACTTACCTGCATCCAAAACGGGCCGCATGGGGGCTCCTGGGAAGGGAGAGGCGGGGTGGACGGGGCCAGCCGGGAGTGGGATTTGGGGATTCTCCAAACTGCACAGAATCTTAGCTAGAGGTTCCTGCAAAACCCCGGTTAGGGTTAAAAAAGAAATGAACAAAAGTTGCTGAGGAAACTATGTGGAGAGGTCCCTAAAATCATTAGGAATCACTCAAGATCCCCCCCCCCCCAACATTTTTCTCTATGCTATGATTTGTGACTGAAATATTTTCCATCTAAGAAAGGATTCGGTGTTGTTTGAGCTTGGCTGATGAGGATATCTGGGAAGAGGAATGTGTCACTGTTGTCTTCTTCCCTTATGAATTTTATTCCTCTGGGAATCAAGAGAAGAGGAGGGACAAGAGAAGAAGAAAACAACAGCACACTGTCCTTCCTGGTTATCTTCATCAGCCGAGAGAACGATGGCAAATGAGAACCACAAGTCTATCCAAATCAACACACACCAATCAAATGCTCTATTATCAAAGTAGCAACCCAACTGCCATAAGAGAAACTGCAGAGCCATTATTCAGCACAAACACACTGCACCAACCCAGAATATCAGAAAAAGGGGAGCAGACTGATTTACACAACTTTATTCCAACAAAACGGATGCCAAGCACCTTTATCCGAAAGCGCGTGACTTCTCAAGACCACTGCAGCGCAGTTGACACAAGTTATGAGAAATACAACACTCCCATATGTCAAAAACATTTCAGAAATAACAAAACAGCTATTACAACAACGCAGCATCCTGGTAGCACGCAAACCAACTAAAGACATCCAAAACATTATAAGTAAACAACAAAAAAAAAAAGACCCAGTAGGCTAAGGAGAAAAAACCAGGAGTCATCTATAACATACAATGTAAGGATTATAACAGCCACTATGTAGGACAGGCTGGCAGAAGACTTAACAACGCACCTATATTGCCACTTAGAATTCAGAAGACACGACAAAAACTTTAAATCTCACAACACATGGACAGATTTAACCATAGATTCAATCCGGAAGCTGAGCCTCCTAGACCAAACGAAGTCCAAAAACACTAGGGAATTCCTAGAAGACAAATCACCCATGAACATAGAAATAAGCAACATTTGTGCACCACTCAAAAGAGATGCTAAAAAAGCTAAGAAGGAAACAAAACCACCAGAAAACATCCCTCCAACACCCGCATAAATTGGGATTAACACCAGATAACCAATGAAGCAAAAAACAACAACACACCAATAACGTAATTAAGGAATTGCTAAGGAGATAATCACACCCCCAGTGGGCAGGCAAACTACTATGTATAAATAGGAAGCAAACCTGTTACATCCGGACGGCAAGCATGAGCAGCCGATTGGTCCATGAGCAGACAGGCAGCTGGCGGGAAATTGGCGGCTCCTGATTGGCCCAGTTTCTGACAGCAGAGTATAAAAGAGCTGTCACTGCCTCAAGATGCCGCTCGCTCTCCATGGTAGTTAGCAAACCAGAGCGAGTCATTGTTAGCTGTTATTTGTTAGCCAATAAACATTATGAAGTGTTTATTCTGCCTCACATCCCTTTCATAGCCTCTTGTTCCTCGAACAGAACAAAACCAGTGGTGGGATTCGGCCGGTTCGGACCAACCGGTTGTTAAATTCCTGGCTGGCCCCGCCCTTTCCAGGAGTCCCCACACGCCCCGTTTTGGCTCCCAGATAAGTGCAGGGAGACCTACTAGGCCCAAAATGGAACATGGGGGTGTGTGGTGGTTCTCCCCTACCCCCCACCCCCGCCCGTTTTTGCTCTCAGAAGGCTGCAGGGAGGCCTACTAGGCCCAAAACGGGTTGCGGTGGGGGATGGGGTGACCTCCATGGCCCGTTTTTGCTGGCAGGCGGGTGCAGGAAGCTGAGTGCTGCCTGTCACACACCCCTGGCCACGCCCACCCAGCCAGTCATTAGGGCAGAGAACTGGTTGTTAAATTATTTGAATCCCACCACTGAAGCAAACCCTACCCTGACTAGCACTGATGATGTTAGCTAGTTGGGTAGTGAAACATCTCCAACCAGATTACCAAACTCAGAGAGCACCAAAGGCTCCACAATTTCACCTTGAGCTATAACTCTTCCATAAGAATGGATATTTTTAGGTATTATTTTCCTTATTGGAGTTGAGTAGTTCAGGGAATGGAGTTACATACAGTTGAGTACCCCCTGGTCTTCCCTGCAATATCGGTAGTCCTCGACTTAGAACAGTTCATTTAGTTACCATTCAAAGTCACAACAACATTGAAAAGAAGTGACTAATGACCATTATTTTTCATACTTTTAATGACCATTGCAGCATTTGCTATTGTAATTAAAATCCTGACTAAAATTATATCACTACTGTCCCATGTCTGAGGTTTTTCAGTCTTTTAGTTTGGTCTAGTTATCTACCAGACTAGAAATTAAAACGACTTAGTTGTAACTGGCAGGGGGGTTTAGGGATAGCCCCCCCTCGCCCAATCTCTCGAGATGCAATCAATTTCACTTATGTGGAAAATAAACAGAGGAAGGAGTATTAGGCATGTTTGTTGCCTTGAGTTATTTCTAAGAAGAAGAATAAAGGCAGGGCACAAATAAATAAATGAAAATCAATCTGGAAATCCACAACTTACATGCCATCCGTTCTTGAGTTTTCAGTTGAAGTGTAGCATTCACTCACAGGGCCTTCTTTTGAAATCGGAAGCTCCGCAACATCCCAGCAACTCGGTGGAAGCTATGAGTAGGGGTAGCACACGGGCTAGGAGCAGAGCTCAGGCATGTACCGTGTGGGTGTGTGTGTGTACGCAGACCACAGGGTTAGTTTGGTTAGAGCACGGATATCAAACTTGATTTCATTGAGGGGCCACATCGGGGTTGTTTTTGACCTCAGAGGGACGGGTGGGCATGGCCAGCTCAACGTCACTCGACGCTCCGTTTCTGGCCACGACAGCCTCTTGCGGCCCTCTGCCAGTGAAAACGGAGCCCGGGAGAGCCACAGGAGGCTGTCGTGGCCAGAAACTGAGCTCAGGAGGCCTGTGTGTGGCCCTCCTGAGTGCCATTTTCGCTGGCGGAGGCACCACGAGTCGGTCTTTTGCTATTTCCAGGGGAGGCCCACGGTCCAGATCTAAGAACTCTGTGAGCCAGATCTGGCCCCCATGCCTTGAATTTGTCACCCCTGGGTTTCGAGTCAAGGAATTGTTCTGTCTGTGTGAAGCAATTTGAATATTCTTTCCCTCCCCCCTGTACTGCTTTTCAGGAAGCTACTTTGCCAGAGATGCCAGTTATTCAGACAACTACTGTCCGGCGAAGGAGGATGAGAAGATGATGTTTTTAGCTCAAGTTCTAGTGGGTGAATATGTCGTGGGGCGTTCGACATACACTCGCCCACCAGCAAAATTGACCGACATGCTCAACTGTTACGACAGCTGTGTGGATAACACATTAAACCCATCGATCTTCGTCATTTTTGAGAAGCATCAGGCTTATCCTGCGTATCTTATCTTTTACAGGGAAGAAAAGAAATGTATTTTATCTTAAAAAGATGCCTTTACATTACCTTAATCTTCTTAGCAGTTTAAATGCCTATGGCCCTCCTTTTCAAATCAATCCAATTTTATAGAACCAATTATATACCTTCAGGGGAGTACGAAAAGCTGAATCGCTATTGTTGATGGATAGTAACCCAACTCTATTTTTTATCACAAAGTTGTTTTAAGAAAGAATACTGAAAATTTGTAATAATAATAATAATAATAATAATAATAATAATAATAATAACAGGGTTTTAATCCATTTTTACTAACTTCGTTTCTTAGTAAACAAAAGTTTTTGTTCCCCTTCTGCCTTTAGCTTTTAATATATGACGTTTATTATGGATGGGTGTTTAATCCATCAATAAGGCTGGACAAACTATGTTTATTCTTTTGTCCTCCTAGACGGATGCAAATTGTTATTACTGAAGACATACAGCGAGTGATTATCAAAAGAAACTCCTGTTTGCTCCGCGTATAAGTGTAAAGTTCGCATCAGCCATAAGGTCCAGTGGTTTATATCTGTGGTTCTGGATCTGTGATGAAAAGTTCTTCGTTTTCTATTTCAGCTAACGCAATCATGTTTCTATGCATCTCCTCCTCCTCCTCCGTTTTCTCTTTTAATGATTTGATGTAACGCTTTCTGGCAGCTTTCCAATTTCAGCCGTTTCGTATTTTCAGTTTAGCAAGCATGTGACCCTCGCTTTTTCATTTTAGACAAGATTAGTATTACATTTCCTTTGGATTTGCATATTTGCATATTGGATTATACAACACGAATATTGGGAAAATGCGATGCTAATTTTGGCCATTTGGCTTGAAAAGCGTCATTGTGGTAATAGAAGTGCTAGGACTGGGGATGGCGTTAGACCCTGGATATCAAGAAATGTGTAGTTGTGCCTTAGAAAGAAAACTTCTGTCACTTTATAAAGATAATCCTTGAACCGATGACCCTTTTGTTCAGTGGCTGTTCAAATTCGTAATGGTCCTAAGCAAGGAGACTTAAGACCCAGACCAGAAGTTAACAGCTGTCGCAGTGCCACTCACGTGGTCAGAATTCGGGGACTTGGCAGCCCGCTCTCACCACCACCTGCCTCTCTTCCCTGTTTATATACCCTTCTGACCTGCACTCTACCACCCTAGCTGATCTCCTCAATCTTGCACCTATTGCTGATGAGGGAAGCTGGGCCTGGCTACTGAGCTGGACTTTCGGTTGCGGAAAGAAAAATAAATGCCAAAATCAGTCTGAACCACAGCATACCAAACTAGGCACCGGTTTTGGGGGTTTTTTTTCCTTTCCCACACCTGGCAGCTGGGCACACCTCATAGCAGTGGGATTAAGAAAATGGCAGAGTGCAGGTGGCAGGGCCTCGGAGTGTAAGGAGCAAGGGTGACTGGGATGAGATGGCCGTGGCTTCCGGGGGATTTTGCCAGTAGTCCCTGAATGGTGCAGTTCTAGAGCTGCCGGCCACCCCACAAGGCAGAGTGCAGGGCAGCCAAAAGGAACAAGATGGATGGAGTGAGGGAGCTGGAGACAAGGTCCTTACTAAGTCTTAGGGCTGGGTGAGACCAAACGAAGTGATTTGGCTTGGGGTGGGGTAGTCGCTTAACGACTGCAACAGGGAGATTGCTGTCATAAGTCGGTGTAAGTCACATAATTTACGATTCCTGATTGCTGTCATAAGTCGGTGTAACATAATTTACGATCCTTTCGTTTGGCAACAGAAATTCCAGTTCCTGTGGTCCTAAATTGAGAGCTTCTGTGGTGATTTTTTTTTTTTGTACTTCTTTTTTACTTCCCCGCTAAAATTGCTTCATGAATAAAATGTTAATTTTAGCAAGTGAGTTGTCTTTTTTTTTTTTAATGCTCCTCATGTGTACATTTGGACAATGTGCAGGCGACACATCCTAGAGACATAACGCCGTTTTAGGTCCTCCCCTCAGGATGGCACTACAAGGCATTGCAGGCCGAAACAACTAGACACAGGGACAGTTGTTTTCCCCTCATGCCGTCATTCTGCCGGACACCTAATTCTCACAATGCTGTCTAATACAAGGGTCTCCAACCTTGGCAACTTTAAGACTTGTGGACTTCAATTCCCAGAATTCCTCAGCCAGCAAGCTGGCTGAGGAATTCTAGGAATTGAAGTCCACAAGTCTTAAAGTTGCCAAGGTTGGAGACCCCTGGTCTAACGTCTACATGTATTTCCCCATGTAGCATGGTTGTAGCATCATTGTTTATCCTTATTATCTTTCTTACTCCTCCCTTTTACTGGTATTGTATTATCATCATTCTGTTGCTTTGCACGTACACTGATCGTCTGCACCATGGAGAAAAATTCCTGGTGTGTCTAATTCCCCTTGGCAGAATAAAAGTATTCCGTTCCATGCATTAGCCAATCTAAAAAAAAATATCAAAAGACATCTCCACTGTTCAGTTAGCCACAACCAAGGAGAAGGTCTCCCTGGCAGGGTGAGGGAAGAAGTTGGGGAAGGGGTGTCCTGCTTTCATTTCCGGTCACAGATTTCCAGTTGAGGATCCTCGAGGATTGTATGATCACTGACAAAAGGCTTAGTTCTTTACCCATCCTTCAAGTGATGTTTTGCATTCAGAAACCAGGCAGGGTTTTGGTCTGACTGCAGCCATCATGACATTTTGTGATCCTCCCGCCCTGCATGAAGAACATTTCTACGGATACCCTATTTCCGTGATGGCGAATCTAGCAGTGTGCCACAGGTGGCATGCGGAGTCCTCTCGGGGGGCATGCCAGCAGTCGTCCCAGCCCAGCTTCACCACGCATGCATGCGTGCCTCCTGCCAGCCAGCTTGTCTGCTGCACATATGCAGGGGGGGATGAATGCACAGGAGGGCAGGGCACATGCACGGGGATGCAGGCGGCTTTCCAGGCCCAAAATGGGGCACGGGGCCTTGCGTGCCCCCCCCCATGCCCCATTTTGGCTTCCAGGTTGGAGCAGGAGGCTTTCCAGGCCCAAAACAGTGCGAGGGGCCGGGATGCATGCACAGGGGGGGCACTCACATTGCATTTTGGGGGTTTGGGCACATGCATGTGAATTCGCTCATGCACGCTTAGGGTACTCGGCACCAAAAAGGTTAACCATCACTGCCATCCTATTTGTTTCCCTGCTGGTTGCAATGTGAATGTGGATTTACAGACGGCTGTTACGTACAAGCTGGGCTGACAAAATCAGAAATGAGGTGGCTCCTGAGTCCCAGCTGATGGCTAGAGAGAAAAAAACTGTTTAAACTCTTGCCACCGGCCGCCCTACAGCTGATCAGTGTTAAAAGAAAACAAATGAGTAGACCAGTGCCTGCAAAAATACATGAGTAGACCAATGCCTGCAAAAATACATGTGTAAATCAGTGCCTGCAAAAATACATGAGTAGACCAGTGCCTGAAAAAATAAATGGGTAGATTGGTACAGCTCTGCAAGCAGTTAAAAGCCTGGTAGACCAGTACCATGTTACATGACCATCAAGCCATGCCCACAAAATAAGCCACGGTAGTAAAAAATTTTAGAACCCACCCAAGTCAGATGTGTTTTAGAAAGTCGGCTGCGCAGATGACAGATTACCGTCCTGCATGTCTGCCTAAGGAGCTTATAATTCCACTTATGTACATAAATACATAGCAGAAAAAAATCTTGTATGACTGCCCCCCCCCTTTTTAAAATTTGATTTATATGCCGCCCTTCTCCAGAGACTCAGGGCAGCTTACAATGTGTTAAGCAATAGCCTTCATACTTTTGTATATTTATATTTATATAAAGTCAGCTTTTTGCCCCCAACAAATTGGGTCCTCAATTTACCCAATTTATAAAGGATGGAAGGCTAAATCGACCTTGAGCCTGGCTGGGATTGAACTCTCAAGTAATTGCAGGCAGCTGGATCTTAAATGCTGCCTTTGTAGGAGGCATTACTCCCCTACGCTACTCAGGCTCCTTTATGAGCTTTCGTTGGGAATTATGACAGCAAAAAAAAAATTGACTGCAACCTGTCTTCAAAATTAACGATCGTTGTGTCACACACACACACACACACCCCACGATCGCGCAATTGCAATTGGGGCACTTAGCAACCAATACGCATTGATGAGCAGTTGCACCATCCTGCAGTCATACGGTCATGATTTGCAACTGGCTTCAGAGAAGCGGAGCTGGATTCCCTTAACAACCGTGTGATTTGCTTAACAACAGGTGGCGCTTCGCTTAACCACGGGAGTAAAAATGGCTGCAAAATCCAGTCCAGTGACTTTCTTAGTGACCAGATCTTCAGTCCCAAGTGTGGTGGTAAGTCAAGGGCCGCCTGTACCTTATTTTGGGGATAGTGGAAACGTTCAGCGGGCTCCGTAGACTACTTTGTGTACATTGCATATTCCCAAATGCAGCAGAATTTTTTTTGACAGTGCTGCTTACTGACACTTTTATGCTCTCTTTCTGTGCATGGAAACATGTTCGAAATCTGGAATTTAAACCTTTTTCAAAAACAGGCAATAAATTTGTGCTTTCTGAATAACCAAATATTTATTTGATAGTTCTGCAGCCCAAAAGCTTTTAATTATACTCCATTGATTTTTTAAAAAATAGTTATTTGTAAACTAGCATTGCCAACAGACCATAAGCCAACAACCTTCTATATCTGGCTACCTTTTGCTTCTGTAGAGATGCATGGAAGCAGCTAGGATTCAATGAACTACCGTATTTTTCAGAGTATAAGACGCACCTTTTTCCCCCCTAAAAGGGAGTGAAAATTTAGGTGCCTGGATAGCTCAGCAGACTAATGCATTGTAATTAAACACCAGCTGTCTGCAATTACTGTAAGTTCGAATCTCACCGGGCTCAAGGTTGACTCAGCCTTCCATCCTTTCTAAGGTAGGTAAATTGAGGACCCAGTTTGTGGGGGCAATAAGCTGACTTTGTATAAAATATACAAAAGTATGAAGGCTATTGCTTAACGCATTGTAAGCCGCCCTGAGTCTCCGGAGAAGGGCGGCATATAAATCAAATTAAAAAAAAAACCTAATGTAGCCCCTTCCATCCACTGGCCTCCACCCTTTGGCCTCTGCCTCCCAGCAGTTACCTCCTTGCAGCAAACAGCAAGAAAAAACAGCTCCTTTCAGCTTCAGCACAGCCTGATTAGCACAAGTTGATTGGATCAGCCTCCCGACTCTCAGCTGTCTTGTGCGGGGCTCTGCTGCTTGCTGCAAGGAAGAAAATTGCTTCTTCCTTGCAGCGGATTTTTTCCCCCTTGTGCTAATCAAGCTGTGCTGAAAACGAAAATGAAAGTAAAGCAGGCTGTTTGCTGCAAAGATGCAAAATTGCTCAGAGGCAGATTTCTTTTTCTTCTTTTCCTCACCAAAAAAGGTAGGTGCGTCTTATAGTCTGGTGCGTTTTATACTCCGAAAAATACAGTAAATAGGAGAAGACCGAGAGGGGTCAAAACTGAGCAAGGGTAAATCTTTCCAGATACTGTTTTCCGAAGAACTGCATAAATTCCTTGGATTTATGCAAGTCTGGACAACGACAATCGCATTGACTTAAAATCTTTATATGATGTAGGGTTTAGCCCACGGCATGAAGGCCTACTACTTTCCTCATCAGTCGTTCGGTTAATGGTGAGTTTGGTCTGAATTCATCACGTTCTATAAGGAGGCATCTAAAGAACAAAGGGACAAAGCTCTTAAAACATTGAAAAGAACTTTCTTTAAATAGCAATAGCAGCTAGACTTATATACCGCTTCACGGTGCTTTACAGCCCACTCTAAGCTGTTTACAGAGTCAGCATATTGTCCACCAACAATCTGAGTCCTCATTTTACCGACCTCGGAAGGATGGAAGGCTGAATCAACCTTGATCAGGTGAGAATCGAACTGATGGCGGTGGGCAGAGTTAGCCCTGCAATACTGCATTCTAACCACTGTGCCACCAGGGCTCTAAACCCTGAAAAACCCAAAGCATCATTGGATCCCTCCCCCCCCCCCCCAAATAAAACCTGGAGTGGCCATGTGAAAAGAAGTACAACTTTCCTTGAAGACATCAAAAGTAGGCATAGAATTACACTTGGAAGGAACTCATGGATCATCTAGTCCAGGGGTGACAAACTCACGGCATCACGTCACGTGACGTATCTGGACTTTTTCCTCCTTCGCTAAACTGGGGGTGGGGATGGCCAGCGTTTGTTTGTTTGTTTGTTTTATTAAATTTATTTACCGCCCTACTCCCGAAGGACTCAGGGCGGTGAACAGCCTTAGATAAAATACAACATACAAAAGTTAAAAAAAACTATTAAAAATACATTAAATAATTTAGGCTTAAGTCAAATTTAAAACACCCAATTTATATAAAACCTAAAAGCCAAATTTAAAAGGGAAAGTCAGGCCAGACCAGCCTGTTGGAATAAAAATGTTTTGAGGACGCGGCGGAAAGTGCGGAAATCTGGGATCCTCCGTATCTCCGGGGAGAGCTCATGCCAGATGGCAGGTGCCCCCACAGAGAAGGCTCTCCCCGTGGGGGCCGCCAGTCGACATTGTTTGGCCGACGGCACCCTGAGGAGCCCCTCTCTATGGGAGCGTACTGGTCGGTGAGAGGCTACTGGTGGCAGAAGGTTGCCTCTTAAGTACCCAGGTCCTAAGCCATGGAGAGCTCTGAAGGTGGTAACCAAGATCTTGAAGCCTGTGATGCATACGGCCCATGAGTTTGACATGCCTGATCTAGCCCAATCAGTGGTGGATTGCTACTGGTTCGCCCCGGATCTGGTGAATCAGCATGGTGGCGGGAGGCTCTGCCCACATCCTGTGCAGAAGTGTCGCGGGGGTATGTGAGCGCGCACACACATGAACAATCCAGTTGCAAACTGAATTGGAATTCACTATTGAGTCCAATGTTCCTCAACCTCTGTAACTTTAAATGGGTGGACTTCAAATCCCAGAATTCTGCGGCTGAAATCCATACAGTTATGCTCCAGTTGCAACTGTTTGTTTAATGACCAATAAATGGCACTGCAAAAAGTGACGTAGGGGCTAGTTCTCACACTTGTGACCATTGCAACATCCCCACGTGATCAAACTTTGGATGATTGCAAAGGAAACTTTGGGCTCAGTTGGGGTCCTTGCTATCTGGTGGCGACTGCAGATCTTTCCACCACCAGCCAGGAAAATTTGAATCCCTGCTCCTCTTACTGATTGTAAGCACGATTTCCCCTCTATGTTCATTGCTTTCTTTCAACCAGGTAAAATCCAGAATGTGGTACTCGTTGTACTTACCTAGCAAGTCTTTGGTTGGCTTTAGATTTACATTTTAAAGCAGCCTGAATCAGCAACTGGGCAAAAATATCTCTCTAGAAGAGAAGGAAACGTAGAAGAGACATTATTCACTCCTAGCAAGGTGACTGCAAGGCAGTGGTGAAATCCGAACCAGTTTGCTACTGGTTCTCTGGCTGCACATGCACACTGTGCACCAAATGGTCACTCTGTGAGTATACGCATGCGCAATATGGGCCAAAAGGAGGCTTGGGAAGGTAAGTAGAAGTAAGGGGGAGATCAGCTGTGGCATGTGATTTAGCTTCGCTAGAAAGCAGGATTTCCTGATTTCTAGCAAAGCTAAACCCCGCTGAACAGCTGATCTCCCGGCCCCCACTGTTCTACTTATCTTCCCAAGCCTCCTTTTGGAGCATGCTACGTGTGCGCATGCGCAGTGCATGTCAAAAGGAGGCTTGGGAAGGTAAGTAGAATAGCAAGGGGGGGATCAGCTGTGGCACACGATTTAGCTTTGCTAGAAAGCAGGATTTCCTGCTTTCTAGCAAAGCTAAACCACGCCGCACAGCTGATTTTTAAACTTTTTTTTTTCACCTGAACCAGTAGCTTTTTAAACTGCTGGTTCAACTGCTAGGTTTTTTTTACTACTGGTTCGCCCGAACAGGTAGTTTTTATCACTACTGCTTCACCCGAACCAGAGCAAACCGGTAGCATTTCACCCCTGCTGCAAGGTGAGCATCTGGAACCAGTTAGGTGTAAATGCAGAGAAAATTTGAATGAGCAATTTTCTTTCTCTCCTTTAATAACCAATGTAACTAGAAATCCAGAGGCCATGCTGGGCAGGATCTTCCACAAAACCAACAGTTTGAGAAAAGAGAAACAGGGAAGTGGCACGATGCCCAAGGCTTGATCCGCCTCCCCGCTCAGGAGAAGATTGGCAAGCCCAATTCCTATGTGAAAGAAAGACGAAAATCACGACAAGGACTCAACTCTCAGGAAATCTGAAAACTTAAAATTAAACAATGCAGAGAAGCAGCAAGCTGACTAATCCCGGACAAATTTTAAGAACGCAAAATGGGTTCAAGTCCCACCGGCCAGCTAAAGGTCTTCTGCCCTACACATGGCTCAGAATTCGAGGTGGAGGGCCCTGGAACCAGGCTCAAGGAGCCCATCTGACATTTTGGGTCTTCACTACTTGAGTTTCGAAACCTAATTTATGGATTTGTGGGCTTCTAAGTCACTCTTGATTTATATTTGTGTGCAGGGGTAGGCTTCAAAAATTTTAGCAAGGGGTTCTCTGCTGGGTTGTTCGGTGGGCATGGCCATGGTGGGTGTGGCCTAGTCAGCCTCCTGCACCATGGCAGGGGAGGGAAGTTTGCCCTCCCCGGGCTCCAGAGGCTTTTCTCGAGCCTCCGTGAGGGAGGAAATGGCCTCCTCAGGCTCTGGAGGATTTAGGATTTTAGGATTAGGATTTATTGGATTTATATACCGCCCTACTCCCGAAGGACTCAGGGCGGTGTACAGCCAACAATAAAAATACATACGTACAAAATTTAAAAACCAACTAAAAACAGATTAAATGAATTTGGCCCGGACAGAATTAAAACACCCCAATATAATTTAAAATTTTTTAAAATTTAACACTAAAAACGGGGAGTGGTTAGGCCAGGCCCGCCTGGCGAAATAGAAAAGTCTTAAGAGCGCGGCGGAAGGTGGGCAGATCCGGGATCCTCCGTATCTCTGGGGGGAGCTCATTCCAGATAGTAGGTGCCCCCACAGAGAAAGCTCTCCCCCTGGGGGCTGCCAGCCGACATTGTTTGGCTGACGGCACCCGGAGGAGACCCTCTCTATGAGAGCGTACTGGCCGGTGGGAGGCTATTGGTGGTAGTAGGCGGTCCTGCAAGTACCCAGGTCCTAAGCCATGGAGCGCTTTAAAGGTAGTAACCAGGACCTTGAAGCGCACCCGGAAGACCACCGGGAGCCAGTGCAGCTCGCGCAGGAGAGGTGTCACATGGGAACGCCATGTCGCTTCCATCACCACCCGCGCGGCCGCACTCTGCGCCAGTTGGAGCCTCCGGGTGCTCCTCAAGGGGAGCCCCATGTAGAGAGCATTACAGTAGTCTAGACGGGAAGTGACAAGGGCGTGAGTGACCGTGAGCAAGGAGTCCCGATCCAGAAAGGGACGTAACTGGCGGATCAGGCGGACCTGATAGAAAATCCTCCCAGCCACGGCCGTCAGATGCCCTTCCAAGGACAGCCGTGAATCCAGGAGGACGCCCAAGTTACGAACCCTCTCCGTGGGGGCCAGTGATTCGCCCCCAATAGTCAGTGATGGCGCCAACTGACTATATCGGGACGTCGGAAACCACAGCCACTCGGTCTTGGATGGGTTGAGCCTGAGCCTGTTCCTCCCCATCCAGATCCGCACAGCCTCCAGGCACCGGGACATCACTTCAAGGGCATCGTTGGGGTGGTCTGGGGTGGAGATGTACAGCTGAGTGTCATCAGCGTACTGATGGTACTTCACCCCAAAACCACGGATGATCTCACCCAGCGGCTTCACATAAATGTTGAACAGGAGGGGCGAGAGGACCGATCCTTGTGGCACCCCACATATAAGGGGCCTCGGGGTCGACCTCTGTCCCCCTGCCAACACAGACTGCGACCGGTCCGAGAGATAGGAGGAGAACCACCGCAACACAGTGCCTCCCACCCCCATCTCTACCAACCGGTGCAGCATGATACCATGGTCGATGGTATCAAAAGCCGCTGAGAGGTCTAACAGGACCAGGACAGAGGAGCACCCCCTGTCCCGAGCCCTCCAGAGATCATCAACCAACGCGACCAATGCCGTTTCCGTGCTGTACCCGGGCCTGAAACCCAACTGGAACGGATCTAGATACGTCGCTTCATCCAGGTGCTGGGGAAACTGTTTCGCAACCACGCTCTCAACAACCTTCGCCACAAAGCGAAGGTTGGAGACCGGACGATAATTTACCAACATTGCCGGGTCCAGGGAAGGCTTCTTGAGGAGAGGCCTCACTACCGCCTCTTTCAAGGTGGCAGGAAAGACACCCTCCCCCAATGAAGCCTTTATAATCCCCTGGAGCCAGCCTCGTGTCACTTCCCGGGAAGCCAGCACTAACCAGGAAGGACACGGGTCCAATAAACACGTGGTCGCATTCAGTCCACCCAGTATCCTGTCCACATCCTCAGGGGTCACAGGATCAAACTCAGTCCAGATAAGATTCTCAAGACCTGCCCCGGTCCCTTCCCCCGAGACCACCCAGTCGGAGTCCAAATCTTCCCGAATCTGAGTGATTTTGTCATGCAGATATTGAACAAAATCCTCGGCTCTACCCTCCAAGGGGTCCTCCCGCGCTTCCTGGTGGAGCAGGGAGTGGGTCACCCTAAACAGGGCAGCCGGGCGATTATCTGATGACGCAATAATAGCAGCAAAATAGCTACATTTTGCTGCTTTTATCGCCACTAAGTAAGTCCTAATATGGGATCTCACCAGTGTCCGGTCAGATTCAGCAAGACTGGCCCTCCAACTACTCTCTAGGCGTCTTTTCCGGCGCTTCAACTCCCTCAGCTCCTCAGTGAACCAAGGAGCCAAGTGAGATCGATGCCGGGTCAGAGGCCGCAAAGGCAGGACCCGATCCAGAGCTCCGGCGGCCGCCCTATCCCAGGCGGCCACCAGGTCTCCCGCCGAGGCGTGTGCCAGAGCCTCAGGGAATGGCCCAAGCTCCATCTGGAACCTATCAGGTTCCATCAGGCGCCTGGGGCGGAACCATCTTACCGGCTCCACCTCCCTGCGGCGGGGTATTGCGGTTCGAAAGTCAAAACGAAGGAGAGAGTGATCTGACCATGACAAGGGTTTGATGACTATGTCCCCTATATCAAGATCTCTCAACCACTGTCCAGAGACAAAAACCAGGTCCAGTGTGTTTCCCCGCGTGTGGGTAGGGCCATGAATTAACTGGATCAGGTCCATAGCCTTCATGGAAGCCATGAACTCCCGAGCCACCTCAGACATCTCCCCCACGGATGGCAGGTTGAAATCCCCCATGATCATAAGCCTGGGAGTATCAACCGCCACCATAGCGATGACGCCGAGAAGCTCGGGCAGGGCTGCTGCCACGTGGCAGGGAGCCAGGTACGTGATCAGCAAACCCATCTGAACCCCATGACCCCATTTCACAAGGAGGGATTCACAACCGTCTGAGGAACAGTGGCCTCCCTCGGTTTCAGACCTTCTCTAATAATAACCGCAACCCCCCCACCCCTCCCCTGTGACCTCGGCTGATGAAATGCTTGGAAACCCGGCGGGCACATTTCAACGAGGGGCACCCCCCCTCGTGGCCCAACCAGGTCTCCGTAACACCTGCCAGGTCTGCACCCCCCTCCTGAACAAGCTCACAGATGAGGGGGGCTTTATTTACTGCAGACCTGGCATTGCACAACATCAGCCGAAGGCCCGGGCCCTGAGGATCTGTGCAACCTAGGGAGCGGGAGGAGCCTTGGGGGCCGGAACACGCCACCACTCGTAAACAGCGGGTACATGTTCCCCTGACACGATATGGCCCCCTGCTCCCGCCATATCTACCTCTCCCACCTACAGTAACGATGTTCAATATACTATCCGGATCCGCTCTAATCCCCTCCACGACCCCGGGTCCCACACTCCCCCCACCACTCTTTACAGCTCGACCCAACCCTCCCCTAGGTGGGTTGTCCCCCCTACCCACTATCCCCTCCACCCCCCTCCCGGAACCCCTTAAAAGTTTAGATAAAAATTTATATAAAAAACCCCTCAGCCTCCTCTTTGCCACAGGCCCTCTGGAGGCCAGAAACAGGCCCATTTCTGGCCTTCTCGAACTTCCAGCAGGCCCATTTTTGGCCTCCGCGCACACCCTGCACTTACTTGCATCCAAAAGGGGCCGCGAGGGGATTCCTGGGAAGGGAGGGGAGGGGTGGGCGGGGCCAGCCAGGAGTGGGATTTGGGGGGGGTACTCTGAACTGCGCAAAATCTTAGCTAGTGGTTCTTCCGAACCGCTGTGAACCCCCAGTATCCCACCCCGTGTGTGTGTACACATGTGTAGGACATTACTTCCTGAGGTCCCACGCAGGATAAACCAGGATTTCTCAACCGAGGCTACTTTTAGGATGTGTGGACTTCAACTCCCAGAATTCTCCAGCCAGCATAATTAAAGTGGCCCTGGTTTGGGAAACCACTGGGATAAAGGTATAAAAAGCTGATGAAAAAGCCAGCAAAAGCCAACTCTCTTCTCACCTGGGCATCGCTCCCTCCTATTTTAACAACCTGATATCGAATGGGGTACAGAAGTTCCACTGCCTTGTCGTAATGTCCTTGGTCAAACTCCACAAAGGCTTGTAGAAGGGGCATTCCCAAGGTTGGAACCAGGCTCAGCTCGTGATCTTCTGTAGGAGTCCTAGGAAAGACACGCAGATCGGAAATGATGGTGTGAAATTAACCAACTAACCCTGAATGAAAACATCGGCCACCAACACTGCAAGGCCAGGGAGTCCAAATGAAGTCCAAAGCGAAGAATTGTCCACATGATCACATGATCTCCAGGGTCACATGATCAAAATTTCAGAAGCTTGGCAACTGACTAATACTTATGACGGTCACAGCGTCCTGGGGTCACGCGATGGCCTTTTGAAACCTTCTGACAAGCCAAGTCAATGGAGAGGTCAAATTCACTTAACAACCATGTTATGGACTTAACATCTGCAGTGATTCAGTTTACAACTGTGGCAAGAAAGGTCGTAAAGCGGAGCAAAACTCAAAACCAGCAAATGCCTCACTTACCAACAGAAATGTGGAGCTCAACTGTGGTCGTACGTGGAGGACTACCGCTACTCTGATCAAGAAAGTTGTAAAACTGAGTTCGACTCACTTAACAACCGCCCTGATTAGCAACAATATTCACCCAATTTGAGCCTGGATAGCTCAACAGACTAAAAGCCTGTTATTAACATTCAGCTGTCTGTAATTATTGCAAGTTCGAATCTCAAGGTTGACTCAGCCTTCCACCAGTCACATGACCCCCTAGCCATGCCTACCCAGCCAGTCATTAGGGCAGAGAACCGGTTGTTAAAAAACTACAAAACCCTTCTGACATCTCTCTCTCTCCCCCTCCCTCCCTTCCCCCTCTCTGTATCTCTCTCTGTGTCTCTCTTCCCCTCTCTCTGTATCTCTCTGTCTCTGCCCAGCCGCTTTTCCATCCTGACTTTCTCAGGCTAGGCAAGGAGTGACCGGGAGGGGAGGGTGAGAGGTGGGGCCAGCCAGTGGTGAAATCACCTGACAGGAAGCCACAGCAAAGAGCCTACAGAGCCGCATGTGGCTTCAGAGCTGCAGGTTGCTGACACCCGTTTTAGAGAATAGATAGGAACAAGGAGGCCTGTTGCTAGCATTGTGAGTCACTTACTGGACCAGGTCCTGTAAAGTGGTCAGAAGCTCATTGGAAGTTTTTTGATCCTGAGCACCTAAGGAGGCCATCAGAATGTGGGCGTCATTGAAGATCAAGATGTGGTCCTGCGCATGTTTCTTCGTCATCTGGTTTATTGCTTTCCACCTCTTACCCACATTCATCCCTAGGAATAAAGGAGCATTTTATTACATTATTTATTTTATTTCTATAAACTGGCCAGAGATGCTGTGAGGGAGTTGGGTGGCCATATAAATTTTCGACAGAAGTAATCGCTTTGTATGCTTTGGAATTGTGTTCTTCTGCTGGGGGCTTATTTCTAAGCCAGGCGGTCTCAGGATGAAAACAGATTCCTTTTCCCAAAGACAGACTGTTCTCTACCACCTCCCAACTTGGCAGTGACGATTTTCTCCTGCTCCTTTTTGGAAACCAAGGACTGCCACATTTTGCCTCCCAGAAGAGAACGATGCTATTCTCCCTCACCCCAACTGCATGTCCTGAAGTTCAAGGCAATATCCATTTTTTTGTTGGACTGCCATCTTGTGATTATTTTGTGGTTATTTTTGCATTGTTTTGATAAATTTGTTGTATTCAGTTGTTCCTTGGGTATTTCTGGAGTTGAGCAGGAATAGAGTAGAGTAGAGTAGAGTAGAGTAGAGTAGAGTAGAGTAGGGTAGAGTAGGATAGGGTAGAGAACAGAAGAGTTAAGCAGGAATAGAGTAGAGTAGAGTAGAGAAGAGTAGAGTAGTGTAGAGCAGAATAACAGAACAGAATAATAGAATAAAATAAAACAGAACAGAATAATAACAGAATAATAGAATAGAATAACAAAACAGAATAAAATAGAGTAGAGCAGAGTAGAATAGAATAAAGGTAAAGGTAAGGGTTCCCTCTCACATATGTGCTAGTCGTTCCCGACTCTAGAGAGCGGTGCTCATCTCTGTTTCAAAGCCGAAGAGCCAGTGCTGTCCAAAGACATCTCCGTGGTCATGTGGCCGGCATGACTAAACGCCAAAGGGGCACGGAACGCTGTTACCTTCCCATCAAAGGTAGTCCCTATTTTTCTACTTGCATTTTTTACAGGCTTTCAAACTGCTAGATTGGCAGAAGCTGGGACAAGTACTGGGAGCTCACCCCGTTACGCAGCACCAGGGATTCGAACCACTGAACTGCCAACCTTTTGATCAACAAGCTTAGCATCTTAGCCACTGAGCCATCGTGTCCCATAGAATAGAATAGAATAGAATAGAATAGAATAGAATAGAATAGAATAGAATAGAACAGAACAGAACAGAACAGAACAGAACAGAACAGAACAGAACAGAACAGGAATAAAACAGGAATAAACAGGAATAGAATGGAATGGAATAGACTAGACTGGGATGGAACCGGACGGGATAAAACAGATCAGAATGGAATGGAACAGAACAGAATAATAACTCAATTCCTCACTCAACTGCTCACTTTTGCCAAATTAAACACAATTTACCAATGGGACATCCAGCTGACAGTTTCCAACACTTGGAGCTGAGCAAGCTTTTTGTTGGACAGGGAATATAAATATCAACTTAAATGGTAAAGAAGAAGGTGAAACAAAATGAAGACGATCTCTTCCAGAAAACATTTAGATAATATATCCGTATGAAAACTCTTTTCTTTTTCCTTTTTTACCTTCTAATTCAAGCCTATATAACATGGAACTGTTGTCAACGACATCCAACATGGTTCCGCTCTTCTGCAAGCTAGGAGCAATCTGCAAACCCAAAATCATTAAGAGTTTAGATGGAGCTACTTGGGCTACCACAGGCGCCCCTGAAACGAGTGACATCATGTTGCCCATGCCCACCCCAACCCCCTGAGGGCAAACACAACCCTGATGAGGACCTCAATGAAATCGAGTTTGACATCCCTGCAGTAGAGATACAGAGATCTCCACAGTGGTGGTATGTATGCATCCAGTTCTATCAGGCTCGCACGAACCAGTAGCGGTGGCTGCCAGATGCTCCGCCCACCAGCCCAGAGGTCATCGTGTCTCAATTTTGATGATCTACGCATATGCGGAGGTGGTGCGTGCAAGCGAAGCGAGCAGGCAGGCTTACATTTGTGAACCGGTAGCGAAGGTAAGTGTATACCACCCCTAGTTCTCCAACTCCAGAGAGAATTCTAATACCCCAGGTTGATTTAATGAGTAAGCAAAAAACTAACCCCACTACCGCACGGGTCCCCAACTCCCGGGCCATGGACTGGCATCCATCCATGGCATGTCAGAAACCGGGCCGTGCAAACAAGCGAAGCCCCATCTGTGGGATGCAGGCAGTAGGCAAAACCACTCCCCTTCTCGTCTGCAGAAAAACCTTTCCCCACAGAACCGGTCCCTGGTGCCCCAAAGGTTGGGGGCCACTGCTCTAGCAGTCACCTGTAACAGAGACTGGGTAACCTGGTGGTAGAGAAAAGTGTGTCTTTACTGTGAAAAACTCTCTTGTTGCCTACTCAGGAGCATGTGGAAGAGCCGCGGTGGCGCAGTGGTTAGAGTGCAGTACTGCAGGCTACTTCTGCTGATCACTGGCTGCCAGCAGTTTGGCAGATCGAATCTCACCAGGCTCAAGGTTCATTCAGCCTTCCATCTTTCTGAGGTCGGTAAAATGAGGACCCAGACTGTTGGGGGCAATAGGCTGACTCTGTAAGCTGCTTAGAGAGGGCTGTAAAGCACTATGAAGCGGTATATAAGTCTAAGTGCTATTGCTATATATTGTTTAAAAAGAAGGAGCACGTATTATGTAAATCATATTGGCCTGCTCAATTTGCAAATCCAGTTTTATTTAGTACAGAAATGTAGTTATTTCACAGGAAGTAAACTCACCGCTTGAGCTGCAACTGATAAGAATACAATTAAGGCAAGAAATCTAGTACTTACGTGGGTATCATAAATTGTCAAAGCAGCCTCATAATCGCCCTGCAGGCATAATAATATAAACAAGGAGGAAGAAGAAGAAGGAAAAAAAGCCATCAGAGTTGTAATATCCAGGTTCTAACCCAAGTAACCTGTTGTCCTATTTGCAATTACTGTGCGCTGGGATCCAGAAGAAACTGGAGAATATAAAAAGCCCAACAAACAATGATTTGTAAACACCACATTTCTGGCCAATCAATCAATCAATCGATCAATCAGAACAGAGCTGGAAGGGACCTTTGAGATCTTCTAGTCCAACCCCATGCTCAAGCAGGAGATCCTATACCATTTCAAATAAGTGACCGTCTCTTCTTAAAAACCTCCAGTGATGAAGCATCCACAACATCTGGAGGCAAGCTGTTCCATTGGCTAATTGTCCTCACCGTTAGGAAGTTTTTCCTTAGTTCCAGGTTGCTTCTCTCCTGTATTAGTTTCCATCCATTGTTTCTTGTCCTGCCTTCAGGTGGTTTGGTAAATAAGTTGACCCCGGGGTGGGATCCTACCGGTTTAACAATCAGTTCAGTGATAGGGTGCTTCGCATGCGCAATTGAACGAAAAATCACCTTCTGTGTTAGTGCTAGGGAATTAAAACAGCTGAGGCAGGGCAATCCGCTCTGTTGCGCTAATCAGCTGCGAAGATATAGGTAAGTAAAGCGCAGGGGAGGGGGGGGATGGGCCCAGCTGATTGTCGGAGCAAACCAGTTCACTCCCAGCTGATCGTTGGAGCTACCGGTTTGCCCGAAACGGTCTGAACCGGTAGAATCCCACCCTTGCTTGACCCCCTTCCTCTTTGTGGCAACCTCTCAAATACTGGAACACTGCTATCATGTCATCCCTAGTCCTTCTTTTCTCTCAACTAGCCAAACTAGCCAAGAGAAGAAGATTTTCTTGGTCCATCCCTTTGATGTGAGTCTTCCTTACACTGTGGTTGCTATGGGCGGCATATGAATCTAATTTAAAAAATAATAATAACAAAAAAGATATACTTTCACCAAAGGGCCTGATTAACATCTTGTTCTGTTTCTACTGCTTGATGACAATGCCAAGTTTCTAAATGTCTATGGAGATTCTCAGACATCCAGGTCATGGATCCAAAAGTAGTTTGTTTTTTTTCCAACAGGCAGCTTTACTTTCTTGTTTTTCTTTGAAGATGTTTCGCTTCTCATCCAAGAAGCTTCTTCTTCAGAGCTGAGGAAGGTTCTTGGATGAGAAGCAAAACGTCTTCAAAGAAAAACAAGAAAGTCCAGTTGCCACTTGGAAAAACAAAAACACCTTTAGAATGCCAACTTCTCACTTTCCATATGCATTTGACCAGAGGTGGGTTTCAGCAGGGTCTGACCAGTTCTGAAGAACTGGTAGCGGAAATTTTGAGTAGTTCGGAGAACTGGTAATAAAAATTCTGACCGGCCCCGCCCCCATCTATTCTCTGCCTCCCAAGTCCCAGCTGATCAGGAGGAAATGGAGATTTTACAGTATCCTTCCCCTGCCACGCCCACCAAGACACACCCACCAAGCCAGGCCACGCCCACAGAATCGGTAATAAAAAAATTTGAAACCCATCACTGCATTTGACCCCTTCTGAGGGGACCTCTGAAAGGATAGATAGCAATGGAAGAATCCGCTTACCTTTTCAATAAAGTATAAAGCCCAGTGCCAGTAATTGTGGCAAGCAAGCATATCACTGTCCTGGAATAGAAAAAAGCATGATCATTATAAGCTAGAAACTTATTCTGGTGTAACGAGAAAAAAAACACCATCCAAAATTACATCATCATCATCATCATTATTATTATTATTATTTATTCAATTTGTATACCGCCCTTCTCCTATTGGATTCAGGGCGGTGCACAGCCAAGAATAAAAACATATCAAAATTTAAAATCATTAAAAGAATTACACGATTTTGGCCCACGATTTAAAACAATCCAACTAAAACCCAATTGACACTTAAAAAACTAAAAGCTACAGAAAGATTTAAAAAGGCTAAAAAAGGGAGGGGGGGTTACGCCAGCCCTGCTTGATGGAAAAGAAAAGTTTTTAGGGCACGGCAAAAGGCCCGGAGATCTGGTATCCTTCGTATCTCCGGTAGCAAATAGCTCCAGAGGGCAGGTGCCGCCACAGAGAAGGCCCTCCCCCAGGGGGTAGCCAGCTGACATTGCCTGGCCGACAGCACCCTGAGGAGTCCCTCTCTGTGGGAGCGTACTGGCCGGTGGGAGGCTATCGGCGGCAGAAGGCGGTCCCGCAAATACCCAGGTCCTATGCCATTATTGGAAACTATCATTAGAGAAATGCCAGGATGATCAACCTAAAGATCAAAGAGTTTGGTCTTGTATGCTGATGTTCCAGATGTGAAACATCCCCCCCCCCGTCGCTCTCCTGATGCTGACAGCCCCTGTGGCAATATTCACTCTAAGATAGATTAGGATTTCAACTTCCATATTCCTGAAGGATGGAGTTAAGCAAACAGTCACTTGTTTGCTTAACTCCAGGCTGAGAGTAAGCTGGCGGCCATTTTAGAAAAAACCAGATAAGTAGACAGTTACCTTCCAGTTGTTTTCTGTTTGCTTCATGAATGCCAGCCCAGTCTTTAAATCTGCTTTCATTTCATTCACGTGAGCCAAAGCGTGGACAGACCACGCGTCTCTCTGATTGATGGCTAAAGCCTAATGGAAGAATGCAGGGAAAAGAAAATTATGCATTCTAATGAAACTGTCATTGCATTACGAAGAGAGCTTCACCTACTGTAAGACTTGGCTAGATTTCCCCGAGTAATATGGTGGAGAACCCCAAACCCAGATTCAAATGAATGAGGTGTAAAGGAGGGGTAGAGCTGGGTTTGCGGGATGAAGGAGGCATTAAGGGGAGAGTTGCAGGAAAGACTACAAATCCTGAGAAAGACAGAAGCACAAAAGAGAAATTCACAAAAACGCCATCTTGAATTTGTTTAAGGGTTAAAATGGGACAGAATATAACTCGGCCAAGCTTTCAAGATTCGGTTATCCTGCTTTATTACACTAAAAAGCATTGCTCAAATCCTTGTGTGTGTTTCTTAACCTGGGCTACTTCACAGTGCTAACATAAATCTTGAACCAGTGGTAGTATTCAGCCGGTTCTATCTGGTTCTGGCGAACTGGTAGCTCGAGGCTGTGGGAGGCTCCGCCCACTCAGCTGGACATCATCACATCCCATTTTTGACACTCTGTGCATGTGTGGAGGTGGCGCATGCGCTCACATTTACAAACCAATAGCGAAGGTAAGTGAATATTACCCGTCTTGAACCCTGTCTGAGTTTCCTGCTGTCCCATCTCTTACTTAACAAAATTAAGATGAGGTTCTTTCCAGTTTCGTTCTCGTACTTCCCTCTTTCTCGTGACTATGTAACATTTTGTGCAAGTCTACTGCAAAAACCCCTTTAAACTTGTTCACTGCTTCTCTATGCCAGAAACCAATCTCTACATTCTTTTACACCAGAATGGCTAATATGTGAGCAAAATAGTTCAGCAGACATGGATTCTTCAGGGATCCTAGAAGAAAGCTGGAGATTTCAGAAGATCCTCTTAACTGATGAAGAGAAGAAGCCGAGTTTGGGTCAGCTCAACAAGAGGCCCAACTCAGTGCATGTTCTCTCAAAAGGTAAAGATTCCCGTCGCACATTTGTGCTAGTCATTCCCAACTCTACGGGGCGGTGTCCAATTCCTGTAGCACATATGTGCTACTCGTTCCCGACTCTACGGGGCGGTGTCCATCTCTGTTTCAAAGACAAAGAGCCAGCGCTGTCCGAAAATGTCTCCGTGGTCATGTGGCCAGTGGTGGGTTGCTTCCGGTTCACCCCAGTTCGGGCGAACCGGTAGTGGCGGTGGTGGGAGGCTCTGCCCATCCGCCCAGACATCATCAAAAACGCTTTGCGCATGCAAAGCAAGCACGCATACCCTCACGCTACCGATAGTGAACTGGTAGCGCCGGGATTTGAATCCCACTATTGCATGTGGCTGGCATGATTAAACGCCAAAGGCACATGGAAGACTGTTCCCTTCCCATCAAAGGTGGTCCCTACTTTTCTAATTGCATTTTTTAACCTGTTTTCGAATTAGGTTGGCAGAAGTTGGCATAAGTAATGGGAGCTCACCCTGTTACGTGGCACTAGGGGTTTGAACTGCTGAACTGCCGACCTTTCGATCGACAAACTCAGCGTCTTAGCCGCTAAGCCACCGCGTCCTTTCTGGAGGTTCTCAAATGCAATCTGGAGTACAGGTGTAGTACTTCTGGTACTACACAGAAGTGTAGTACAGTACTTCTGCTACTGTACAGAAGTACACCTGGAGGACTTCTGAAGACCCATCCTCCCCCCAATGAGAACAATGAAGTTTGGACTCAGCAGCAGAACCTCAAAGCAGAAGAAGCAAAAGTCATCAAAGCTTTTATCCTTCTTCCACTTGGTCAGTTTTTAGGATGTTTCTTCCCGTCCCCACCGGGATCATAACATTCCTGTAAATGCTGCAGTAGATCTATTTTCTATAGAGGGAGTTGAAATGCTCTAGTTAGACAAGAAAACGTAATGCTCAGACACTCCTTTGGCCAGAGATCAGCGTTAAGAGTGTGAGTTCTGTCTCCTCTTTGCTCCTGGGAGCAAAAATCTGGGTAGCAACTACCATTTTGGAAATCTCGAAGGAATCTCCTCTGTTGAGCTCTTAGGAAATTAACACAGTCACATCTGCCATCAAGAGCCACTCTCACACATCCAGGGTGGCAAAAAAAAAAAAAAAATCAGAAGTGGTTTGATAGTACCAAAGGCTTCACATATTGTAGCAACCAGTTCGCCCAGCTTGCTTCGCTCACGCACACACACCGTCCGCACATGTGTGCGGCATCACAAAACACAGCAATTTGCTCGTGCGCGCCGTCCATGCATATGTGCAACATCAAACAACGCGGCAATTCGCTCATGTGCGCCATCCACGCATCAAAAAACACAGCAATATAGGACGGGATTGCACCCAGGCGGGTGGGCGCCCGGAAGTCGCCACTATGAGTTCACCCGCGCTGGTCCAAACCGGCTGAATACCACCTCTGATAGTGTCTCTTCCAACAAATTTTATTTATTTATTTATTTATTTGTTTCAATTTAAAGGCTGAAGCTTTTTCTACACCCGAGGATGGAATTTATGGAAACTTTGGCCTTTGAATAAAACATGTGGCTCAGAGACAGTGGTGAAATCCAAATTTTTTTACTACTGGTTCCGTGGGTGTGGCTTGGTGGGCATGTTCTGGCTTGGTGGGAGTGGCAGGGGAAGGATACTGCAAAATCCCCATTCCCTCCCCACTCCTGGGGGAAGGATATTGCATAATCTCCATTCCCACCCCACTCTGAGGCCAGCCAGAGGTGGTATTTGCCGGTTCTCCAAACTACTCAAAATTTCCGCTACCGGTTCTCCAGAACCTGTCAGAACCTGCTGAATATTACCCGTGCTCAGAGAGATATTATCAGTTTCTTCTGATTTTTTTCTCCCTCATTCAACTTCTCTGTGAAAAAATGAAGGGTAAGATTTTTCATTCGCACAGGTCTGCTTCTTCTTTCAGTTACCTCATAGGCCAGCTTCTCACCACGGTCATAGAAATTGGTTTCGACCAAGCCGAAGGCGTACATGCCTTTAATGTAGCTAAAGAAAAATAAAAGAGAAAACTTTCACATAGAGGTTAATCAGCAGCACTTTGATATGCCTCTTCAAAGCTATATATATAAAAGCTATATATTTATATATATAAAAATTATATTTATATGCCGCCCTTCTCTAGAGACTCAGGGCAGCTTACAATGCATTAAGCAATAGCCTTCATACTTTTGTATATTTTTTTATACAAAGTCAGCTTATTGCTCCCACAAACTGGGTCCTCAATTTACCTACCTTAGAAAGGATGGAAGGCTGAGTCAACCCTGAGCTTCGAACTGGTGTAATTGCAGACAGCTGGGTGTTAATAACAGGCTATTCGGCCGGTTAAGCTACCTGAGGCTCTATTTCTGACCTTCGCTGATAGACCAAGTCAATCTGGTTTTGGGTTAGAGGTCACTGATCAATTTAAGCAACGCCACACAATATCGTAACTTTGGGGTTTATCCTGAGGGCCCATGGTATGTCTCCCATCTCCCTGCCCCACTTGGGGCTGAATCTGCTGAAGGTGACCAGTGAGCCTTCAAAATGTCCCTGAGGTTGGGGATGGCAGGAAGGCAGCAGGACAAGTCTCTACATGGGTGTTGTGACCCAGGCCCAAGTAGGTAGTAATCAACGCAAACAGTTCCAAAACAAACAGACTTTATTAGAACAGCTGAGAATTAACTCATTCTCAGCATAGTCCAAACTAAATCAAAACAAACTCTTCATAACACAAATTCTTCAGTCTAATCACCAACGTTGGTATAATTAGGCAAACTGCCAAAGGCTTCTCTGGGCAAAAGTTCAGAAGCAGAAGACGCCGACCAGAGATAACTGCAGCAAGACTATCAATGTTGTTTTCCGCTCAAGAGCCCAAGAGCCGTTGCTGGTCTTTTAAGCCTTATGGGAGGGGCCAATCATCTCTTGGCCTTACTCCCGAGTCATCCTCTTTGCTTTAGCTGCTCTTGCCTTCTGGCAGCTCTTCTTATATGTACACTAGGAACCGGCTGCCCCTGTTTCTCTGCCTCTCTACTGTCAGCCTATGGAGGCTCCGGAGGCCGCACATCACTCCCTGATGTCCCTGGCCCCATCTCTGCCTCCGACGCAGAGCCCTCATCAGAGCCTTCCCCAGACTCCAGGACTGGCCCAGGTTCCTCCCCAATCTTATCACTGTCCCAATCTGCTGCCAGTTCCACTGGCCGCTGGTGGGCCACAACAAGTAGGAGACATCTCAGCCATAATTATTTTTTAAAACCGAGGAACGCAATTTTGCCTCAGAAAAACAAAATGGCCTTACCTACTAAGAGGAATATCTGGAGTCCAATAACGATAAACTCGGGCAATTGAGTCTCTCATTTGAGTCTGGGATCCCAAATAAAAATAGCCATCATGGGCAAATTTTAGGGCCAGCATGTCAGTCGGATTGCTCTCTAGGATTTCTTCCCACCTATCACAGGCTTGGTTGATCTGCCTGCAGAGGAGAAAAGTTTACAAATTAGTGTTCACACAAGGCTGTAAGTATAGGTAGTCCTCAACTTACAAGGACCCTCTGGGAAGGACCCAAACCGTGAAGTAGGTATGTGGGATCTCTAACAATGCTTTCAGCTCTAAGTGCATAGCTCTTACAAGTGATATCCTGAATAACGGGAACTGAGCTTCCTATAATCTTCTCCACTGTCCTTACCACTCTCTGTATGGACTTTCTATCTGAGGCATTGCTATCACCAAACCAAACGGTGATGCAGTTTGTTAAAACGTTCTCAATTGTGCCTCTGTAAAAAGTAGCCAGGACAGAAGGAGAAAGATGTGCTCTCCTCATCCGATGTAGGAAATGCAGACGCTGGTTTGCAAGCTTCACTAAGGATGACATGTGGAGAGACCATTTCAGATTGAATTTTTCAGAGAAAGAGTTGAACTTCAAAACATTCCCGTTTGCCAAGTTTAACCCAGCTCACCATCTGGAGAAACTGCCTGACCCAGGTTTGCTTGGAAGGTAGAAGTTTAAGTTCAAAACTGCAGATCTCAGCGCACAGATATGGCTAAGCTCTTATCCTTCGAAGGCAAACATCAATGGAGTACGAAAACCCCCAACCAGAAATCCACCCCAAAGGGGGAAGAGATTGCACAGTGTCTCCCTTTGCAACAAAGACCTCAGAGAGAAGCTACTCTTTCAATGGACGTCTACAGACCTAGATTTGACCACAAATGCAAAACACAATTCATCCAAGGAACAACTCACCCACGAGCGAAGAGCTCCAGGGCAGACACATGCATTTTCTCCCGCTCACTCAAGGACTGAGACTGTGAAAGTGACACCATGGTCTTGATGGCATCATCCAGTTTCTTGTCCAGCCTCACTGAAGTCCCAGTACCGATCAGGATCAAACCGTTGGCAATCACATTGCCCATGACTATCGACAAGGAACATGGTTTTTCAAGTCTTTAGGCAGGCAAGCAACCATCTGATTAAATCAACCAACTAACAATATTTTTACAAAATTAAAATCTTAATGCTGAACTTTAAAAAATGTTTAACTCTAGGTCATATTTGTATATTATATTGTAAATGTTTAAAAGGTAAAACAGAAGGGAGGGAGGGAAGGGAGGAAGGAAGATGAGGAGGGAGGGAGGGAAGGAGGGAGGGAGGGAAGAAAGAAAGGACGGAAGGAGAGAAAGAAGGAAGATGAGGAGGGAGGGAGGGAAGGAAGATGAGGAGGGAGGGAGGGAAGGAGGGAGGAGAGAGGGAAAGAAGGAAGATGAGGGAGGGAAGGAAGGAGGGAGGAGGGAGGGAAGGAAGGAGGAAGGAGAGAGGGGAGGAAGGAAGATGAGGAGGGAGGGAAGGAGGGAGGGAGGAAGGAAGGAAGTCCAGACAGTATGCATAGCACTCCTGGTTGAATTTTCCTCCATAAGTACCCTGGGAAGTAACACTGAACCAAGAGAGAAAGGCTGACCTGAAGTCCTCCAGGCATATTCCCTATATGAGGATGTAGAAGAACCTGGGTCTCCCTTCTCCTAGTCCAGCACCCTCTTCCTCCCCAGCATGACTAGCTAACAGCCAGGTGAAGTTGAAAACACTTGGCAGAACCAGGTTGTCATGCTAAAGCCATTCAGTGTGCAATTCTAGGTGTGTTGACTAGAACCTTCTCCCAAATAAACGTGTAAAATAATGGAAAGCTAATGGGCAACCTTTTTCCATGCCAAGAGTTTACCTCTGCTGTTGCACTAGAAAAACTATTTCACATCTGTGTTCCCAAGGTCTCTTTCTGAAATCTGAAGTTCTGAAATTGAGGACAGGACACCCCGTATTCCTTTCCCCTAGCATTCTAGGCAATGCCACATCCTGGATCTTTCAAGATCACCCCTGAAAGCAGGGGAAGGCTGCTGGGAGTTCGCAGGGATTCGGGAGAACTCCTAGCTAAGATTCTGTGCCCCCAAATTCCACTCTTGGCTGACCTCACCACCCTGCCCCACCCTTCCCAGGAGTCCATTTTGGATGCAGATAAGCTCAGAGTGCAAATGGAGGCTCAGGGAGGGCGAAAAATGGGCCTACAGTAAGTTTGGGAAGGCCAGAAATGGGCCCATTTTCGGCCTCCAGAGGTCCTCTGGAGCCTGGGGAGGGCAAAAACACACACATATGTCGTGGTGCAGGAGGCCGTCTCGGGCACGCCCACCCAGCAACCGGGCAGAGAACTATTGCTAAATTTTTTGAAGCCCACCCCTGCCTGAAAGCCTGCTTACCAAAATTAGGATCTGCAGCCTGTAGTTTTGAAAATGTTCCTTCAAGGCCCCCGAGACTTTGGTCGTTCGTCCAAGTCACATACTGGAATAGAGAAAAGAACTCTGTTGGTTAAGAATACAGAGAGAGACTTTTGGGAAAGAGATTCAGAATGACAACTTTTACTAAAAAGCCACTTTTTCCAAATGTGGCCACGTAGCAAAAATATTCTTAAGGCTGCTACTTTATTCATATTAAAAAAAAATGAGTAGTGGTTTTTGTTTAGCTTCTCTTTCTTTGGTCATTAACCTGAACACTAGTCTTCGATTTGCTTTCACAAAGCCTTCCAACCATCTCACGAGTATTATGATGAATTACATACTTTAATTTTCAAGAATTTACCTCCAGGATTTCCATGCAAAATGCACTTTCAAATTCAGTGTGCATTGATTCAGTTTGATTTTGTTCTACGCGTACAGGGATTTGCAGTTGACCAAATTAAACTATCATTCAGTGTTGTACCTTATGATTCTTGATGAATGTATCTTGTCTTTTTATGTACGGTGAGAGCATATGCACCAAAGACAAATTCCAATAAAGAAAGCCAATAAAGAATTCTATTCTACTCTACTCTACTCTACTCTACTCTACTCTACTCTACTCTACTCTACTCTACTCTACTCTACTCTTTTCACTCTGATCTTGCCAAAACTTTCTGCCAGCACAGAAAATTTGTCTTAGAGATGCCACAAGTCTCTTTGGGTTTGCCCCCCCTCCCCCAAATAGCTATGCAGTTAGTATTTTGTGACATCTTGCAGTTTAATGAATATATTATGATACCACTTTTTCTGCAGGGTGCTTTAGGATACTTAAGAAATCTAAGCATGAAAGAAGGATCTGAGAAACATGAAGATTAAGGCAGTGGTAAAATCCTGCCAGTTCTGTCCGGTTCACACAAGCCAGTAGTGGCTGTGGCGCATGGTTTGGTGAATCGGTAGCAGCGGCAGGGTGAGGCCCCACCTACCCACCTGGATGTCATTACTTCCTGGTTTTAACTAGGAAGTAACTCATTTTTGATCCTCTGTGCATGCGCAGAGGGTCAAAAATTGGACACAATGATGGAGCATACATGCACTTCCGAACCGGTAGGGAAGGTAAGTAGATTTCACCCCTGGATTAAGGGAAATAAAACAGACCAGACAGTCAGTAACCAACAGCATTAAAGGATCATTCAGAAAATAGCTATTGGCAAGAACGTATTCTTTTTTCTGAATGGTTAATAAACATATAAACACTGATTGAGTATTAAATCTTTCTCTCCCTTCAGGCACTTTTGAATGAATTGTATTTTAGCCATCTCAGACTGCAACCCAAACTGACTATGATAAGTCTGTTTGTTCAAGAATGGCTGCCATCCGGCCAGCAATAGCATGTTTTTGAAAAATAAAAAAGTTCCCCAGTTATTGCCTAGATTTGTCTGGTTTGACTTCCTTTTGTGTGTTGGCCACGGATAAAAAGAATTCTTGGGGAGGAGGGGCAATGTTGGGATTCAAATAATTTAATAACCGGTTCTCTGCCCTAATAACTGACTGGGTGGATGTGGCCATGATGGGTGTGGCTATGGTGGGAGTGGCCAGGGGGTGTGACAGGCAGCACTCAGCCTCCTGCACCCCCCGGGAGCAAAAACGGGCCACGGGAGGGACAGCACACCGCACCACTGTGCCCCGTTTTGGGCCTAGTAGGCCTCCCTGCAGCCTCCTGGGAGCAAAAACGGGACGTGGGGGAACTGTGTTGCACACACCTTTGCGCCCCGTTTTGGGCCTAGTAGGCTTCCCTACACGTACCTGGGAGTCAAAACGAGGTACATTGGGACTCCTGGAAGCGGCAGGGAGGAGCCAGCCAGCAATTTAACAACTGGTTCAGCCGAATGAGCCCGAACCGGCTGAATTCCACCACTGGGGGGATGGTACTTCACATTTGCTGCCCATTCACCACTTCAACCCTTCCCCAAAATATCACACATGTGTATTTCTAATCTAGATAGAATTGTACACAAGACACCAGTTTGTGCATCTAATTTTAAAAGGGGGAGAGAGAAGCAGGCATCTTGACACTCCACCCCACCCCCCATATCTTCCTCTGCATTTATGAAGCGGTAGAAAGCCTACCAAAACTATAACCGAAAATCAGAATAACAAAGTTGGAAGGGACGTTGGAGGTCTTCTAGTCCAACCCTCTGCTGAAGTAGGAGACCCTATATCTCCTCGGTATAGGGTTTGTTTTTTGCCCTCCCCGGGCCCCAGAGGCTTTCTAGGAGCCTGGGGAGGGTGAAAATGGCAACAACAGAATTAAGGCAGTAAGTCCCAACTGCAAAACCCCAAATAGGAGACAAAAGACCAGAGGTACCAGAAGAGGTATAGACCAGTGATGGCTAACTTTTTTGCCATCGCGTGCCGAAAGTGGGGGGAGTGCAGGGGGCCGTGCGCGTGCGTGGTCACACCCATAATTCAATGCACCCCATCCCCCCAAACTCCCCCCGCTTTTGGCACGTGATGGCATGGTGAGACTGGTAGGCCCAGTTTCTTGTCCTCCCCAGGCTCCAGGGCTCTTCTAGGAGCCTGGGGAGAGCAAAAACGGCCTTCCCCACCACGCTGGAAGCCCCCTGGAGGCCGGAAATGGCTTGTTTCCCAATGTCTTGTGAGCCCAGAAGGCCCGAAAATCAGCTGGCCGGTGCGTGTATGCACGCTGGAACATATGGCTCCACGTGCCACCTGTGGCATGCGTGCCATAGGTTCTCCATCACAGCCCTATATCGTTCTAGACAAATGGCTGTCCAGTCTCTTCTTAAAAGCCTCCAATGATGGAGCACCCATCAACTTGCTTGTCTTTATGGTATAAAACTCTTGCCATTTTCCCTGCCCTTGTCACAATTTCTGCAACTGACCGTTAGTAATAAGAATGCTTATGCCCGTCAGTCTCTTCCATAACCTTTTCCTCATCCCCACCTGAGTCAACGCAGCATCAAAAAGTTTACAAGCCTCATTACTGGTGGTTGAAAGGACAAGTCCTGCGTCCTGCCAGGCCTGGAAAAGATGCAAAATGGAAAACTGAAACAGAAGCATAAAATTACAGAACATACACAAAGGAAAGACACTTTTCTCAATTCAAATGGTCGTTTATGTTGCTTTTTGTTTTTAACAACAAAGAAGTTGTTATGCAACTCTGGTAAATGCATTTTTTCATTATCTTCAATGGATTAAAATATAGTACAGGTACTCCAATTGAGCCCGTAATTTTTGTTGCTAAGGAAGACATTTGTTAAGTGAGATTTGCTCCATTTTACAACTACCTGTACGGTGAATCACTGTACAGGTAGTCCTCGCCTTACAACAGTTCATTTAGTGACCATTCCAAGTTACAGCGGCATTGAAAAAAGTGACTTATGACAGTTTTTCACAGTTATGACCTTTGCAGCATCTCCATGATCATGTGATCAAAATTCAGTTGCTTGGCAACTGGTTCATACTTATGACCGTTGCCGTGTCCCAAAAGATCATGCCGGTTTTTTTGCTACCGTCTGACAAGCAAAATCATTGGGGAAGCCAAATTCACTTAACAACCAGGTTACTAACTCATCAACTGCAGTGATTCCCTTAACAACTGAGGCAAGAAATGGCCGTAAAATGGGGCAAAACTCACTTAACCAATGTCTCACTTAACAACAGATATTTTGGATTTAATTATAGTCATACGTCGAGGACTACCTGAGTTGTTAAGTTAAGTGACTCTGGCTTCCCCACTGACTTTGTCAGATTCTTTTTTTTTTCCTCAAAATTTTATTTTTATTTTTAAACAAACAAAACATAAAACATCATTCATCCATTACAATTTCAAGTGATGTGTCGATCGGTTACAAATCCCTTGTGCTTCTTCCCCATAGTCATATCCTACTAATTATCTAATTTCTCATATTATCAACCTGATATATATCTTTATCTCATTATTCTCATTTATCATTTATTCAACAATGGCATTATCATTCCCAAAAAAAATTATTTTCACATATTTCTAACATTCGTTTTATATTTCGTATTTCATTTCCATGTTTTTGTTGTCTAGCCATTTGGTAAAATAAATCCCGTATCTTATAATATTGTTTATCTTCTTGTTCTCTAATTTCAAACGTCGATTTACTCATTTCAGCACATTCCATGATTTTCTTAATAACTTCATCTTGTGTTGGTATTTTCTCGTTTTTCCAGTTTTTAGCAAACACAATTCTAGCCGCTGTCAATACATTCACAATCAAATATCTCAATTCTCTATTGTATGTTTCTGGTATAATTCCTAATAAAAAAATATCTGGTTTAAAGTCTATGCGTTTTTTTATTATTTTTTCCAACCATGTGTGGATTTTAACCCGGTATCTTTTAGCTTCTACGCTTTGTCAGATTCTTCAAAGCCTCCAGTGATGGAGCATCCACAGCTTCAAGAGGCAAGCTGTTTCACTGGTTAATTGTTCTCACTGTCAGGAAATGTCTCCTTAGTTCTTGGTTGGTTCTCTCCTCGATTAGTATCTGTTGCTTCTCGTTCTGCCTTCGGGTACCTTGGAGAATAGGCTGACACACACACCCTCTTTGTGGCAGGTCCACAAATTTTGGAACAGTGTTATTATGTCAGCCTTAGACAAACCCAATACCTGAAACCATACTTCATGTTTTAACCTCCAGTCCTCCAACCATCTTCATTGCTCTTTTCTGCACTGTTTCCAGAGTCTCTACATCTTTTTTATAATATGGTGACCATAACTGGATACAATATTCTAGGTGTGGTCTCATTAAGGCTTTATAAAGTGGTACTAATACTTCACGTGATGCAGTGATGAAATTCAAATTTTTTTACTACTGGTTCTGTGGGCATAGCTTGGTAAGTGTGTTGTGGCTTGGTGGGCGTGGCAGGGGAAGGATACAGCAAAATCTCCATTCCCAGCCCACTCCAGGGGAAGGATACTGCAAAATCCCCATTCCCTCCCCACTCCTGGGGGAAGGGTATTGCAAAATCTCCATTCCCACCCCACTCTGAGGCCAGCCAGAGGTGGTATTTGTTGGTTCTCCGAACTACTCAAATTTTCCGCTACTGGTTCGCCAAACTATTCAAAATTTCCGCTACCGATTCTCCAGAACCTGTCAGAACCTTCTGGATTTCACTCCTGATGTGATCTTGATTCTATTCTTCTGCTCTGTTAATGCAACCTGTGATTGGGTTGGCTTTTTTCACCACACACTGCTGGCTCATATTTAAGTGATTGTTCCACTAAGACTCCAAGATCCCTCTCACAGATATTGCTCTTGAGCCAGGTTTCACCTGATCTGTACCTGGACATTTGATTTTTTCTTGCCTAAGTGTAAAACTCTATATTCTCTACATTGAATTTCATTTTGTTAGATAGGGTCCAGTGTTCAAGTCTGTCGAGATCCATCTGGATCTTGAAGCTATCTTCTGGAGTGTTGGCTATTCTTGCCAGTTTAGTGTCATCTCCAAATTTGCTGAGTTCTCCTTCTATCCCCTTACCTAAATCATTTATGAAGATGTTGAAGAGGACTGGGCCTAAAACAGAACTTTGAGATATCTCCCTGCCTCCTTCCTTCCATGTAGATGTAGTTCCATTGATGACCACATGTTGAGTGCAATTTGTCTAATCAGCTATAAATCCATCTGATGGGTGATGCTGTCTATCCCACATTTTTTTAGTCTACCAAGTGGTAGGTTGTGGTCTACTTTGTCAAATGCCTTACTGAAAGGGTTTTGATTCACAGCCACCCCTGAGAATGCCGCTGGCTTTTAGCACGGTGAGAATACATCCTGAGACAAAAAATTATCATCATTACCCAGCTAGGGTTTTGAAATTCTTCCCTCGGGAGCCAAGACAGACATAATTGCTTTTCAAAATAGCACTACTATTTCTCTCAAAAGACATGGCAGGTGGAAAAGAGATAAATCTTTCTTTGATTTGAGCTCAATGCCTGCTCACTTCATGTTGCTTTCTTGACCTCTCCATTCCCTTCTTCTAAGATGTTCTTTTGGATTCTCCAATTAGCACAGGCCTGGGATCTCCTGGCAGTCTCCCATCCAAGCACCTAAAGGAACCCAATCTTGCATAGCTTTATATGTTCAGAAAATCATGCTATCTTTTACACTGCCGGCAAATCAGTCTATCTTTCCCCTCCATCCCATAATCTACTGTTGCTACATTCAATAGTAGCAACGGTACTTTCTGTAACTAGCAAAAACCAGTATTTTCTATAACTAGCAAACAACGATTGGCCTCACCCCTCAAAGTTGTAGTGTAGTTTATTTATTTATATCCCATCTTTATTATTGTCAATAAAATAACTCCAGGTGGCGAACATACTTATATGCTCCTTCCTCCGCCGCGCGGGTGATTATGGGTGCAACCCGACGAACCCATGTGACACCTCTCCTGCGTGAGCTGCACTGGCTCCCAGTGGTCTTCCGGGTGCGGTTCAAGGTGTTAGTAACCATCTTTAAAACGCTCCATGGCTTAGGACCTGGCTATCTACGGAACCACCTTCTGCCACCGATAGCCTCCCACTGACCAATTCGCTCCCACAGAGAGGGACTCCTCAGGGTGCCGTCAGTTAAGCAATGTAGACTGGCGACCCCCAGGGGGAGAGCTTTCTCTGTGGGGGCACCCGCCCTCTGGAATGATCTGCCCGCTGGGATAAGTATGATACCCGACCTGCGTACTTTTCGCCATGCCCTTAAGACCCTGCTATTTCAACAGGCTGGACTGGCATAATGAAATTTGAATGGGGTGTTTTAAAATTGTGGGTTTTAATGTAACAGCCAAAATATTTAATTTATTTTTAAATTGTTTTAAATTTTGTATTTTTGCATTGTTTTATGATGGCTGTACACCGCCCTGAGTTCTTCGGGAGAAGGGCGGTATAGAAATCTAATAAACCTAACCTAACCTAACCTAACCTCCTCCTATTTTCCCCTGTGGCTTGGGCTGAGGGAGAGTGACTGGCCAAAGGTGACCCAGAAGGTTTTCACCTACAAATCTAGAGATGGTGAGTTCTAGTCCACCAGAGTCTGAAAACTATCTGGGAAATGGTTTTGAAACTTCAAAACGTTGCCAAGAAATGTTGAAGGAGTTTCCAGGAGTCAAGACTAAATTGAAGGGCACGCAACAGTGATGGGATATCCCTGGTTCCGACCGGTTCTCAAGAACCGGTAGTAAAACCGGCAGGAGGCTCCGCCCACTGACCTGGGCATCATCAGGAAGCTTCTGTGCCAGGGGTGGGTTCTACTTACCTTTACTACTGGTTTGCAACAGGGCAGTGTGTGCCTGCGCACTTCTGCACATGCACAGAAGCTTCCAGATGACATGGGGTCGGTGGGTGGAGCCTCCTGCCGGTTTTACTACTGGTTCTATAGAACTGGTCTGAACCAGGGGTAACCCACACTGATCTGTACATGCATAGAAGAACACATGCACGAGCGAGCGAAGCGAGCACACACGTGTGGCCCCATTGCAAACCGGTAGTAAAGGTAAGTAGAACCCACACCGGGCACGCAAGCACACACATGCACCTATACACGCAAAATCACCCCTCAAAGTATATTCTTCAAGCTCTCCCGCCCCCCCCCCCCAAAAATCTGGCACTCATTTTCAGTTCAAAGTCCACCTCTTCACACCCCAGTCTGCATGGATCCTAACAAAAAGCCTCATTGACATTGGCAGGGTATTATGTTTAATGTTTATAAAGGTAGCACTGCACGTAGGTGGACTTTTCCCCTCCTGTTCAATCATGTACAATTCTGATAGACTGCCTGGGCAGTGTTTTGGCAAGATTTTTCAGAAGTGCTTTGCCATTGCCTCTTTCCTAGGGCTGAGAAAAAGCAACTGGCACAAACTGGCTTTGTGCCCAAAGTCAGTCTAGAACTCCCAGTCTCCTGGTTTCTAGCTTGGTGCTTCACCGCTACACCAAATTGCCTCTCACGGTCATTTATCCACATCCCTTGGGTTGAGCCGTCATCACACATCATGGCCTCACCACACACATCCTGTGCACCAGAATTGGTGACCTCATTTCAAGCGATGGTGCTGTAGCCCATGTTGTGTCATTTACCACCCTCTCCCCTAATGGAACATCTATTTAGGCCACCCAGTCTAAGCAAGAACGTAGCCAGAAACTCCAAAAATCCTTAATCTGACTTGTTTAAAGCCAATTCTAGAGATTTTTTGCGAAACGATTGCAAAGCTCCTTCACGAAGCTTCAACCGCAGAGCCCTGCCCAGGAGTCCCAAATATCACTTCCTGAACTTTGTCCACGGTTCGGCTGCCCAGGTAATGAATAACCTGCTTCCTAACCTCTTCCCTCCAGTATTAAACTCTTGGGAACGGCTGCCAACCAGACCAGCACAATTCTGCCTCCAGGAGTTGCAACAGCTGACCAAAAGGACCATCAGCAGATCTTCCATGCCAAGGAAGCAAGCTGGGACGGCTCTCCGCATCCAGTATTTCACACCTTACCCCACAGCATTACTTCTGCTGCAACCTGGGGAAAAGTTGTGGGGAGGGGGGCACCTGACCTGCAAGCTTCTCTTGCCCCCAAGCAGCTGGGTCTTTGGGACAGATTGTGCACAGGAGGGACAGGGCACCACCAGGAAAAGAGCATGCAAGAAGTTTGGCTTTGCAACGGCCAAGTATTTTCATACTAACCGCACTGAAGAAAAAAATATTTTGTGAGTTATGCCACCTTCTTCGTTCAAGCAGCTCCAAGGTGGCATGCAAGTTGCCACCTGACTCTGCAGCGGGTGGGCAGATTGGCACCGAACTGGCCCACAGACCACCTTGTAAAGGTCTATGGCTAAACTAAGGCTGAATTTGAACCCAGCTCTCTCTGTGTTCCTGCACAGCGCCCTTACTTAGGACATCCCTCGCCTCTGCTCAGCCCCAGGCTGAATCTGGCCGGAGAGAACCTATGGAAGCCCCCACAGGCCCCCACCCCTCAATCTCCGCTGATCCGGGCAAAGAAACAGGACGGGACAGGAGACCACTCGGAACGCCCACTTGGCTGCATTGCGAGAGCGGGACGTTCTCCGGCTTCCCCGGCAAACCCACCGACGCTTTCAAAGCGGCTGCAGAAACTTGAAGCGGGGCAAGATGCCCAGCGGCTCCCCACACAAGCCCTCCCCGGGCCGGAGCCCCCTGCCTCACCTTGCAATCCCGTAGCCCCGTCATGCTGCCCCGGTTGCCGCCTCCCGTCTGCGGAGCTCCGGCCTCTGAGCGAGGAAGGGGCGGCGGAAGGCAGACGCCGGGCGCCGCCTTCCAAAACGAAAGCGCACCCGCCCCGGCCTGTCGTCGGCCCGCCGGCCTCCCTGGCGGCGTCGCAGGGTGGAGTGGTACTTCGCTCCCCGTTCTCCTCTGCCGGAGCTTCGGCCTATCCCGGCCCCGGCCCCGGCCTCTCACCCGAATGGGATTAGTGAGCGCTTCTTCGTGAAGTGGCCGAATCCGCAGCCCTTAATAGGTGCTCCATCACTCGAGTGTCTATGGAGATTCTCAGTCTTAACAGTAAGAGTTGGAAGGGACCTTGGAGGTCATCTAGTCCAACCCCCTGCTCACGCGGGAGACCTGTACTAGGGAGTGAAGCCGCTGACCTTTCTGATCGTCTTAGCCACATGGACCTTTGGTTGTCCCAAAGGTGCTTTTTCAAGAGGCAACTGGACTTTCCACTTTCCATCACTTGAGGTTTTTCAGAGGAGATTGGACAATGGGTATATGGGTTCCTGATTGAGCAGGAGGTTGGACTAGAAGATCTCCAAGGTCCCTTCTAAAACTGTTACGCTGTTATTCCATGCTGGGCAGAAGATTGAATACTTCAAGCTTTCACTCTAGAGGCTGAGAGCTACCAGCGAACTGAAGAAGGGAAAGAGTGACTTGTATAATAATAATAATGATGATGATGATGATGATGATGTATGGTTCATTGACATTGCAATACCTGGTGATGCACGGATTGAAGATAAGCAGCAAGAAAAAATCACAAAGTACCAGGACTTGCAAATTGAACTTGAGCGACTGTGGAAAAAGATATCGTGTGTTGTCCCGATTGTAATTGGAGCAATACCCAAAGGGCTACCCCGCTATTTAGAAATTCTAAATTTACCGGACTTGAACATTTTGACTCTAAAAAAAAACCCACCTTACTCAGAACGGCTTACAGCCTCCAACAATACCTTTAACAGTTCCTAAATCCTTGGTTAGGACTCAAGCTGCTGAGCTATTAACCAGCCTCAAAGGCTGTGAATCTTACTAACGATTAAATAATAATAATAATAATAATAATAATAATAATAATAATAATAATAATAATAAGATGAAGAAGAAGAAGTAAATTGCCATCAGCCAATTGTAGAAGGCAGCTTTATTTGGAACAGTTTCCATCCTCAAGGAAAGCTTCCGGAGCCTGGGGAAGGCAAAAACATGTCCCCCCCCCCACCTGCCATGGTGCAGGAGGCTGACTAGGCCATGGGCACGCCCACCCAGCAACCAGGCAGAGAACCCCTTACTAAAATTTTTGAATCCCACCCCTGGTCACATCCCTTCTTTTAGTCTAAACCAACAGGATTGAGACATAATTGCTGCAATCCCGGTGAGGTTGGAAAAGATTTGAAAAACGGTGACTCACGTGTTGATGTTTAAACCAATAGCCCAATGAAAACATTTGGAACAGTCGCAGGCCTCCAAACCATACCCTCAAAATGGGATGGGATTGAAATCAGATTCTCAAAAGACAAACATGCTTTGCTTTGGGTTCAGGATATCCGAGGCACATCCAGGTCAAAATGTCTGGAACTTTTTTGGGATCGTCTCTGCAGCTAATTAATGAATCAAATTAAAAGATTTCTACCTCGTCCATCTGAAAACACAACTCTGGGTGCGTCACAATGCAAATAAAACAGCCGACCATAATATCAATACAAGTAGTCCTTGAGTTACTAGAGTTCCTTTACTGACCATTCAAAGTTACAACAGCACTGAAAATTATTTTTCACACTTACAACCTTTGCAGCGTTCCCATGGCCATGTGATCAAAATTCAGATGCTTGGCAACGGGTTCATACTTACGACCGTTGCTGTGTCCCAGGGCCACGTGATCAACTTTTGCAACCTTTTGACAAGCAAAATCAATGGGGAAGCCAGATTCACTTAACAACCGAGTTACCAAGTTATCAGCTGCAGGGACTCACTTAACAACTGTAGCAAGAAAGGTTGTAAAATGGAGCACTTAACAAGTGTCTCACTCAGCAACAGAAATGGTGGACTCGATTGTGGTCACAAATCAAGGACTACCTATATAAAGACAAAACTCAAGCTGAGCGCTAAAAGCTTGGCTGTATATTTTTTTTCTTTCATAATGAAGAAGAGCAGGCAGGATGCTTCAAACATTCAGGAATTTTACAAGATCTTCCACAAAGGTCTGGAATTCCAGTTGCTGGGGCAACCGCTCGGGAGTTCTAGAATGCAAACAATAGGTGTGTTTGGCTGGAGCCGGATGCTGACAAGCTGCTTCTTCATGAATGCTCAAACACAGACACACCCAAATGCATTGCCCAGAGCTCCTGGTTGTTCTGTTGGGGTATGTTGGTCAGTGTACAAAAGCCACAATGCCTCATATTTGGCCTCCCCCTTTGCAGGTGACCTGCTCAAACGCCCAGCACCGTGTCTACCAGAAGCATGACACTGAACTGAGCCTCTCATGCGCCTGGGATGGACAGGTTGACCTGAAGTATTCCAGGATGCCTGAAGGGACATCAGAGATGGAGAGAGGAGAGCCAGATACCCAACTTCTTCTTCCTCGTCCTCCTCACTGTCAGTGGTACCAAGACGCCATCTTGGTCATGCAAACCAATGACTGGTCAGGTCAGGTTGTGTTGAGCAAAGGCCTGGATGGAGAAAGGCCCTACTCACCCTGGATCCTGACTCGGATTGTAATGCGGTGCGTGTCAGCCCTGTGCGGCCAGCCTCCCTGCATTCACCACAACTTTAGCGTTGAAATTTCCAGGCAAGATGTCCACCTCTTCCTCCTGTCACCACAGAGCCTTCCTATCTGGGAATGGCAGCCTGTGACAGTAGGCTGGTGCGCACGCCTCAAAAGTTCCCCCTGGAGCTACCGCTTGAAGAGTGAAGGGGGCAGCCCTGCAGGCCACCTCATTCCCAGCAACCAATACAGTGAACCTTTTGCCTCCGCTCAAGGCCTCCCCACACTGTTGCCTCATGTCTGCGAAGTCTATTATCACTACCACGTTACCGTGCGTTATCCCCACCGTGGATTCTATACAGTTTTGCTGCACCTAGAGAACGGGCCTCCCCTCAGCCTTAGCCTGAGCATCCAAGTGCAGCCTGCTCTTCTCCATGTCTTCAGTGCTTCTTCTGCCCTGCTTAGCCGAACCCAGAGGTGTCTCGCCTTCTCTTGGAGCCTTCAGCCTCTGAGCTCCAGCATAATAGCCTACACCCTGGAGGATCTGCAAGGACGGGAGGAATGGTCTCTCTCCTACAAATACAATCCTTTTGCTCTGCAAAGCAATTTCTGTGCTCTGCCCATTTCACAAGCTTCTGGGAAGAAGGTGATCTCTAGAATCTACTTCCGTACCAGTAAAATATTCTCCGAGAAGCTGAATGGACACTTCAATTTCTCGAATGACACTTTGATTTTCCAAGGAAGCAGTGCTGGCCCGATTTCCATCAGGCTGAACCCACAGAAAATCAAAGAAGGGACGTACTTTTTTAGCCAGGATTATGGGCTCTCGTATTCCACCCTAGAAGGCAGCGGGCCCTCCAGTCTCCACCACCTCTTTTTCCAACAAGTGGCCCTTTCTACCCTGATTTCTATTGAATTTGTGAAGATGCAGTGGTTCAGGTTCAGCGTGCACTTATATCTGAACCGAAAGGAAGGTCTGTTCAAATCCTTGGCTGAGAAAGAGATGGAAGTTCATGTTTTCAGTGGACACTCTCCCGATAAAAACTTTGTCTATGTTGTGTGGTTTATTCCAGTGCCACACCCCTACTTGCAGTGTGACTGGGCTTTCCACCTGCAGCTTTTTCAATCCGGGAAGGAACACCTCCTTTGGAATAAGACATACACCTACAGGGACCGTGTTAAAAATGCCATTCATTTTCTTCCTCATTCGGTCTTCTCTTTCAGACCCACGCAGTATGCAGGCTTCGTAGCAGAAGTGAACTGCAGGCAAAATGGACTCGTACGAGCCGTTTTAACAGCCGCTCTTGGGACTTATGCTTCAAAGGTGATGGAGCCAGCTGTGCCCTGTCGGAAACGTTATTGCCGTAAACTGACCATTGCAATCCATAAACCCAACCCTTTGGATCCTGTGCTGCATTATAAGAGAGAGGAAGACGTCACTTTGCAAGCAACAGCTGAAGTGAAATGCCGGACTCGTCCAGTTCTTGAATTTCTTTGGAAAATATACGAGCTCAGCACTTTATGGTCAATTCCAGATTGGCCAAACCCTCTCACACTCCCCGAAGGGATGAACACAAGGGGTATCGTGTTGCACATACCTGAAAATGCCCTGTCGTATGGCTTCTATCATGTTAATTTGACCATGAGCGTGCATCTACCTGCAGAAAATATAACATTCGTTCGGTCCAATTCGGTTTTCCTCCAAATTCTAGAAAGTGGGTTAAGGGCAGTTATAGCTGGAGGCCTCTTCCGGATTGTTGGCATTTCTGATCGGTGGTCCTTGGATGGGTCCATATCTTCAGATTCAGATTCTATTGAGCCTCTGGAAGGAATTCTGTTTCACTGGTTCTGCAGCAAACGGGAATTAGACTATTCTGCTATGAAGTTAGGTCCAGGTCAGAAATGCCACTCGAGACAACGTGATCTGTACTGGACCCACTCGAAAGAGCCGGTGCAAGTCGTGGAACCGAAGACCCTTCAGGAAAACACAACGTATTATTTTAAGCTGGTCGCTATCAAGAAACACCACTCTGCAGCCGCGTTTCAAGCCGTTCAGGTCCTTGCTGGTTCTGGGCCTGTCCTGCGTATCATCTGTTTGGAAAACTGTGAGAAAGGCATCAAAGCCACGGAAAGATTGGTTCTGTACGGGAAGTGTCTGAACTGTGCAAAAGCCTATCCAGTTTACTTTTGGAGCCTCCTTTCAGCAGATTCGAAGGAAATATATTTTGACTGGGCTTCTAAAACAACCACTGGGAGAACAAGTCCGTATTTGCGTATAAATTCTTTGGCCTTTAGCTCTGTGGCTGGCCAGTTGTATATCCTTAAACTGAAAGTGAGTGTGCAGGGAGTCCAGTTGGCTGTGTGTAGCTACTCCTTTTATGTTCACATCCCCCCTCAAACTGGAAAGTGTTTTGTCGAACCAAGGGAAGGCATTGCGCTGATGACAAAATTCACCCTCCAGTGCTCTGGATTTGATGACAAGAAAGGACCTCTCGTCTACAGAGTCATTGCCCGTTCTGATCTAGCCCAAATAGCTAACGTATCATCTTTGCAAAATAACACACTTGGAACCATAGTTTATCTTGGTCATCGGCGGAGCACCCCGCCCTCATTTCTTCCCAGCGGTACACCCTCTGAAAAATATGCTCTGAACATACTTATTCAAGTTTACGACACCGATGATGCTTTTTCACAAGTTAGCTTGCAGGCAACGGTATTTGAATCAAGGACCAGCAAACCAACGGATTTGATTCTCAATGAACTGTATCAGCTAGTCGGACAGCTCAATAGCTCTGCCTCTGTCTTCCTTGACACTGAAGATTACTTCCACGCAGGCTTCGTTATCTATATGGTGGCTTCTGAATTAAATAACATTGAGCTGTCACCCAGTTTCTACGATTCTAAAACTGAATTACGAGAAATGCTACTGAACGAATCTGCGCAGATTCCCCTGACTGAGGCAGGGATACTAAACCAAATAATCTCTGGTATTTGTCAAATAACACAGAATGCAAATGAAGTTAGTAGGAAATCCCAGCTGATCGCGGTCCGAATCCTCCGAAAGACCAGCGAAGCTCTGAAAAGGCACAGAGATGTTGATCTCAGCTCTCAAGAAACAGAGGTCCTTGCTGGTGGCATTTTTACTGGGCTGTCCAATGTGTTAAGAGCTTCCCTCTCAAACCCCAGGAATGGGCCTGCAAATACCATCAAGGAAATCATTTCAGTGTCAGAGTTATTGGCAGATGTAATTTTGCAAGGCAAAGTCCCCGGGGAAGACCACGTTAATATGGAAGCCAAAGGCTGGTCCATCCGTTTATGGAAAGAGGAAAAGCGGGACGTTTCTAGGACTCTCTACGAGACAAGATCTTGTAAGAATTGCTTTTATCCTAAAATGAAATTGGAAAGCCAGGAGGAGTTACCTGCAGATGCACCAATTTCCATGGTTCATTATGTATTTGAGGAGAATCCTTTCCCTTGGCTGAGGGAGGCAGTAGATAATCACACGGTCGTGATGGGGTACAAAGTGGCTGGCGCCAAAGCAAATGGTGACATCATTGGGGTCACCCCTAAAGTGGCTGAAGTGATCATGAATAGAATAGATAAGGATCCCGTCGCATTTAATCTGACGATAGGGCTGGATAAAAAGCGTGCGGTAACAGCTGGTGGGTTTAGTATAGAAGTCAGTAGAAACTCTCCAGACATATATGTCCAGATTTTGTGCCATAGGAACATCACTTTCAATGTCTCCATCTACTTGGGACTCAATTTTAGCTCCCCCCCACTCGTGTCTTACATTGCTTTCTCTGACAAACCTCCTACCCCGCAGCAAAGGGCGACCAATATTGAATGTGCAATTGAGGCTCCATACATCGTTTGCCTTCCGCAGGCACTGCTCTGGTCTGACCCTGCAAGTAAACGGAATATTTCCGTGGTCCTAAGATCTCTACCCGTGGTCAGAAAGCAGACCACCAAGATAGTTCGCATTGTGGTTTTTACCGCAAGCTGCCGAGATCTGGGTCAACTTCCAAACTTTGAACTGTCTGAAGAGACCTGCCACCTTGGCCCTCAGACCAGATTGTCCAAACTGCACTGTGTCTGTGGTGTGAACCCCAGAACAGCTCAGCACCAATTATCAAGGCCTCTAAAACCTGAAGTCAGATTTGTCGGTGGCACATTTGTTATTTACCCCAATCCTTTGGACATCAAGAAAGTACTCGTAGCAAGTTTTGACACAAATCCCGTGACGATTTTGACTGTGTTTTTCATTTTTGCTGGCTACATCTTCTGTGCATCCTGGGCCATCATTAGAGATAAAGATGACATGAGGAGAAAAAACAAAATTTTTGTCTTGCCAGATAACGACCCTTATCACAGAATGCATTATCTGGTCACCATCTATACCGGAAGTCGCTTGGGATCCGGAACCACGGCCGATGTTTTTCTTGAATTGATCGGGAGGGACGGATACAGCGACGTCCATCGAATGAAGCACCCCAAATTCCCAACCCAGTATCGCGGAGCTGTTGATACTTTTCTTTTCGCTACAAGATATGACCTAGGGGATATTTATTGCATTCACATCTGGCACAATAACAATGGTTCTTCCCCAAATTGGTACTTAAGCAGAGTCAAAGTATTTAACGTAGATACTCAACGGTCGTGGCTGTTTATATGTAGGAAGTGGTTAGGCCTTGGCAAGGCGGATGGCAAAATAGAAAGATACATTTTTTCTTCGAATCTGAAATCAAGGTTAGAGAAAATGGATTTCTTTCTGATACACCTGGCTAGAGACTTAGAAGACAATCATCTCTGGCTTTCCATATTTTCTCAGGTAGTCACCGGTACTTTTAACCGGTTACAGAGAGTTTCTTGCTGCTTGGCTATAATGCTTTCAACTTTGCTCCTGAATATCATGTTCTTCAGTGGTGAGGAAGAAGAAATCATGTCATTAAAATTCCGGATTGTGAGATCCATGTACATTGGGGCATTCAGTGCTCTGTGTTGTGTTCCTTTACAGCTGACTATGACCGTCCTATTTAGATACTCTATGGAAAAACCTTCCGATGACAAGGACGATATGGTGCCTGACTATAGTCCCTCATCTTCAGAAACAAGTGAAGAAGATGAAGAAAGCTCCTCATCATCCAGTAGTGATGAAGATGAAGAGGGCAAAGCAGGTAGTGCAACTATTGTCTCAGAAAAGGAACCCCCTAAAATTAGTGCAAGGAAAAGGATAATTATGCTGATTAAGGTGTTTACTCGAAAGCCACAGTTTGCCTGGTGGTGGAGATACGTTGCGTGGGTCATTGTTTTTTTCATGTCTTTCGTCTCTGCCGTGTTCATCATCTTATATGGCCTCACCTACGGCTATAGCACCTCCACAGAATGGTTCATAGCATCCATGACGTCATTTTTTCAGAGTGTCTTTCTGCTGCAAACCCTAAAGATGGCCCTCAGCTCAGGGGTCAGTACCATTAGTATCAAGTACTGCAAGCACATCTCCTGGATAGCGGCAGAGCAGTACCAGAAGATGAAACTGCTCAGAGTGAATATAGATCCTAGGGATGTCAGAAAGATTCACCACGAACTAGTCAAGATTAGGCAGAGCAAAGAATATGAGCCTTTGGAAGAGGACGAAGTCATAATCTTAAGGAAAAAAGTGCGGGCACAACACCTGGCATTTGTTTTCATCAAGGACATCATTTGTCATCTTGTCTTTGCCTCCTGCGTTCTAACCGTGGCTTACTCTACTGTACCCACTGTTTCCTTTTACCACAACAAAGTAATCCATGATAAATTTAATCGTGGTCTGTCCAAAGTAACCAAACTTGAGGATATTTACATTTGGATGAGTGACACGTTTGTACCACTGATACATAATGACTATCTACCCACCTACCTTTCAGATTCATGGTCCAAAATCCTGGGTTTGCCCAGAATGAGACAGGTCAGAGGTCTGCATCTTGAAAGGCCTTGTTTTCCTCCAGGCCATTTTGCCAACAATTACTTGATCGGCCAAAGATCCTGTCACTATGATTTCGCTAATGATCCAGAAGATCAAAAGCACTACCTTGGGTCATGGACCAAGCCGGTCAACATGTCTGTCTCCAGTCACGTTGCCAATTATCAAGGATTCACGTATCAGTCAGATATTGATCAATGGGAATATAAGTCTTACGGTGTGGTAAATACATATGGCCCAGGTGGATACTCGTTTTATTTTTTCCCAGGAGAACAACGACCAAATACGACAATAAGATTGGAAGATCTGCAAAGCAATAAATGGCTTGATAAAAGGACCCGGGCTCTGATTTTTGAGCTGACAACCTTTACTCCGGATGTAGGGCTATACTGCAGTATCACAGTCATTTTTGAGAATACCAACTTTGGCATCATTAGTTCCACTTTGTCGGTTCACTCATATACACTCTCTAAATTCCAGTATGAAAGCACCTCCCGGTTGGTGATTTATGGACTCATGATTTACATTCTTGTCTTCTATTTAGCAGATGAATTTCATATGTTACGTCAAGAAAGGATAGGTTATCTCCAAACAGCAACCAATTTAAACAATTTTGCGATAAAGAACATCTGTATGTTTTTTATACTACTCATCGCCCTGAAATTCAAGATGGCATTTACCTTGCTGGAGTTTTATCTGCTCAATCCAGAAGAATTCGTCCCCTTCCATGTTGTTTCTCAAATTGACCAGCTCTACGTAATGGTGGCGGGTATTTTAGGTTTTCTCCTGGTGCTGAAACCCTACCGATATTTCAGGTTCTTGTACAAGGTGCGCCTTGCGGAGCAAACCATGTCAGCAGTCTTCCCTGTGTTTCTTAATTTGACAATCCTCGCTGTTCTGTTGTTCTGTTCGTTCATGTCCTTCGGCTATCTCATATTTGGTCAGTATGAGTGGTCCTTCAGCAGCTGGATTCACTCTCTGCAGACTGTCATTTCCTATTGCTTTTCAGGGTTTAAGCAGATGGACGTTGCGTCGAGATGGTGGCTCACCATATTTTTCCAATCATCATTCCTAGTTACTGTGATGTTCACCTTCGTCAATTTATGGAGAAGCCTCTTAATATCGACTTACAGGTCGATGAAACAGACCGTTTACGAGCAACATTCGGATGAAGCCGAAGCCATCAACTTTTTGTATTTGAAGTTGCGAAACATCTGGCGTACTTTAACCCGCCAGCCAGACTCTGGAGACGATTACGTCAATGTTGCCATATTTGGTAAATCGGTAGTTAGGGATAGTGAACAGCCAGGACTGAAATACAGTAAAATAGAAGGCAAGAAAATGGTTTTTCTTACCGTTTGAGAAAGGCTTCTGTAAAAATCAGGTATATTTTTATTGCTTCTGTCCCAAGCTGAGCTCCACAGAGTTTTCAGTCTCAAAAGGTTGTCTTGCAGCCATCTTCATCTTCGATGCAATTTTTACTCCTCCCAAATTCTTATTCGTCCTGTAACAACAAGCAGCCCATTACTTCGTACACATTGCCATTTTTTTTTTTAAAAACTGTCTTGTTCTACATTCCAGTTATTATTCTAATAAATAATCTATTTAAACCTCATGCTTTTTCAAATGAATTTTTTGGAGGGGGATTATTAAGACTAGACAATTCTGCCCTTGCAGCAAATTCTATTTGCCCTGCATTTTGCAATCACGTTGAACAAATAAAATCAAGAAACAAACAGAAGCAAGTCAGTGCAAGACAACTGATAACGTGCTACCGCTTTTCTAGTTTTTAGCCCAAAGGTGATATTCATCAGGTTCTGACCAGTTCTGGAGAACCGGTAGCAGAAATTTTGAGTAGTTCGGAGAACTGGTAAATACCACCTCTGGCTGGCTCTGCCCCCATCTATTCTCTGCCTTCTGAGTCCCAGCTGATTGGGAGGAAATTTTGCAGTAACATTCTCCTAGATTGGAGAGGGAATGGAAATTTTGCAGTATCCTTCCTTTGCCATGCCTAGCAAGCCACGCCCACAGAACTGGTAGTAACAAAATTTGAATCCCACCACTGTTTTAGCCTGGTATTTCTAAAATCATTACCAGTATTTGGTGTGATTGTAAAAGTTCTGATATAGTTGTAATAAAAATGCCAGTTCTGGAAGTTGTGCAATCAAAACGTAGTACCCAAACCACATAATCAAGGCTCACGGTAGCATTTATTCATTGAACAGTATGTACTATAGAAACTTCTTCCAGAGAATAAAGGAGGAATTCTTATAGAGAAAAGGGTGCATCATATGCATATATTTTAGAATGGAGAAGAAGATATAGTCATACATCTGGATAGGTAATAGATGATGTAAGCATAGGTATTCATAATTAGCAAACCTCAAGTTACTTCTATTGTTACTGCCCTAAAAATATATAGTTTTAATAGAAAGAAATATATTCACATTGCCACAGAAATTTTCTGAGATCCAGACACTTCAAGGTTGCCTTTTTTAATATGCCAATCAGCATGCATTCTTTCTATGTTTCCATTTTGCTGACATGCTCCAACTCTTTGAAAAATTTCTTTTACACCCACAATCTTCGAAAAATACCCATCAAACGCTACCGGTAGATATGAGGATATTATAGCATGAGGACATAAGCATAATATTTCCTATCTTTGGACTTTGTAATTGTGGAAGTCCAAATCAAATTGGTTAAATTAATGCAAACGGTTGAAATATTGAAATACCTATGGTAGTGACGCCGTTTAATTAGTCAAATGTATACTTCATTATTTTTGTGTTATAAATTATTACTGTCAAATTTTTCCCAAGTTGCTTGGTTTGCTTGGTTTTAAGTTGGCAAGAATTTTGGTGGCCATATTGAAAGTGGAAACTGAAGAAAGATTCTAGAATCCACTGGCTCACTTTCTCCCGTTGGGATCTCTAAGGTTACTAACTGACAGCTGGTGTGATGCCTGGAGCTACTGAAACCATTTCATTCCTTGTAAGAGCCCGGCCATTCCTTTGGCCTCTGCTCGCCCTCTTCTGCTGGTTTGATGGCTGCCCCAGTACCCTGGCAGCACTTCATTTCATGCCACCACCACTGTCAGTCACTTGTGCCAAGCCTGAGAACCGTGTCTATCAACAACAAGACCACCCTTTCCAGGTCTCGTGTCTTTGGGACAGATATGTGGTGTTGCACTACTCAAAAGCCCCCCAACGAAACCCCAAGGAGGGAGGGACAGTGCCCCCTCTCTGCCACTGGTATCAGGATGCCATCCTGGTCAGCCAGACGACTTCCTGGACAGGTGAGTTGACGCTCGGTCCAGGCCTGCCACGGGAAAGTCCCCATCCACCTTGGGCTAGTACCCGGATCTCCGTAAAGTGCACCTCAGTTTCATGCTTGGCTCCCTTGTGCTTGTATCACAACCTGAACATTGAAGTTGTGGAGCAAGATATCCATTTCTTCTTGCTGCAGCCTCACACACTTCCCATTTTGGAGAGGCAGCCAGTGCGCTTGGGCTGGTGTGCACGCCTCAAAAGTTCGGCCTGGCACTACTACTTCAAGAGCCAAGGCGGTGTTCCTGAGGACCTCCTCATTCCCACCAACCAGCACAATGAACCTCTCCTACTTAGTGACTACCCCAGTGCTGAATTGTACCAGGTCTGCATGTCTTACTATAGCTACCATTTGACTGTGCAGTACCCACTCCGTGGATTCTACATTGCTTCGGTCAGCTATAAACTGGAACCCCAGAGCAGCCTCAGCCTGGATTTCTTTGTGGAGCCTGCTCTGCTCTTTGTTTTCAGGATAACCTCCCAATTGAGGAGACAGTCACAAGGGGCCCTGAGCTTTTCCTGGAACCTGCAGCAGCTTAGCCCAGAAATAGTAGCCTACCAACTCCTGGACACACAAGGATCCCTAGAATGGTCCCATTCCTATGACTACAATCCGTTTGGTCTGCACAGCCATTTCTGCACTGTTCCCACATCACACCGGACCAAGGAAACAGTTGTAGCCAGTATGTACTTCCGTACCAGCCAGAGGGTATTAGAGAGAGTAAGAGGAAGGCTTGATTTCTTTAACAGGACGTTAATTTTCAGAACAAGTCGGACAAGCTCAATTTCCATAAGACTCAACCCACAGGAAAACACAATTAGCACTTATATTTTCAGTCGGGCCCAAGGCCTCTACTATTCTACCCAGAAAGGCAACTTGACCAACGGCGTTGCTGAGAACTCCAGCCTCTGCTATGTACTTTATCAGCAAGCGGGCCTCTCTTACCTGATTACTGTTAAATATGTGCAGCTACAGTTATTTAGATTCAGCCTAGATATTTATCTGAATCGGAAAGAGGCCCTGTTCCAATCTCTAGGGGGAAAGGAAATGGATGTTTACGTCTTCAACGGCACATCTCCTGACAATAGCTTGGTCTATGTTGTATGGTTCATCCCTGTGCAGCATCCCCTGCTTCAGTGTGAATGGGCCTTCAATCTGCAAGTTTTCGATTCTGTGGGCGGGCCTCTGGTGGAAAACTACAGTTTTGCCTACATCGATCAGACCCGAAATGCAGCTCATTTCCTTCCTGACTCTACCTTAGCTTTCCACCCTGCCTCGTATGCAGGATTTGTTGCCAGAGTGAAATGCATAAAGAGTGCAAAAATTCCTACAGTATTCACGGCGAGGTTTAACATTTATGCGTTGAAAGTCATAGAATCCCAAATTGCTTGCCAGCAAAAAACTTGCACCATTCCCAAAGCTAGGATTCACCGCACGGGTAATACCAAACACATCCTGCATTACGCACAGGGGACTGGATTTACACTTGCAGCAGACATGCGAGTCAATTGTCCAGGCCCCAAAGCAACTAAAGTTAATTGGAATATCTATAAAGTCACTAATCTGTCAGATAGACCAGACTGGTCTAAACCTTTTAATCCACCTGGCATTGAAGGAAGACATTTCATCAGATTAAAAATCCCTTGCTCCAGCTTGGATATTGGCCTGTATCTTTTTAATTTTACTGTGCAATTAATTTCATCCACATTGCCGCAGAAAATAGAGCGCTCGGATGCAGTGTTGATAGAGGTTGGGTCAGATCATTGGGGTGCTGTCATCACAGGAGGCCATTTTCGGTCTGTTGGATTTTCTGATCGGTGGATTCTAAAAGGATCTGTCCTGTCCAATGGTGAGCTGGTCAGTCTGTCTCAGGGATTGTCCTATACTTGGTATTGCACCAAACAGGAAACAGACTATACATCGATGGCCCTCAGCAGAGTTGGGAAATGTTATCCCGATCAGGTGGATTTGAAGTGGACCACATCCTCCGATTCAGTTCAGATGGTACTTCCTGAAACTCTTCAGGCCAATAATACATACCATTTTATCCTGGTAGTTCAAAATGGTAGCAGGATAGCTCACGCTCAGCAAACCATATACGTACGGGCTCACGGTGCCCTCTCTCTGAACATTGCATGCCTTGAAAATTGTGGAACGTCAGTAATTCCAACAGAAAGATTTTCACTGTCTGGTAAATGTGGGAACTGCAAGGAAATCAAGCCCTGGTATTATTGGTCATTGCGATCAGCCCAGTCCCATGAAATCAAAATTGACTGGTCTTCCAGAACAACTACCGGAAGATCCAGCTCATATCTACATTTCAAAGCTTTTGCTTTGGTTTCCATGATGGAAGAGTCCTACACTTTGAGCCTAAAAGTCGTCACCAAAGATGGACAATCCTCTAGCTGTGAATATTCTTTTTATGTTAATGCTCCACCACAGATAGGAAAATGTGTCCTTAATCCAAGAAAAGGAATAGCTTTTCTAACAAAATTCATTATCCAGTGCAATGGATTTGAAGACAGAAATCAGCCTCTTGCCTACAAAGTAACAGCAGCATCGGATGAAACGACAATTAGTTCCATATCCTCAATTCAAAATAATACTTTGGGGATAATTATCTATGCTGGATATGAATCCAAAACTCCCTGGTCTTTCCTTCCTCCTGGCAAACCATCACAGAACTCTGCTTTGACAATATATGTTCAAGTTTCTGATTCCCTTGGTGCATCTTCTCAAGTCACTTTGCAAGCAACGGTGCTTGATCAGAGACAACAACCGACCAATGCCATCCTCCATCAACGACTGCATGATTTGATTAATGGATCAAGTGCTCTTACGACCAAGTTGCTCATCACCAAGGATTACCTGAATATAGGCTATATTGTATATATGGCGGCCTCGGCCTTAAACAATATTGAAGCTTCACCCTCCAATCAGGTTCCTAAGGCAAATTTGCGTCAACACCTCCTCACGATAGCCACAAGGATTCCTAGCGCTAGTATCGGGGAAATCAATCAGGCGATCCTAAGTATTTGTCAAGCAACGCATGAAATTGCTGAAGTCAATCAAATATCCCAGCTGCTTGCAGTAAGAAAATTAAAAACAGTTAGCGAAGCTCTGAGAAGACACAGGGATCAAGGCTTGAGCTCAAAGGAAAGTGAGATTCTTAGCAACGGGATTCTCACAGGATTGTCCAATATCTTGGATGCTTCCCTCTTCAATCATAGAATCACTAACGCAGATGCCATTAAAGAAGCTATTTCTGTGACTGAAATATTAGCAGATCTCGTTTTACAAGGCAAAGTCCCTGGTGGGCGCGAAACTAAAATGGCCGCCCGAAACTGGTCCATCCACCTTTGGAAAGACAAAACATGGGACGTTTCTGGAACTTTCTCAAACAGGAAGCAATGTAGGAGCTGCTTTTATCCAAAACTGAAGCAGGGGTCTCATGTGGAGTCAGAAGAAGATAATGTCATTTCCACCGTTCTGTATGAATTTGAACAGAATCCTTTCCCTTGGCTAACTTTTGCTGACAATATTGGCACAATGGTGACGGGGTTCAAAATGGTGGGGACCGATTCTAAAGGGGGCCTAACCACCATCATTCCTGAGGTGTTTGAAATGATCTTGACTAGGAAAGACAAGGCCATCTTCGAGCTGACTATAGGGCCAGATAAAAAACTTTCTAAAACAACGGGTGGCTTCAGCTTAGAAATTAAAAGGAACTCCAGTGATATTTTTATTCAACTTGTGCCCAGAGTGAAAATTACTTTCCAGGTATTTATCTACTTAGGGGTCAATCTGAGCCACCCCACTTTAATTTTGTACAATGCTTCTCATTTAAGTCCTCCAACAGTCATCCAAAAGGATTCAATTATCACCGGATGTGCTCTCAAAGTTCCTTATATCCTTTGCCTTCCAAAGTCATTGCTTTGGTCTCCAGCCTATAACAGAGGAGCAGACACGCTCAACCTTTCTATCGTCTTGCAGTCACACTCAATTGTGAGGCATCAAACCGCAAAATCTCTCCGCGTCGCTGTCTTTGCAGCAGGCTGTTTGTCTCTTGAAGGCGTTCAGGATCAGTGGAAAGAAGAAACCTGCAACCTTGGACCTCAAACCAGCTGGTCGAAAATCCACTGTGTCTGCAAAGGAAAAAAACATAGCAAGAAGTCATCTAGATCCGGTTCAAGAGCAGCTTCAGGACCCAGGATCCGATTTTTGGCTGGCAAGTTACTTCTATTTCCCAATCAAGTCGACATGAAAATGTTCCTTCTACATCCAGCGGGAGAGAATCCTGTCCCGGGGTTGACCGTGCTTGCTGTTTTCCTAATCTACATTTTCTTGGCTGTCTGGGTGAGAAGAAAAGACAGAATTGATATTGAAGAGCAAATTATAGATTTGCCAGATAATGACCCCTTTCATACCATGAGATACCTGGTGACCATCTATACAGGAAGCCGTCCAAGTGCAGGGACCAAAGCAGATGTGTTCCTTGAGCTGATTGGCCAGAATGGATCAAGTGATGTGCATCTCTTAAAACACCCATCATTTCCAGAGATCCTTCAGAACAGCTGCATCGATACTTTTTTGCTAACTACCGGGGAAGATTTGGGAGACCTCTTCTCTATCCACGTCTGGCACAATTATTGTGGCTTCGGGCCTAACTGGTACTTGAGTCGAATCAAAGTCCTCAACGTAGTCACAAACAAGTCGTGGTTGTTTCTGTGTAGAAAATGGTTGGCCCTTGGCAGAAATAACTACCAAATAGAATGGACTTTCGAGGTCACGGATCCACAAGTCCCCATCAGTAGAACTGATTATCTGTTGATAATGCTTAGCTATCACTGGTTTCAAGACCACCTCTGGTTCTCTATCTTTGTTCGCAGCCTTGACAGCTCTTGGAACAGATTTCAGAGGCTCTCCTGCTGCTTAGCGATACTTTTGACCTCCCTGCTAGTCAACACGGTCATCTTCAACACTAAGAAAGAAGAACAGGTTTATCTCCTACAACTGCAATATTTGAAATCCATAACAGCTGGTGTTCTCAGTGCTTTCTTCTCCGTTCCTGTGGAATGGATTACAATAGGCTTGTTTAGATACTCCATAAAGGAGTCTTCCCGGTGTAACATCGCTCAGGATCAGGAACAGTTAAGTTTCACTTGCTTGCATGAAATCCTTCTCTCAGAGATAAAATCACTGCAGTTGTTAGCCACAGATAACAATTTTAGTAATAATTATGCAACAGAAAAAAAAGTAACTCTGAGTAAAACTCAGAAATTGCAACGGCGTAGGCAACGGTGTTTGTTTTGCAGTGCATGGCTCTTTGTCGTCCTCATATCTGGGGTAGCGTCATTTTTCATCACATCTATTGGCCTGTCTTTTGATAGCAAAACATCCTCCGAATGGTTAATAGCTGCTCTCATATCGTTCTGCCTCCACGTGAGCGTCTTTGAGACCTTACAAATTGTTATTTTCTCCAGTTGGAATATCTGCTTGGCAAAATACTGTGCAAACATTCCATGGCAAAGCTATGAACATATGAAGTACAAACCAAGAACGCTGGAAGCGGATGAGATGGTGAAGTTGCATGATGACCTGGCTGAGTTGAGAGCGTCCAAGGAATACCAGCCCATCAAAGAGGAAGAAGTTATAGCCTTGCAAAAGAAGCAGATGGTTCAGTATCTAGCTTACCAATATATAAAGGACATGATCTGCCACTTTATCTTCTTGGCTTTAATTTTCACAATCTCACACCCAATAGATGTTACTACTGCCTTCTTTTACAACCGATCCATATCTAGAAAACTTTCTCCCTGTTTACCCAATTTGAATGGCGCACAGGATGTTTACAGGTGGATAAATGACAGCTTTCTGCCACTGATGCATAATCCCTATCACCCAAGCTATCTTCAGAACTCCTGGTCCAAAATCCTGGGATTGCCCAGAATGAGGCAAATAAGAAAGAAATCTGCAGACAAGTGTGTACTTCCCCCCAGATTTAAAAGCATATTTTTGCTGCATAATGTTCACTGCAAGAACAAATATGGACTTAGCCAGGAAGATCAAACTAACTACCTGGACTCGTGGTCAACTCCCACGGACACCTCAGTTCCCAAGAGCCATGCTGAGTTTTTAGGCTTCAATTATGAGCCAAGTAATAGCCAATGGGAGTATATCTCCCATGGACAATTAGATGAATATCCATCCAGGGGATATACGTTTTATTTTTTCCCCGAAGAACCACAAGTGAATTCAACGAAAAGGTTGGAAGATTTGGAAACAAAAAGCTGGATTGACAACAAGACGTGGGCGGTGATTTTAGAACTGACAACTTTTAACGTTGATGCCAATGTGTTCTCCAGCATTTCCGTCATTTTTGAATTTTCTTTACTTGGCCCCGTGAATGCCAGCATCTTTGTGCATTCTTACAAACTCCCGTTTTTCACGCATCAAAATGTGAGCCAGATTTTCTTCTTTTGTCTGACGATATACATACTCATTATTTATATTGCTGACGAATGTCGCATGATGTACCGAGAACGGCTGAGCTATTTTACCGTTGCTACCAACCTGATCAATTTTGGGATAAAGACAGTCTGCATCCTCTTTCTGGTGGTGCTCTTGTGCAAATTCAAGCTTTCTTCTGACTTGGTGCAATTTTACTTACTTCATTCCCAAGAGTTTATTCCATTCCATACGGCTTCCCAATTCGACCAGACAGTCAGAGGTGTACTGGGGATTTTGGTTTTTTTCCTGGTCCTGAAAACATACCGCTATGTTAGATTTCTGTTTGATTTACGCTTAGCCCAAAAATCCCTCAGAACAGCCCTCCCTGGTATCATCAATATAGTCGTAATGGGTGCCATATTTTTCAACGCATATACGACACTTGGATATGTGGGATTTGGCCAACATGAATGGAATTTCCGCACCATGATGTATTCCTTCACGACCGTGTTGTCTTATTGTGCCTTAACATTTAAGGACACTGAATTTTTGGCTCACAAAGTTCTAGGGTGGGTTTTTTTATCATCCTTTCTTGTGGTGATGATCTGCATTTTTGTCAATTTAAGTCAAGTCATCATCATGTCAGCTCACTCGGATATGAAGGAAGTCGTTTACAACGAACCTTCCAATGAAGCCGATGTCATGTATTTTATACTCCAGAAGGTGTACCACATGTGGTATTTTGCCAGCACTGGTACCTACACAAAATCAGAGACTGATGTTTTTAATACTGTACTGTATGGGAAATTTAAGAAACGTAGAAAACCGCCCTTGAGAAAACGCCTGGGAAGGAAAGAAAGACTTTATGTTGTTATTTGAGGAAAACAGTTGGAAGCATGTGTTAAATTTATTTCCTTCAGCTATTCTTTTGGATCATACTGAATTCCCAAACCATCTTCTACTCTTATCCCAGATACTCTTCCCCTGCTTTGTTTTAAAATGGATATTCTGGAAGCCCTAGGGCAGTTCAGTTTCTAGCTTTTGGGCTAGTGACCAATCTCATTTTCATCAGTAAAAAGATCGAATGGCAGATGATAGGAGTGAAGTCCTTTCTGGGGAGACATTCAGCTTGCTCAGCATCTGTCCGGAACGAGAACTTCAGGCAAGTAACTATGGTCTGACCAACTCATCCAGTCACATTGCACTAAGCAGAAGAAACCACACGAAGGTTTACAACACGAGAAAAACCCAAGTACATTTTTGGTCATTAGAGCCTTCACTGGGTCCAACCCATGCTGTACCCCTTTTGGAAGGACAACACACACTGGTGGAAAGTTCTCCACATCAAGTGGACTGGTAGAAAGTTCTCCACATCCAGATCAGCTGAAACAGGGAACCAAGATACCACTACACGATGCCCTATAGAATGTTCAGAAACATCGGATACCCAGAGAGTAGAAATATTTGCAGGGGAGGAGGGTCTGCAGGGGAGATATAGGGATTGAGAAATTCAAGATGGTGGCTGTGACTACCTGATTGACACCTGGCCCCTTTTAATGCGCTTCCTGCCTGTGAGGCATCTAAAAGACAGGTGACGCTTCAACTCACAGCCTCTCACTTATGCTTTTGATCCCCCCTCTTAACTAATACCCCCCAGATATATGGGGTACTTCCTTACTGAAATCTTGAATTTTTTCCTCCTGACTTGTCTTCCTTTCTTTATCCACAGTTTCTTATATCTTAGGAGACTTTTCTAGGATTGCCACTTTTTTTGCATTTGTTATATATGAAAAGTAGTGAAGTGAAAGTTCTTTCGTAATCAGTCATTTATAAGCCTCTCTCTGTGTTAAAATGTCCCTGTTTATTTTAATAAATACAGTAGTTTTGTTCAGTTCGTCTTTGATTGATAATTAACATTGCCTGTTCTTGTTATACCTTTCCGGAATGTTTCCAATTCGATTTGATTTCTACCTCCCTGTTCAATGTGGAATAGCAATAGCACTTAGACTTATATACCACTTCACAGCCCTCTCTAAGCGATTTACAGAGTCAGCATATTGCTCCCAATAATCTGGGATCCTCATTTTCAGAAGGATGGAAGGCTGAGTCAGCCAGTGAGTATCGAATTTAAGAATTCTTAAAATATCATCATAATCTAATTTACTGATATAAAGCACATAATGACGATTTTGATGTTGATGATAATAATCAGTGGTGAAATCCAATTTTTTTTACTACCGGTTCTGTGGGCATGGCTTGGTGGGTGTGGTGTGGCTTGGTGGGAGTGGCTTGGTGGGCATGGCAGGGGAAGGATACTGCAAAATCTCCATTCCCACCCCACTCTGGGGCCAGCCAGAGGTGGTATTTTCCGGTTCTCTGAACTACTTAAAATTTCCACTACCGGTTCTCTAGAACCCGTCAGAACCTGCTGGATTTCACCCCTGATAATAATAATAATTTCTTCAACAATAAAACATTATTGTGACTGTTTCTCAGCACATTGGGAAAAACTCTGCCCCAGTTCCTGAGGAATTCCTGCATTTAGAGCAGTGTTTCTCCACCTTGGCCACTTTAAGATGTGTGGACTTCAACTCCCAGAATTCTCCAGCCAGCACTTTTAAGTCCACGCATCTTAAAGTGGCCAAGGTGGAGAAACACTGACATATAAGAGCAACATAACCAAAAGGTGATCAGAAATACAATCCAACAGAACTCCAAGAGAAGTTGCCTAGTTGCCAAGTTCTAGAATTTTCACAATCATTTCATCTACAGCAGTTAAGGCTGTTGACCCAAACCTTTCCAGATGCATTTCTTCTTCTTATTTAGGGTTTGTTTCCCATGGGCAGTAATCATACCCCTTTCTTTATGCCTGCCCCCATCATGGGTGACTTCTAACCACACCTATGGGCAGGAAGAAGACAAACCCCAGACCTCGTCCACATGGGACACTAACTGTGAGGATGGTTCATTCAGATTTGTAGAGCTTCTTTCAAGAACTTGGAAGCCACTGAGGGATGGGCTTTCTGTACAGCATCGTTGGGTTTGGAGATCCATTTTGAGGCATAACATGCTTCTGTGCTCAGGACATGTGGCGCTGGAAGTAGTCTTTGAAGAACGTGACATCCGTCCTTCTCCAATCTCCACCCATATCGCAATCCAGGGTGTCTCCTGTTCCTGCAGTGTGCCTAGTCATCTTCACCAACATCTGAGAATTAAGTTTCATTGCCAGGATGTCTTTTTGTTCCTGCTCTGGCCATCCACATTCCCCAAGCATGACTGGAAACAAATGCGGCTAAGCTGCTGTCCATGCCTTGATAAAACAAGATGGCGCCATCATTACCATTACAGATTGGGTATCCCCCCAGCCCATTTCCTTCCCATTAGCCATCATCCATATTCTTCACTATGTAATCACCTTCGTGATGGTCAGCTGCTCCACAGGTACTCTTCCTATTTCAGGCATTGTCAGATGGTGCACAACATCCACCAAGGACTCTGTCTTCCTTCCTTCCATGTCAAGCAAGGCCCTTTGCTCAGGCCTAGTTTGGATCTGCAGGTGGAACCCATCATATTACATATTTACAGTGCCCATTCCAAATTACTCCGCATCCCTCATAGAACTATCCACCTATTCTGGAATGTCTCTTCAACCAAGTCCCAACGAAAGATCTACAGCCTGGTGGATGCTCAGAGCAGATGGTTCTGGTCTACCACATACAATCCGTATGCTTTACGGAACAATTACTCCATTGCTCCTAGTCCACCATCTTTCAGGAACAAAGTTGTGGCTCGTTTCTCTTGGGCTCTTGAAAAGGCAGAATCTGGAGATTTGAGTGGAGCATTAGATTTCTCAGGTGCCATTTTAGGTCTAAAAACCAGGAATCAGCCTCTGGCTTATCTTACTGTCAACACACGGAAAATCAAGGCAGGCACCTATTTTTTTACCCACAAATGGGGTTTCTTCTATCTTATCAAAGGCCCTTCTAGTGACTTGCACATTCCTTCCAGCACATACTACCTTTTTTATCAACAGCAAAGTCTTTCTTACTTGATCACTATTGAATTAGTCAACTGGTGCTGGTACAGGCTCAACATCCATCTGTACCTTAACAGAAAAGGAGTCCATTTGAAGTCTTATTCAGAGAAAGACGTAGAAATTCACCTTTTCAAAAGTGGCTCTTCGTTTGTGCCAAGTTCGGTCTATATTGCTTGGTTTATTCCGCTGCAGAATCCATTACTCCAGCACAAGTGGGCCTTCAACCTACAATGTTTGGGTGTAGAGAAGGAAGATCTTCTCTGGAATGCTACTTACAGTTACAGAGATCGTGTCAAAAACGCTGCCCGTTTTATAACTGATCTTCCTTTTAACCCTGCTTTATACACAGGCTTCATAGCACAAGTCAATTGCACACGAATCGGCCAAATGCGTATCATTTTGGAAACCAAAGTCAGTACTTATACCTCGAAGGTCTTGAAGTCTACAGTGGATTGTCTTCAAAGGTTTTGTTTCCTTAAAAGAGTAAAAATCCAGGAATCTCATTATATTAATCCTGTTTTAAATTATAGTAAAAAGGTCTCGTTCATTCTCTCAGCTGATGTTGAGGTGAATTGTCCACAACCAAGGGAAACACATATAATTTGGCAAATCTATAAAGTTCCTGATATGAAGACTGGTCCAGACTGGTCAAAACCTTTGAACCCTCCTGGAGTTGGGAAAAAAGATCTTTTAATCTTAAACATTCCTGCTGATAGCCTAGATGAAGGCTTGTATTTATTCAATTTGACCATAACATTAATCACAAAGGACACTTTAGAGAAAGCAGAAGACTACGATTCTGTGTTTGTCAGGATTAGACCCAGCAGACTCTGGGCGGTCATTGCTGGAGGTGATTTGCAGACAGTTGGATTTTCCGACCAATGGATTCTGAATGGATCTGCCTCTTCTGATCCAGATGCCCCCCAACCTTTTGAAGGCCTCACCTTCACTTGGTACTGCTCCAAATGTAAAACAGACTATATTTCCATGACTTTGAACGAGACTGGGAAGTGTCATCCACATCAAACAGATTTGAAATGGACAGCTTCTTCAGAGCCAGTGCAAATGGTTCTGCCTAGAACACTTCAAGAAAACATCACATACTATTTCCGTCTGGTGGTTCATAAAGGAAGGAGACAGGCTCAGGCTGAACAAAGGGTCCACGTACAGTCTGACGCTTGGCTAGCACTGAATCTCACCTGTATTGAGAACTGTGGAAGATCTGTGATTCCCACAGAAAGATTTTGCCTTTTGGGCAAATGCCTAAATTGCAGAAGGTTTTATAGGCCACAGTTTCACTGGTCACTTTTTTCAGGAAATTCCTCCGAACTCCAGTTTGACTGGGCTTCCAGAACTTCAACAGGGAGAACTAATCCATACCTTTGTGTGAAACCATGGAGTTTGCTGCACATGGCAGAATTTTCTTTTAGACTTGTATTAAAAGTAAGCCTGGAGGGACATGAGCCATTGCTCTATAACTATTCATTTGTTGTAAATACACCTCCAGCACTTGGAAAGTGCAGCCTTAACCCTCCCACAGGCATAGCTTTCCTAACAAAATTCTATGTTCACTGTAGTGGCTTTAGAGATCAACATTTGCCTCTTACCTATAAGGTCAAAGTGGCATTCGATTCAATGGAAATGCCTATTAGAGGAAACAGTACCTTGGGCACTATTGTATATTTTGGAGATCAATCCAAAAGTCCGCCATCTTTTTTACCCGTTGGTGTACCTTCTAAGCAATATCTTTTGAACTTATATGTCCAAGTATATGATGATCTTGGTGCTTATTCCCAAATTACACTACCCACCACAGTGCATAGCCCACTGAAAGCCAAGGAACCAGAGGCTGTGTTAAAGGAATTGCATAGCCTAACTGGTGGAACATCGGCTCCCATTGTATATTTTCTCAACAGTGGAAATCATTTTAGGGCGGGATATTTTGTCCACATGGTGGCTTCTGCTTTAAATGACCTAGAAGTGCTTCCAAGACTTCACCACTCTAAGACCAAACTGCGTGAAATTCTTTTAAATCATTTGGCTGGGATCCCAACAACAAACATCATGGAGGCCAATCACGTGATCTCAAGTATTTTGCAGATAACCCAAGAAATTGGGGAAATCAACAGGAAATCACAGCTTCTTGTAGTCCAAAAGCTCAGGGATGTGACTGATGGGTTGAGAAGACATAACAGAGAAAATGGAGGTTCTAAGGAAATCTATGATCTTGGAACAGCTATTCTTGCGGGGTTATCCAGTGTCCTCAAAGCTTCTCTGTTCAAAAACCCACAAAGCCACAGAATCATGGCTGAGGAAACCATGTCTGTTGCTGAAATTTTAGCAGACCTCCTTTTACAAGGCAAAGTCCCTGGAGAACATGAAACCATCCTAGAAACCGATGACTGGAACATCACATTAAGGAAAGAAGAAAAGCAGGATATTTCTGAAACTTTTGCTAAGAGAAGAGACTGCCAAAACTGTTTCTATCCCAAAATGAAGCAGGTGGAATATGACCAGTTGCCGGATGATGCAGTAATTTCTACGGTACTTTATGACTTTGACAAGAATCCATTTTTCTGGTTGCCATCTTCAATCAACATAAGCACAAGGGTGGCAGGGTTCAAAATGGCGGGAATTAAATCTAATGGCGACGTGATTGAAATCATGCCTGATGTGGCTGAAATGATCCTGACCAGAAATGAGGAAAAGACGGCTGTATTTGAGATAGTGGTGGAACGCAGACAAAACTTCCCTGAAGCATCCGGAGGATTCAGTTTTGAAGTCTGTAGAAACTCCAAAAACATCTTGATCCAGATAGTGACAAAACTAAAGCTCACTTTCCAGGTTTTTATATATGTGGGTCTCAAGCTTAGTCATCCTCCCATAGCTATTTTTAATGTTTCCCACAATAAGCCAGTGACCTCGAAGACTAAGAATTCCACAGGTGACGATTGTGTATTTCAGATGCCTTACGTTTTTTGCCTTTCGCAGACGTTACTCAAAGCCATATTCCGAGTCAGCGAAGCTGAAAAACAAAACATTTCCATTGTTTTCCAATCTGACCACTTTCTGGAGGACCATGGCTCACAGAGGCTTGGCCTCACGCTGTTTACAGCGGATTGCTTGTATCTGGATGATGCCCGAACACTTTGGAGACAAGATAGGTGTCATCTCGGACCTCAGACTACATGGCAAAAGCTACACTGCGTCTGTGCAGGCAAAAGACGCACCGCGAGGACTGTTGACCCACCAACAGGGAATGCTTCCCTACAAGACGTCACATTTTTAGCAGGGAAGGTGACCGTCTATCCTGATCCAGCAGAGGTGAGAAAGATCCAGTTGGCTCAAATCCAGAGAAACCCAGTGATAATTTTGACAGTAGTTTTAATTTTTCTTACCTATATCCTGTTGGCTATTTGGGCGATGAGAAAAGATAAGGCTGACCTAGAAAGCAGAGCTCACGCCATTGTCTTGCCTGACAACGATCCCTTTGATAAAGTTTGCTACTTGGTCACCATCTACACAGGCAGCCGCATTAGGGCAGGAACAACAGCTACTGTTTTCATCCAATTGATAGGGGACCAAGCAGTCAGTGACATCCATCGCTTGAGCCACCCTGGACATGTGCCTTTCCTCCGTGGGTCCATCAATACCTTTCTCCTGACTTCTAAGAATGACCTGGGAGACATTTATTGCCTTCAAGTTTGGCATGATAATGCCGGCTCTTCCCCGAACTGGTACCTGAGTAGAGTCAAGGTGGAAAATATGTACACCAAGCAGTCTTGGATGTTTATATGCCGAAAATGGCTTGCTCTAGATAAAGACAATGGTCTGATTGAGAGAGTGTTTGTTGTGGTCCAGCCACTGGCCCCTTTAAACAAAATGGATTTTTTCCTCATCTGCTTTGCCAAGGACTTTGCGGACAATCACTTATGGTTCTCCCTTTTTGCCCACGTGTGCACTGGTTCTTTCAACAGACTTCAAAGGCTGTCTTGCTGCTTCGCCACTCTCTTCTGCATCCTGCTAATCAACATGATGTTCTTCAAGGCCGATGTGGATCAGCAGATGTATCCGGGACAACTGCAGGATCTGAGGCTTCTCATAATTGGCATTCAGAGCGCTTTCATTTCGGTCCCTTTGCAAATGATTATAACAGCACTGTTCAAATATTCGCAGAAAGAGCCCTCTGGCCAGCAGATCACTGCAACTCAGCAAAAAATGTGTTCTCATTTAACGACTGGAAATCTGAGGAACTGGAAAGAACTCCTGCAGAAATGTTACCTTCTAGAAACTGCTTCGAAATTCCCAGGGCCCGGTTTTCCAGACAGCAGCTTTGCCGCTGCCTCCAATCCCCCAAACCTGGAAGGACATAAACATATTAGGTGGCAGCAGAGAGCAAAATCCCGATACAACTGCACGATTCCAGAGGGGGATGCCAATATAATTTCAACAGAGGAAGAGGCTTCGGAAGTTGGCCATGCCAACATCAATTTTAACAATAATTACGTGAAGAAGGAAGCAGAGCACCAAACGAGGCCACTCAGTACTCCCAGCATGCTTTTCTTCAAAAGGCCCCAGATCGTATCTTGGTGGAACAAGTATGCTTCATGGGTGCTGGTCTTGGTTATTTCTGCCACATCCTCTTTTTCTATCATATTATATGGCACATCCCAGGACTACAAGACTTCTTTAGAATGGCTGGCAGCCTCCGCTATCTCGCTTCTTGTCAGCATGTTCTTCCTTCAAACGCTGAATATCCTTTTTTTTTCAGCTCTAAAATCGCTTCATCCCAATTCCTGTGAAAGCATTCCATGGTCGATCAAAGAAACTTTCCTGGAGATTAAACTGAATGAACCAAGCATGAATGCTGATGACATGCGAGAACTGCATTACGATCTGGTAAGAATGAGAGGCAGCAAGCAGTACCAGCCCTTGGAAGAGGACGAGATCACAATTTTTAAGAAAAAGGAGAAGATCCGACATCAAGCCTTTGTCTTCCTGAAGGACGTCCTGTGCCACTTTGTCTTTTTAATCCTTATTTTGAACATTGCCTACTCCATGGAAAACACCACGAGTTTTTACTACAATCAAGACATGAAGTCAAAATTGTCTAAGGGGCTTTTTGAAGTCAGCAAAATAAAGGAGATTTACCTCTGGTTGAAAGATGTCTTTCTGGAATTGATTCACAACCCCCTGAAGCCAACCTTTCTCCCGGACACCTGGTCCAAAATCCTGGGATTACCCAAAATGCGACAGATAAGAGCAGAGCGTAGTGAAAAAGAATGCTTCTATCCACACAGTTTTGTAAATAAATTTGTGATTAGTAAAAGCCACTGCCTTCACAAATATGGCGTCGACGAAGAAGATCATAGGAACTACCTCAGGTCCTGGAAGAACCCAGTTAATGAATCTGTCGTGAATCATTTGGGCAATTTTACAGGCTTCACCTACCACAGAGTCAGAGATCCCTGGAGGTACAATTCGTACGGAGAGCGAAATGTGTACGAAGCGGGAGGGTATACGTTCAATTTTTATCCCAAAGAGACGCTCTATGAATCAATGAAAAGAATGGCATCATTGGAAGAAAACAACTGGCTTGATGAAAATACTTGGGCGCTGATAGTCGAGATGACAACTTTTAACTTCGATACGGACTTATTTTGCAGCATATCGGTGATCTTCGAAGTTTCTCATTTAGGCCCCATTAACACAACTTTGTGGATCCACTCCTATAAACTCCCCATTTTCAAGCAGCTGGACCGAAGGGAAAAGTTTGTTTTCATCCTGGTGGGCTACATACTCGCTTTTTACATCATTGACGAGTTCTGTGTAGTGGAACAACAGAGAATCAACTACCTAAAAAACATTTCCAATTTAATTAACTTTGGCATAAAGGCAGTGTGTTGTTTTTTCCTTCTGCAACTTGCATTCAAGTTCAGACTGGCTTCTAGCCTCATCGACCTCTATCTCCATCAACCGAACCAATACATCCCTTTCCACAAAGTTTCTTTCGTTGATAAAACTTTGAGGATCACTCTAGGGTTTTTGGCCTTTCTGATCGTCCTGAAAACCCTCAGGTACTCTCGTTTCTTTTATGACGTGCGCCTGGCCCAGAGGTCCATTTTGGCTGCCCTGCCAGGTATCTGCTCCATGGCCTTAGTGGTGGCAGTCTACTTCTTTGTCTATATGGCCTTTGGTTACCTCGTCTTTGGCCAGTACGAATGGAACTACAACATGATGACCCATTCAGCACAGACCGTCTTCTCCTACTGTGTTTCAGCTTTTAAAGACACAGCTTTCAAATCCAACCGTGCTCTGGGTGGCCTCTTCTTGGCTTCCTTCATGATGGTGATGATTTGCGTTCTGATCAATTTATTCCAAGCAGTGATTATGTCGGCCTATGAGGACATGAAGCAGCCGGTTTACGAAGAGCCTTCCGACGAAGCCGAGGTGGTTAATTTTCTCCTCCATAAATTCCGCCGAATATGGGCTTTTATCACCTTCAGGCCGGTATCAACGGCCGATACGGAACTTTTTAATCGGGTCCTTTTTGGGCTTCCTGAGAGGAAAAATATGCATCACCTTGGACTCAAAGCCCGGAAAATAAATGGGAAGAAAATGGTGTATCTTGTCATTTGAGTGCTGGTTTCAAAAAAAAAAAAAAAAAAAAAAGGAAAAAGGAAAAAGAAGTGAGGACGAATGAGTCGCTCAAATCATGACTCAAATTTTTAGAATCTTTTTTTCCAAGCATCACCTCAGCCTAGTCTCCCTTTGCTTATTCACAGCACAATTTTCTGCAATACTTATTCTTTAATTATTGGCAAGCGTACGTACAGCCAATTGGGATGAAAAATCTGAATACACCTTACTCTGATTTCTTCCATTTTCATGCCTGCCGGCCTTTATCATCTTGATTATGGCGAAACAAAAATGATCAAGACCAAGATTTTTAGGTAACTATTTTAAAACTTCTGTATTTATTTCAGAGAGCTTGTTTACGTGAGCTCTTTTCTTATTCCTTAATTTTTCAAACTGCAGCATTTGTTGACATTTTCAACGGAAGCCAAGTGGCCTGAACTGTTGTCTCAAGCATCTTTCTTGGAAAGGAAGAACTGAAACTTAAAAGCCAAATTAACGCAAGAAATGTTGATCGTTTTTTTTTAAACGTTTGAGAGGGAATTTCATAAACATTAGAGCACCTTAACTGCCAAAGAATGGTCTCCTTCAAGATTAAAGAATATTTTAAGTCCTTTTTATTGTTAGTTTTCCTCCTTTTCAAAGTTGCTATCCCATGTTCTGCCTTAGGAATTGGCACGATAAGTGTTGGCATCCATTATTGGTGTCCTCAGGTTGGATAATAAATAATTAGTGTGTAAGTGTGTTGTGCACAGATGTGTACAGTAGCCTTTCGTTTAGCAACCATTTGAAGTTACAACGGCACTGGAAAAAATGACTGATGACGGTTTTCACACTTATGACCATATGTTTGCTTGTGTGTGCGTGCACGCACGCACCAGTAGTGGGATTCAAAATTTTTTACTACCGGTTCTGTGGGCGTGGCTTGGTGAGTGTGGCATGGCTTGGTGGGTGTGGCTTGGTGGGCATGGTAAGAGGAGGAGATATAAAATCTCCATTAACGCCCGATCACCTGAGACTCAGGAGGCAGGGACTAGATGGGGGCACAACCAGTCAGAGGTGGTATTTACCGGTTCTCTGAACTACTCAAAATTTCTGCTACCGGTTCACCAGAACTGGTCAGAACCTGCTGAAACCCACCTCTGGCGTGCACCGACACACACATACACACAATAAAAATGTCCTTTTCTCACACTCTGACACAACCCTACCAATCTTCTTGCTAGCACAGTGGACCTAGCTTCCCACACAGCCCACTTCATCAATTCTTTTCCAAGTTTCCAGTGCTCCCCTCTCCCTTCCTGGGATTACCTGTTGGTCTCCCATCCGAGGAAACCTCTGCAGCTTCAGCCCTGCTCCACTTGATGGGTGCTGCTCTGTGTGTGTGTGTGTCAGCAGGTGGACAAGTGGTCCTTGGCTGAAGGGGGTAGGCAGGTAGAGGAGTCTTGCCTTACCCCCTGAATTTATTAAGCAACTAAAATTGACCTGCACAGGATTTCCTTCCAGCAATTTTAATTGGGCATCATCATCTTCATCAATTCTGTGTGTGTGTGTGTGTGTGTGTGTGTGAAGGAGCGACTTATTGTGCAACTAACACTCCCCCCTCCCCAGCACAGGTCTCCAACCTTGGCAACTTTAAGACTTGTGGACTTCAACTCCCAGAATTCCTCAGCCAGCAAAGCTGTCTGAGGAATTCTGGGAGTTGAAGTCCACAAGTCTTAAAGTCGCCAAGGTTGGAGACCCTTGCCTTAAAGAGTTCTATTGCTCCTTTAAGAAGGGGCGGGGCAATACAGCCGAACATGCAACGTCATCGCCGTGGGCGTGGCTAGGAACCAGGAAGAAGCTGCTCTGGAGCCCCTCCCCTCCCCCTCCCCCTCCCTCGCCCGGGAGGTCCCGTTACGCGCTTGTTGCACGTGTGAACATAAGCAACCAGGTACGTTCCCGTGGAAGGCAGCTAAGGGAGGGCGGGGGGGGGGGTTTCCCTTTAAGGAAATGCAGGGCAGCCTGAATCCGGGCAGGCTTCCAGCATTCAGGCCTTTGCAAAGCAGCGGGTCTCGGTTGCTTCCTGCAGCCGAAAAGCAGGGGGTTTATCATGCCAGCTTCCCCTGGGGCGAGATTTAGTCTCCGGGAGGAAAATGCAGCAGCCTTGAAATAAATGAAGCCGGGCATTGCCCTCCTGGGAGGAGGGGGCAGTGGCTGCAATAATTCCATACAACCCCAAGCAAAGTGGTTTAAAAAAAAAAATTGAATAACTGTCCTCACTGTTAGGAAATTTCTCTTTAGTTCTAGCTGGCTTTTCCTCTTGATTAATTTCCATCCATTGCTCCTTTGTCTTGCCTTCCCAGAGAGGCCCCTCTCTTTGGTCTATTTAGACCAGTGTTTCCCAGCCTTAGCAACTTTGATATATGAACTTCAATTCCCCAGAATTCCCCAGCTGGCCAACTGGGGAATGCTGGGAGTTGAAGTCCACACATCTTAAGCAGTGGTGGGTTTCAAATTTTTTTACTACCGGTTCTGTGGGTGGGTGTGGCAGGGGAAGGATGCTGTAAAATCTCCATTCCCACCCCATTCCAGGGGAAGGATACTGTAAAATCTCCATTTCCACCCTATTCCAAGGGAAGGATACTGTAAAATCTCCATTCCCACTCCATTCCAGGGGAAAGATACTGTAAAATCTCCATTCCCACCCCATTCCAGGGGAAGGATACTGTAAAATCTCCATTCCCACCTCACTCCAGGGGAAGGATATTGTAAAATCTCCATTCCCACCCCATTCCAGGGGAAGGATACGGTAAAATTTTCATTCCCACCCCATTCCAGGGGAAAGATACTGCAAAATCCCCATTTCCTCCGGATAAACTTGGATTTGGGAGACAGAGAATAGATGGGGGTGGGGCCAGTCAGAATTTTTACTACCGTTTCTCCGAACTACTCAAAATGTCCGCTACCGGTTCTCCAGAACTGGTCAAAACTTGCTGAAACCCACCTCTGATGTTAAGAGTTGCTGAGGTTGAGAAACGCTGATTTAGAGAATATATATTTGGTTTTTTTTCTTTTCCTCCAATGACTTCTCTGATGATGAGAAGATATCTTCCAGATGCTGACATATCTGCCACAGGCATTCAATCATATGTAGGTACATAAACGCACTTGTCTTGAAATTAATGTTATAATAAAAATTAACTCAAACCTTAAAACACTTTGAATGATAATGAGGGAAGAAATAGTCATAGTCAAATAAATGATTAATGAGGATAACAATATAAACAGTGGTGGGATTCAAGTAATTTTAACAACCAGTTCTCTGCCCTAATGATTTCTTCCAACAGCCAGTTTTCCAAACGGCTCAGAAAGTTAACAACCGGTTCTCCCGAAGTGGTGCAAACCGGCTGAATCCCAGCACTGAATATAAAGATATATATTACTGTATTTTCCTGCGTATAAGACTACTTTCTAACACACAAAAATCTTCTCAAAAGTCGGGGGTCGTCTTATACGCCGGGTCTCATTCTCCTGTAACCAGGCAGACCAGCCCATAAGGCTCTGACGAGCCTTAAATGGCTCTGAGGAGGGTCGTCTTATACGCCCAGTCGTCTTATACACCAGAAAATACGGTATATTGATATATATATATATCGATGTTATGAGAATCTAGATCAACTGTAAATTGTAAGCTATGAATTTGGTGAACAATGCACAAAAGACTTCTAACCAACCGACACACTGTTTGCAATTGAAGATGGTTTTATGTATGTTTGTTCAAAAATTAAAAAAAAAATCTTTTAAAAAAAAAACCACACCTGTCTTAGGTGGCTGACTTTTAGCTGCTGGGTCCTTCTGCCAGGTGTGATTTGGGCTTTGTAAGAATTATATTTAATTACATTTATAGAATACTCCTATGTACTGTAATTGTGCTCGCTTGTTTTTTTTTTTTATGGTGATAGGATATAGATCTGATTAACGAATTTTAAGACATCAGTAAATATCATTGGTTAATGTCTGAGATATCATGTCAAAAACTGCAAAAGCCTAAGAAATAAGATTTTACTAACTGAGTCATCAGTTAGGTAGCCTATCTGCACTTCTCTGCAAAATGAAAACCCAAATCCATACACGGAGAGAAAAATGGTAGCAGGCTATCTCTGCATCAGTGTTTTAGCTCCATTTGCTTATTGATTTGATAGTCACTCACAAGTTGTTTCACTGCTACGCTAAAAGCAGCAGTGAGTTTCACATTTTATTACCGCCAGTTCGCCGTGTGCACGCACTCTCGCTTCATGCATGCGTGCAGCTTCCGAGCATGCTCCTGGCCTCAAAAATGTGCCTAAATAGGATGGCATAGCGCCGGGGCAGATGAGCGGCCCCACTCACAATCTCCGCTACCGATTCACTGATAGGTACAAACCGGCTGAATACCTATCAGCTCTGGATGAAGGCAACCACAGAATTAAGGTAGTAAGTCCCAACTGCAAAACCCCAAATAGGAGACAAAAGACCAGAGGAACCAGAAGAGGTATAGACCAGTGATGGCTAATCTTTTTGCCATCGCGTGCCGAAAGTGGGGGGAGCGCAGGGGGCTATGCGTGTGTGTGGCCACACCCATAATTCAGTGCGCCCCATCCCTCTGAACTCCCCCCGCTTTTGGCACATTATGGCATGGTGGGCGCAGTAGGCCTGTTTTTCATCCTCCCCAGGCTCCAGAGCCTTTCTAGGAGCCTGGGGAGGGCAAAAACAGCCTTCCCCACCTCCCTGGAAGCCCTCTGGAGGCCAGAAACAGCCTGTTTCCCGACTTCTGGTGGGCCCAGAAGGCCTGAAAATCAGCTGGCCAATGCATGGATGTGCGCTGGACCTCAGCTAGGGCAGTGCTCGTGTGCTTAATGATATGGCTCCGCATGGCATGCCTGCCATAGGTTCGCCATCACAGGTATAGACAATGTTTTTTCGGGGAAAACCTCCCTTTTTAATAACTTTTTCAAAACCTCCAAGGAAGGGGCTAGCCTGATCTCAGGGGTTAGTCTACCTAAAATATTTGCATTGTCTCTAAAAAAAGGGGCAGCCTTTGCATTTGAGATCCAGCATTTCTAGCCTGTTTTTTCTCCCTCTGCTGATGTTCTCTTGCCAAGGCCTGATACACACTTAACATTTCTGAGTTTGTCCTCTAGATGGCAGCAGCACCCACAGATGAGCAAGCATATTTCTCATGCATTAATAACATAATTGGGACTTGTAACTTGGTTGTTAAGCGAAGTGGTTGCAAAGTGAAACGGCCGCTGTGCTTATGATACCCCTTCAGCTTTGCAAACCTGTGAAGGTTATAAATGCGATAATTAGTTGCAAACTTAACTTTTTCCACATCACGAGTCCTAAAATGCACAATTTTTATTAGTTTAAAATATAAAATGCAAAAATACGGAAGCAAATAGAAGGAAAAATTAAGTAGGGAAAGGGGAAAGGAGTACGAAAAGTCTCAAGCTTGATCCAGCCTGTGCTCCATATTATTCTTTTGACAACAGTAAGGTTGTCAACTCGATTTACATCATAATTTTTATAGAGCAACCGTCATCTCTGTCCTTCAGCAGCTCCTCCTCTGACCCAATGTTGACTCACCGACAGTCCCAATTGCATTCTGTATATTGCAGAATATACAGCCTCATGGGTACATAACTAAGCTCCCATTTCATGCTGAATAAACTAAATTATTCATATATCTTAAATAGAAGACTATCCTTATATAGATTTTTTACTCCAAAAGCATTTTATTAAAATAAATTTGTTAAAAATCAAAAAAATCCTATTTAATTCAATTTTTTTATTTAAATTAAAAATAATCTGGTTTTTTTGATTAAAAAAAACCCCATCGATTTTTATCCACCCTGAATAGGGTAGTGGTTGCTTAAAATTGCAGGAATTCCTCTTGGTCTCATCCCAATGCGAGTCATCTCTGATCCTGCTTAGTTTTTGAAATTGGCTAGGATGCTGTTTCCCTTGTTTGGATGGGTCCATGTTAAGATTCATTCAAATAGAGTTTGTGAATGTATCTCCCTATGTCTGTCTTTCTGTCTCTGTCTGTTTGTCTGTCTGTGTGTGTGTGTGTGTGTGTGTGTGTGTGTGTTTTTCAACGTTAGCAACTTGAAAGATGTGCAAGCTGCTACCTGGGGAATTCTGGGAGTTGTACTTCACCCATCTTAAAGTTGCTAAAGTTGGAAAAAAGCTGCTTAGAGACCCCACTTCCACCTGGAGCTGTCTAGATGAGCTAGACTTTATCTTCCCTGATTTCCGTCCTGTAGATTAATTTTTTTGTGGGTTTAATGCTGGAATCAGATAGGAGGCAAAGGATCTTAGTAGTTTCAATAGATTGTCTTTCCCTTTCTTTGTAAAATTCTATACTGGTTCAATTATTTAAAGAATGCTTCGAAGATTTGCTCATTTTTCCAACTATATTTTCAAAATAGTACATTTTTAAAGAATCTGCTGGTACCTGAAATCATGAATCCTGGGCTTGTACCGGGGTCTGCAACCTTAAACACTCAAAGAGCCATTTGGACCCGTTTCCCACAGAAAAGAAAACACCGGAAGCCACAAAACCCTTCCCGTGCCTGAGTATTTCCTGAGTGGCCACAAAACTAGCATATGTAGTTGAATTAAACGTTCTGTTTTCTTCTGAAACTTTTCTTTTCTTGGATTTATCCATGGTTGGCCTACCGGGAGTCAAAAAGCTCAATAAATCACATGCTGGCGGGTGTCACACATTGGCAGTTGTGACACATATTTTGAGTGACAGGGAGTCACAGCAGAGGGGTGAAAGGGCCACATACGGCTCCAGAGCCGCAGATTGCTGACCCCTGACTTATACGATATGGACTGGGTATCTTGCCAACCATCCATCCACTTGGTGGATTGCTTAGTGCAAATCAAGGTCGTAAGGTGGTGGCTGCCATCTTGACTTTTTTGAATGCCTGGCACATGTCCATGGAGTCTTAGTGGTTGCATGAATATTGTCCTGAGAAATATGTTAGTTTGTCTTTCACTCCAAAGTGGCTTTACATTTAATTAGTGGCCAAATTCTGTCAGTCATCTCTGGAATATTTATTTATGTATGTATGTATGTATGTATGTATGTATGTATGTATGTATGTATGTATGTGATTTATATGCCGCCATTCTCCCTGAGGACTCAGGGCGGCTTACATAAAACAATCATAAATACAAATCACAATAAACACATTAAAATGAATTAAAATCATTCTAAAAAGGAAACTATACAACCCCACAATCGAAATATTGTTTAAACAGCCACGTCTTTAATCCACGGCAAAAGGAGAGGAGGTCGGTGAGACCATTCCAGAGGGTCGGGGCTCCGACAGAGAAAGCCCTCCCCCTGGGGGCTGCCAGCCGACATTGTTAGGCTGACGGCACCCGGAGGAGGCCAACTCTGTGGGAGCGCACTGGACGATGGGAGGAAGGCAGGAGATGGTCCTGTAAGTACCCCGGGCCTAAGCCATGGGCCTAATTTAGGCACAATAACATCCCATTGCTTATGTTGAAGCCTAGATTCATGGCTTGATCTTGCACAAGTACAAAGGATAAACCATGATTCTCTGTTTGCCTTCACAGATCATTGACTTTTGCATGCCGAAGTTATTTCTGGAGATAGGCCAATCCTTACCTGATCCATAAATACAGAACATAGAAACAGAAAATTGACGGCAGAAAACTAGCTAATCCATAAGTCTGCCTTTTGTGGATTTTTTTTTTTAATTGTCAGATGATGGACATATTTATCCAAAGCCTGCTTAAGTATAGTTACTGATGATTGACCCACTACCTCTGCTGGAAGTTGATTCCTCTTATCTGCACATTTCATGCTTTGATAACCCATGTAACTTAGTGGTGGGCTTCTACTGGTTTGTGCAAACCAGTACTGGCGGTGGCGGGAGGCTCTGCTCACCTGCCCGGACATCATCAGAAGGTTCCGCGCCAGTATGGGTTTCAAATCCTGTCACTACTGGTTTGCTTGTGGGCGTGCGATGCTTCTGCATATGTGCAGAGACATACGGTGGATGGGCGGAGTTTCCCACCACCGCCGCTACCAGTTTGCCCAATCCAGGATGAACTGGTAGCAACCCACCACTGTTCTGCGCCTGTGCAGAAGCGCCGCGCACAAGCGAAGGAAGCGCGCACAGTTCCGAACCGGTAGCGAAGGTAAGTGTAACCCACTACTGACGTAACTCAAGATTTGTGGAATGTCTGAACTGAGTTTCTATAGTAAGGGAAACTTGCCCCTGGCACGAGCAGAATGCTTCCTTATGATCCAGAAAATACTGGTATTAATATTTCCATAAGTTGCCCTTATTAATTATGAAAAAATACCCTGCGGAGGAAAATCCTATAAGTGCTGGTAGGAGTATAATTTGGGAAGATTAAATAAAAGGTGTGGCGGTGGAAATTCTCTCTGACAGAGACTGCGTCGTCTGTTGAGGCTTGTCCGCCCTTAATCATAGCTTAAATACTTAAACCCTTAAAGAACCACAGAAATAATCTCAGGAGAGGAACTACGCTGTTGGAGAAAGTCCCTTCCCCTGACTAAATTTATTGCTGCATGTATGGACTTCAGCTCCCAGAATTCCCCAGCCAGCGTTCACGGACTTCAACTCCTAGATTTCCATAGCCAACATTTGTGGGAGTTGAAGTCCACACATCTTAAAAGTTATCAAGGTTGAGAAATACGGATCCAAGCTAAACGTGGCTTGTTTAGATCTCTGTGGCTTCTCCTGAGTCTCTCAGACATTGGATCAGTAGAGTAGAGTAGAGTAGAGTAGAGTAGAGTAGAGTAGAGTAGAGTAGAGTAGAGTAGAATAGAGTAGAATAGAATAGAATAGAATAGAATAGAATAGAATAGAATAGAATAGAATAGAATAGAATAGAATAGAATAGAATAGAATAGAATAGAATTCTTTATTGGCCAAGTGTGATTGGACACACAAGGAATTTGTCTTGGTGCATACACTCTCGGTGTACATAAAAGAAAAGATACTTTCGTCAAGAACCATAAGGTACAACACCTAATGATAGTCATAGGGAACAAATAAGCAATCAAACCATACTAGGAAACAGTCAATATAAATCATGAGGATACCAGCAACAAGGATACAGTCATGCAGTCATAAGTGGGAGGAGATGGATGATAGGAACGATGAAAAGATTAATAGTAATGCAGTTTTAGTGAATAGTTTGATTAATAGTTTAATTGAGGGAATTATTTGTTTAGCAGAGTGATGGCGTTCGGGAAAAAACTGTTCTTGTGTCTAGTTATTCTGGTGTGCAGAGATCTATTGCGCCATTTTGAGGGTAGGAGTTGAAACAGTTTATGCCCAGGATGCAAGGGGTCTGTAAATATTTTCACAGCCCTCTTTTTGACTCGTGCAGTATACAGGTCCTCCGTGGAAGGCAAGTTGGTAGCCATGGTTTTTTTTCTGCAGTTCTAATTATCCTCTGAAGTCTGTGTCTGTCTTGTTAAAAGCCATTTAACTAGAACTAGTTTCCAGTCCAGTGGACTGGATGAATTCGGCAGTGAGCCCTTTTCTCTATAAAACCTCCTTAGCCTCCATACCAATCATAGAAGACCGCATAGGTTAGCTACCGTAAATTTTGTTCTACCATACTACTTGTAGTTGGAGGGCTTTCCACTGTATTAAAAAACAGAAACTCCAAATAAAATACTTGTACCAGCTTTATCAGGGAGAGAAATGCGATATGGCAGAGGAGTTCGAAAAAAAATAATCCGTAATTTAAACCTCATACTGTATGTTATACATTTATGTGGAGCCGTAGTCAAGTCATTACACGTCAGCCTTAATAAAAACTACCCTTCAGGTTTAAGAATTAATAAAAGAATATAAGAAACCCTTCAAGGCTTTGCTTTATTGGAGCTAAGATTAGATGAATATAATTAAACAAATAAGATACGTTACGCCTCTTAATCTCTAGATCAGTATTTCTCAACCAGGGCTGCTTGAAGATGTGTGGACTTCAATTCCCAGAATCCCCCGGCCAACTATGAACGCCACACATCTTCAAGTTGCCAAGGTTAAGAAACACTGCCCTAGACATTTTTCCCCCTTTCTCTTATAATCACTACTGTGCTTGCTTTCAAACCACAAATCTGGCTAGTTCCATCTTTGCTCAGGCTCTACTACAAAGATACGGTGTAGGATGTTGCATGGGGTGACTGGTGACTTCAAGGCTACGTCCATGAAGTTTTCTTTTAGATAGCACACAGAAGCCACTAGTCTGTCTTCTTCCAAAATATTTATGGTCTTAATATCTTCCATCCAAGATGCTGTAGAAAAAAAACAGGCAGAGCTGTGGGGGTGGGTGGGGGGAGTTAAGCACATCATCAGCTTAGAATCCTCATGTGGTCTAACTCCAACTGCTCTTGAATTCGGTTGACTCTTTATCTGGCTCCAGTTTAGTACTGAACTTTAGTTGACTAGATTCTTGTATGTGTAAGGCTTGAGCAATAATTCTTTGTTGAGCTACAGTTTAACATATGGTCCTGATCCTTTGCATCTGACATTAATCAAGTCCAGAATATCAAACTCAAGGCCCTGGGCCCAGATCCGGCCTGCAGGGTACTTAGATCTGGCCTGTGGGGCTGCCTTGTAAACAGCGAATGACCAGCCTGTGGTGTCTCTGCCAGCGAAAATGGAGTTTGAGAGGGCCGCGTGTAGCCCTTGCGAGTTCTGTTTTCGCTGGTAGAAGGTTGCAGGAGGCCGTTGTAGCTGAAAACGGAGCTCGGGAGCCCATTTTCGTTGGCAGAGCACTTGGGCCACCACAGGCTCCCCTGACACGAGTGACATCAAGCTGGCACCCCAAGTGACATATCCTGGCCCTTCAAGATCAAACAATCCTTATGCAGCCCTCAATGAAATCGAATTTGAAGCCCTAATCTAGTCAATTAAAGTTTAATACTAAATTGGCACCACAGAAGGGTCAATGGGATTCAAGAGAGGCTGGACTTCACCTGTTTGTGAGAATGTAATGACTCTTAACTGAAATGATGAGGTGCTTAACTCCTCTCTACAGATCTATCTGTATCATTCTCCTACAGATGCTGAACCCAGACCTGATTAGCTTTTTGAGGTCAGCCCAAAGTCGGTAGTTGGTACTGGCCAAGGCAGGGGTCTTTCACCCTCTGCTGCAGCTCCCTGTCACTCAAAATATGTGTCACAACTGCCAATGTGTGATACCCGCCAGCATGTGATTTATTGAGCTTTTCGACCCCCGGTAAGGCCAACCATGGACAAATCCAAAAAAATAAAAGTTTCAGAAAAAAACAGAACTTTTAATTCAACTACATATGCTAGTTTTTTTTTTAAAATTTGATTTATATGCCGCCCTTCTCTGGAGACTTAGGGCGGCTTACAATGCGTTGAGCAATAGCCTTCATACTTTTGTATATTTATATTTATACAAAGTCAGCTTATTGCCCCACAAACTGGGTCCTCAATTTACCCACCTTAGAAAGGACGGAAGGCTGAGTCGACCTTGGGCCTGGTGAGAATTGAACTTGCAGTAATTGCAGGCAGCTGGATGTTAAATGCTGCCTTAGTAGGAGGCATTAGCCTCCTATGCCACTCAGGTTCCCTGAGTTTTGGAGCCGCTTAAGAAACAGTCAGGTACGGGAAGGGTTTTTTGGCTCCCGGTGTTTTCTTTTCTGTGGGAAACGGGTCCAAATGGCTCTTTGAGTGTTGAAGGTTGCAGATCCCTGGGCCAGGGGTAGTATTCACTTACCTTCGCTACCAGCTTGCAAATGTGAGTGCATGTGCAGAGCATAAAAAACGGGACGTGATGACATCCGGGCGGGTGGGCGGAGCCTCCTGCAGCCACCGCTACCGGTTCGCCCGAACCAGATAGAACCGTCTGAATACCACCACCGTTACTGGCTGAGACTAGTGATCCCCAGGTGAAACTTACACTGCCTTCAACTCAACTCCTGATGCTGTCCTGCACCAGCCCATGTTTCTATCAGTGCAACCATTCAGAAGTGCTTGGCGGATGCTGCACTCTACTGTACAAAGACAGTATGGCGCGCATCCCTGGGATGGCCAACGGGTAGTATATTTGGATATTCTTCCCTGAGCCCCAGGAGAGAATGACATCATGGAGTTTGGCTCTTCGGCCCCTTTCTACCATCTGTGATGCTTTAGAGTAGCGTTTCTCAACCGTGGCTAGGATCAGGTGGGGAATTCTGGAAATTGAAGTCCATCCCTCTTAAAAGTTGGCAAGGTTGAGAAGCCCCGCTTTACAGAAGTGCTGTTAATGTGGGGTGGATGGATTTCAGGGGGGATGGGAAATGAAATTTTAGATTTTTTTGCCAAGCCTTTAATTGAAATTTAACTTTTCCTTCGATACCGAACAGAGTCAGCAAAGTAATCCAGAAAAGGATTACTTTTCTGGATTATTTTGTAGTATCAATCTCGCTGGTATTCTTCCCTTAAAAAGGATATTGTCTTATTACCGATTTGATGCATGCATAAAGAAGCACTTACTCTACTACATTATGTTCTTTCTATATTTTGATAACTGTATTTGAGCACAATTGGTTTCCTCTGTAACATGATCAAAGTAGTTTATTTAAGTGGGTTTTTCTGAGAACGTTTGGAGAGGCTGCCTACCACAGAAAGAATTAAAAGGGCCTTTTTAGATATAATGTTTTTGTTTTTTTATTTTCCCACTCCCCATAATAGTGCCTGGATGGAATCGGACACTTTTGAATGTGAGCTGTGTGGATTAACAGCCCCTTACAGCTACTATGGACATAAACCTCCCAACCCCTACTCAGTCACGTAAGTAGATGGCCCTTCCCACTTTTTCTCACCTGTTTCATGGAGAAGCCACACAGCTGCTCACCAGGGCTCCTGCTTGCACCAAAGGCAGACCCATGGAGGGACAGCAGCACAGGGGAGAGTAGGTGATCAGCTGTGTGGATCATCAGCTGTGAAAATATCTACAGACCCCTCACATCCTGGACATAAATTATTTCAACTCCTACCCTCAAAACGATGCTATAGGGCACTGCACACCAGAACAATAGACACAAGGACCGTTTTTTCCCGAACGCCATCACTCTGCTAAACAAATAATTCCCTCAACACTATCAAACTATTCACTAAGTCTGCATTACTATTAATCTTCTCATCGTTCCTATCATCCATCTCCTCCCATTTATTACTATTATTTGTTTAGCAGAATGATGGCATTCGGGAAAAAACTGTTCTTGTGTCTCGTTGTTCTGGTGTGCAGTGCTCTATAGCGTCGTTTTGAGGGTAGGAGTTGAAACAGTTCATGTCCAAGTGTGGTCCAAGAGGTAAGACGTCCAACTCCTGGACAAGCAGAAGCAAGGTTAGCACACCAATTATAGGATTTGGCAGGTCCCAGCCTTCAGTGAAGGCCTCGGCTGCTTGTTTCTATCTTCTCACTTCTTGACTGATCCCTGCAGTCATGAGTCCAAGATAGTGGTGAAATCCTCCCCGGTTTGCCACCAGTTCAATGCCCATGGATGTGTGGTGTGCACACATGTGTATGCGCAGTACATACCAAACGCACGCTTCGTGCAGAAAAAGGCTTGGGAAGGTAAGTGGAACAGCGAGGGAGGGGATTAGCTGTGCCGCGCAATTTAGATTCAGTAGAAAGCGGGATTTCCTGCTTTTTAGAGATTTTAAATTGCGCAGCACAGCTGATCGTCGGAAATACCGGTTCGGACGAATCGGGTAGCTTTTTTCCCCTAGTGGTTCGCCTGAACCGGTAGCTATTATCACTACCGATTCTCCCGAACCGGAGCAAACCGGTAGCATATCACCGCTGGTCCAAGGGCTGAAAGCTGAGTGGCGGACCACAAATCCTCAGGCCCAGGTGCCTTCCTTACAGCAGCTACAGGAGACCTCCCAAAGTTGTTAGCACCTTGTTCATTTAAAGCAGAGGTGGGGAAGTATGGCGCCTTTTATGACTTGTGGACTTCAACTCCCAAAATTCCTGAGCCAACATGGCATGGCCGCTCAGGAATTCTGGGAGTTGAAGTCCATAGGTCATAAAAGGGCCATAGTTCCCGGCCCCAATTTAAAGCCACCTGATCAATCTAGTTAATATTAAGGACAAATACAACCAAATCAAACTCATTTTTTTTAACTTTCTGGACCATCTCTCCCCCCCTCCGCTCCCCTCCCCATGTGCTGCCCAAAGTCCAGATGTGGACAGTGTTTTTCCACAGGAAGGGTCAAATAGGTTGGTCAGAATTGTGCTGTTGCGGTGGCAAGTTGTGTTTTCCCCCCTTCCCATTTTGTGTGTTCAGTGCAGCATTGCACACTTGTCCAAAATGAATGGAGCTGATAGGATCAAAATGATGGAAGAGGGGCACTAAAAAAATAAAAAATGAAGGCCCAGTGGTCCTGGGGCTTCAGTTGCACAATCTGGTCTGCCATCTTGATTTTTTTTTAAACCCCCCACCACCACCACCACCACTCCGCACAGATGTCTTGCTGCCACTGATATCAGGGTTCACTTGCGCCGTTTTCTTAGGCCCTCTCATTTTGTAGTTGTTTTTTTTAAATGTGGGGCCCAGCCTGAGATACATGATATGGCCTTAAGGTGAGGCGCGGGGGGGTGGGCGTGGGGACTGTGATCACAGCAAGTTCAAAGTATGAACACCTGAAGACGTATGGACTTCAATTCCCAGAATTCCCCAGCCAGCATAGCTTGAATTCTGGGAGTTGAAGTCCACACCTCTTTAAGTTGTCGAGAAACACTGCTCTATACACCAAGAAATCAAGAACTTTTTTGTATTCAGAAAGCAAAGCCACTGCAAAAAAATAAAAAATAAAGGAGAGCTGGTTCTCTGAAAAGGACAATTATGAGTTTCTTGGCTTATCAGCCTCCTCCTCTTATTTTTAAGATAGGAAGCGGCTGATCTTGGAACTCAGAGGAGCTTTGCTTAGAGCTGGGAAGCGTCTGTGTGGTTAAATTGCAATTGTGAGTTGTTGTTTTTTTTACAGTCTCCTGGAAGACTGTTATGTTATGAAGGACCCGTTCACCCCAGACAAGGACAAATTCCTTATCCTTGGAGCGCAGTGTAGTCGGTGTCACAAACGGGTGTGTGCTGGCCCGGTAAGTATCATGCGATCCCTCTGTACGTCTGTCGCTGGGGTCTGTGTTCCTCGGTCAACTACTGGCATCAGAGTTGGGCAGACAGCTTTTCTGAATTCCAAAATGTCATTCCAGAGTCGGGACTCAAGGCCTCCGTTATTTTTAAAGGAGCAGACAATTGTCATCGGGGTCAAAATAACTTTCAGCTACCCTGCTTTGTTGCAAGGGGTCCTCGATTTAACAACCATTCATTCAGTGACTGTGCAAAGTTACGGCGGCAGCACTGGGGAAAAAAAAAGGACGTACGATCAGTCCTCACTCTTATGACAGCCGCAGTGTCTCTACGGTCACAGGATCTAAATTTGGGCACGTGGCAACCAGAATGTACCAGCATAGTCCTCGACTTACAACAGTTCATTTAGTGGCCGTTCAAAGTTGCAACGGCACTGAAAAAAGTGACGTATGACCGTTTTTCACAGCTACGACCTTTGCGGGCATCCCCACGATCACGGGATCGAAATTCAAATGCTTGACAGCTGGCATGGATTTATGACCATCACGGTATCTGGTCATGCGTTCCCACAAAATGAAGCCAGATTCATTTACTAATCGGGTTACTAACTTATCAACTGCAAGGGATTCATTTAACGACTGTGGCAAGAAAGGCCGTAAAATGGGACAAAACGCACTCAACAAATGTCTCACTTAACAACAGAAATTTTGATCTGAACTGTGGTCATAAGTCAAAGACTGCCTATATAGGAAAACGGGAGAAAAAAAAAAAGATCCAGAAAAATTGCTTTGGTGCCCCCTAGTGGCCATGTGGGTCAGCCCAGGTAGAGTGTTCTTATCATGAGGAGATCAGTGATATTTTCGACCAGCGACATTTGTGCTGCTCGCCTAAAATATTTGATGTCCCCAGATTAGGCCAACCCCACCCCCATATTTTTGGCAATGCAGTCATTGAGGCCTTTTTAATAATTGTCCCTGATTGCAAGTTTAGGACGATATGCCATGTAGTCCACTGCCTTCGTAGTCCAGATAGTATCTTAAATCACATCTTCAAATGTAGTGACCTCTGTACTTAAAAACCAGTATTTTTCGAACTTGGCAACTGGTAAGAATTCAGGGAGCTGAAGTCCATGCATCTTAAAAGTTAGCCAAGTTAGAAAAACATTGATTTCAATGAATAAACGGCTGACGAAGCGCTAGTGAAGAATTGAGGCAGAGCCAAGCTTATTATAGAAGTGAATGTTACACTGTGAATATACAGAATGTAATGTTTGGCTCTGGAGCGTTACTAAATGATTACACCCATCCACCCACACTGATACACACACACACACACACCCTCTGTCCCAGCCACTCACCATGCAGGGTTTGCCTCAACTCCTTTGGCTGGCCAGGCGCAGGAGATGAGATCCAACAGCCTGGCTCAGTTGCTATGCCCCTCAAAGCCCCCCACCCCCAAATCCAGTTATTTTGTGAATATTGGACCAACTTTCTTCAGAAGACACTAAAAGGAAGACTCTGGGAGGAAAAAAAAAATCAGAGTGGGTAGAATTAAATACTTTCTCACTTCGTTCTGTTCCATTCTGAGGGAACAGGGTGGACTCTGGCTGGAGAGGTTCAGGCCTTGTAGAACAGAGATGGAGGGATGGATAGCGGGAGGTGTAGGTAGGTAGATAGATAGATATGGAGTTTGAAGTACTTTTTGCCTGTCCCGAGTTCCCAAAAGTGGTAGATTGCGAAGGCATGAGGAGGAATTCTTTGATCTCCTACTCTGTTAAAGATAAAGATTCCCCCGCACATGCGTGCTAATCGTTCCCGACTCTAGGGGGCGGTGCTCATCTCCGTTTCAAAGCCGAAGAGGCAGCGCTGTCCAAAGACGTCTCCGTGGTCATGTGGCTGGCATGACCAAATGCCGAAGGCGCACGGAACGCTGTTCCCTTCCCACCAAAGGTGGTCCCTATTTTTCTACTTGCATTTTTTACGGGCTTTCGAACTGCTAGGTTGGCAGAAGCTGGGACAAGTAACGGGAGCTCACCCCATTACGCGGCACTAGAGATTTGAACCGCTGAACTGCCGATCTCAGTGGCTAAGACACAAGCTCAGTGTCTTAGCCACTGAGCCACCACATCCCGTGAACTCTGTTAATTTCTCCCAAAGAATTAAAGATGGCGGAGAATTTTTATTCCCACCAGGGCAAAAGCTGAGGTGGATTCTGCTTGCTGAGCTTGGAGGGCACTTTCACTGGCCCAAAGCAGACTTCTGATCATTGTTTCTAGGGCAAGTCACTTCAGGAAAGTCCAAATCTTTTCAGGATGGTCTCTTCATGCCGAGTCTTGTTTTTGTGTCTCTTGCCAAGAAGAACTGCATGAGTTGCTTGCGTATGAACAGATTGCATCAAATGTGATCGGAAACGGCCAGAGTCTCTGGCCTGCTGTGAGGCCTGTCAGAAAGGAGTGATTTTCCTAAATTGTGCAAACATTTCTTTTCCCCTCCTTTTCCATTCACCCACATATGGGTGTGCTCAGATGCAATGATTCATGAGCCATTTCTTTCCTCATTTCCCTTTCTGAAAATGAGGAAACTAAAAGTTATTCAGGGAAATGTCATGACAACCGGTTGTGGCTTGCTTCTGGGACAGAAGCGACAGGTAGTCCTCGACTTGCGACCGCAACTGAGCCCAAAATTTATGTTGCTAAAGTCAAACATTTGTTGAGTGCCCCGTTTTACGGCTTTTCTTGACACTGTTGTTAAGCGAATCATTGCCATGGTTTAGTAACACGGTTGTGAAGTGAATCCGGCGTTCCCATTGACGTTGCTTGTCAGGAGGCCATAAGAGGGGATCACGTGACTCCCCCCCTCCCCCAGGACGCTGCCACCGTCATAAATATGAACCAGTTGCCGAGATACCTGAATTTTGATCACATGACCATGGGGATGCTGCAACGGTTGTAAGTGTGAAAAACGGTCATAAGTCACTCTTTCCAGGGCCGTTGTAACTTTGAACGGTCACTAAATTTATTTATTTATTTATTTATTTATTATACTCACTTTTATATGCCGCCCTTCTCCCAAAGGACTCAGGGCGGCTCACAACAATAAAACACAAGACAATAAATTAATGCTAAAACAGTCCAATTACAAAATTAAAAATCCCAACAATTAAAACTAAAAACTCCCAGCAGATGAAGAGATTTGCTGAAAACGCCATGTCTTCAGGCCAGTGTGGAAAGAGCGGAGGTCGGGGGCCATCCGGAGCCCAGCGGGTAATTCATTCCAGAGGGTCGGTGCCGCCACAGAGAACGCCCTCATCCTAGGCGCCACCAGACTAGGTGCCAGCAGGCGCCACCAGCCGATGGCGCCCGGAGAAGGGCAGCCATATGTGAACACTCAGGGAGGTGGGAGGCCGGTAGGAGGTGGTCCTGGAAGTACCCTGGGCCCATGCCATGTAGGGCTTTATAGGTGAGGACCAGCTCCTTGAAGCGGATCCGAAGGACCACCGGCAGCCAATGAACTCGGAAGTCCAGGACTTGGCTCAATAGCAGTATCTGTGAGCGGGATCTTGAAGTCCTAACGGACCGCTTTACAAAGCCTTAGTATGACCACACTTGGAATACTGCATCCAATTTTGGTCACCACACTATAAAAAAAGATGTTGAAACACGGGAAAGCGTGCAGAGAAGAGCAACAAGGATGATTAGAAGGCTGGAGGCTAAAACGTATGAAGAACAGTTGCAGGAATTCGGTTTGTCTAGTCTAGTGAAAAGAAGGACATGGGGCAATATGGTAAGAGTGTTCCAATATTTGAAGGGCTCCTATATATGTTGGCAACCTTAAATCCTCAAAGAGCCACAAATGTCCTAACCGGAAGACCCCTGTTCAATTCTGGAGCCGACCGGAAGTCCGGTTTCTCCACCATAGAGTCTCCTCCTAGTGTGGTGTCCTCTTTCCTCTACCTGTCCTAATCAAAAGCCCCATCAATTGTGGAGCCGACCGGAAAACCGGTCCCTTGCCGTAAAGTCTCCTCCTGGCGCACCATGCTCCTCCCCTCCCCCCCATTAACCGGAAGCTTCTCTCAAAATTGTGGCGCCGACTAGTGACAGGGAGCCACAGCAGAGGGATGAAAGAGCCACATGCGGCTCCAGAACTGCGGGTTGCTGACCCCTGGGCTACTACAAAGATGCGGGGTCAAACTATTTTCCAAATCACCAAAAGGCAAAACAAGAAGCAATGGATGGAAACTGAACAAAGAGATTTCCAACCTAGAAAAGTTCTGTCAGGAGAAATATCCTGATAGTTAGAACAATCAACTAGTGATCATAACTTGCCCAAAGTTGTACTGCTCAGTTCTACACAGAGCCTCCTCAAAGCAAGGAGGACCAAGGCCAAAGAACGCCTCTGTTGGAATGAAGGTTTGTTAATCTGACTCACGGGTTGATTTTCCTTTTTCTATTTATTTTTCAGGACTGCAGTCTTTTCTATTCCAAACGGTTTTGCCTCCCCTGCGTGAAAGCACACATAACTGAATTTCCTTTGGAAATAGAAGAAGATTTGAAAAAAAAAGCACACTCAGAATCTTCCAAAAAAGGAGATTCTAAGAATTGGGGGAAAAGCTAGGTTGATTTTACTGCAGAATATACTTTTGGTTCACTAGAATAAAAAGGGGGTCTCTGATAGTAGATGGTATTGTTTTAATTTGTTGCAAATTTTAAGCTGCTATCTTGTTAAGCTATCTGGCAGACAACCACTGCTAACCAGGGGAGCTGGCTTTGCATATAAAATAGGCCTGAAATAAACTAGCCAAACCTGATATTCCTGTTTAGAAGGATTGAGATACAGGAGATAAAGAGTTCTGTTTTTGGTTTATATTTCTCTTTTAAGCATGGGCCAATTTCCACAGATCTACTACCTTCTGTGAGGGTCAGTTTCCAACTTCCGTTCTGGATTTGCATCATCATCTCCTTTTAACCACCCCATAATCCCTTGTAGGGTGGAGTCTGGGCAACTGAATGGAGCTAGCGGAGGGTTTAATGGCCAGATGCCCTTCCTGTTGCCAATGCGGAGTTTTGTTCAGCAGATATATTCTCATTATGCCAAGAGAGAGAAATATCTACTTCTAACTAGGTTCAAACTCACAGCCTCCTGATTGTGAGGCGAGAGAGCCACCTCTTGGCCATCGCAGCACTCCCCATTCTGGATTTGCATCTGGATTTGAAAATCAACATGGCGGCTACAGCAGTGCAATTAGAACTCATCGCCTGTTGTGGTCTGCCAGCAGCCTGTGGAGCTGGCAGCGGAGTCAGACAGTGAGGAGGCTGGGGGAGAACATGGGCCAGTCCTGGAGTCTGGGGAAGGCCCGGACAAGGCTCTGCGTTGGAGGCAGAGATGGGGCCAGGGCCATCTGGGAGTGATGCACGCACTCCGGAGTCAGACAGCAGAGAGGCAGAGGAACAGGAGGAGCCTATTCCTAGTGCACGCATGCCAGAAGGTAAGAGCAGCTAAAGCAAAAGGGATGACTCAGGAGAAATGCCAGGAAATGATTGGCCCCTCCCATAAGGCTTAAAAGAGAAACAAAGGCACTCCGGCTTTTTGCAGGAAAGCAACGTTGCTAACTCTGTTTCCAGCTGGCATCTCGTTTGTTTCTGAACTTTGTGGGGCTTTGCCAAGTAAGGCTTTTGGCAGGGCGTCAAAGAAGATAAAAGTTGGTGATTATCCCAAAGGACTTCTTCGGAAGGACTTGTTTTGCAACTAATTGGGACTCAGCTGGGAATGAACCTAATTCTCAGCTGTTACAATAAGTTAGGTTTGTTTGGGACTAATTGTGTCTTGTAATGACTCCATTCCCATCCCACTGCAGGGGAAGGATACTGCAAAATCTCCTTTCCCACTCCAGGGGAAGGATACTGCAAAATCTCCATTCCCACCCCACTCTGAGGCCAGCCAGAGGTGATATTTGCCGGTTCTCCAAACTACTCAAAATTTCCGCTACCGGTTCTCCAGAACCTGTCAGAACCTGCTGGATTTTACTCCCTGGTTCCTGCGGTATCTGACTGTACGACATGGCCAGGCGGTCCATCAACTTAAAATATGAAGGCAATAAATGGAATTGGCTCCCAATTCCATGCTATCGAATATTTAATGCACAAAGAGCAAATACTTCTCTGTGCTGTTACTTGTTCAGTTGGCCCGGTGGCGAAAACTCTGGCCTCGGGCTATTTCCACATGGAAATGATAGATCTACAGTGGAATTAATGGAGTGCCAACTCAGTCTTTCCACATTTTTGCAGGCTTTGCCCAGGGCTATTTCCCACTTTTTTCCTGATGTAAAAAGGCCAGCTGAGGAAATGCTAAAGACCCATGTCATTTTTGCAAAATCAAAAGTCCCTCCCAAGAACGCTGCCACAGGACTCGGATAAACCTTGGGCCTTTCCGCACACAGGCAGGGACATCTGAGGGAGGGAGCGTTCTCTTTAGCGTCCAGCTGATTTTTTCCAAACCAGATTCTGAATTGGGATGGCATGTTTTATACGGCTTTCTTTGAAATTTACCCTTCATTTAAATCTGCATTTAGGATTTTCTTTTTCATCTGGCTACGTAAGCAGCATGTCAGTTGGCCTTTGCTGATCTTTTGAAAACCAAGCAGGGACTGAAAATTTTCCAAGATAATTGCAAAGTATTTCCATATTCAAGGCCACGTCTTGAGCCTGTGGTCACAGCTGTCATCTTGAGGAATCGAATCGAATCGAATAATATAGGATAATAGAATAGAATATTAGAATAGAATAATAATAGAATAGAATAATATAGAATAGTAGAATAGAATAGAATAATATAGAATAATAGAATAGAATATAGAATAGAATAATATAGAATAGAATAGAATAGAATAGGATAGAAGAATAGAATAAAATATAGAAGAATAGAATAGAATATAGAGTAGAAGAATAGAATGTAGAACAATAGAATAGAAAAATAATAGAATAATATAGAATAAAATAGAAGAATAGAATATAGAAGAATAGAATAGAAAAATATAGAAAAATAGAATAGAAGAACAGAATAGAACATAACAGAGTTAGAAGGGACCTTGGAGGTCTTCTAATCCAACCCCCTGCTTAGGCAGGAAATCCTACACCACTTCAGACAAATGGTTATCCAACCTCTTCTTAAAAACTTCCAGTGTTGGAGCAATTACAACTTCTGGAGGCAAGTTGTTCCACTGATTAATTGTTTTAACTGTCAGGAAATTTCTCCTTAGTTCTAAGTTGCTTCTCTCCATGATTAGTTTCCAGCCATTGCAGGACAATTACACAGTGGAAGAGCATGTCTTCAGAAATCGTGGCTGCTCCATCACTGGGAGTTTTTAAGGAGACTGGACAGCCACTTGTCTGAAATGGTAGAGGGTCTCCTTGATCAGTGGGTTGGAGTAGAAGACCTCAAAGATCACTTCCAACTCTGGTCTAATTGACATACCCTAGCCACAAAACATCCTTGCTGTGACCCTCTTTTAGCAATTCATCAATACAGGCAGTCTTCAGGTGGCGACCACCACTGAGTCAATGTTTATGTTGCTAAGTGAAACGTTTGTTAAGTGAGTTTGCCCCCATTTTATGGCTTTTCCTGCCACCGTTGTTAAGTGAACCCCTGCATTTGTTAACTTAGTAACACGGGCTTTTTTTTTAAAATTAGATTTATATGCCGCCCTTCTCCGGAGACTCAGGGCGGCTTACAATGCGTTAAGCAATAGCCTTCATACTTTTGTATATTTATACAAAGTCAACTTATTGCCCCCACAAACTGGGTCCTCAATTTACCCACCTTAGAAAGGATGGAAGGCTGAGTCGACCTCGAGCCTGGTGAGAATTGAACTCGCAATAACTGCAGGCAGCTGGCTGTTAAATGCTGCCTTAGTAGGAGGCATTAGCCTCCTACGCCACTCAGGCTCTTTGATTAGTGAATCCGGCTTCCCCAATGACTTTGTCTGTCAGGTCACAAAAGTGGCTCACATGACACCCCCCCCCCCACTCACTCTGGGACACTCAGATGGTCACAGTACGCTCGCACAGAGAGGGCCTCCTCCGGGTGCCGTCGGCCAGACAGTGCCGGCTGGCGACCCCCAGGGGGAGAGCCTTCTCTGTGGCGGCGCCCGCCCTCTGGAATGACCTACCCCCGGAGATACGCAGGATTCCAGATCTCCGGACCTTTCGTCGGGCCCTTAAAACCCATTTGTTCCATCTACCTGGGCTAGCTTGATCCCATCTTCTGTTTTAAATTTGAAATTGATTTTAAATTGGTTTGTTTTAATTGTCGGCCGAAAATATTTAATAATTTTTAATTGTTTTTAACTTTTGTATACCATGTTTTATTCTGGCTGTTCACCGCCCTGAGTCCGCAAGGAGAAGGGCGGTTTATAAATTGAAACAAACAAACAAACAAACAAACAAATAAATACGAACCAGTTGCCAAGCATCTGAATTTTGATCAAGCGACCATGGGGGATTGCTGCTTCAACGGGTGTTAAGTGTGAAAAACGGTCGTAAGTCCCTTTTTTCCCCCCAGTGCCGTTGTAACCTTGAATGGTCACTAAACGAACGGTTAGGTCGAAGACTACCTGTAATGCCACACAGAGGAAACTAGAACATAAAATGCAGGAGAAGCTATTGTTCCTTTTTTATTTTACTAAGAACGCATTGCTGCAAGTAGCATTTTCGTGACGGAATCTGGTCTAGGGGCAGCGATGTTTTACTAACTTTGTCTCCAGTTAATTATTTCCTCCGGGTCGTGAGACAGGACACTCTCTTCATTAAAACTCAGGCCGGTTTTTTTTTTTAAAGAAATACTTTATTTGAGGCCATTAAGGCAAGGAGGGGAAAAAAATCACACAGTGAAATTGCTCTTTACATACATTCATCAGTCTTACAGAAAAAAAAATTAAAGTACTGTACACACAGATGTTGACCAAGAGATTCCCAGCAGACTCATTAAATACCTATTTTATTAGTCAAGCTTCTATTCTTTGAATAGGGAAATTAGAAGGTCTGATTCAAGGTTTGAGAAACACTATAAACGGTAGTTTTGTATTGTAAAAGGCGTGAGAAAAATCCAATGTTGCTTCTCTATAAATCCCAGTTTTGGCTAGAATAATTCACCCTTGCCTCCTGAATGGGAGACATGGGTACCGTTCGTTGATCTGAATTTCTGCCCAGAGTTATTACCTTCATCTGGTGAAGCAGGTGACAAAATCCGACTCCTTTTTAAATATATGAGAATCCAGAATCAGAATGACTTAAAACTTTTAAGCACTCCAGAATTTTGGGTAAAAAGTGACAGGCTTCTCATTATGGATGATAGAACACCTAAATGCATTTTAAGCTAGAATCTTTAAAAAAACAAAAAGCAAACACGTGAAATGTTTTTCATCGGTATCAAGCGTCTTCCTTATTAAGGACAATATTGATAAATGTGCTAGGGCACAAATTTTGAACCAGCAAATCACCTTCAAAGGCAGTCTAGGAAAGCTTTTTTCAGAATCAAGCTTTTTTCTTTTTCTTTTTCTTGTCTTATCCCTCAACTTTTACTGTGCTGAAAAATAATTCTTTAGATTTCTCCCAAGTCTATCTGCCTAGTGCAGAAGTCTTCAAACTTGGCAGCTTTAAGATTTGTGGACTTCAACTCCCAGAATTCTCCAGCCAGCATGCTGGCTGGAGAATTCTGGGAGTTGAAGTCCACAAGTCTTAAAGCTGCCAAGTTTGAAGACCCTTGGCCTAGTGCCTTAAAACCCTTCTCTTTGGACTGGAGGTACTTCAACTCCTAGCAGTTACAGCCAACAGGTGCTAGTGGACACGAGCACCTGGCCCAAGCCATAACAACATTGCATACTGAATTATTATCTCACAAATGCGGCATCACCGCAACGGGTGTAAATGATGCAATTTGTAGCGTTTGTGCAATGACATCATCATGACTCCCCGTGACCTCAGTTGACTGAACACCTGTGTGCTTGGGGAAGTTGAACTCCAACCCAACTGGATTAACATCATCAACCCCGATTTTAAATCCCCACAAACTCCGTGCAATAGAAAAAGAGTTAGCTGATGTCCTGTAGCGGCTTTTAAAGTCAGCTAAAGTTGGTTCAGTGATTGTTACTTAAGTGCTTTAGAGGCCAAATTTCCACTTTCATAAAACCTCCATTTCCTCCTCCGTTATTATGGAGGAAGATGTTTTTTAGCTGTATAATCTCTGTGCAGGAGAGATGGCAAATGATTATTCCTTCTTTTCAATATGCCGTCTTTCCAAGTGATCTTCAAACGTCTTGAAGAAAAGCAGGCACCTGAAGGCAACTTCTGACACTACTCCTTGCAAATGAATGGAAAGCAAATTTGCTTCCAGTTCCTTCCTGAGATTTCAATTTGGTTCCTCTGGATTGCAAATTTAGAGGGAACCACTGTCTAAAGGTAGCTGCCTCCCTAGACAGTTCTCCCATCATACCTGATGCTGTATAAACCACCGTTTATACCAAGAGGTGCCCAAGCTTGACAACTTTAATATTTGGCCGGCTGGGGAATTCTGGAAATTGGAAGTCCGCTGGCAGTGGTGAAATCTTCCCCGATTTGCCACCGGGTTGCTACCCGTTCATGTGCAGTGTGCAACAAACGCTTGCTGTGTGAGCCGCATCGCAGTACGCACCAAACGTGTGCTTCGCGTGGAAAAAGGCTTGGGGAGGTAAGTAGAACAGCGAGGGGGAGGGGACAGCTGTGCCGCGCGATTTAGATTCACTAGAAGGTAGGATTTCCTGCTTTCTAGCAATTTTAAATCGCGCGGCACACCTGATCGTCGGAAATACTGGTTCAGAGAAACCGGTAGCTTTTTTTTTTTTTACTACCGGTTCTCCCGAACCGTTGTGAACCAGTAGCATTTCACCGCTGTCCACAGGTCTTAAAAGTGGCCCAAGGTTGGACACTCCTGCTTTATACAATTCAGGACTAAAAATGGCATCTAGCGCGGCTGCTCTGATTCCCTTGAATATATCAAACATAGCCAATAGCTGGGCAAGCAACACTGAGGGACACGCGACATTTTAGGTGGAGGTGACAAGAACTCTTAAGGGGACTTAGCAACTGCCCTCCAATACATTTTCCAAGATGACGGGCAAGAGGTGACTTTGTGCATATTAAGAGACCTTGAAACTTGCATTGTTTCTCTTCCCCCCCTTGCTGAACAGCAATAACGGGGGGAATTTATAGGAAAGTGCTCAAAAAGTGCCATGGCACAAAACTGTTGAGGTGGGGTACCAGCCCTTTACAAGGCGAGAGAGAAAAGAGACATGAAACGGAAGTACCAGCCAAAAACTCTTCCCCTTCTGTGTCATTAAACAAACCACAATGGAAGTTTTGCCACGTTTGTCCACAATGATCTTTGGGATATGGCTTGGTAAATCGCTATCACATTTTTAGCTTCAACCCCTCCCTCCCCCCCCCCCAAATCCCTCAGTATAGAAATAGACTTCAAAGGCCAATGTTTGTCAAATACAGTCAACAAGTATTTTCATAACATTGTGGACAATCCAATTCACCATGAAAATACTTTACAGGTTAATAACAGAAGCTGAAAATTAAATATGTATACTATTAAATCCTTGGGCTAACTCTACAATTCTTCCCTAAAAGCTGAGTTATAATCATACAAGTACAGCTTTCATACCATTTAAATATGGAGAAGAAATCCATGTTTTTGATCTCCTTTCAGTGTTTTGCTCTACAACTCGGGAATAGCTTTAAGATATGCAAATAACTCCAAACCATTCAGAAATAAGGCACTGGAAAGCAGATAGTTACAGTACAATATAGCTGACTGAATTCCTCATCGGATTTTCTTTTACTGCTGCTTCAGACCAAGTGCAGGAACAAAAGTGCAGGAAGAAAGTAAGTTATGGATAAATTGGTAGTCAGTACTACAGTTCAAGTCTGCTTAAAATTTGCATGAAAAACACGTTAAGCTTGCATTGCAAAGACCCATCTTTAAAGACGGAGGTACTTAATTGATCACTTGCGTTGTCAATATATTTCACTAGAATGCTTCCAAATAAAACCTGAACTACAAATGTTTTAATCTGCCTTTACCAACAACTGCTTACATAAGGAAAGGGCGTCTGCGAGCATGGTCCAAAAAAAACCCCCAGGATGTTGGCTATGACACTGCAATCAAAGCTTGGTCTGGTTTTTTGTTTTTTGGTATGTGTACGGCACTTCTGGTAAAAAAACAGATGGGAGCTTTGATTCCACCACCGTGGCAGTACTCTGCAGACATGAGGCCTGTCTCTATAATTTGCAAATTGGTGGAACCAAATCTGACCATTGCTGCTTTTGTATCTTGCTATGGGTATCCAGAGGGAGCCCAACGGAGAGAGGAGGCAGACAAGGCAACTGCCCTTGTTAATTGGCATAATTCATCAAGAAGTAGGGGGCTATAAATCTCTCCCATTAATTTCACTATACTGAAATCTCATACGTCCCCTGTCTCATTAGATTTGAGAGCAGTACAGCGGAATTTTACATTGCTGCCTAGGGATTTCTAAAAGCTTTAATTACAAATACAGTGCAAATTCAGTGCATATTATCCCTACATTTAAATTGGTTGCTCGTGAAAGTCATCTGGGAGGTCGACGGATTCCTATGAAGCCTCAAGATTAAATCCTCAATGTAAGGAGGGAAGGGGAAATCAAATGCATAGTAACTGTAAACATTTACCTTATACTATTCTTAGCAGGCTGATGACACTGGGTATTAGGCTGTAACACTTTCCACGAGCTCTTAATGTATTTCCCACTCATTCACTAACACTCGACTCCTTGGAGTCTGTATTATACGATTAACCTACTGTTATTTAAAAATCGGTGATAATAACATTCGGTAAATTTGTTCATGGCCCTTCCCTACGAATTGGATGAAAGCCTCTAGCGTGTTGAATCGAGCAGTCAACACAACTTCCCAACTATCTCAAAAGAGGTGGAAAATTCACAGGGTATATGGGTCTACATGAGTATAAAATTTCTTCCCTACCGTCCATAAAAAATGCTTAAGCCATGAAAACAAAGAGTCGGGTTATGCAACTTGAAAATGCAAGCAAACTAAATCTATTTGGAGAACCCAGGTTTTCCAAATGGAGGTAGCCTCCATTTGGGGTGGCCAAAATTTCCTTTCTGATATGAAGGAATTCAACCTAATGCAGAAAAATAACCGGCATAAATTCCCTTCTTAATTTTTATATATATATAAATTATATGAACCTGTCAGGTTTCAGCTAAAAATAGCATTTTCAACAAAAGAAGTTCATCAAAACAGAGTCCGTTTCAAGAAATGTTTCGGACACGCGGGGGGAATTTGACCTGATTTCAATGGAATTTACTTAAAATATCTGTGTGTTGCTAAGGGGCCTGAAGAGAGAAATTGGTACTGTACTGCGTACGAGGTTTTAAGGCATAACATCTTGACATGGTGCGAGGCTGGTTAAAACTTTGCTAGAAGGCAAACATCTAAAAAGTATATCCATTCCTTTCTCTCTTCTCTATTGCCAATCCGCGGGGAGGCCCCCAGCCGAAAGGGCGCCAACCCGGATGCCTTGTTGATGTGGCTGCCCTTTGCACAACTCCCATTAAGGGGCAAGGAACAATGAGCAAATAAAGGTTATGCCATACAGAGAACACCAATATAGCAGGGGTCAAGCAAGCAGCATCCATGTAATATCAATGCAGGTTTCCACTTTTCTGGGAAAATATATATATATATTACAGTCTTATGTTTAAAGAGCAGAATAGCAAGACATTTATTCTTTCTCTAAACACCATTCACATGATGAAAGTATGAAAATGGATTCTGGCTGACAGGCATGGACCTTCCTGAGCCGGCCAGTGTGATACGTTAATATTTCTTGAACAATTTGATTTATAACTTTTTTTTTTATTTTATTAGTTGAGGTAGTTTGGTTTTATTTTGGGGAAGCAAACCTTCCCAGTGTTAATTTCTATTTTATTGCCCCAATCCTGAGTAATCTGAATAACAGTGCAAACAGGTTGTTTTATACCATATTTCTAGACAGTGTTTCTATTAAAATATATTGGCATAAACTGCTGTTCCGTCTGAATTCTTTCTTCTGTTTTAATTCTTATTGAGTCAGTTTCAGGTGCGGGAAATGGAATAGAAAGGGCTCAGAAACAGCTCTTTATGACACTTTAAATTATGATAAGATTATAAAAAAAAAAAAGCTACTGCAGAGAAAGAGCTGGTGAATTGGAAGCCAGTGTCAGTAAATGCCACTTTTAAGTAAAGTGAGGGGATAAATTGATAAAATAAAATCACTTCCTGCAAGAGCCTTCTAAATAACCCAAATCAACACTTTTTTTGCCTATGATTTCCACACAGTTTGTTCAAGACATTTTGATTATAAAACGATTTCTACTCTGTCAAATGTGTTTGGAGCTTTGCAAAAACGTAGGTCTATTTTCCATAGTATGAAAATGCTCACCTACAAAATGATTTAAGAATATACAGGTAATTATAATTCCAATTTGATATTAAAATACATTGGATACTTATCTTTTTTTTTTTTAAAGAAATCAGGATTTAAAAAATGTACGGTCTAGAAAAACTGACGAAAATATTATTGGAAGATCTTAACACGACAGAGCTCCCAGGGACATAAATTAACTGAGGGAAATTTGGGATTTTTTTCAAAATCAAGGCCTTTTTAAGATAATCTGAACAAACTAAAGTTGTATATACAGCATTGAAAGACTGTAAGCCCCTCTTCAGAATTTGGGTTGAGATGGCTAAATAAAGGTGGATAAACTACCCTCAGAAATACAAAGAATTTCAGATACAGTACCTGGTTACTAAATGCAATGCACTAGATTATCTGAAGGATTTAAATCAGGGGTGAAATGTAAAATTTGTTACTACCGGTTCTTGGGCGTGGCTTGGTGGGGGTGGTAATGTGACTGGGTGGGCGTGGCTAACTTTTTAAAAAAACTTTTCAAAGCATTTTTTCTCCAAATGCAAAAAAATGCTTTTTGAAAAGCCTCTGCCGAATCAGGAACACAGCTGGGATCGTCAGAGCCTATTCAAAGCATTTTTTTTTAAACCACCTCTTCCCCGGAAGAGGTTGCAGAAAAAAAATGCTTTGAAAAGCCTCTGACATCCCAGCTGTGTTCCTGATGCGGCAGAGGCTTTTCAAAAAGCATCCCAGTGTGATCATCAGAGGCTTTTTTTTTACTTTTAAAAGCATTTCTTCGGCGGAAGAAGTTGTAGAAAAAATGCTTTTAAAAGTAAAAAAAAAAAAGCCTCTGATGATCCTGCGGCTCAGCTGGGCATGGAGCGGGGGGGATGGATTTTTGCTACCGGTTCTCTGAACCACCCGCCGCCATCGCTACCGGATCGGGCGATCCGGTCTGAACCGGGAGTATTTCACCCAATTTAAATGTCTTAAAAGTCTAACACATCCCCTCTCTTAAAAATACACAGACACCATCAGTGGAAGATTGGGCTTAAACAAACCTGTAGACCGGGGGTATCTAAACTCGACAACTTTAAAATCTATGGACTTCAACTCCCAGAATTCCCCAACCAGCGTGGCTGGCTGGAGAATTCTGTGAGTTGGAAGTCTGCAAGTCTTAAAAGTTTGGGATGCTGTAGACTATTCAAGCTACCACTTGAGGGTTGAGCTGCAATATTTTGGCTGCCACAAACTAGGAAATAATCTGTAGTGTTAAGTAACTCCCAATTTCTGTTTTACATTTCAGTGCAAATTATATGCCAATGGTATTCGACACTGCTTCCGTGAAATATTGGGTATTCTCCATTCTTAAATGCAGGATTATAATCCATTCAAATTCCAGTCTGACCTTCTTATTTTAGACATTCAAGGCTGAAGCCAACCTATGAGGCCACCTTAGTCTCGATAACTAAGGGGATGTTAGTCAACGATTATCAGTCATGCAGCTTGATACATATCGTAGTAAAGGAAGCACAAGAAGCTCATATTCCATTGAGATTCCCGAAGTCCTTGAGATCTGGCACCATGATGGAATCCAACTTCTCTTCAATTTTGGCTGCTCTCCTTAGTCTCTGCCCTCTGTCCAACCCTCAGAGGTACATTTTGAAGGGGTGGCAGGCTGTGGGAGGGGGGTGGAAATCATCATTATCCTATCCCATCATTCCTCTGATGTTCCACCTGAAGTCATCCATACTACACAGCTAAACTTATAGAAGTGCCACATAATTCTATGGAACTCAGATTTTAATCTTAGCCAGAAAAAGTAGTGCTGTTTTTTCCTAAGAAAAAACTTTCTTCTGTAGCAATAGCACTTAAGAGTTATATACTGCTTCATAGAGCTTTACAGCCCTCTCTAAGCAGTTTACAGAGTCAGCCTATTGCCCCCAACAATCTGGGTCCTCATTTTGCCGACCTCGGAAGGATGGAAGGCTGAGTCAACCTTGAGCCGGTCAGGATTGAACTGCTGGCAATCGGCAGTTAGCCTGCAATACTGCATTCTAACTACTGCGCCACCACGGCTCTTCAATGGTCACCGATCTAGTACCAAATGCAACCAATCCCAGGAACAAAGTCAGACGCATCTAAAAGATGTATACATGCCCTTTCTCCCTTCAATGGCTAACCCTCTTCACCTTTATTTTCGAAACATCCCTGAGTTTCAAGTATAATTCCTCCTACAAACTGTGAGAGAAACAAAACAGCAAAGCCCTTCTGGCCACTGCCTGCCCCAAGGCTCTTTGGATCCTGCCCCAAACGACTTTCACATATTAAGAAAGTGGGAGTTGGGGGAGCGAATGCTTAAAAGTGCAGAAAAGTCAGAAGGCATGTGAATTAAGTTGTGGCACGACGGAATTCCCACCATGGCCCAAATTTCAAATCAATCACCCCTTACTATCATCATCTCTCTCTGTTATGCAATTTCTTTCAATTATTGAACCCCTGCAAGAGAAATGGACATTCCAGTTACCCAAATTCTAGGACGATTGCAAATGTTCCAACTGAAGCACGACGGAGACCAAGGCGCCTGAAGCATCTGGCCGTGTAGCTACTGCTTTGTCTGCTGTACAAAACGGGAAACGGCCTTAGTACATATCCTTGTATATCTCTTGTAGCAAAGGATGTAAGTGTGCATCGGATTCGGTCTTTTTGATTATTTGAACTAGCTGAGCGTGTTCCGTGACCAGCTGCCGGAGATCTGCCATTTTCTGGAGAAGTTTGGGGAACAGGAAGATGTCATCTGGATGGTTGTTTTCTAAATGAAGTTTCAGTACGTGCACGATGCTTTCTTGCATCTTCTCAATGTGTCCTATATTTACCAAGCCCGGCCGATCTGTTCTCAAAAATAAGAACATTATTCGAATGTTATCTTATCATGGCTAACAAGTGTCAAAGCATTTATCTGTGTTTGAGTCTAATGGAAAATGCTTTGACACTTAGCTATATCAACAATGCCCAGACACTATACAGGTAGTCCTCATTTAACAACTGCCTCTTTTAGTGACCACACTTACAACAGCGATTTAAAAAATAACTTATGACCTTCACAGGTCTGTAAAGCAACGGAAAGCTGAAATGAGATGATAAGCAAAGCTGTACGTATAAAGAATATTTGTAGCTCAGGGTTGAACTGTGAGGTTCTTGAAGCTCTCTGAGCTTGGCTGTTCTCTGGCAGACATTTCATTACCATACCAAACTAGGTAACATCATGACATCTGCAAGAAAACAATCAAGTTCAGAGAGTACCAAGGATCCCACAAATTATGGTTCCACTTAGTGATTGCTTCCTGGTCAAAACACCAGCTGATAAACAAGGACTCCTTCTACCAACTTGTTGGGATACAGCATCATTTTTTAAAATTTTATTTATCCATTTTCCCCCTTAAACATACCCAGGTGCTTAATGAACAGTGTATTGTCTGAGTCATTTTAGGTTTACAAAATAATAATTCTGATATTAATGATAGTAGTTGGAATAATAATAATAATTTACTTTATGCTCAATACTAATGACAATAATAGTACTACTCAGGTATATCTGATAATAGTCTTTCAACTTCTAACATCTGCATCTACATGTTAATTGTAATATATTATATAGCAATAACCTAGTAATATTTTCCCCATTTCTAATTTCTACCTCTATTTTCTAATTCTTAATAAAGCAAATCTTATATTAAAAAGTATTCTATATATATCCACCATCTCTTGCCCTTTTTAGTATTTCACCTCTTACTGATTTTTTGACCAATCTCCCATACTCCTCCCTTGGGATCTTGCATCTCCTTACATCACTCTTATTTAATTTAAATATTTCGTCCACCTCTACATCTACCTCTCACTGTCGAATCTCCACTGTGCCCATCAATTACTCTTTCATCACTCCTCTGAGTTCTTTTTCTTTGTTCTCTTCTACATTTTGAGCTCTTAAAGCGTAGTCTGCCTGCTCCATTTCAAGAATTTTTACTATTTCTTCCTCATCTTTATCTGTTTGTATTGTTCGTTGATTTGTCTCCTCTATTTCTTCCTCTACTCTTTCTACTTTCTCATCTATTTCTTGAATTTTTGGTACATTTTTCATTCTCTCATTTGCGGAGTATTTCCTGATACATCTGTATCTTGTATCAGTTCCTTCATCTTCCTATGGTTCCTTATCATAGCTTCCTAAATACATTGAAGCATCAATAATATTTCTTTTCGAGATGCAACTAATTCACTCTGTTCTGACATTTTACTTTAATTTGATGGGCTAAGAATTACTCAATAATCAATCAAGATATACAACATCATTTTGCATCCCTTTGAAAGGGTCGCTGAACTTTTTTGGCTTCTTTATCACAGTTCATATTGATCTTTGGATAAATACTTTGTTTCCCCAAAAAAGAGAGCGCCTGGATAGCTCTGCAGACAAAGCACCCTAATTAAACATCCAGCTGTCTGCAATTACTCATGTTCGAATCTCGCCAGGCTCAAGGTTGACTCAGCCTTCCATCCTTTCTAAGGTAGGTAAATTGAGGACCCAGTTTGTGGGGGCAATAAGCTGACTTTGTATAATATACAAAAGTATGAAGGCTATTGCTTAACACATTGTAAGCTGCCCCAAGTCTCTGGAGAAGGGCAGCATATAAATCAAAATTTAAAAAAAAAAAGACCCAACCGGAAAATAAGTCCTAGCATGATTTTTCAGGATGCTCGTAATATAAATCCTACCCCCAAAATAAGCCCAGTTAAGATTGTCAGCCAGATGGATGCATTTAGTACCGTATTTCCCCCAAAATAAGACCTAACCAGAAAATAAGCCCTAATGCGTCTTCTGGAACAAAAATTAATATAAGACCAGTCTTACTTTTGGGGAAACATGGTATTAGGGATAAAGTGAGGATAAAGTGACTTGGCTTATGACTACAATTGACTTCAAAATTTATGTTGTTAAGTGAGATATTTGTTAAATGGATTTTGTCCCACTTTACAACCTTTCTTGCCACGGCTAAGTGAATCTCCACAGTTGATAAGTTGGTAACATGGTTGTTAAGTGAATCTGGCTACCCCATTGATTTTGCTTATAAGAATGTTGCACAAAGAGATCCACATGACCCCGGGACACTGCAACCGTCATAAATATGAATTAGTTGTCAAGCATCTAAATACAAATCACATGACCGTGGGGATGCTGCAACAGTCATAAGTGTGAAAAATGGTCATAAGTCACTCTTTTCAGTGCCGTTGTAACTTCAGTCACTAAATGAACTGTTGTAAGTCACGGGCTATCTATATTATGAACTTTTTCATATGGAAACATCAATATGCAAACATGAAACACTCCTTCCGACTGTCAGAATAATATTGGACTAATTCTGGTAAAGCATGGGCGATAAATACTGGATTCAAAATACTGTGAAATGGGTCCCTTTCTGAGCCAAAAGAAGCAGACTCCGTAAAATATACTGCTATTTCAGGAAGGACAGCGGTAAATCAAGGCTTACCTCCACAACATATTATAGCAGCCACAAAAAGGGAGATGTCACTGTCGTCTAATTCCAAGGCGTTGAATTTCATGGCAAAGTCAAACTTTGGCTCCATGATATCACAAAAAGGCTTCCTTAAACTTTTGAGGAATTCTCGCGTTATGAAGCCATTCCCGTAAGCCACAAGCATCCCGTCTTTGTTCATCACAGAGGCCAACATGGCAAAGATGGCTTCGTACACCCCATATTTTAAGAGGGTCACCTGGTCGTTCAAGTCAAGGCTGCAGAAGCCCGGAATTGATTTGGCAAATTCAGTGAGTTCCGTCACCGCCTCTACGGAGGTGCACTGGCAGCAATGGAAAATCCTCACCTCTGCCTCCTTGTTTTGTATTCCATTAGCGACAAGTTTTGCCACCAGTGTCTTCTCAGCCATGCACAACGTGTCCATATCGTGTATGACAAACGGCTGCAGGAAAATAAAAAGCGCCTGAATTAAGCAACTGCCAGGAACAATACGGTGCAAACTGATTTGTGCTTGCAAAAATTGTCTTCTGGATGCAGTTGTTACAGATAAATGTGGAATCCGCAAAGAAGGATACAGTAATTTAAAGAAAGTTAAAGAGTAATTTTGACAGCAATATGGACCATTACACATACCTGGTAATTCTAATTTGTGTTCTCTGCAGCTGATTTGTGTTCTCTACAGCTGTGCTTGCAATTTACTCATAAAAATCTGATGAAAACGGTTATTGGAGTCCACAGTGCAGGAGTGAAATCCAGCAGGTTCTGATAGGTTCCGAAGAACCGGTAGTGGAAATTTTGAGTAGTTTGGAGAACCGGCAAATACCACCCCCGGCTGGCCCCAGAATGGGGTGGGAGTGAAGTTTTTGCAATATCCTTCCTCCAAGAGTGGGGAGGGAATGGGGATTTTGCAGTATCCTTCCCTTGCCATGTGCAAGCCACACCCACCAAGCCACAGACCACCAAGCCACGCCCACAGAACCGGTAGTAAAAAAAAATTGGACTTCACCACTGCCTCAGTGGCCTCTGTGCTCACGTAAAAGAGGGAACAGTTCGCACGAGGCAGGAAGTGCTGGGTTGACTTTAGAGAAAAAAGAGCTAAAGACAGGCAAACTCTGTTAGAGTAGGAGTGGGCAAAGTATGTCCCCTTTTACGACTTGTGGGTTTTCAACTCCCAGAATTCTTGAGCCAGACATGTGGCTCAGGAATTCTGGGAGTTGAAGTCCACAGGTTCTAATGTGGCCATAGTTTCCCAGGCCTGTGTTAGAGGGAGGGAAAGCAAGATGGGATCCAACTCAACACAGTTTCCTATCCAAAGCAAAGCCTTGGAACAAAAGAAAATGATTGCAGAAACTGATGGCTTAGAATTTAAGCTCAGGTGTGTGGCTGTTCCTAGCTAAACATTTCCCAAACATGTGTCTTAAGTATTGCCGATTCAGCAAGTGAGGCTTTAACAGATTTGAATTCTCTCCAAATTATACCCACAAGAATCAAAATGTCACAATCTACCACTTATTTTAAGCACAATATACCGTATTTTCCAGAGTATAAGACGCACCTTAGTTTTTGGGGAGGAAAATAAGAAAAAAGCTGATTGGTTGGTGGATCCACCTCCCGGAATACCCCTAATCAGCTGTTCCCAGAGGGGAATTTTAGCAACAGGTTAGTTTGTTGCTTTTTTTTTCTGCCTCTGAAACTTCTGAAACTCTGTTTCAAAAAAAACTTTTTTTTCTGCCTTTGAAAGCCTCCAAAACAGAGCTTCAGAAAAAAAGGCTTTTTTCTGAAACTTCTTTCCGCTTTAATTTTGAAGGACTATCTGTACTCTGTTCAATCTCCTTTCTTTGGTATTGGTATGTAGATTAACTTCTTCTGATCTGTTGGTTATTGTGTCATTCTCCAGATTTGTTAACATAGTTAGGACCTTTACTCTGAAATCTCTGTTTGCGAGGCTGGGCGGGGCTACATTCAGAATATAAGATGCACCCAAATTTTCACTCTCGTTTTTTGGGGGGAAAGGTGCGTCTTATACTCTGAAAAATACGGTATTATCTGCATTGCAAAAAGAGCTTTTGGAGAAGGTGTTATGATTTTCATTTGCTTGCTAAGCTGTTGTGGTTGCTTCCTGAAGACTGAGACATACATGATTAAAATATCTGGAAAATAAAGCTGTCACTCAACTACAGAAACTTTAACCTTGGTAACAAATTAAGCGATTTAGTATATTTACATACGGGTAAGTTGTCAGGGCTAATCAAAACTTTTTTTAACATAAGGACCTATGTGCATCACAAAAGAAACTAATGTCAAAGAGAAGGGGAACATCTCTTATCACTGCTTTATTAGTCTATTTCTTCTCTTATATGTACATCCGTGTGCCATTCATGTAGTTTGCTTTTTATGCAATTCTGGGATGGTGCATACTTACAGGATTGTTATTGGCTTTCCCCACAAGTATGAGCCTTGCTTTGAGCTTGGTCATATTAAAGTTTTTCAAATAGGCGTCATAAATTCTCTTGGCCAGTGACTTAAGATCTGCGACTTCGGAATTTTCTATACAAAGTTCACCTGTTTGAATTTCAGCTTTCAGCTTTGCCTTTTCTGATCTGGGCATTCGTCCAAATCGAATGGCTGAGGGGAAAACAAGTATTGAAAAAGAGAGCATAACAATACATCACACAACTTCTCACCCACAAAGATAGCCCCCCCTCCCCCATTCTGGGCTCGACCGAATGTTGGATTGTGTTAAGGACTGTTGTAGACCAGTTGTTTTCCAAACTTGGCAACTTTATTTTTTATTTGTCCCCCCCCAAGTTTTTTATTTTATAACATATAAAAATTCAATTTTCAATTAAACAGTGTGTTGTCTGGGTACGAATAGTTTTAGAAAATAGTAATCAAAATATTTACAACAGTGTTCATTACATTACTACTGATTGTAATAATATTAATAATGATAATGATGATGTTTACTTAACCATTTTAACATGCCTCCCTTATATTATTGATCCTTCCCTTATATTTCCTTGTTTCTAACTCCTGTTCTATCAGCTAACCACTGATAAAATAAATCCGAAGTCAAAAAGTATTCAGTTTCTTTCTTTTCCTTAATTGTAAATGTTAGCCCATCCATTTCTGCACATTCTAATATTTTTTTAAATCACATTTTCATCTGTTGGGATCTCTTCACTTTTCCATTGTTGTGCAAATACAATGTTAGCTGCAGTCAGTACATTCAAAATCAGATATGCATTCCCTTTATTGTACTTATCCGGTAATATGCCGAAGAAGAATATTTCCGATTTCAAATCAATATGTTGTTTTACTATTTTTTTTCCAGCCATGTATGTATTTTTGTCCAGGTTTTTTCTTGGGGGTGGGGCATGACCACCACATATGATAGGTAGTATGAACTTGGAGACTTTAAAAGGGGTGGACTTCACAAATTACCCAGGTAACACCACAAAGTTGCCAAGTTTGAAAAAACCAGTGTAGACATATTCAATAGTACCAGGGCTTCCTACAGCTTACTAATAACTTGGCATCCTTTTTATCTACATGCAACCAATGTCTTCTAAATAAATCCTGAACCATAGCAAGACTGTACCCATCATAAAGTTAACAGCATTCAACATGAGCTAGTCGTCTTTCCTTTCATTTCAAAGACACTTACTTAAATTGAGTCCAATTTCCTAACAGTTTGCAATCATACTTTATGGTCTGCTCTATCTATCTTTCTATCTTAAGCTGCTAGCTTGAAAAACACTGATAGATATAAGAAGAGTGAGTGAACACAGGGCAGACAAGTGGTTAAACTCAATGTAATAATCCTTTGCAGTATTGTCTTATTGAGTTAATAAGTATTTATACTCAGATGTCCTTCTTCACCTGAACCCAAAACTTGTTTAAAAGGCTGCAAAGGAGCCTCCTAAAATGAGGTCCTGACATTTATCTTTCTGCTTCTCAAGGATTCAGACCCCTTTTCCACACTACAGAATGAAGATAGACTTAGGGTTAGCCCATGTGCTGTTATCTTCCTCTAATCCTACAGGAAGTAGCTCTCGGTGAATGCAAAAGCTAATTCTGTTGGAACAGGCAAACCAAAGTAGCATAGGCACTAGGTACCACCAATAGTATTATTGAGTCTGTCATCTGTACCTCTATAACTGGCTGGTTTGATTCTGCAACCCAACAAGACAGACACAGACTTCAGAGGATAATTAGAACTGCAGAAAAAACAATGGCTACCAACCTACCTTCCATTGAGGACCTGTATACTGCACAAGTCAAAAAGAGGGCTGTGAAAATATTTATAGACTCCTGGCATCCTGGACATAAGTTGTTTCAACTCCTACCCTCAAAACAATGCTATAGAGCACTGCACATCAGAACAACTAGACACAAGAACAGTTTTTTCCTGAACGCCATCATCCTGCTAAACAACTAATTCCCACAACACTGCCAAACTATTCACATTAGGATGCATTACTATTACTATTAGTCTTCTCATTGTTCCTGTCACCCATCTCCTCCCACTTAGGACTGCATGACTGTAACTTTGTTGCTTGTATCCTTACAATTTATATTGATTGCTTACTAGTATGATTCGATTGCTTATTTGTACCCTATGACTATCATTAAGTGTTGTACTTTATGATTCTTGACGAATGTATCTTGTCGTTTTGGTGCATATGTACCGAAGACAAAATCCTTGTGTGTCCAATCACACTTGGCCAATAAATTCAATTCAATTCAATTCAATTCAATTCAATTCAATTCAATTCAATTCAATTCAATTCAATTCAATTCAATTCAATTCAATTCAATTCAACTCTACTCTACTCTACTCTACTCTACTCTACTCTACTCTACTCCACTCCACTCCACTCCACTCCACTCCACTCCACTCCACTCCACTCCACTCCACTCCACTCCACTCCACTCCACTCCACACATTTTCAAGGTCTGTTGCATTTTCTCAGGCCTGCTGGATGCAGTTCTGAGATCCAAGTTGCAACAACACAGAAGGAGGGCTGTAATGTTTTTTGGAGCTCTATGGCTCCAAAGGTTTGGGGAAGCGCAGCTTGAAAATTTCACCAAAGTGGTCTGAGATTCTTTCCCATGTGGGAAAGTATTCAGTAATCAGAGATTGGAAAAGAGATTCTCTTTCACAGCGGTTTTATATTTAGACTTCTTAAATGCCATGTCTCCCATTTCTAAACTTGTTACCTGCTTCTCCCTCTCTGTCCCTCTCTCTCTCTAGGTATGACAGGGGAAGATCTGTGGAGAAATAACTAAATATATTTCTTTAGTGTTTATGGGGGGAAAGGCTGGCATAACATTAAAATTCCAAAATCCTGCTTTAAAACTAAAGTATGGTTACTGATGCTTGAAAGCTGAAGATAGGATATATAGTGCTTTCAGTCTGAAACCTTTATCTATGGAAGAGATGCACCTGTATTACATTGTGCCAGGAATTCCTTAGAAAAGATTTGCTATTCTTGTCAGACACCTCCGGCACAAAGAAACTCTTAAGACAAAAGATGCGGCTGCTTATGATTTAAGATTAAGGTAGCTTACTGTTCTGCAAACCATGAGCAAATGTTAAACTAATCCTGAAAGCCTTGAGGGATTTACACTGTAGCCTCTGTTGGATCTGCAGTGTGAGATGGCAGAGGAAATAGAAGAGAACAGAATAGAGTTCTTTATTGGCCAAGTGTGATTGGACGCACACAAGGAATTTGTCTCCGGTGCATAAGCTCTCAGTGTACGTACAAGCAACAAGTGATAAATCTTGATCATAATCATCAAAATACAATCATTGTAAATCATAAGATGCAACACTCAGTGATAGTCATAGGATACTAATACTGTAGGATACGAAATAAGCAAGCAAGATCAATCATGATAGGATACTAAATAAAGGCAATCAACATAAACCATGAAATGCAAATAACAAAGTTATAGTCCCAAGAAGCTAAGGAAATAGGGGGACAGGAAAGATGAAAAGATGAGAAGGACAACAGGTAATACAGCCCTACTAGTTGGTTTGTCATCCTAGGGCCATGATGGCGAACCTATGGCAGCATCCTCTCTGTAGGCACGCGAGCCATCGCCCCAATTCAGCTCTGACACGCATGTGCGCGTGCCTCCCACCGGCCACCTGATTGCTGGGTCTCTGCTGTGCGTGCACGCGGGGAGGGGTGCATGCGCAGGGGTGCATGCACGGGGGAGAGGGTGTGTACATGCGGGCCACGTGTGCATGCGTGGGGGGTCACAGGCGAGGGCCATGAGCGCGTCCGTGGGGGCAGGGCACATGCAGGGGCCGTGTGCGTTTGTGCGGGGGGCGCATGCACAGGAGGCCCACACACATTGCTTTGGGGGGGTTTGGCCATGCGTGCATTTGCACATTCACACACGCTTTGAGCACTGAGCCCGGAAAAGGCTACCCATCACTGTCCTAGGGCATAGACAGTATTGTGGGAATTAGTTGTTTAGAAGAATGATAGCATGGGATGGTGGACGACTGTGGCTGGTTGTTTTGGTGTGCAATCCCCTATAGCAGTGATGGCTAACCTTTTTGCCATCTTGTGCCAAAAGTGGGGGGAGCAGGGGGGGTCACACACGTGCGTGCCCACACCCATAATTCTATGAGCCCTGCCCCTGCGCATATGTGTGCGACTCCCCCACACTTCCCCTGCTTTTGGTACGCGATGGCATGGTGGGCCCGGTAGGCCTGTTTTTCGCCCTCCCCAGGCTCCAGAGCCTTTTTAGGAGACTGGGGAGGGCGAAAGCGGCCATCCCCACCCGCCCCAGAAGCCCTAAGGGGGCCTGTTTGCTAACTTCTGGTGGGCCCAGAAGGCCCGAAAATCAGCTGGCCAGTGCGTGCATGTGCGCCAGAGCTGAGCTTGCATGCCCACCGATATGGCTCTGCGTGCCACCTGTGGCACGCGTGCCATAGGTTCGCCATCATAGCCCTATAGCATCATCTTGAGAGAAGTTTATATCCAGGATGTGAGGGGATCTGTAGATACTTTCCTAGCCCTCTTTCTGACTCGTGTAGTATCCAGGTCCTCAATGGAAGTCAGGCTGGTTGCAATGATTTTTTCTACAGTCCTAACTCTCCGTCGAAGTCTGTATCTGTCTTGTTCAGCTGCTATGCCAAACCAGACAGTTATAGAGCTAACAAATGATAGACTCAACCATTCCTTTGCAGAACTGTATCATCAGCTCCTTGGGCAGCCTGAGAAACTTAAAATAAACCTAAGGATATATATCCAGTTTTTACAGACCACGGCCACCGAGAGACCAAAAATAAGACCCTATGCTGCACCGATTTGTACACAGAAGTATCTTGAGGAATGAAAAACAGAATGATTAACCCATCTGGTAGATGTCATCAGACCTTTCCCTCCCTATACTAAAGAGGTGGCTCAAGGCCAGCTGGGATTTAGTTGCTGTTGTTAGGTCATGACACAGCAAGGATTTAATTCCATATCAAGCTTTGCAATTGCTCAATTAAAGAAAAAGAAAAAGCATCTACCTGACCTTTGGACTTTTCAGTATCGTGCGTTGCTATGTTCAAAGAACATAAATGGAAGGAAAGAGTGCTAAACAAAATGCCATTACATATATGTTAATGTGTAACATTTGTGCACAGTTATCTATTAACCAAAGATTGCAAAAAAATGTTTGTGCAAGGGCATCATTACATGTGTACCAAGTTCCCTTTACCAGGAACAAACGGCAAAGGAGTCTATGACAACATGGATGGATGGATCTGGCCCCTTCCGCCTTGCCCCTATGGAGAGAATCTCAGCTGGCCCGTACGGAACTGACGGATACCCTTACCTACCATTATGGGACATCCCGACAGAAAGGCACTTCTGAAAACGACAGTATTGGCACTTGTTACGGTTCTTTTTCTGGATTTTGCAGTTGCGAGCACATCGGTCGTAAATAAGTTTTAGCCTGATGGTTCGCCTGAAAAAGCCCTAAGGACAGGAAACAAAATGTGAATACTCGGGAAGGGGAACCGATCCATCTTCCAAGGGAAGAATCAATCTGCAGTTTTAAGCACAACCTCTAGTAAGACCACGGCACTATGGGAAGTCAATACAGCTAGCCTAAAGTCTTGCTGTTGATAGACAGACAGAATTAAAAAACAACTAAAAGTAAAACGGAATAGAACAGAATGACAGTTGGAAGGGACCTTGAAGGTCTGCTCAGGCAGGAAACTCTTCTCCAAAGCCCCTGAGGGTAGGACAAGGAGCAATGGGTGGAAACTAATCAAGGAGAGAAGCAACTGAGAACTAAGGAGAAATTTCCTGGCAGTTAGAACAATTAATCAGTGGAACAACTTGCCTCCAGAAGTTGCGAATGCTCCAACACTGGAAATTTTTAAGATGCTGGACAACCATTTGTGTGAAGTGGTGTAGGGTTTCCTGCCTAAGCAGGGGGTTGGACTAGAAGACCTCCAAGGTCCCTTCCAACTCTGTTATTCTATTCTATTCTATACCATTTCAGACAAATGGTTGTCCAATCTCTTCTTAAAAATCTCCACAACGTCTGAAGGTAAGCCGTTCCATAGGTCGACTGTTTGGTCGGGAAATTTCTCCTTAGTTCTAGGTTGCGTCTCTCCTTGATTAGTTTCCACCCATTGCTTCTTGTCCTGCCCTCAGGTACTTTAGAGAATAGCTTGACTCCCTCTTCTTTGTGGCAGCCCCTGAGATATTGGGATACTGCTATCGTGTCTCCCCTAGTCCTTCTCTTCATCAAACGAGACATACCCAGTTCCTGCAACCATTTTTCATATGTTTAGCCTCCAGTCCCCTAATAGACTTTGTTCTTCTTCTCTGCACTCTTTCTAGAGTATCTTTTTTTTTTCATACTGTGATGACCAGTTTACATCAAAAAAATATCCCATCATCATGGAAAATGCTAAAGTCATTATCATACAAGAACAACAATAATTTTTTTTTGGGGGGGGGGGAGTATTTCACATAAAGGTAGTCCTCAATTTACAACTATTCATTTAGTGACCAAAGTTACGACGGCAATGAAAAAAGTGACTTATGACTGTCCCTCAAGTTTACAACCGTCGTAGCATCCCCATGGTCATGTGAATGAGAATTGAATGAGCAGAATAGGTCAGATGCATCTTTTTTTTTAAAACTTTGTAAAATGTCAGCAGATGATGGGGCTTTTCAAGAGCCCGTTCTTAATCTAATGAGCATTTTTCTACATTATCGACAGATCGAAAAATCAACATTTTTCCCGGACCTTAATCTGCTTCCAGCTTTTCCAGACGTAGTTTCAAAGGTCACAAATCCCATCACATGGGGACACCTATTAGTAAACAGTTAAACCCCTCCTTTCCAGAGTGCCTGCTACATTCCTGGAAAATGCAGATATTGTAGGGCATGGTTAAGAAATAGGGATTGTTCTACCTGGAAAGGAAAATGGCCTCAGGTCCCTTAAACCTTTTTTGATAGCTTGTGTGTACACAAAACAACTTCTATGCTCCACAAAGTACATCGTACACAATGAGGGGGAAATCTCGTTTGTATTCTTCACAGCTTTGCTAACAACTGCTCTCTTATGCTATCATCTAAGCTTCCTATGATATTTAGTGCTGCTGTAAAAAAACAAACAAATCAATAACCCAGTTAAACCCTGTACGCGGGTGACGTACCTTACAACCTTCGCAAGCATGGACTCCATAGTGATAGCCTGATGCTTTATCTCCACAGATTCTACATTCAATGTTTAAGGCCACATTGGGGGGCTCATCTTTGCTGTTTGGAAGAGCAGCGAGATTCACAGATGAGGGGCTTGATGCTGGTGAGAAGGAATCTGCAAAGGGAAGAAAGAGGGACCTTCAGCTTTTGTCATCCCCGCCCACCTACCTGGAAGGAAGATTATTATCTGAGTTGTTCTAGCCAAAGGACGCTCTAAATCTGGGGAATTATGGCTCTTTTATGACTTGTGGACTTCAACTCCCAGAATTCCTGAGCCAGCAAGGGATTCTGGGAGTTGAAGTCCACAAGTCATTAAAGGGTATGTTCTCCACCTCTGCTCTAGATGCTCCATCAGAAATGGAGGAACCCCAAAGCTTACAGACACCCCCATATCATCTCAGAAAAAGTCTCCGGAGGAAGGGAAGGCTTTAAAACCCATCCGTTGCCTGGGAATGTTGAGGGCTTGTAGGAAGAACAGAAAAATGGGCAAGGAGGAGTAGGAGGGCAGGGAGTATTTCATCCTGGCACATGTCCCATGGTCCTATTGGTTCGACTCTTAGTGCAAATGTCAGGCAGGTGATTGTAAAAGTGACATCTACCGAGAGAAACTTAAGGCACAGACTGCACAAGAAAGGAATACAGAAAACAATGGAAAATAAGTCATGTCTGATATAATTTTTGGAAGGAGAACCAAGAGTGGGACAAATATTGTTGCTTCCCATCTCTAGAACTGAAGGCCTGAACTGAATTTTCTCGCCCCTCCATATACTTTCTTTCTGGAAACCTTTAGTGGAGGGATGGGCAAAGATTCTCGGGCAGAAACAGAGCCTCCTAAATCACCAGCAAGCTGCAGAAGGTTTTCTGCTGATGTATAGTAGGGCCAATCTTGGAAAACCGTGGTCTATGTTTCACCATTTGAGAGAGCTGGGGGGACTCATGGGTAAGTACTTATCTTCCGGTATTTCCACTTTTCTGCTTTCTTTTTAAGACAAACATTGTTCCTAACTCCCCATAATTTGGATATTTTCTCATCAAATTTTCTGCAGCATAACCTCAGGGTACTTCAGGAGCTGCAAAAGGACGGGACTGCCCATTCTTGCTTTAGTATCAAATAGCATAACAAGAGAAACCCAAAGTACTGGAAGACAATGGGTATCTTTTTATCATTTTCTCAGTCCTGAAAACCAACCCTCTCAAATAAAAGTCTGAATAGCATGAATCGGGAGCCAAAGCAGGAATATTCATGGGGGCAAGAATTCATCCAGTCCAGGCCTTGCCTAAGCAAAGCACCTACTATTGAGGTATCCCTGAAGTATAATATAAGTCTTCTAAAATTCAACTGAAGGAGATTCACCACCTTCCCAGACCATGTGCTTCCTATTATGTAGCTTAAAGTAATCTCACTCCAAAGCTTGATGTTTTTCCTTTATCCCTTAGTTGTTGTCTAACGCTCTGAAGCAAATAGCTAGTTTGCTATATGATCCAGACAGTTTGTTCAAGGTTGTTTGGAATTCTGCACGCAGGGCAACTTAACACAGGGTAAAAGTGACTTAGGTTAACAGAAAATACCCTGTTTCCCCGAAAATAAGACATCCCCTGATAATAAGCCCAATCGGGCTTTTGAGCACATGCGCTAAAATAAGCCTCCTCCCAAAATAATAAGACCTCCCTGAAAATAAGGCCAAGAGCTTATTTCGGGGTTCAAAAAAAATATAAGACAGGGTCTTATTTTCAGAAAAACACGGTATCATTTTTGGACCATTATACCTCATCACCACACCACCGTGGAAAGCAAGGTTTATATAAAGGAGGTCCTTTCGTTCAATTTGAATTTAATTTCTGTGAATTCTTGAAACAACAAGAACGAGTTTAAGACACTGCCATGTACCCTTCTGGGATAAAAATGCAGGTTTCTTCCCAATAAGCATTAGTCTGTATCAATAAAGGAGATTATTTGTAGCTCAGGGTTGAAATGAGGGGCCCTTGGTGCTCTCTGAACTTGATTGTTTTCTTGCCGAAGTTTCATTACCCAACTAGGTAATGTCATCCATGCATCATAAGAGCAAACCCCACTCCCTTCTAGCACTATCTATGTTACCTAGTTTGGGTTAATAATATGTCTGCAAGGAAACAGCCAAGTTCACAGAGCCCCAAGGACCCTTCATTCTATATCAGATGCGTATTTCCGTAAGAATTGTGCTCCGTTTCAGTATCTGGCCTTTCTTTTCTAACCGTCATCTCTTCTTCTCTCAAAAAGAATTCCAAACAAAATGAAAATCATGCCAGGTTTTATAGGATGGGGAACAGCCCACTCAGGGAGGGGATCTGACTGGGGATATGTACTTTGAAATGCTAACTACTATCACAAAAAAAGTTCTCCAGAGCCGTTTCCAAGCTTCATACAATCTTAATTGTAAGAAGAGACAGCACATAACATTTCTGTCTGAATTCTAGGCTTTTTTCAGCCCATTTTTTCCAAAAAAAAAAAAAAAAAAACCCCCGGGCCGAGAAAAGCTCAAAACCAGACCAAAAAAAGCCTGGAAAATGGGCCAAAAAAGGCCGGAAAAACAGGACGTGCAGAGGCCAAAAAATGGCTGGCGGGGGAGGGGGGACTTCTGCAGTATTCTCTCTATAAAACACACAGACATTTTCACCCCCTTTGGGGAGACAAAAAAGTGTGTCTTATAGTCCAAAAAATACAGTACTTTTATTTTCTAAATTGCATAGACAGAAACTAGATTTGGGGGTGGGGGGGCTGGGGGTGGAATCCTTTTAGAAATAATTGTGCAGAAACCCCTTGAAAATGGGCCAAAAAAGGCCCTGAAAACGGGCCAAAAAAAGCCTTAAAAATGGGCTGCAAAAAGCCTTGAAAACAGGCCAAAAAAAGCCTCAAAAATGGGTCACAAAAAGCCTTGAAAACAGGCCGAAAAAAGCCCCAGAAACAGGCCAAAAGAAGCCTGGAAAAGGGCTGAAAAAAGGGAGGCCAAAAACTTTTTTTGTTGTTCTCCTCTTCTAAATTTAGGTGCATCTCATAGTCTGAAAAATACGGTACTTAAAGCAATCCTTATCTATACAAAATATGAAATGATGCCCATCAGTTAACTTCCCTTAGGTTTTTGCTTGCTTTTCAGAGAATCCTATGAAGCCATTAAGTTAAATTTATCTACACAATGTAAGATAAAATCAAAGGAGGGAGGGCCATGCTCTGCTTAGAGACAATCTGAATTTAAATTTCATCATCTTTTTATCTTTTAATTCTCTGATAACAATTGAAAGGTTTTTACCTGTATGGACAGATCCGTCTGAACCGTTTCCCAGAGACTGGTAGTCAGTTAATACTCCAGAGCTTTCCGCTTTTATAGATGGTGAAAGTTCTTTCATGCTCTCCATCTCTTGCAAAATTTCTTAAGATAAAGGAAGAGGATCTTGATAGTCCTTTAAGGGAATAAAGGGGCAGAGCTGGCTGTATTCTAAGTCCACCATTTTGATGAGCTCAAGTGTTTCCATTAGCATGAGTCAGATGTCTGAAAGGCAAACAGGGATTTTGCAAGGCAAGCTAAGCCATTCATTTGTGGAGGGGTAACCCTCATTTGTGATAATTGTATATCGTTTGTCATATTGCTGTTCATTTGTGGAGGGGTAACCCTTCTATAGGGACGCAGTGGCTCAGTGACTAAGACGCTGAGCTTGTCAATCAAAACGTCGGCAGTTCAGCGGTTCGAATCCCTAGTGCCGCGTAACGGGGTGAGCTCCCATTACTTGTCCCAGCTTCTGCCAACCTAGCAGTTCGAAAGCATGTAAAAAATGCAAGTAGAAAAATAGGGACCACCTTTGGTGGGAAGGTAACAGCGTTCCGTGCGCCTTTGGCGTTGAGTCATGCCAGCCACGACCACGGAGACGTCTTCGGACAGCGCTGGCTCTTTGGCTTTGAAACGGAGATGACCACCGCCCCCTAGAGTCGGGAACGACTAGCACCATATGTGTGCGGGGAACCTTTACCTTTGGCCCTCTCTACTCCTGGTCCGTAAGCGTTTTGGCCACTTGCATTCTATGTTTTGGAGGCAACGAAATTCCAACAATGGCTTGAGGAGGAAACTGTCACGAGACAAAGATCACACCCAAAGATTCTTGGGCAATACACAAATGCCCCTTCTTGTGGCTGGAAATTTGGGCCAAGTGCCACCTCAGACTCTTATTTCTGATGGCTCAAACGTGAACATGAAACTGAAATAAAACTTGCCATTTGAGTCTACCACTTCCTGAAACTCAACGACTGAATGGCGATGGGAGAGGTTGAGGCTGGAGCTTGTGGGCTGCATTGCTCAATGGGTTGTTTTGGGCCATCCAATGGGTTGCATTTCAGAAGATGGGAAGCCATCTGAGTCTTTCCCCAAACAAATACATGATCTTTATTTTCTTTAAGATGTAATTCACTTCTATTGGCTGGTCAAAGGATTTGGCGAGGATATCACTGAAATAACGCCAAACAGAGATTTTTGTTCAGTCTACACCAGTGGTGAAATCTAATTTTTTTTATTACCGGTTCTGTGGGTGTGGCAGGGGAAGGATACTGCAAAATCCTCATTTCTTCCCCACTCCTGGGGGAAGGATACTGCAAAATCTCCATTCCCACCCCACTCTGGGGCCAGCCAAAGGTGGTATTTGCCAGTTCTCTGAACCGCTCAAATTTTCCGCTACCGGTTCTCCAGAACCTGTTAGAACCTGCTGAGTTTCACCCCTGGTCTACACATCCTCTTTTTAAATGCTAGCCAGGAAAGTCACCATTACCTGTACAATTTTTAGCACATTCCCCCACCCCACCTGCTATGCTTTTAGAGCAGGGGGTTTCACCCTCAGCAACTTTTAGATGGGTCGACTTAAATTCCCAGAAGTCCCTAGTCAGGATGCTAGCTAGGGAATTCTGGGAATTGAAGTCCACCATTTTAAAGTTGCTGAGGTTGAAATTTACACTCATTTAGAAGGAAGAACCACAACCCAACGGCCAAGAACCCATGAGAAACTCAACTGAACTGCTGTGTTTTAAACATCTTTGAGCGATTTGGGTCCCTAGAATCTCCCTTCCCTGAGGAAAAAAATTTGCCAAGCAAGCATTCAGGCTCATGAACACAACAGACATTCACCGTTTCCCATAACGTGCATCGCTTGAGACGTTCCCATCCCTGCCCAGTAAGGGTGGGGCTTCAGAGGGAGACCCGAGGCCCTGTTTAATTTCATCATCATTCTGGAGCTCTGTGCCAAGGCAATGCCAACACAAACATTATTAGCATCAATAAAGATTGGAAGAAAGCAACTGACACTTGCCAGTGCCCGTTTTGAGGCTCTGTGGGGCCACTGAGGTAAGCAAAACTTTGGGGAAATTCTAAGCAATTTGGTATTTCTTTTGTGGAGGGCTTTTCAAGTGCCAAATAGGTGTCTTGACTCCGAGCAAAGCTTAAGTCATCCACCCTTAACTCTCCCCAAAATGATGCCTCGCCCTCCCCGTCAAGATTGGCCCTCCCTGCAGGCCAAACATTAAAAAAAAGGTATAATCCAGTGGTGAAATCCAATTTTTTTTAGTACAGGTTCCATGGGCGTGGCTTGGTGGGTGTGGTGTGGCTTGGTGGGCGTGGCAGGGGAAGGATACTGCAAAATCCCCATTCCCTCCCCACTCCTGGGAGAAGGATATTGCAAAATCTCCATTCCCACCACACTCTGGGGCCAGCCAGAGGTGGTATTCGCCGATTCTCCGAACTGCTCAAAATTTCTGCTACCGGTTCTCCAGAACCTGTCAGAACCTGCTGGATTTCCCCCTGGTATAATCTCTGGTAGCAAAAAAGGCTGATCAGCCATGACAATCAGAAGCCAAGGCATAAGCCAAGGTATTTGTAGGGTATGGGCCCGGGATATTTGCAGGATCACCTCCTACCGGCCTCCCAGCACCCAGTGCGCTCACATAGGACGGTCCTCCTCCGGGTCCCCTCAACCAGACAGTGTCAGTTGGCGGTCCCCAGGATGAGGGCGTTCTCTGTGGCCGCACCGACCCTCTGGAATGGGTTGCCCACTGAGTTCCAGACGGCCCCTGATCTCCGCACCTTCCGTGCCGACCTAAAGACATGGCTCTTTCAGCAACTCCCCTGATCTGCCGTGTATTTTAACTTGGGGATTTGGGGATTTTAATTGGTTTTTAATATTATTTAATTTTATCTATTGTCAGGTTATTTTATTGTTGTGAGCCGCACCGAGTCTTACAGGAGAAGGGCGGCATATAAATCTGACAAATAAATAAATAAGTTAAAATCCCTTCTGCATAGCGCATTCTTGCCAAACTACCAGATGGAGCCAAATTTCCTGTCTTCTTTCCTGATTTCCCCACTTTATTTGCCATCTCTGATGTTTAATGGTTGGGTTTGAGAGGATTTAATAAGGCTCTTTCCTTCTCGTGGGCATTCCTCCCACCTGGACATATTAAACAGAGCAAACATCTTTGTTTTACTATTTGAGTTGGCTTTCCCTGTAAAGCAGGGGTGGAGAACTATGGTCCCTTTAGGACTTGTGGACTTCAACTCCCAGAATCCCTGAGACAGCCATGCATACACCTCTGCTGTAAAGGAATCAAGAAAGTTGTACCCTTGAATCTCAAGGAAGAGCATCACCAAAAAGTTAGGTAAGGTAAAGGTAAAGATTCCCTTTGCACATATGTGCTAGTCGTTCCCGACTCCAGGGGGTGGTGCTCATCTCCGTTTCAAAGCCGAAGAGCCAGTGCTGTCCGAAGCCGTCTTCGTGGTCATGTGGCCGGCATGACTAAATGCCGAAGGCACACGGAATGCTGTTCCCTTCCCAGCAAAGGTGGCCCCTATTTTTCTACTTGCATTTTTTACAGGCTTTCGAACTGCTAGGTTGGCAGAAGCTGGGACAAGTAACAGGAGCTCACCCTGTTACTCGGCACTAGGGATTCGAACCGCTGAACTGCCGACCTTTCGATCGACAAGCTCAGCGTCTTAGCCACTGAGCCACCACGTCCCTACCAAAAAATTACTCTTGCTAATATTCATCAGAACATTGCTTTTCTGATGACTTACCTCTAGTGGTGCATGCGTTGGTTTTAAAGAAATAGTATTTCATTTTAGTCTTTTGTTTTGTTACTACCTGTGGTTAACAAAAGTATACAACACATTTGAAAACTCCTAATCTAATTCATCTTATTTGCTATTTCTGTCACTTTAGGTTAAGTTTCTTGGATAAGAAGGCTTTCTTTAGACAGGTATTTTGCAAAATCACCTCTATACAGGTGATAATAAATAATTTTGAAGCTTGGATGCTCTCATTGGGTATCTCTTCCCACGCAGGACGCTACAGGCAGCCAGATTCAACTTTTGTTAAGTATCTGTCTTGAACCCAGTCCCAGCCAGCTCAAGAGGTCTGAGTTCCAAGTGAGTGAATTACATGAAGATTTGCATTTACAGAGGGCTAGTTGGGTCTAAATAAATTTCACTGACCTTAACTTCAAGCTAAAGTAGGACGAGAGCCTTTTTGGGGTTTTGATTTTCTTTTAAGATAATATAAAATAAGGCTAAGAAAACTGATCGCATAGCAGCACAAACATCTACAAAGATTCCAGCTGTTCTAGAGATACGCAAAGAGAGTCCTTCATCTCTCGGTCCATGAAAGGCCGGCACACAAAGTTCAGGAAGAAATGTTCCCATGCCCACCTTGTATAGAATCTGCTGGAAACATTACTCCCACCTTCAACCGCCAAATAACTCTTAACTCAGAAAGGGGGGAATTTTTGTTTTCCTCTTCTGACTTACCGAATGTTGACTCAAGATCTAGAGATAGCTAGCTAGACCGGATCGCCTCTAGGGGAAGATTAGCTAATATTCCCCTTCTCTTGATAACTTAAAACTGGAAAAATCTAATTTGAAAAGGGAAAGGGGGAGGGGGGGGGGAAATGAGGAAAAAAAAACTGATTAATTTTGGAATCTAACCCTCTGTCCAAGTAATCAATCAATCAGTCAGAATAGAACTGAAAGGGACCTTTGAGGTCTTCTAGTCCAACCCCTGCGCAAGCAGGACACCCTATACCTGTAATGGCAAACCTATGGTATGCGTGTCAGAAGTGGCACGCAGAGCCCTGCGTGTCAGAAGTGGCACGCAGAGCCAGAAGCTTTTCTGGTTTCCAGTGTGCACATACGTGCTGGCCAGCTGGTCTTCGTGAGCGCCGGAGCACTGGAAAACGGCCAAAAAACAGGCCGTTTTTCAGGCCGTTTTTAGGCCTTTTTCAGGCTGTTTTTTGGGCTGTTTTCATACCGTTTTCTGGGCCGAAAAATGGCTTGAAAACGGCCCGAAAAACAGCTTGAAACCAGCCCAAAAAACAGGCATGTGCATGCCAGCTAGCTGGTTTTAGGGTTTCCGGCACTCCGGCATGCGCACATTTTTTAAAAAATTTGATTTATATGCCGCCCTTCTCCGGAGACTCAGGGCGGCTTACAATGCATTAAGCAATAGCCTTCATACTTTTGTATATTTTATACAAAGTCAGCTTATTGCCCCCACAAACTGGGTCCTCAATTTACCCACCTTAGAAAGGATGGAAGGCTGAGTCGACCTTGAGCCTGGTGAGTTTCGAACTGGTGTAATTGCAGGCAGCTGGATGTTAAATGCTGTCTTAGTAGACAGCATTTAACATGCACACATCCATATTCCAGTTTGGGCACTCGGTGCCGAAAAGGTTCGCCATCACTGCCCTATTACCATTTCAGACAATTAACTGTCCAGTCTCTTCTTAAAAACCTCCAGTGATGTAGAACCCACAACTTTTGATGGCAAGCTTAATCATTTATTTATTATTTATTTATTTATTTATTGAATTTCTATACCGCCCTTCTCCCGAAGGACTCAGGGCAGTGAACAGAATAGGATTTCCTATACATATAATTTTTTTTTTAACCTTAATTCTTTTTACTCAATTGTTGAGACTGAGCACCAAGTTCTCGAGTTTTCTTAACATCTTCCCTTAACATTTTAACTTAACGTTTCCCTTAACATCATCCCAAGTGAACTGAGCGTATCTGTCCACAGACTTGATGTGTTTGGTGAAGGCTTCCAATTCCTGTGTTTTAATCTTGACCCAAGTACCGTCCACAAGCAGTTTATAAAAGAGAAAGTACAGTAGTCCTTGACTTACAAACATTCACATTTGGAGTTGCAACGGCACTGAAAAGCCGTTGCAACTGTTCTTAAAATTACAACCCGTGTGGTTAAGTGATTACGATTTGGGTGCTTGACAACCGGCTCACATATATGGCCCGTTGCAATGTCCTGCAGTCACGCGATCATACTTTCCAGCTTCCTCAGCCAGTTTCCGACAAGCAAAGTCAATTAGGGAAAGATGGATTCACTTAACCATGTGATTCGCTTAACGACTGCCCCCCCCCCAAAAAACAGATTGTAAAATTGGATTTGGTTACGATAGCTTGCTTTGCAACCACACTGGTTAGCGACCAAAATTCCAGCCTCCATTGTGATTTAAGTCAAGGACCATCTGTAAAAATAAGATAGTGAAGGCAAGCAAGTAAGCAAAGCAATTACCGTATTTTCCAGCACATAAGACGACTGGGCGTATAAGACGACCTTCCTCAGAGCCATTTAAGGCTCGTCAGAGCCTTATGGGCTGGTCTGCCTGGTTACAGGAGAATGAGACCCGGCGTATAAGACGACCCCCGACTTTTGAGAAGATTTTTGTGTGTTAGAAAGTAGTCTTATACGCAGGAAAATACAGTACTATAAAAATATTTACCCTTGCCAAACTGAGCCTTTTGCAGCACTTAATAATAGATGAGGAGGAGCTCTGAGCGGCAATTTTGCCCCTGAAAAGTTGGATCATAAGACGACCATGGGTGATTGTTATAAAGCAACCGATGACAGACAGACCTTCAAACACAAAGCCTCCCCACGCAAAGGGCAATCGGTGTGAGAAGGGAGCGAAGTGAGAACCTGCCAGGATTTAGCTAATCCCTCCCTGTCAGCTTGTATATTTAAAGAGGCCAGAGTATGACCCTGAATACATGGAACTGCTATTCTAGTTTTGGAAAGTCGGGTATCTCAGACTGAGATCCTGTGACATGCAGCATTCATGCAGGCCAGAAAATTTAACAGCCATTTCTCCCGTTTCAGAATCCAGCAAACAATACTTGAAACCCAAGCAGGATAACACAGAATTAATTCCAGATTAATTAACAAAGCTAACTTTAAAAAACCGCACGGGGCAGTTATGTTCTTCTCAGTCACGCCAGACCACCTTAGCTGACCTTGGGGGTGGGGGTGGGGGCAGGAATTAAGCAAGGTCAAAATTGGTTCTTGGTTGAGTGGAAGGCATCCCCGAGGTTGAAAGCTAGATTGGCAGGTCAAAAAAAAAAAAAAAGGCAAAACAAAAAAACAAACCATGTCAAGAAAAAAAGGAGTCTTGATGGTGCAGCGGACTAAAGTGCTGTTAAGTAGCACTTAGCTGCCAGCTGCCTGCAGTTACTGCGAGTTCAAATCTCACCAGGCTCAAAGTTGACTCAGCCTTCCATCCTTCCGAGGTAGGTAAAATGAGGACCCGGACTGTGGGGGCAATAAACTGACTTTGTATAAAAAAGAACACTTCTTAGGGGGGGCCAAAAGCAGTTATATACAAAAGTATGAAGGCTATTGCTTAACGCATTGTAAGGTACCCTGAATCTCCGGAGAAGGGCAGCATATAAATCGAACCAATAAATAAATAAATAAATAAATAAATAATAAATAAATAAATAAATAAATAAATGCAAATACTTTGTGAACTGTTGCTGAGAAAACTAGATGGGCTCCAAGACCATGAAGTCACTGGGAGCTGAGCTCAGCATAAAGTAGTTTTTGACTTTTAGGTCCTGCTATACATGTGTGTGTGTGTGTGTGTGTGTGTGTCTCTCTCTCAGTAACTAAGATGCTGAGCTTGTCGATCGAAAGGTCGGCAGTTCAGCGGTTCGAATCCCTAGTGCCACGTAACAGGGTGAGCTCCCATTACTTGTCCCAGCTTCTGCCAACCTAGTAGTTCGAAACCACGTAAAAAATGCAAGTAGAAAAATAGGGACCACCTTTGATGGGAAGGGAACAGCGTTCTATGCCCTTTTGGCGTTTAGTCATGCCGGCCACATGACCACGGAGATGTCTTCGGACAGCGCTGGCTCTTCGGCTTTGAAACGGAGATGAGCACCGCCCCCTAGAGTCGGGAACGACTAGCACATATGTGCGAGGGGAACCTTTACCTTTTCCTTATACGCATGTATGGAATTGCAGTAGAGATTGTAATACTTGCTATCCCCGATGGTGTAGTTATTTGAGAAATATGACTTTGTCAGAAGAGCCCATGCATTGCCAAGGCCACACATGTGATGTCATTTCTGAACATTCATTATCCAGGAAGCCTTATTATTATTATTGTCCTCCTGTTGCTTCACAGTTTCCCCCCCTCCACCCTGAGTTTCTGAGTATGTTATTTCTGAGTCCCCAAAAATACTTTTTAATCAATGCAGTTGAACTCTTGGGAAAGAACCACCTTCTATCAACTACTGTTATTTTTATCCCACCTTATTATTTATTAATTAATATTAATTAATACTATCTTATTATTAGCTGTTTATTTTCATAACTCAAGGCAGCGAACCTACCCCTCCCTCCTCCTCTTTTCCTCACAATAACAACTCTGTGCGATGGGTTAGGCTGAGAGATTGAACTGGCCCAAAGTCACCCAGCCGGCTTTCATGGCTAAAGGCAGGACTAGAATTCGTAAGTCGCCTGGTTTCTAGCCGGAGGCCTTCACCGCTACACCAAACTGGCTCTCACGGATACTCAGTAACAGTAACAGGGTTGGAAGGGACCTTAGAGGTCATCTAGCCCAACCCCCTCTTCACATAGTAGACCTGTACCAGGGATTCTCCTGATGTGACTCTCCCAAACCAATTAAGCCTCATTCATTAGCAAAGGAACTCAAATCAGTAGGAATGCCCATGAAAGTAATTTTCATTTACTTAGTCGAGAGGATTCCAGGGTGATTTCACGACAATCACAAGAACAATACAGATGTTACTGCTCCAAGCCTCCTTGGTTCCAGTACCAAATGAAACCAGAATATAAAATTGTTCCTGAACCATCTGGGAGAGGAGACAAATATTTATGTTTTTTGTTTAAAAAAAAGAAATGTATTGTATTCGGTTCTGACAAGACAAATAGGACCGGCATTTTAGGGGAAGGGAGCAACAATTAATCTTTCGGAGTTGCTATAATTTTATCAAAATATCTGTGGGGGAGAAACTGTCCATCTGCCAAAAGGGGGAAAGGACGCTGCAAAATAATTGGGACCAGTCCTTCCGCAGCCAGGGAAAACCTTGTTTTAATTTTCCCAGAAATGATGCCGGGAATGGGGAATAAATGCGGATGAGAAAGCACAAGTTAGAAGTCAAGCAGAAGTTTTGCCAGGACTAAGAGAACAATTGTATGTCTCTTATAAGGGCCACAGCTACAGGAAAGGAAGTGGCAAAGAGGTTAATTAACTGAGAAGAGTTTTAAGAAAGACAGTTTTGGTGTAGCCGGGGTTAAGCTGCTGGCCTAGAAACCAGAAGATTGAAAGTTCAAGTCCTGCCTTTGCTGAATGCTGGCTGGATGACTGTGGACCTCTCTCAGTCCAACCCACCTCACAGGGTTGCTGTTATGGGGAAGATGGGAAGAGGAGGAAGGAGGACTAGAATAAATCAATAAATCTGAAGTAGCACTTTTTAAGTCTTCAAATCGATAGAGCTATGTGGATCGACTGATAAGATTTCCTTCCTTCCTTTCCTTCCTCTCTCCCTTCCTTTCCTTTCTCCTTCCTTCCTCCCTCCCTCCTTCCTTTCCTTCCTCTTCCCTTCCTTCCTCCCTCCTTCCTTTCCTCCCTCCCTCCTCCCTCCCTTTCCTTCCTTCCTGCCTTCCTTTCCTTTCTCCCTCCCTCCTTCCTTTCCTTCCTCTCTCCCTTCCTCCTTCCTTTCCTTCCTTCCTTTACTTCCTCTCTCCCTTCCTCCCTCCCCACTCCCTCCCTCCTTCCCTTCCTCCCTCCTTCCCCTTTTCCTTCCTTCCTTTCCTTCCTCCCTTCCCCCTCCCCCCTCCTTCCCCCTTCCTTCCTTCCTTCCCTCCCTCCCTTCCTCCTTCCTTTCCTTCCTTCCTCCTTCCCTCCCTCCTCCCTCCCTTTCCTTCCTCCCTCCCTCCTTCCTTTCCTTCCTCTCTCCCTTCCTTCCTTTCCTTCCTCCCTCCCCACTCCCTCCCTCCTTCCTTTCCTTCCTCCCTCCTTCCCCCTTTCCTTCCTTCCTTTCCTTCCTCCCTTCCCCCTCCTTCCCCCCTCCTTCCTTCCTTCCCTCCCTCCCTCCCTTCCTGTCAAAACCAATTTACTGTTGGAAAAGAAATAAAGCAGAATGAAATCCTTCCAAATCAAGAAGAAAAAAGTGGTTTAAAAAAAAAAGACTGGCCAGGTAAAAAAGCTTAAACACATGCTACTATATTCTAGCTAGGCTCCAGAAACTTCTTGATGCTTTCAGTGATCTCCGAGAGAGACCTTTTCTTTCAAGAATCGCTGACTTGTTCTTTTTACTGTATCTTGATGGCCAGGGAGATGCTTCCTATTTTCACTTCCTGATCTCCTGTCCACAAAGTTCTGTGCCACAGCAAACAGGCCGAATTTTCAGGCAAAGAACCACTATATTGCAGTCAGGGAAAATCGTAAACATTTTGGTATACTATCAAGTATATGAATTCTTCTTTTACCTCTTGGCTACGGATTCTATTTAGACCGGTACTGTTCAACTAGACTAGGTGAAGCCCAAGAACTACTCACATCTGGATCTGGAGAACATATTTAACCGCATGTTATGGGTCTTCAGGCAAACTTTTACCTACTTTTGGGGTTTCCCAGTTTTAAGACCAGCTAGAGGCCTGCTTGTGATGCGGTGGCTCAGTGGCTAAGATGCTGAGCTTGTTAATCAGAAGGCCGGCAGTTCAGCGGTTCGAATCCCTAGTGCCGCGGGACGGGGTGAGCTCCCGTTACTTGTCCCAGCTTCTGCCAACCTAGCCGTTCGAAAGCATGTAAAAAATGCAAGTAGAAAAATAGGGACCACCTTTGGTGGGAAGTTAACAGCGTTCCATACACTTTTGGCATTTAGTCACGCCGGCCTCATGACCACGGAGATGTCTTCGGACAGCGCTGGCTCTTCGGCTTTGAAACGGAGATGAGCACCGCCCCCTACAGTCAGGAATGACTAGCACATACGTGCGTGGGAACCTTTACCTTTAGTGGCCTGCTTGCACCAAACTGCATTCAGAATTGCAGATTAAGACTTGTGTACGAATAGGTTCCTGCTATGCCCTTATTCTCCACTGCATGACAAGTTCGCTGAGATCCCTTAAATTCTTTTTAATTGGAATTTTGAGAAGAAGGAATTAAAACTCCTACGCTCTCAAATACAAAAAGCTATTGGCTACGCTATGACAATTTCCCCCTACATACATTATCGTTCCTGTTGGGCTACTGAATATGATAGTTTTGCTTCCATCCATTTTGCAGCTACGTTTTTCTTGAATGCCAACAATAAGGAAAATACGGATTTTCTGAGTAAGCTCAGGCAGCTTATCATTTTCAAAAGCTTAAAACTGTTTTTTTTCCCCCTGAAATGCACATATAGATACCGTGAATGCTGCTGCTGGCAGAAGGAGAAGGCTGAGTGATGTTTAATTCTACCTTGCGATTCAGGTAGAATTGAGGAAATGTTTCAGTAAAACATGCTGTTAACAAATGAGGTATGCTTCAACAAATCATTTTAATTCAGTGTTTCTTCAAATTACTCGCTGTGAGCTTAATCCCTTAAAGCCCTCAAATTTGATGAAAAAGAGCCAAAGTAGCGCCTCACCTCCACAATCATGCCTGGCACAAATGGCTACTCCTTTTAGTGTAGCCTATGAATAATAGTCACCATTTAGCACACTTTTAATCCAGCACTTGAGTCATTATGGCTAAGAGCCATGGTGGCGCAGTGGTCAGAGTGCAGTACTGCAGGGCTACTTCTGCTGACTGCCGGCTGCCTGCAATTTGGCAGTTCAAATCTCACCAGGTTCAAGGTTGACTCAGCCTTCCATCCTTCCGAGGTCAGTAAAAATGAGGACCCAGATTGTTGGGGGCAATAGGCTGACTCTGTAAACTGTTTAGAGAGGACTGTACAGCACTGTGAAGCGGTATATAAGTCTAAATGCTATTGCTATTACCATATTTTTTGGAATATAAGACGCACCTTTTCCACCCTAAAAGGGGGTAAAAATTTAGGTGTGTCTTATACATCGAATGTAGCCCGCCCACCCACTGGCCCCCAACCTTTGGCTTCTGCCTTGCAGCAGTTACCTCCTTGCAAGCAAACAGCAAGAAAAAACAACTCCTTTCAGCTTCAGCACAGCCTAATTAGCACAAGTTGATTTGATTGGATCAGCCTCCCGACTCTCAGCTGATTTTTTCTCAGCTGTGCTCTGCTGCTTGCTGCAAAGAGGTAAATTGCTGGAGCAGATTTTTTTTTTCTCCTTGTGCTAATCAAGCTTTACTGAAAACGAAAATAAAAGTAAAGCAGGCTGTTTGCTGTAAGGAGACAAAATTGCTCAGAGGCAGAGGCAGAGGCAGATATCTTTTTCTTCTTTTCGTCACCAAAAAAGGTAGGTGCGTCTTATACTCCGGTGCATCTTACACTCCAAAAAATACGGTATTTCCTATCCTCTCATCAACTCCAAAACATGGATACAGAGGCAATGCTGGAAAATAAGCCAGAACACTGTCTTAAACATCAAGTAAGGTTACAATGATGGTTTATTCCTAACATGAATGAATGTATGTCTTAGGAACATATACACTTTTCTCTGCAAAAAAAGAAAAAAGAATTACTCACACTAACATGTTAAAAGGCACATATGCTACACCAGATTAGCCATGGTTTGCTGATAAAGCTGTAATATCACACTAAACCAGAAATCTGGGTTTGAAAGCCCAGAGTTATTGGTTTCTCACAATGCAATAATCCCAAATCAAACAAAGTACTGTATATATGATCAGCCTACATCCAAGAAGAGGTAACAAGCTTTCCTCACCGTTTACTGAAAAGGCGCATCTGATTTTTTTTTTTTTTTACTCGATTCAAACCGCAGGCCAGGAGGACCCGTGACATCCAGTACAGTTGTTTTCCAGCCATCTAATCTTAGGTTCTAATAAGAAGGATGGCTGGGATGCCCTTGGACGAGTAGTTAAATATTCACTTTTCATTTAGGACTTTTGACCATCAGACCAAAACACCAGCTAACAACAGAGATTCCAAGATGACATCTGGTATGAAATGGCCAAGCTTTTATCACTTCCATGCAACGTCTGATTTCTGGAAATATGCTGCAGAACTGAGCTTAAAAGCCTATGTTTTCCATCTCAGAATTGTGTCGATTCTTTTTCTAGAGAGACAAGCCTCTTCTGTAGGAGGTCACTTCAACTTTCTTACCTGATCATCTGAAAGAGCTTTCCACAACCTGGTCAGAGGTGGGCTTCACATAATTTTACCACTGGTTTGCCACACACCAAAAATGTGAGCGTGTGCACATGCACACAGCTTAGAAAACATGGCTAAATTATTGTGACCTAGGCTTACTGAGTCATTATGATATACAACTAGTCCCAAAAAAACCTATTTTATTGTAACAGCTGAGAATTACGTTCATTCCCAGCTGAGTCCCAATTAGTTGCAAAACAAGTCCTTCCAAAGAAGTCCTTCGGGATAATCACCAACCTTTATCTTCTTTGACACCCTTGCTTGGCAAAGCCCCACGAAGTTCAGAAAGAAACAAGAGATGCCGACTGGAAACAGAGTTAGCAACGTTGTTTTCCTGCAAAAGGCCCAAGTGCCTTTGTTTCTCTTTTAAGCCTTAAGGGAGGGGCCAATCATCTCCTGGTCTTACTCTCAAGTTGTTCCTTTTGCTTTAGCTGCTCTTGCCTTCTGGCAGTTCTGCACATGCGTGTACTAGGAACAGGCTTCTCCTGTTCCTCTGCCTCTCTGCTGCCCAACTCTGGGGGCTCTGGAGTCCGCGCATCATTCCCAGTTGGCCCTGGCCCCATCTTTGCCTCTGACACAGAGCCCTCGTCCAGGCCTTTCCCAGACTCCAGGACTGGCCTATGTTCCTCCCCAGCCTCCTCACTGTCCGACTCCACTGCCAACTCTGCAGGTTGCTGGTGGACCGCAACATAAATAGGATGGCATAGCGCTGGGGTGGGCGGGCAGGCCCACCTACAAGTCGCCACTACCGGTTTGCTTGAACTGGTCCGAACTGGCTGAATACCACCACTGAACCTAGTGCCCTGTAGGGACTTTAGCTTCCACAATTCCCAGGCATTGTCCATGTCTAGACTAGCCCAATTCAAACTCTTATCTCTGCTGATGAAAGTTGTACTTTTAATCGGTGCCTTATCCCTATATTTTAACCATCACAAAAGGCCACCCTCCCTTCCATTCAGATGGATGTTTACCAGGCATGATTCTCATTCAGGAAAGTTGAAATGGGAAATATATACACAACTCGTTTCCCAGCAAACTGTGCCCAACAGTCTGAAGTGTAATGAAATACAGACATATTAAGATCAAATACAACGACTGCTCTCATTTACCCACACAACCACCTTTCTCTTTAAAACAGTGATATCTTCAGCAATAGAAACTAAGGCATCTTTATACCCAGATCAGATTCTCTCCTTAGCTGCATTTCTCACCGGGTTGCCTGTTGGGAGGCGGGGGCTGATGTGGAGGTATTAATCTTGTAGAGTATACATCTGAGGGTGTAGTGCCCTAATTGGCATGTCAACAAGAGGCAGCAGCCAGCCAACTGGGATGATTTCAGAGGCTAATGTGGGCTGGCCCTAATTAAACCTTGGATGTGAGACCACGAAGAACTGCCAAGATGTTGGCCAGATGAGGAAATCGGGGAACCGTCCTTGGAAGACGACGAGGGAAACCAGTTCTGCAACACAGCCATGACGATTGCACGAATAATATCCAAGTGGGCCCCCACAACGCTCCCTGGAGTTCCTTCCTCGATTATTATAGAGTAACAGAGTTGGAAGTGTTTTCCAGTCCAACGCCCTGCTCAAGCAGGAGACCCTCTACCAAGAGCCGTGGTGGAGCAGTGGTTAAGAGTGCAATACTGCAGGCTACTTCTGCTGACTGCTGATTGTCAGCAGTTCAGGTCCCACCAGCTCAAGGTTGACTCAGCCTTCCATTCTTCCAAGGTGGGTAAAATGAAGACCCAGATTGTTGGGAGCAAGATGCTGACTCTGTAAACCACTGAGAGGGCTGTAAAGCACTGTGTGAAGCGGTATATAAGTCTAAGTGCTATTGCTATTCTGGACAAAGGGATGTCTATTTTTTCCAGTTCCCTTTCTTTGGTACCCTGCCCAACGAATGTCTTGTAGGCACAAGGATCATTTAGGACCAGTGACTATTCCCACCTGAGGGTCTCCTAGGTCTCTTAGCTGCTCTTCCCTCTCCTTTAAGAGAATGTCAAGGCAGCTCCTCCATCTACAGCTAACCTTCTCCTAGGGCCTTCTGTATCTGCCCACAGCTGCAGGCTCCTGCGTGATTTCATTACAAAATACAAACAGACCACAATTATTTACAAGATGAAAAGCCGGAGTGGAACTGATGTCTGTTTCTGGAAGGACCGAAATGAGAACAAATTTCTCTTGGTTGAGGAGAAAAATGGGACTGTGTCCCTTTCACTGGCTTTCTCTATTTCTTTCAACCCATCCGCATGCATTAAGTTTGCTACAAGCTGAAGCAAGAAATCACCTACTCCAAGACGCATCTGAGGATATCTTCATCCTTGTTTATAAAGGCTAATATCTCTCGACCATAAAAACGTGGGAGCAATAGACAATAAAAATATGGATTTATGGATCGTGGTGAAATCAACTGCACCAATATTTACAGCCCGTAATCAACATTCTAGCAGTCATTACTCAAGGCAGACCCTGGACTGTTAATGTACTACTGCATTCTTTCTTTCAACATATGTGTGCTTCTGGCGGACAAAAGGACAGTGATTTTAATCGTTCTCGTTTAAAACCACACATGGCCAAAGTGAAGTTTTTGTGGTTCTTAGGCCACCTACTTCAACAAAGGACCGGAGACTGTTTATGACAAGACCAGTAAAATAATAATAATAATCTCATTCATCTGACCCAGTTGAATCATCAATGTCCACAAGATCAGTGGAACAACAGACTTTAGCTGGCTGCAAAGCTGCGTACGGCTTCAATGATGATAACCAGCCCTTTGGTTCAGACCCAGAGACAAGCCATAATAACTAATGCAACGACTGCCTCACAGGAATAACAATGCTGAATATATTACACACACACACACACACACCAGTTTGCAGCTAAACCACTACATTTTGTGCCACCTGAAGCTTCCAAATCATCAAGGGCAGGCCAATTTGCAATGTTTAGTAGTAGTGGTCTATCCATATACATTGTTGAGGATGAGTCATTACTGTTGCGGCATCTTAGTCTAAAATTATATGCAACTGGCACGCCAGCCAGAGCTGGACAACCCTCACCACGCCCCACAAGCCATGGTGAACACCTTTTGCTCTAGCAGGGACTGACAGTCCTGAAAGATTTCCAAAAATGCATCAGACGCTGGAGTAATCACAGGTATAGCAGCTCCTCTCTGCATACACCCACTAGAAAGGCCCACTCGGAAAGCAATAGTATCATGTCCCTGAAACCACCATCGATCCAGGTGTCCAGTCAGAAGCCACTGTCAACGCTATAGAAGGCCTCCAAGACAAGCCATAGGACACATTCTCTCCTTAGCACTCTCTGATAGTTGTAATTTGAATAGCCTTAGTTCCCTGAGGCCTTTGAACTCTGGTGCTGGAGAAGACTCCTGCAAGTCCCTTGGACTGCAAGGCAATCCAACCGGTCAGTCCTAGAGGAGTTCAACCCTGATTGCTCTTTAGAAGGCCAGATCCTGAAGAGGAAACTCAAATACTTTGGCCACCTAATGAGAACGAAGGATTCACTGAAGAAGAGCCTAATGCTGGGAACGATTGAGGGCAAAAGACGGCAGAGGACGGCAGAGAATGAGGTAACTGAATGGAGTCACTGAAGCAGTAGGCGTGAGCTTAAATGGACTCCAGAGGATTGTAGAGGACAGGAAGGCCTGGAGGAACATTGTCCATGGGGTTGTGATGGGTCAGACACGACTTCGCAACGAACAACAACAAAGTTCCCCAAATAACTGTTTATCTTTGCACAAAATGCTAAGCTGTAAGCCATGATTTGAAACCACAACTTGCTAGGATGGAACGAACAGGATGCCCATGGTTTACAGCAACACAGGGAGCCAGTCTTTCACCCCAAAAAGACCACTGGGGCGATGGATGGATTCTGTGGACAGCCTTAGATGAGGCCAAGAATAGCCAGTCACTAGTCATTTACGATTTGAGCCAAACATTCTCAGTCCCTGCAGCGTTGTTTCTTCCCTCAAGTAGTCTAATTCAGAGTTAGCGGAGAACCAGAAGGTCACGCCATATCCCAACCTATGGTGCCAAGACCACTCTATTCAACACCTTTAAAAGTAGATCACAGGATATTTTAAACCAAGAGTACTACACAAATGACTTGATTCACAGCCCAGTATGTACAGCCAGGGAATGCAGTATTTATTTATTTATTTTGTCGCATTTCTATGCCACTGAGGACCATGAAAACGTAATCGGAGGAATATTTCTCCATAAGCAGGGTTGTGAAAAACTCACAGATTTAGGAAGGTTCTGGAAAACTCCAGAAAGTTTTTTTTTTCCTCCTCAAGCCATGTTGAGCTTTCTCCAGACCAGGCAACGTCCAGAGATAAATTGTCTGAACTAGAAACAGGTCTGTGTTTCCCAGACAGTGTTGTACAATGCTCAGAAATGTTCCTTTCCTGAATCACAAAGTTTTGGCTCAGGAAGGGAACTTCACACACGTTCCTCCTTCACTCTTGTAATTAACATTTCCATCATGAAGAGGCAATGCCTACTGACCCAGATTGTCCTTCCCGTTCTAAAAATATAAATGATAATTGAGTCAACTCTGGGAAAAGATCTCTCTGCAAATGTTCAGAGGCACGCTTCAGCAAATGTGTTTTTGGTTAAAAACCAAAGCAAATGATACCCTTCAAAGAACATGTAATATTCAGCTTTCAAGATATATAGACAACCAGCAATTTCTGAAATGAAATTTAAGGATCAAACTGCAATATCCTATAATGAAAGCGTGTTGCTTATGTGTGCACTTTACATATTTAATTCTTGTTAGATTAACCAATGGAAGGGGGGGAAATCATTACCATCAGCTCATGGGTCCCAGCCTCAAAGCATCAAGGTGCCTAACACAAATGAAGCATTACTTTATGACTATCCTTATTTTGGACATTCAAGATTGGGAAATTCCCAGAACATGTTAATTACAAATTGTACCTACCATTTCTGACAGGTTTTTGGAAAACTAGAAGAAGAAAAAGTGTCCACTTTATGTTTTTCTGCCATTATGTTGACGCATTTGCTTCTTGCTGTCTGATTCACCATGAATTCTGGCCTGCTGCTTATTTCCACCTTAAAAAAAAAATAAAAATAACAGGGTTCAAATTCGGTCAGGTTGCAGAAATACAACTGGAATTGGGCTATTTTTCCAAGAGGGAAAAAAAACCCCAAACCCTAGCAACCCAAATAAAATTTACTCGTTAGTAGATAGATTGCTTGTCTCTGTATTCAATTAGACGGTAAAGATCAAGAGCAAATTCACTGCTGCTCATTTGTCCAAAGCTTCTGCATAAATGGTGCGTCTTTTTTGTGTCAAATCAGAGAGAGTTCAAAGCTTTTGGTGACTTTCAAATGAAGATATACGGATGTGCCGTAGTTTTAACTAAGTCATCACCGCTGTAAATACCAATCACGCTTTTAAATAGATTTAAAACTTATTTTAAATATTATCCAACCACATTTCCCTTCCTGTTCCTTGGAAGTTCCTTGGAAGTCTCCCAGTGAGTAGCAATCTGAGGGGGGGGGGGTTGCTTCTGAGGAACCCAGAGGGCATCTGTTTCAACAGCTCGCAAATTGACACCATTTGTCTGAACTAATTTTCAGTTATCCTTTTTCTTTCCGGTTTTACCAATGTTCTACATCAGTGGTCCGGCCAAGGGGGGTTGGGGGGGCCGAAGGGGAGAGGGGATGGTTCTGTGTGAGTGGCAGGCATATCCACTTGTGCGCACAAATGGACTTTTGCAAGCACGCGCGCCCATCGCTCGTGCAAGTGAAGCTGCATGCACACACTTGCTGACAACTTATGCGGCCTGGTTCCAAACGGGTCTCTGCCCGGGGGTTGGGGACAGGGGTGGGCTGCTTGCTGGGGGTTTGCACGGGTTCGGGAGAACCTCTAGCTAAGATTCGTTGCAGTTCGGAAAAAATAGGCCTGTTTCCAGCCTCCAGAGGGCCTCCGGAGTCTGGGGAGGCTGTTTTCGCCCACCTGGAGGCTCGAGGAAAGCCTCCGGAGCCCAGGGAGGGCAAAAATGCCCCACCCCCCACCATGGTGGAGGAGGCCGACCAGGCCACGCCCACCATGGCCCACCCACCCAGCAACCAGGCAGAGAACCTCTTGCTAAAATTTTTGAAGTCCACTCCTGGTTGGGGACTGCTGTTCTCACTTAACAGCTTCCTTCTTTTGAGTTTCCTTTAAAGGGAGGGGCATTGGAAATTTCTGAACAAAATCTGTTATTTGTTCCATACTTCCTGACATGAAGGTTAGCTTTACTTCCATATTAAGAAAGAAAACCACTACAAGTAGTCCTCGATTACAACAGTTCATTTAACGTCCATTCAAAGTTCCAGTGGTATTTAAAAAAAAGTGACTTGTGACCGTTTTTTTCACACTTATGACCCTCGCAGCATCCCCAAGGACATGCAATCAAAATTCAGTGTTAACAATGGCAGTGACTCACTTAACAACGGTCATAAAATGGGGCAAAATTCCCTGAAGAAATGTTTCACTTAGCAACAGAAATTTGGAGCTCTATTATAATCGTAAAGTCAAGAACCGCCTGTATTTGTAGACCACCATGACTAGATAAATAAATGAGCTTTCCAAGGTGCCCAGGACTCCGATTTCTTGCTCTCTCTCAGTACCAGTAGCAACACGTACTGCACCGTAACACAATTTGCCTCACAGAAACTGAACCAATGAGACTTCCTCTGACATGAACCATCATGAAGGAAGCTCCAATTTGGACGTGTCATCTTTCTGCTACAATTACAGTTACTGCTGCTGCCAAGCCAAACCAAAACACCCCTTCGCAGCCAACGGAGGTGGCAAGACCAGAGTAATTATCCAGGGAGTGAGAACAGGAGTGGTTGCAGAATGAAAACAAGATCTGGCTAGATGTCAAGACTGATTTTTTTTAAGGTGGCATCCTCCATACAAGTCTTATTTATGCAGAAGGCCTGGCTACTGGGTTGCCTTCTTAGGTGATGCTTTTCCACCAGGCGTCGCTTGGCGAGTGGGTGGCCAGAGGAGTTGAACAAGTAAATAAACTAGTCCAAACCTGATGAATTTGAGCAAGCCGCTACGCCATAAACAATGGTTTGCAAACTGGATTCACACAGCATGCAAACTGCATCATAGCTTAGCTCTGTGCAGAAACCTACCAGTAGTCTATAGATCAAACTAAAGTAAACTACTACCAGGTTCCTATGCATACTGATACAGAAATTTGTTTGGTTCGCATTTAAAATACCGAGTTGTAAACCATGGTGTCGAGAGCACAAAGCGCACGTCCGTGCAAATACACGCACGCGTGCCAGAACCCACAAAATGTAATGCGAGCGGCCCCATGCATGCGCCATCCCCCCACCGCACCCCGACGGCTGGCGTGCCATAGCTTCACCATCATGGGCCTAGAACAAAGTGTGAATCCAACCAGAGCTGCCTCAGCCAACACATATTTAGCACAAGGGATGAACCAGTCTGCATTTCCAAAGATGAATTCATGCAAAGAGATCCTACATCTTTATGCTGTCTGTAAATAAATTACCCTTTTTGTAGGAGCTCTTAGCTCTACTTAATTATAATCTTGAGGATCTACTTAACTATGTAATACTTTAGTTCCTTCGCATCCAGTTTGTGACCAAATCCCTTTTGATCTGCTTTCAATTTCCTAGCTCTACATTATAAGCAAGTAATAATATAAATCAACCAAGCAATAATATAAATATTAACAAAGGCCTATCTTTAAGTGAGAAGGCCTCTATAGTCGTTACAAGAGGTGAGTCCTAAATGATACGGCAGAATGCCTCGACTAACAAAAAATAAATTAAAAAGCTCCCAACACCCCTTATACAGGTAGTCCTGTGTGACTAAAATTTATGTTGCTAAGTGAGACATTTGTTAAGTGAATTTTGCCCCATTTTACCACCTTTCTCGCCATAGTTGTTAAGTGAATCTCTGCAGTTCTTACATTAGTAACACGGTTGTTAAGAGAATCTGGCTTCCTCGCTGACTGCAGGTCGCAAAAGGGGATCACACGATCCGGGAACACTGCAACGGTCATAAATGTGAGGCAGTTGTCAAACATCCAAATGCAAACCACATGACTATGACGGCCATAAGTGTGGAACATGGTCATAAGTCACTTTTTTCAGTGCCGTTGTAACTTCAAACAGTCACTAAGCAAACTGTTGTAAGTTGAGGACTACTTGTACTGTCCTTCTACAGAAGTTGAGGAGAAAAATATCAATTAACCTACGGGAGAAATATCGCAGCTCCTATCCTATTGCTCTTTTACTTCTCCATAATAACCTTATATATATAGAAATAGTATTTACTATCCTATGAAGTCAGTTTGGTGTACAGGTAGTCTTTGACTTACAACTGGTTGCTTAGCAACTGTTTGAAGTTATGACGGACCCCCAAACAGAATTTACAATCTGGATTTAAAGTACTGATAGCTGCCCACTCACCAAATCACATTTTGGACAGCCACCAATTATCTTGTATTTATAGCTGCTTGCAAATGGCCGTGATTTACAGCTTTTTTGTGTGTTTTGAAACTGGTATTTACTGCTGATTTCCAGCAAAAAATGCCCATTGTGGACCATGGCTCCACTCAACAACAAAGGTGTTTGTTTAATGGCTGCTTAATGATTGCTTAATGTTTGCTTAATGATTGCCCAAAAAAAATTGGATTGGTCACGTGAGTGCCGCAACCTACAACCATCATGACATACAATGGAAATTCCGGACTCCATTAAAAGTCGTAAATCAAGGAGTATCCATAGTGGTGAAGGTGCTGGTCTAGAAACCTAGGACTGTGAGTTCTAATCCTGCCCTCACTGAGAGCCTGTTGGATGACTGGTCATTCTCTCTCCACTCAACCTACTGCTCAGGGCTGTTGTTGTGGGGAAAAATAGGAGGAGAAAGGAGTATTAGTATATATGTTTGCTGCCTCGAGTTACTTATAAAGTAATAAAGATGGGATAAAAAAAATTAAAAGGCCAAAAGTAATTTTTTAAAAAAATCATATAATCCAGATGTCTGATGGTCTAGCCAAACAATAAATGCTGCGGTGTGAGCTCTTAAAAGAAGTACCGTATTTTCCGGCGTATAAGACGACTAGGCATATAAGACGACCCTCCTCAGAGCCATTTAAGGCTCGTCAGAGCCTTATGGGCTGGTCTGCCTGGTTACAGGAGAATGAGACCCGGTATATAAGACGACCCCCGACTTTTGAGAAGATTTTTGTGTGTTAGAAAGTAGTCTTATACTCAGGAAAATACAGTATTTCATTTTCGTATATCACACTACTTCGTAAAACGCTCAGTACACAAGAGCAGTAAGTAAACAATTGATTAAATCCACTCACCCCAAAAGAAAGAAGAAAGAGAAGCTTCTAAATTAGTAAATAAAAGCTATACTGCACTAAAACAAGGTGATTTTAGGTACAGAGAACAAAATCTGAAATGCCAGCTAATGTTTTTTGGCCGTTTCTTGTTCCGTTTTTTTTTTAATAACTCATTTAAATAGTAAGTGTTAAACGAACCCATCAATAAAATAAGGTTTATAGCAATGTTTGTAATATGGAATTACATCAAGAGACTCCATCATTTTAGCACTAATGAAATCCTTTTGTGCCAGAGGGTGGCAAGGGCTGAGAGATTACAGGGAAAATAACAACAAAACAAAGGAGCAATCTATTTATGGTCCCAAGCAGGTAATAAGACAGATGTTATTCAGCCAGAGATTATGAAACCTAAAGGTACAATATAATTATTGCTTTGCATCCACACCCATCATCTTTCCAGAGAGGAATTCTGAAAAAACCATACAAGGGAAACAAATGATCAATGTTTAAAGTGAAAGCAAACAGAGGGATCCTTTTAAAAAAAACAAAAACCCTCAATTCTGACACACACACACACACACACACACCTGTTGCTGCTGTCTATAAAAAAATGACTTTATGCACATTTAATTGGGGGGTACCCATGTGAATGAACTCAAAAAGACAACCTTATATGCCATTCATCCTTTCGTTACTGCATTTGTCACAGTCCAGAAATGTATAACTCTTGACATGCTAACAAACTAAGGGTAAAATTAAGTTTCATTCATCGGTTTTCCATGTCTTGGCTCAGCGGATAGTTGCTGACAAAGAAATCTGTGACAGCAAGGGAGCTCCAACCCAACCATCTCTAACCCCGCCGAATAAAATAATGGACTCAAGGCATTCAAGAGTTACAAGAAACTACCACGGTTTGTGACACGAAGTTATGTCTATTTCAAAACACTTACCGGTCTGTATAATGCACCCTCCTCCTGCCCTTCAAGGACTTTTAGACCAGAAATGCCTGAGCAGGTGACCAAGGTTAAGAGAGTAAAAGTCACTTGCAGAAAATAGGGTTTTGGTTTTTTTCCTTATAAAAGGTAACCGTCACACCCCCAGGCTGATAGCAGAAAAGTTCAGCGAGTTGGGGTTGGTTTCAGTGGCTTCTGCCAGAGCCATAACTACCTCAAGGGAAAAAATCCACCTCCTTCAGTTGTGCACGTGACTCACACATGCAGGCAAGGAAGTTCTTAGTCTTATGTTGTTGCCAGGGTGGCAGAAATCTCACCGATGCTCCTATAAGAACTTGCTTTTTCCTCCAAACGCATGCACAGAATACGGTTCCTCAACTTCCTTTAGCAACTAATTTAAAGGCAATTTCTTTAGTTGGACTTTGGCTGGGAAATACAAAGATGCCGCCTCGGGCAAAGTCCAAGCCTCTGGCAAATAGGCGCTTAATCCATAAACATAATCTCTAAACAAATTTTGGATTCACAAAAGTCTAGCAGAACAGATCTCTCCCCCCACCTCTTCTCTTCCGACCACAGCAGTTCCCAGTTGGTCCGAAGAGGTCTCCCAGTTCTCCTAAAATCTATGAATGGCCCTGAGCATTTTTCACATCAGTAGCCACACATGAGGATGCCATCAACATACATCCTTGGGCAGAAATGCTTTTCAATCTTTTTTTTAATTCCGCTTTATTCCGAGGCTGTGCCACAAACGTAGGATGAGCTGCAAGCAGTGGGGGAATAAATGAAAAATTAAAATAAAAAGCAACAACCCATCTCTCTGTATTTAGCCCCCAAGGGAAGAAAAGGGAAGGGTGGGAAAGGGGAAAAAACAAAACAAAACAAAACTCACTGATGGTAATATGGATTTAATGTACATCTCAGCTTGGAAAGAGGCATAAAGTTTTTAGTTTCTCCCTCACCTGCTACATCGATTGGCAGGAATCTGGTCCCTTTTTTCAACTTGCATGTTTTATTCAAAGACAAAATGACACACACACAAACACACACCAGTTCTCTTCCTTACAATCCCCCCCCCAAAAAAAAATTCTGGTGAGAGTCACAGAATCTAGCAGGTCCCACCTGGTGGAGCCCAAATCAGAGCCAAAGTCAGAGGAGGAGGTCCCCATGAGCACATCCAAACCCTCCCCGGCTGGGTCACTGGATCCCCACCACTTGGATCCAAATCTGTCTGTCCTAGGAAACTTCTTCCTATGTTTTTTTCCATGTTCCGGTTTTCAGGAGAAGGAACAGGTCTGGCTTGACCTGTGGGACATCCTCTCCCCTCCCAAGGTTAAATCTTCCCAATGCCTTAGTCCTTCCGTTGGGAATTCCCCAAAAGAAAAGTCTTCCTTTTCTCCTTTCCCGCCTCTTCTTTTTTCTCTTTCGCTTCTTCTTTCTCCTTCTCTTGTTACTTTCCTTTCATTTTTCCCTTTCTCCCCGTCCTCTTTTTTCTTTTTCTCTTCTCCTTCTTCTTTCCCTTCTTCTTTCTCCTTCTCTTACCTTCCTTTCATTTTTCCCTTTCCCCCTTCTTTTTCTTTTCCTCTTTTTTCTCTTTCCCTTCTTCTTTCCCCTTCTCTTACCTTCCTTTCATTTTTCCCTTTCCCCCTTCCTTTTTTCCTTTTCCTTTCCTTTTTCTCTTTCCCTTCTTCTTTCTCCTTCTCTCCTTACTTTCCTTTCATTTTTCCCTTTCCCCCCTCCCTTCCTCCTCTTTTTTTCCTTTCCTCTTCTTCTTTTCCTCTTCTCTCCCTGTTCAGGTTCCCGAGGCTATCTACTCGCGCCCGCCTTGCCAGGCAGCAGGGCAACAGGTGCAGCCTGTGAGCTGCACGGCGAGAAACCGGAGCACCGCTGAAGCTGGCGGTGGGGGGGGGGGGAACGACGTCAGCCCCCACCGCCGCCGCCTCTCCTCCCTCCCTCCCTCCCTCGCCCGACCCGCGCGTTCACACGTACCCTTGTCCCAGCGGAGGCTCCGTCTAGCCGACCCGACAGCGCCGCAGCCCCCTTCGCTCGCGCGCTCCCGCCGTCTGGGCCGCGCAACAGCTCCGGAAGTGAGGTCGCCGCCGGCAGCGGCAGCAGCTGCAAGTAAGCCGCGCGGCCGCGCGCCCCCCTCCCCTCCGCTCCCTCCCCCGTGGCACGCAACGCGCAGGCGGCAACACGCATGCACGCACGCGCTCCCGGCCCCGCCCACTAAAGCTCGGGGGGGGGGGGAGAGAGAGAGAGAGAGAGAGAGAGAGAGAGAGAGAGAGCAAGAGGGTTGTTCTGGGGAAGACCCGGGAGGTGGAATCCGGAGAGGATGCGGCGTCTCTGAACGAGCAGTGCGCAGGTGCGCGCTCCATGCAAGCCCGGCGCGGAATGGGGACGCGGTGGGCCAGGGATTTTTAGCTGAGCTATTCGGGTCCTGGCTGAAGTTTGCACGGAGATGTTGCACCGATGCGGGGTTGAAAGTAGAGTGCGGTGTTTGGAAACGGGGTGGCTGCCCAAAGGAATTATGGAATGGAATAGCATAGCATAGCATAGCATAAGTTTTTATCGGCTTTTATACAAAGAATAGAGAATAGAACAGAAGAATAGAATAGAATAGAATAGAATAGAATAGAATAGAATAGAATAGAATAGAATAGAATAGAAAAGAAAAGAAAAGAAAAGAAAAGAAAAGAAAAGAAAAGAAAAGAAAAGGGGAATGGAATGGAATGGAATGGAATGGAATGGAATGGAATGGAATGGAATAGAATAGAATAGAATAGAATAGAATAGAATAGAATAAACAAAGAATAGAAAAGAAAAAAAAGAAAAGAGAACAGAACAAAACAACAGAACAGAATAGAATAGAATTCTTTAATGGCCAAGTGTGATTGGACACACAAGGAATTTGTCTTTGGTGTATATGCTCTCAGTGTATATAAGGAGAATAAAATACATTCATCGAGAATAAAAAGATACAACACTGAGTGATAGTCAAGGTTACTAATAAGCTATCAAATTATATTAGAAAACAAATAAAAACTGTAAATTGAAAGATACAAGCAACATGGTTATAATAAGTGGGAAGAGATAGATACTAGTAAGGAAGAGAATAATAGTAATACAGTCTTCGTAAATTATTTGGCAGTGTTGTTTAGTTTAGTTTAGTTTACTTTGTTTGATTTATATACCGCCCTACTCCCGAAGGACTTGGGGCGGAGAACAGCCAAACAATAAAAAATACACAATACAAAATTTAAAATGAGGATAAAAGCAAATTAAATAATTTGGCCCAGACAAATTAAAACACCCCAATCATTTGGGGTGTTCATTTGTGGGAATTAGTCATTAAGCAGAGTGATAGCAATAGCACTTAGACTTATATACCGCTTCACAGTGATTTGCAGCCCTCTCTAAGCGGTTTACAGAGTCAGCCTATTGCCCCCCAACCATCTGGGTCCTCATGTTACCGACCTCTGAAGGATGGAAGGCTGAGTCAACCTTGAGCCTGGTGAGATTCGAACTGCCAAATTGCAGACAGCTGGCAGTCAGCAGAAGTAGCCTGCAATACTGCACTCTAACCACTGCACCCCATTTATTTTCCTCTCTTATATTCCTTCGTTCCTTTTTCTTCTGTTCCCCATATACGTCACTCCTGCATCTCTCCTCTTCTATACACTGGGGGGGGGGGAGTAAAAGGAGCGGGCCGCTGATTTATTACAGGTAGTACACGACCAACGGCCACAACTGAGCCCAAAATTTATGTTGTTAAGTGAGACATTGGTTAACTGAGTTTTGCCCCATTTTACGACATTTCTTGCCACTGTTGTTAAGTGAATCATTGCCATTGTTAAGTTACAAGTTGGAAGCAACCATCCCTGGTTCTCACAATTAAGGCTTTTTTCCTCCTCCAAACTCCACATACCACCATCAAGCTTGCTGCCACAACCACAATTGCTGGCACCAAATCCTAGAGTTGAACTTTAGGCTGCGTATAAAAATATTTACCTTTGTTGATCCTGACTCTTTCAAGGGATGATCTGATGTCTAATCTCACCACTTTGTCTCTTTGTACCATTCCTGTGCCATGCATACTTTTATATATTCCTCCTTCGTTTTTATTTTATTTATATCCTGCCTTTATTATTTTTTATGCACAACTCAAGGCAGTGAACGTCGCTAATGCTCCTTCCTTCTATTTCCCTCACAACAATAATCTTGTGAGTTGAGAGAGAGAGACTGGTCCAAGGTCACCCAGCCTGCTTTTTTGGCTAAGACAGAACTAGAACTCATTGTCTCCTAATTTCTAACCTGGTGCCTTAACCACTAAACCAAACTGGCCTAAATCCTCAATTGCTTTATTCTTGGTTATCTTGTCACACCTTTCCTAACAACATAGTCCCCTTCTCAAGGGACCCACATACCCAGAATATTCCTGGCAATGATTTCACCAGAAATGAACCACACGGACAGTTCCTCTTTTAAATTCCTTTCCTTAAGTGACTCTGAGCATGGAGTCATGGTCATTGGACAGACTTTGTGTCACCACAAAGCATGGCTGGCTGACGTGATCACTTGCAAGAGAAAACATCTTCAAGCCATCCACACCCAAACCATCCCCGAAACCTGCCCTGCCCTGCGTCCTTTGAACTCTGCCCTTAAAGAGATGCTGTTTGATAAGCGCCCCCATTAAATTCATTGTATGCCAGCGTGGTTGGGAGGAAGCTGTAAATATAAACATTCCAGAGAAGATTGTAGCTAATGTAAATGTAATTCAATGAGAATAGAATAGAATAGAATAGAATAGAATAGAATAGAATAGAATAGAATAGAATAGAATAGAATAGAATAGAATAGAATAGAATAGAATAGAATAGAGCTTTTTAGAGCCAAATGACTCTTGAGGGAAATATAGTTGCAGCAGGCAAGCGCTGGAACATTTCCATAAAATACTTTTATGGAGAGATGAAAAAGCCACAGCATAAGATTCAGTGATTTAGACAACCAAGAGTGACCCTCCCAGTCTAGTCCCCATTTTTGAATGGGAATCCAAATCCAAAACAGGAGAGGGCTTTTTGACTTTGCTTGGAGGATGAAGGAAGTCGGCTGCAGGAACCTGGAAATGGGTGGAGACTCTCAGTCCACTATTATAGGGCTCTCCATACTTGGCAACCTTAAGACTAGTGGACTTCAACTCCAAGAATTCCTCAACTAGCTATGCTTAAAGTTGCCAGGTATGGAGACCAGTGGTGGGATTCAGTCGGTTCGGGCTGGTTCAGGTGAACTGGTTGTTAAATTGCTGGCTGGCTTTGTCCCTCCCCTTCTCTGTCCCTTCCAGGAGTCCCCTTGTGCTCAGTTTTGGCTCCCAGGTAAGTTCAGGGAGGCCTACTAGGCCCAAAACGGCGCACGGGGATGTGGCATGAGCCCCCCGCAGCCTGTTTTTGCTCCCAGGAGGCTGCAGGGAGGCGTACTAGGCCCAAAATCGGGGGCAGGGGCACGTTCCGCGGCCCGTTTTTGCTCCCAGCGGGGTGCAGGAGGCTGAGTGCTGCCTGTCACACCCCTGCCCATGCCCACCATGGCCATCCAGCCAGTCATTAGGGCAGAAAACCGGTTTTTAAATTATTTGGATCCCACCACTGATGGAGACCCCTGCACTAGAGAATGCAAAGGAGTATGCGGAGTTTTGAAACTCTTGTCGAGATGATACAAGCAAGGTGTTGGCCACCGCACAGTGATTAAAAAAAAGACATAAAATATGCCATTGAGAGATTATTCCAGATTAAGAGCAAAGGTCGAAGCTGGAGATAAGAAAAGTTGGGGCCACTGAAGGGGAAGATTCCTCATCTTCTTGAATAAGTACATTTTAGAGAACTATGCATTGGGGCAGCTGTTAAAAGTCTTCGGCTGAGCCAAAGTCTAAATTTTCCTAGATAAATTTTGGACAGGAGGGGGAGGATAAAATCAGTCAATCAGAATAGAGCTGGAAGGGACCTTGGAGGTCTTCTAGTCCAGCCCCATGCTTGATTATATACCTTTTCAGATAAGTGGTTGTCCTGTCTCTTCTTAGAAACCTCCAGTGATGAATCACCTACAAATTCTGGAGGCAAGCTGTTCCATTGTTGATTGTCCTCCCTGTTAGGAATTTTCTTCTTAATTCCAGGCTGCTTCTCTCCATGATTAGTTTCCATCCATTGTTTCTTGCCCTCCCTTCTGGTGCTTTGGAAAATGAGTTGACCTCCTCCTCTTTGTGGTAGCCCCTCAAACGGGGGTGAAATCCAGCAGGTTCTGGAGAACCGGTAGCGGAAATTTGATGCAGTTTGGAGAACCGGTAGCGGAAATTTTGAGTAGTTTGGAGAACTGGCAAATACCATCTCTGGCTGGCCCCAGAGTGGGGTGGGAATGGAGGTTTTGCAATATCCTTCCCCCAGGAACGGGGAGGGAATGGGGATTCTGCAGTATCCTTCCCCTGGAGTGGGGTTGGGAATGGAGATTTTGCAGTATCCTTCCCCTGGAGTGGGGTGGGAATGGAGATTTTGCAGTATTTTTCCCTTGCCACGCCCACCAAGCTACGCCCACGAAGCCACACCACACCCACCAAGCCACACTCACAGAACCGGTAGTAAAAAAAAAATTGAATTTCACCACTGCCTTCAAATACTGGAATACTGCTATTACGTCACCTCTTCTTTTCTCCAGACTGGCCATACCCAATTCCTGCAACCTTTCTTTATATGTTTTAGTCTCCAGACACTTAATCATTTTAGTTGCTTCTTCTTAGCACTTTTTTTTCCAAAATCTCAACCTCATTTTTGTAAAGTGGCGACCAAAACTAGATGCAGTATCCTAGGCGTTTGGCTGAAAATGAAGTTTGGCTGTTGTGGAAACCATTGTCTCAAATCAAGAATAGGAAAAAAAATTGGTATGGGGGCTGGAAGATTATGTTAATGATGCAAGGAAAAGGCCAAAAAAAACCCCCACGCCCCAATATCTTGTTTCCAGAAATAATGCTTTAGGCCAGGAGCAAAATAGGGATGACTATCCATGATCCAGCTGGATTGGGACAAGGTCCTTTCAGAATATTTACAATATTGTATCCTTTAAGGCAGGGGTATCAAATTTGTGGTGTCACGTCATGTGATATATCATGAGTTTTTCCCCCTTCGCTAAACGGGGTGGGGGTGGCCAGCGTATGACAAATCCGGTCCGCGGGCTGCGAGTTTGACACCCCAGCTTTTGATCTGTCTCCCTCTGCAGATACCCACAAAAACACAGCCAGTCGAGGGTTAAGGAAGCACTTGGCACACTCCACAGTTCTTATCTCAAACTTGGCAACGATATGCACACCGTCTGCCAAGGGCTTTAATAGTATACAGAAAGAAAAGCGCAACAAATAGTCAGCAAAGTCTCTGATCAGCTTCAGCTTTAACTCCAATGCCTATCTGATTGAGTCTTTGTTCGTCACAGCGATCATGAACCACCCTCCTGTCTTATATAGGCTCTGGGTGTGGTCCAGTGACTCATTGATCCTGTGACTCCAGTCCAGTGACTCAGGTCTATTCCCTCATGCGTCTCCGCAGCTGCTGTAAGCGTTTATCTCTCCTTCTTTGGCGTGCTTCCAGGAATGACGTCTCTCCCTCACTCTCATCTGAGACACCTGTTTCCCCACTACTTGGCTCTCTTTCAGCTGGCACCTGAGATGGTGCCAGAGGGGGGGAGGCTGGGAGATCTGGCTGGCTCCTCTTCCTCCTGCTCAGAGCTTCCTTCCTCCAATGGGATAGGCTCAGAGGACGGGGCCACAACAGCTTTAAGGTTTGATTCAAATTCACAAGAACCGGTAGTAAAAATTTGTAGTAGTTCGGAGAACTAGTAATAACATTGGTTGGCCATACCCCCGAACCGGTCCCTGGCCTGGTCACCATTCGCTTACCCTGCCCATCTCATCAGAGGCTTTTTTTTTTTACTTTTAAAAGCATTTTTTTAGCACCTCTTCGGCCGAAAAAATACTTTTAAAGGTTTTTTTAAAAAGCCTCTGATGATCGTGCGGCTCAGCTGGGATTGTCAGAGGCTTTTAAAAGCATTTTGTAGAAAAAATGCTTTTAAAAGTAAAAAAAAAGTTGACCACGCCCACCCAGTCACATTACCCCCCACCAAGCCACGCCCACAAAATAAGCCACGCCCACAGAAGCGGTAGTAAAAATATTTAGAACCCACTCCTGGTTTGATTCCTTTTATGTTGTTATAGAATTATCTTGAGAATTCCTCTGATTTGAAAGGCACAATAACATCTTTAAAAAGGTAGATTGACAGGCAGGTGAAATGAGAAAGAGACCCACTTGGATGAAATAAGCCAACAGCACACCATTTTCTTAACAGAAAATATTATATAAGCTATCCAGAGGTTATTAAGGGTGGCTTTAGTTTATTGAAACCTGAAGATTATTACCTCCTTAGCAAGATAGGAAGGTAGAATTGCTTTCAGCTCCACCTTTCCTAAATTAATTACAGCCAAAGCGTGATTCTTTACCATAATATTTAACTATTGCTTGGTTGAAAGTATTAACGCTGTGTTTCTGGGTTGAGGGACCGATGGTGGCAAAGTTGTGTGTGTTGTGGGTTTTATTTTGAGAGTGTGGGTTCGTTTGTGAGAAAGAAGGTTGTTTCGTGGTATCCTGACAATTTAAGGGAGCTTTAGAAATAGACCAAAAAATTATCTCCCGCTTAAGCAGGAGGTTGGACCCTGGAGAAAACCAGTGGTGGGATTTAAAATTTTTTACTACCGGTTCTGTGGCTTGGTGGGTGTAGCGGGGGAAGGATTCTGTAAAATCTCCATTCCCACCCCAATCCAGGGGAAAGTTATTGCAAAATCCCCATTTCCTCCCGATCAGCTGGAACTTGGAAGGCAGAGAACAGATGGGGGCGGGGCCAGTCAGAATTTTTACTACTTGTTCTCCGAACTACTCAAAATTTCCACTATCGGTTCTCCAGAACTGATCAGAACCTGCTGAAACCTACCTCTGTTTCCAACCCATTATTCTATCTTCTATAAATAGTAATAGAGGAACTTAAGAGGGAAAGAAGTTTTCCAGGATAGAAACTTCTCTGGGAAAAAGAAAAGAAAAGAAAAACAAAGCAGCAATAAAATGAAAGAAGTTTTGATAAGCTCTTGATCATATCTACAATTTAATCTCTCTGAACCCTCTAGGAGATTTTGATAGCTCAAAGGCCTGTGGCGGTAACTCGGAGAAAATAAGTGCAAGCTGACTTGTATGAAAGTTATACAAGATGGTCTTCTTTTCCACTCTCGCATTGAGTAATTTAATTAGGTTAAAAATAAAAAAAGCTTTGTGTCTCTGATTTCTTCCCAGTTGTATCTCAGGTGGTTGACCTCAATGCACCACGAAGAATACGTGATTATAGAATACTTATTTAGCAACCAGTTTAAAACTTATCAGGAAGAAGGAAGATAGGAATCTAATGTGATTAGTATTTTGGCTTCCGTCAACTGACAAGAAAAAAAAACTTAAATGAGTTTTTTTTTTTAAATAAACATTGATTACCAGAAATTGCTTGTCATAATGTAACTTCGTAAACTACAGATGGGGAACCCGCTGATGACACATGGGCTTTTCGCAATCCGAATGTAGAACAGTAACTCCTTGCTGAGGTAGAAAAAAGAGACACAACCTCTGCAGATGTTGCAAAGAAGGAATTGGACCAAGGAGAGAGAACAGGTCCCGTCAAGGAGACATCTCCTATAAATTGAAGACACCAGCAGGGACATGATCTGTTTGTAAATTTCCCAAAAGCATAGATGACTGTTCAGGGTTGGCAAAATGGCAGCCCACGGGCCGGATGCGTCACATGCAGACCACGCCCACTCCAGCTCCACGAAGGGGGGGAAAGTCACAATATGTCACGTGACGGCAACGTGACATGCTGAGTTTGACACCCGTGGACTAGATGGTCTTCCATTGAAGCCCTCAAGGCAATTTTTATGTCTTGGAAATTTCCTGTAACTCAATCAGAATAGAGCTGGAAGAAACCACCTAGTCCAACCCCTTGCCCAAGACAAGTGACTGTCCGGTCTCTTCTTAATAACCTACAATGATGAAGCACCCACAACGTCTGGAGGCAAGACATTAATTGGATAATTGTCCTCACTGTTAGGAAGTTTCTCTTTAATTCCAGGTTGCTTCTCTCCTTGAAATTTTGAAAGCCAGGCTGGGAAATTCTGGGAGTTGAAGTCCGCCAGACTTAAAGTTGCCAAGGTTGGAGACCACTGTTCTAAGCCATTTTAGAGCAAGGATCTTCACTTGTCTTCTTTAGATAAACCGGGTTCTGCCCAGCCAACTATATCACCTCTTTGTGTTAACTTCTGCAGCATGATATGTATTATTATCTCTGTGTATAATAAATCAAATATATTTCAGGAATATCCTACAGAAGGAGTGACTGAAAGACAGCTTAGTAAATAGGACTCTTCAGCCTTATGCAAGATTTAAACCTTGTTATTTCTTAATCTGAGCTTGATGAGATCAAGGACTGGTTGCTACACAGACACTGAATGTATACAGTAAAGCCTGTTTTCCTTTTGCAACTTTAGATGGATCCGTGCAAAAGCGAATTAAAATTGCTTGGAAGATGGATTGTTTTAGCTTTTTAATGTCGGTGCCAATGGTGAAGTTAAAATGGGTTATCATTTATTTGCAATAAATATGCCTGGCTTAATAATGCTATTGCTAAAACACAGACAAAATTCAGAATGTGTTTACAATTTTAACTTGATAATACCTTATTCGGGGTTAGCAGATAACATTTATGCCAGGGATGAAATCCAGCAGGTTCTGGAGAACCTATAGCTGAAACTTTGAGCAATTCGGAGAACTGGTAGTGGAAATTTTGTGTAGTCTGGAGAACCACCAAATAACACCTCTGGCTGGCCCCAGAGTGGAATGGGAATGGAGATTTTGCAATAGCCTTCTCCCAGGAGTGGGGAGGAAATGGGGATTCTGCAGTCTTCTTCCCCTGGAGTGGGATGGGAATGGAGATTTTGCAGTCTCCTTCTCCTGCTATGCCCGCCAAGCCAAGCCACGCCCACCAAGCCACACCCACATAACCAATATTTTAAAAAATTAGATTTCACCATAAATTTTATGCTAATACCGAAGATCAGATTGAAAAAGCATTTACAAAACTGGTTTGCATCCTTTTTTTTTAACCCAATGTAGCTTTAACCAAAGTCACAAATGTGAGGAGGGACGATTTGACAAAAGGTTTTTTTGTTTTTTTGCCCTTGGTTAATCCTCATGCCTCCGTTTTATTCCTTGCAGTAAATCCTTGCAAATTCAAAGGAACATGTCTTATCTTGCTTGTTTTTAATTTAATGGGCAGAAATTCCATTTAACCTGAGCTGAAATAAACACAATATATTTATTCTGCATAATCACAGTATGTGATGTACATCTTACGAGTTGATGTAGCAATATTTGCAGGATAAATAAATACTTGCCAACTGTGTCTATTTAATTCCTTATACATATATTAATCTGGGAGGATTAAAACAAAATATACACCTTGAGTATATCAATAACCAGAAAGAAACAGGTCTGTGCCAGTAATAACAGTCTGAGCGAAACTGAATACATCTCCATGCTGATGTTTTCTAGATCGTGGATAAATTAAAATACTTGTTTTATGCAATTGTGTTGCTTAACAATTAAGTGTTTTTTTTTTAATTTCTGGGAATAATAGTGACAGTTTCATAAAGCTGAAAAAGAATGAGTGGTTTTAGCTACAGTAGGTATAAAAGGTAAAGGTAAAGATTCCCCTCACACATATGTGCTAGTCGTTTCCGACTCTAGGGGGCGGTGGTCATCTCCATTTCAAAGCCGAAGAGCCAGCGCTGTCTGAAGACATCTTCGTGGTCAGGTGGCCGGCATGACTCAACGCCAAAGGTGCATGGAACGCTGTTACCTTCCCACCAAAGGTGGTCCCTATTTTTCTACTTCCATTTTTTATGTGCTTTCAAACTGCTAGGTTGGCAGAAGCTGGGACAAGTAACGGGAGCTCACCCCGTCACGCGGCACTAGGGATTCGAACTGCTGAACTGCTGACCTTTCAATCAACAAGCTCAGCCTCTTAGCCACTGAGCCACCATGTCCCTTTATATACAGTAGGTATATAGAGCTGCAAAGTAGCACAGTGGACAGAAGAATTTGCATCTGGAAATGTGGGTTTAGACCTCATTGTTTGCTCTGGGGACACAGAGAAGAAAATTGGACGCATGCACATATAATCGGGCAAGTGTTCTGAATTATTTTATTACAAGTGTAATAGGAACACTATGTGGGATGGATTTGACTAAAACGTGGTGTGATGGCTACAATGAAGTGACAGTTTCCTAGAGAAAAAGGAGTCACATTCCAAAGGGGCATGAGACAAGAGGCAGCACAGCTTATTTATTTGTTTGTTTGTTTGTTTGTTTGTTCGATTTATATGCCGCCCTTCTCAGGGCGGCTTACAATGCGTTAACCAATAGTCTTCATACTTTTGTATATACCTGCTTAGTAGGGCTTTTGGCCCCCCCAAGCGGTGTTCTTTTTTATATAAAGTCAGCTTATTGCCCCCACAACCCGGGTCATTTTACCTACCTTGGAAGGATGGAAGGCTGAGTCAACCTTGAGCCTGGTGAGATTTTAAATCACAGTAATTGCAGGCAGCTGGCAACGCTTTAGTCCGTTGCACCACCAAGGCTCCAATCTAGGTCTAGCTTGGACCTAGATTGGAGAAGGAGGAAGGGAGTTCGGATAGCCACTTCCTACCTAGAATCTCCCAGGGTATATCCGATAGGCTGAAAGTAGTAAGGGGTTTACTTTGGCAAGATTCTGTCTATAAAGTGTGAGCCAATAAAGAACTGAAGTTTGGCTGGATTTCGTTCTTGGCCTAGGCCTGATACTATGAAAGAAAAACAGGTAGAATGAGGGTCTACCTGACTTCTCTTTGTCTATCAGGAAGTCCATCGGCAATGCCGCAAGTTTGGGAACCATGCTGGCCCAGGCTCTAAGTCAGGGTCTTCAACCTTGGCAATTTTAAGACCTGTGGACTTCAAAGCTGAGGACTTCAAAGCAAAGCTGGCAGAGGAATTCTGGGAGTTGAAGTCCACAGGTCTTAAAATTGCCAAGGTTGGAGTCCCTTGCTCTAGGTCTACACAGTGGTTCTTCTCTCAGGGGTGAGCCTTGGTGGCGCAGCAGACTAAAGTGCTGTTAACTAGCACCCGCTGCCTGCAATTACTGCAAATTCGAATCTCACCAGGCTCAAGGTTGACTCGGCCTTCCATCCTTTCAAGGTAGGTAAAATGAGGACCCGAACTGTGGGGGCAATAAGCTGACTTTGTATAAAAAAGAACACTGCTTGGGGGGCCCCGAAAGCCCTACTAAGCAGGTATATACAAAAGTATGAAGACCGCCTTGAGTCTCCGGAGAAGGGCAGCATATAAATTGAATAAATAAATAAATAAAAATAAATAAAATATATAAACTAGGAAAGGACACCCCAGCAGCTCTTCACTAGTTTCGTTAGTTGTTGTTATGAAGCATCTGCCAGGCATTGGTGTAAAGCCACAAGCAACCCATTGCAAATAAATAGATCAAAACAGCTGATTACATCAGCCTAACTCCCTATAAAAGGTGGCTAATCTTATCATCAGGGTTTGAGATTGCTTATATAATTGATTAGGATCTGGGATAAATACAGCAAGTTATGCTGATATCATGTCCAGGAAAGCAAAGGCCTAGGAAATAAGATCTCTATTAACCCATCAACTACTGATTGGACCTCTATCTGTATCATTTATCAGAGTTGCTTGATAGTGAGATGGACGGCATATAAATTTACTAGATTAAAAAAAAAATTAACCTCACCCTGCAAACACCTCTATTAAGCTCCATGGAACACAAGAAGTATCTGTGCTTTTTCTAACAATATGTGCAATATTCAATTAGTGCATCAGTTAAATGCTAAGGAAGTAATAATACTTCCCCATACTTTTCTTTATTAATATACTTGTTGCTGGAACATACTGATTTTTTTTAATTAAGTAAACTTGTAACAATTTATATACAAGGTAAACTATCAGGACTCATTTTGGAACAGTATAAAACAATGTGTAATAAATCAATAAATGCATGTCTCTAAATAACAATAACAATAACAATTGCATTTACACTTATATACCGCTTCATAGTGCTTTACAGCCCTCTCTAAATGGTTTACAGAGTCATCATATTGGCCCCAATAATCTGGCTCCACATTTTACCAACCTGGGAAGGAGGGAAGGCTGAGTTATCCTTGAGCCGATCAGGATTGAACTTCTGGCAGTGAGCTGAATTAGTATTAGCAATACTGCATTTTAACCACTGCACCACCACAGCACAATAGGTAGACAGTAATATTTTTCATTATCTAAATTCAAATCGGCCACATCTTAAGCATCTAGGACTGGTAGAAAGACTGTGCAATTTATTATTCACATCTGTATAATTTCAACTGAGTGGGGAACAGAATTAGCTATGATAGAAGGTGTGAACTGTTAAGAGTCGCAGCCTCAGGGAAATCTTCAGGGTGTGTGTGTCAAAAAGAGCCAATATGGCGGTCATGACCATGTGATTGAAACTTTGTGCCTTTTTTTCATGTGTCTTTTGTGGATGATACGTGTAAAACTAAAACTTCCAGAGCAGTGTTTCTCAAATTTTGGCAATTTTAAGAGGCAGGGACTTCCTGCTGGCTGGGGAATTCTAGGAGTTGAAATCCACACTTAAAATTGTTAAGGTTGAGAAACACTGTGCTAGGGCTTTCATTGCTGAATCGTAGCTGCCATCTTGACTTTTTTGACTTCCTAGGGTACCTTTGCAGACCCAGGTTTCAACAGAGCCGAGGGGGCACAGTGGTTAGAGTGCAGTACTGCAGGCTACTTCAGCTGACTGCTAGCTGCAGTTCGGCAGTTCAAATCTCATCAGGCTGAAGATTGACTGAGCCTTCCATCCTTCCGAGGTGGGTAAAATGAGGACCCAGATTGTTGGGGGCAATAGGCTGACTCTATAGAGAGGGATGTAAAGCACTGTGAAGCAGTATATACATGCTATTGCTATTGCTAAATTAACTTCCTCCCACATTTTATTTCTACTAGAAATAGAAGGCGAGTGGAAGGCCCACCAGTTTCGCAAATATCACTCCGATCTAACAAAACGAAGTGTTCCAGAGTGCAGAACTGTTTGACCAAAAGGACTTGAACCATAGCTTCCTAAAATGGTTCCTAGTTATATATAACATCTAACGATTATGCGTAACATATATAAGCTGAATATTTTCCAATTTACATATAGCAATAACAATAACACTTAGACTTATATACTGTCCCATACAGTGATGAAATCCAATTTTTTTTTACTACCGGTTCGGTGGGTGTGGCTTGGTGAGCATGGTATGGCTTGTTGGGCGTGGCAGGGAAAAGATACTGCAAAATCTCCATTCCCACCCCACTCTGGGGCCAGTCAGTGGTGGCATTTGCCGGTTCTCCGAACTACTCAAAATTTCCGCTACCAGTTCTCCAGAACCTGTCAGAACCTGCTGGATTTCATCCCTGGTCCAATAGTGCTTCAAAGCACTCTCTGAATGGTTTACAATGTCAACATATTGCCCCCAATAATCTGGGTGCTCATTTTACCAGCCTCAGAAGGCTGGAAGGCTGAGTCAACCTTGTCAGAATCGAACTCCAGGCGGTGGGCAGAGTTTGGGCCACTGCGCCACCGGGGCTCATCTACATTTGTGGGGCATCTAGCTTTCAAATGTTTTTACAGGTTGTCTGACTTCTAACAAACTTGAGAGCTTTGCATTTTAAAACGGTGAGGGTGAAATCAATGCAAAAATAAAAGGAAAATATGAACAGGCTAAAGAAAAGCATATAAATACCCAACCGCCTTCCAAAAGGGACCCAAGCATCTTCCTGTGGTTTGAGGCCATATCTGTTCTTGGGCTTCCTGGCAGCCTAGAAGGATATATTGATTATCCAAGCAGAGAAAACTCACCAGCTAGTTGGATCTGCCCAGATGAGGTTGTAAAATGTGTTCATATTTTAAAGGGATTAACAAATGAGGCAGGAATTCAAAACAAACTGGATTACTATCTCTTGATTTGAGATAGTTCAAAGCTACAATGGACTTCCCCAGAACTATTCACGACCTGGTTCCGGGGGTCTTCAAACAAACACCCATGTTTAGTCAAAATATTTTACTACCGGTTCTGTGGGTGTGGCTTGGTGGGCATGGCAGGAGAAGGATACTGTAAAATCTCCATTTCCTCCCGATCAGCTGAGACTCGGAAGAAAGAGAATAGATGGGGGCAGGGCCAGTCAGAATTTTTACTACCGGTTCTCCGAACTACTCAAATTTTCCGCTACCGGTTCTCCAGAACTGGTCAGAACCTGCTGAAACCCACCTGTGCTGCAGAGCTCTGGTCATGTGATCATGTGATCACATGACAAAAGCTCTGGTCATGTGATCATATTTTGTATTTATGGCTGTTTGCAGCATCCTGCAGGCACGTACATGACTGTGATTTTTGACATTTTCTTTTGCTGATTTCTGGTGTTTACTTTTGATTTCCATCAAAAACACCCATTGGGGACAACAGATTCATTTAACGGCTGCGGCGTTCCATTTAATGATCGTGGCTTAATGACCGCTGCAGAAAAGGTTGTAAAATCAAGCACAGTCATATGGTGACCCGTTTTAATGACTGCCATGACTTATGACTGTAATGCCGGCCTCCGTTACTGTCATAAATTGAGGGCTACCTGTACAGCAATGTACAGTATATAGCAATGATGGTTAATCTTTTTGCCATCGCGTGCCAAAAGTGGGGGGAGCGCAGTGGGGTCATACGCACGCGTGCCCAAATCCATAATTTTATGTGCCCCGTGCCCCCACCCGCTTTTGGCATGTGATAGCACCGTAGGCCTGTTTTTTGCTCTCCCCAGGCTCCAGAGCCTTTCTAGGAGCCTGGGGAGGGCAAAAATGGCCTTCTCCACCTCCCAGAGGCTCTCCGGAGGCCGGAAACAATGTGTTTCCTGACTTCTGGTGGGCCCAGAAGGCCCGAAAATCAGCTGGCTGGAGCACGCATGTGTGCCGAAGCTGAGCTCCCGTGCCCACCGATATGGCTCCACGTGCCACCTGTGGCACCCATGCCATAGGTTCGCCATCACGGGTATATAGCATGTTTCTGCAGTGCAGAATAATACGTTTTGCGTAGGCCATTTGAGTTGCTTTTCCGTTTTAAAAATCAATATTTAATTCAGGAAAAGGAGAGTTAATAACACCTTAACAAGGCCTGGAATCTTGAAATCGGTATGATGGGATTGAGAAATTGAGACCGATTGCAGCTAAGTTTCCCACTTGATGAGGAGCAGCAGTTTTAAGAAGGGACATTGTGCCTCCTTGTGGTGACAGTTAGATTTGGCCAATGAGCTGAAACAACACAATAAGAGTGTTGGAAGGGACCTTGGATGTCTTGTAGTCCAGCCCCCGGTTCAAGAACCGTTTCAGATAAATGGCTGTCCAGTCTCTTCTTAAAAGCCTTCACGATGGGTCATCCACAACTTCTATAGGCAAGCGGTTCCAATGATTGTACTCACTGTCAGGAAATTGGTTCTCTGCTTGATTATTTTCCATCAATTGCTTCTTGTCCTGCATTCAGGTGCTTTGAAGAATAGGTTGACCCCCTTTTCTTTGTGGCAGCCCCTCAAATATTGGAACGCTGCTACCATGTTACCCCCAGTCCATCTTTTCAACCTTTCTTCGTATATTTTAGCCTCTGGTCCCCTAATTATCTTTGTTGCTCTTCTCTGCATTTTTCTAGAGTCTTAACATGCAATACTCCAAGTGTGATCTTACAAAGACATTATAGGTAAAGGTAAAGGTTCCCCTCGCACATATGTGCTAGTCGTTCCTGACTCTAGGGGGCAGTGCTCATCTCCGTTTCAAAGCCGAAGAGCCAGCGCTGTCCAAAGACGTCTCCATGGTCATGTGGCTGGCATGACCAAATGCCGAAGGTGCACGGAATGCTGTTCCCTTCCCACCAAAGGTGGTCCCTATTTTTCTACTTGCATTTTTCTACTTGCATTTTTTACTTGCATTTTCAAACTGCAAGGTTGGCAGAAGCTGGGACAAGTAACGGGACCTCACCCCGTTACGCGGTACTAGGGATTCGAACCGCTGAAACTACCGACCTTTCGATCGACAAGCTCAGCGTCTTAGCCGCTGAGCCACCGCATCTCTACAAGGATATTATAAAGCTGTACTAATACTTCACATAATGTTGATTCTATCCCCCTGCGAATGCAGCCTACTCATAGGACTATGTTGCCATTTTATACAGCTTCTCTTCTTTACAGCCCAGTCTGTTTTAATTAAAATTGTCCTAATCTTTCAGCCAAAAAGAAATTGGAGGTGGGTTTGAAAACTTAAGCTCAGGTAAAAACATCTGGAGTAATTTAGAGGTAACAATAAAATGTGGCTTGATGGAGACGGATGGGAAAAGAAGGAACTGATAAGCACCAGTTGACTTTCTTCACCGTCTTGGAAATATAAGCAATCTGGAAGAACCTTTCCTAACAAAGCAGAGCTTTCATCAGATCAGTGGTGGGTTGTCCCCAGTTCAGACCGGTTTGCAAGAACCGGTAGTAAAACCAGTAGGAGGCTTTGCCCGCTGACACCTATGTCATCATAGGTGATCTGCGCACGTGCAGAAGAGTGCGCACGGGCACGATGCGAACTGGTAGTAAAGGTAAGTAGAACCTACCCCTGCATCAGATGCATACAGGGGCTAGCCTAGTGTTTCTCAGCCCTGGCAACTTGAAAACAACTTCAACTCCCAGAAATCCCCAGCCAGCTTTGTCAAGGTTGAGAAACGCTATACAGTTTTTCAAAAGTTCTGATTTTTAATAAAACGTGTTAGTTGGAAAGGGGGCTTATCTGACTTCTCCTGGTTTTTGGCCTCTCCTCCTACAATATGGTCTTAGGGCAGGGTCACCAACCCCCGGTCCGTGCAATGCCAGAAACTGGGCTGTAGAAACAAGAGAAGCCCCATCCGCGGGATGCAGGCAGCATGCAAAACTACGCCCCCTGTGGGCCATGGAAAAACCTTTCTCTGTGGATCCGGTTCCTGGTGCCCAAAAGGTTGGGGACCACTGGTATTAGGGTATGTTGTTTGGAAGTCATTAAATAAGGCAACTTGATCTGGACTGCAGAAGTCTGTATAGCTAAATGTGGGGGGGGGGGGGAGAGATAGAGGGGGAGAGAGGGAAAGGGAGAGGGAGGGAGGGAGGAGAGAGAGAGACAGAGGGAGAGAGAGGGAGAGGGAGGGAGACAGACAGAGAGGGAGGGAGGGAGAGGGAGGGAGGGAGTGGGGGAGAGTGGGAGGGAGGGAGAGAGAGCCAGAGAGAGGGAGAGGGAGAGGGAGGGAGGGAGAGGGGTAGAGAGACAGATAGAAAGGGAGGGAGAGGGAGGAAGGAGAGGGGGAGACAGACGGAGAGAGAAAGAGGGAGGGAGGGAGAGAAAGAGGGAGGGACAGAGAAAGAGTGGGAGGGAGGGAGAGAGAGGGAAAGAGGGAGGAAGGGAGAGGGGGAGAGAGACGGAGAGAGAGGGAGAGGGAGGGAGAGTGAGAAAGAGGGAGGGAGAGCGAGAAAGAGAGGGAGAGGGATGGAGGGAGAGGGAGGGAGAGAGACAGAGGGAGAGAGAGGAAGACCGAGGGAGAGAAAGAGAGAAAGAGAGAGAGAGAGAGAGAGAGAGAGAGAGAGATTCAGCTCTTTGACACCATCTTGTGGCCATGTGGATGGTGGTATCCTTTTAACTGATAGCCTATTGTAGAAAATATTGATCACCTGGGAAAGCCAAGAGCACAGAAAAAACGGGACAGCCGTAATTTAATTTCCGTTTAGCTGTGGTTCTGTGCAGACACTGTAATGTTTGACCCATCCATTATATATTTCAAGGATTGAATAATATCTATTTGTCAGAATGAGTCTAAGCATGTATTCTTAACCATGACAACTTGAAGATGTCTGGACTTCAACTCCCAGAATTTCTAAATGAGCATATTGGCTGGGGGCATTCTGGGAGTTGAAGTACACACATTTTCAAGTTTGAGAAACACCAGTCTAAAATGTGACACCCAGACATTCTGCTTTTCTTGTTTCTGCTTTGGCTGATCCCCAAAAGCTAAGCAGGGTCATAATTTTAATTATGATTAATATTTGAATGGGAAATGGGGAAATGCCCGGAAGCCCCAGAAAACGTTTCTAAAGAGTGCAAATATAAAGCAATGTGCTGAGTGTTGTCAAGAAAGCTAAATGGATGTTTCCAGTTATTAGAAGGCAAACCTGACTTGAGAGAGACTTCATTTTTACTCTTCTAGTATAGTCAATATGTATCTGAGTTTTCTACTGCTTTGTTCCGTCATTTGCCTTGGAAGCAGGGCTGGGCTGCTGGGGGTTCAGGAAAACCTCTAGCTAAGATTCTGTGCAGTTCAGAGAACCCCCAAATCCCACTCCTGCCCACCCCTCCCTTCCCCTCGCCTCCCAGGAGTCCCCACATGGCCAGTTTTGGATGTAGGTAAGTGCAGGGTATGCACGGAGGCTTGGGGAGGGTGAAAAATGGACCTACCAGAAGTTTGGGAAGGGCCTCCGGAGCCTGGGGAGGACATTTCGCCCTCCCGGAGGCTCGAGAAAAGCCTTTGGAGCCCGGGGAGGGGACCCCCCTGCCATGGTGCAGGAGGTCAAATAGGCCACGCCCACCCAGCAACCGGGCAGAAAACCCCTTGCTAAAGTTTTTGAAGCCCACCCTTCCTTGGAAGGATGTATAATCAATGGGAAGGCCGCCGAAGCATCTCTTTTCAGCTCATGCGCAGATTCTGTCTTGGTGGATCGACGTTAACGATCAAAGCTCAAAAATTCAGGGACCGAAAATGGCTCTGAATCTCTCACCATTGTGCCATTCCAATGGCTTTGGTTCTTCTGAGTGTTCTTTTTTCTTCTTCTTCCTTTAAGTGTTATTTTTCATCATGTCCCATACAGGCTGGCTTAAAAGCTATCATAAATCTGAAGCATGCAGTGAGCATTAACGGAGACAGCACTATATATAACCCAGTGAGATCATGAAGCTTTATAAATCAACCTGGGTGAAGTTCAGCGGAGGAGAATAGAACCGCAGAGAGTGAGCCTTAGCAAGACTTTTGATAAAGCAGGAAGGTGACCTCATTTCAAAGGAGATGAAGTCCTTTCCTTTCCTAGGCCAATAGGCAGGGCTGGGCTGCTGGGGATTCGGGAGAACCTCTAGCTAAGATTCTGTGCTGTTCGAAGAAGAACCCCCAAATCCCACTCCTGGCTGGCCCAGCCCAGCCCAGCCTTCCCCTCCCCTCCCCTCCCCGGAGTCCCCACAAGGCCCATTTTGGATGCAGGTAAATGCAGGGTGCATTTGGAGGCTCAGGGAGGGCGAAAAACGGGCCTACCGGAAGTTCCAGAAGGCCAGAAAAGGGTTCATTTCCGGCCTTCTCAAACTTCCGGTCGGTTTGTTTTTCCAGAGGGCCTCTGGAGCCTGTTTTCTCCCTCCCGGAGGCTCAAGAAAAGCCTCCGGAGCCTAGGGAGGGCAAAAATGACCCCCTGCCATGATGCAGGAGGCTGAATAGGCCCTGCCCACCCAGCAATCGGGCAAAGAACCCCTTGCTAGTATTTTTTAAGCCCACCCCGGCCAATAGGATATCTTCACAGTCAGTTGAGCTTACTTTTTTCCCCTAGCAGATGTTCAGCATAAAAAGAGCTTGGAAATGGATAGGTTTTTATCTCAGGGGACAAGGAAGTCCTCAGCAGAGGTGAGCTGTAGGCAGGAGTATTCACAACAGCCAGGATTAAAAAGCGGGCAAGGCTTCCATCATAGTTGCCATCTTGACTTTTTTGGACTGCACTTGCATTGCCAGTGATGGTCCCTTAAAAACTAGACTCTACTCCTGAGAGTAGATCCAGATCAGCCAGGAAAATATATATTTTTTCTGACTTCAGAAGAAATGGAACATCAAATCGCTTCCTTTTTAGTTGGTCATGTTGATTATTCCTGCAAATACAACTGTTTTCAAGTAATTTCCATCATGCATTTGGTTCTGTTAAGGCAAAAGCTTTTAAACATAAGCTTTTTGGGCCACTTTTTCCTACTCAGAAGCAGTGCTAGGACTTCAAATTGGAGTGGTGATATTTTAACATACACACACACTATTCAATGATCAATCAGAGCGGGTGTCAGCAACCTGCGGCTCCTGAGCTGCATGCGGCTTTTTTGCCCCCCTGCTGCAGCTCCCTGTCCCATCACTGGCTGGCCCCACCCCTTGCCCTCCCCTCCCAGTCACTTCTGGCCTGGTCTTGGTAATCCAAGATACAGAGAGAGGGGGGTAGAGAGAGAGACATAGATACAGAGAGAGGGGGAAATAGAGGGGGAGAGAAGGGAAGAGTGGGGGTAGAGAAACATAGATAAGAGGGGGAAAATACGCAGGGGGAGAGAGATAGACATTGAGAGATACAGAGAAAGAGAGGGTTTTGTAGTTCCCTGTGATTTTTAGGTTCTCTGCCCTAATGACTGGCTGGGTAGGCATGGTTAGGGGCATCATGTGACTGGGTGGGAGTGAGTGATGTGGAGTTGACCACACCCACCCAGGTTTTGTGAGTCCCGGTGTTTTTTTTCCTGTGAGAAACGGGTCCAAATGGCTCTTTTGAGTGTTTAAGGTTACAGACACCCAGAGGAACAGTGGATGGTGGCCACAAGCCCATTGCTTTACTGACTTCCATAAGGTGTCTCTGCAGATGGCTTCGTCGTGCCTTCACGATATACATTTTTGCAAAACTCACCCCTGTGAATTTAGCAGCAGTCTGGCCTGTAAGAATTGAGTTGCAAAAGTTTATCCTTGCATTTTGTGTGTGTATATGAGTGTGTGTTAATTTGGGGAGCAGATCAGATTTGCACATGTTGGTATCGAGCTCCTAAACAGGGACACATCGTGGTCAGATGAACAAGATTCACAGGGACTTTCTTTTAATCAGGTTTATTGCCAGGTTAAAAAAAAAAAAAGAGGTAGTGATAGAATCCCGGAAAACCGATTTTGCTCTTGAGCACTGCAGTTGACTGCGTAGACCGCTTGAAAGCCTTCATCCCATTTTGCTCAGCTGAAGGACTAGTGGCTGTTTGACCGGGTAAGATCAAAATCTCACTTGCTTTTTGTTGACCATGGTTTGAAATACATCTTCTCTGACCCCCTACTAAAAAAAAAATTACTTACAGCTGAGCCCAATGCAATCTGAGGTCACGGCAAGGCAGGTTCACCTCAAACATGGGAGGTGTATTTATTAGGAGACAATCATAGGAAGTAATTAATATGTTGAGAACTTCATTAGATTTGGGATAGGTGTAAATCTAGTAAAAAGCATTCTACAGTGGCTGTTTTTCCTTCTTATAGCAAACAAGGGGATGGGAACAGTGGTGGAATTCAATTTTTTTTACTACCGGTTCTGTGGGCGTGGCATGGCATGGCGTGGCATGGGAAGGATACTGCAAAATCTCCATTCTCACCCCGCTCTGGGGCCAGCCAGAGGTAGTATTTGCCTCTTCTCCGAACTACCGTATTTTTCGGACTATAAAACGCACTGGTGTATAAGACGCACCAGAATTTCGAAGAGGTAAGAAAAAAAAAACCTTTTTGCCCTCCCCAGGCCCCAGGAGCACTCTGCAGGCCTCCCTAACTCTCTGTGCATCCCGTTTTTGCAAAACTGGGACAAGCAGGGTGAGGTTTCGGGAGGCCAAAAATGGCTGTATTCGGTGTATAAGACGCACCAACATTTCCACCCTCTTTTGGGGGTATGTGGGGGGGGGGAGTGCGTCTTATACTCCGAAAAATACAGTAGGCATTTAAATGTGATGATATGAATCGGATCAAAATATTTGTTGGGCAATACTATGGCTGGAAGGCCTTTCCCCAGTGTCCTGAAAAATATCGATAGCTTCGTACTGAGGAAGAGAGCTTTTAGAGGCAATTTTCTCACCCAGGCTTAAAGTGCCTTTCGACTCTTAATGCATCGTAACACAAAGGCTGAGATTTCTAAGTTCAGTACTTCGAAAATCTTCCCCCTCCCGGCTGCTCTTTTTCACAAGAGCCTCCGGGGCTGTTTCTGTTTGCTGCCGGAATATTTCCACGTAGGGGTGTCTGTGTGTGGGGTGAAAAAGTCCAGAGGGTAATCACAACCACAAGCTTCATTCTTTGTGTGTTGCCAATAAAATTATGCCGTTATGGCTACCATCTTGGCTTTTTAGGGGACACACACCCACACACCTGTGCTCCTGAAGAAAGATGTTAAGGGCTGCATCTACTTGGACTCACCTGTTCATCTCTAATAAAAACAGAAATCTTTCTGTTTCAGGTTTTTTTCACTACTATGCTAGACCTGAATGTAAGTCAATTAGTGGTCCTGGGAAAAAAAAAGACAAGTGACAATTTAATTCAGTTCTAATGACACATAAGACCAATGCTTGAAAACACAAAACCTTTTTATTTCAGCTTTGAGATCACGAAGAGGCTTTCTAGAAACATGCCTTGACTGGCAAATTCAGTAGGATTTATTGATACAAAGGCTCTGACAAAGAGAATAATTTAATACTCACATACACATTGGTCCCGAAATAGTGAAAACCTGGAGAGGGTATCTGAACTGGATGAAAAGTTGCAATTCTCTGAAGGGGAGAATGGCCTTTTCTGCTAGGAAATTCTCAGCTTCATTCCCCCGTTTGGTTATTTCGAATAAAGTGGAAATGCGAATGTAGCATAAAACCTATGTAGGCTTGTACTCTGAAGTGTTCAGAGAGGCTGCAAAGCTGTTCCTCAAGGAAGGCAGTAGGTTGTATAGTTAACTCCTGATTGGGGCAAAATTACTACCCTGAAACCACACAACCTACTACCTCACCCTGTTGGAAAGCTGGGTGAAGCTTCAGTTGACCTTAATCCTTAATGCTGGATCTGGTTCCTCCTTGGTGTGGGGAGATCGTGTCATGAGAAACTTGGGGTACTCATGACTCACATGATTTGGTCATGTCATGTCATGCTTCCTTCCCGATTTCAAGTTACAATATATACCCTGTGTCCCTGAAAATAAGACCCAACCGGAAAATAAGCTCCAGTTAAGATTGTCAACAGACGGAGGCGTTGAGCACTGTATTTTCTCCAGAATAAGACCTAACCGGAATATAAGCCATAATGTGTCTTTTGGAGCAAAAATTAATATATAATTATATTAATATAAAATAAGATCTTATTTTGGGGAAAACACGGCATTATAGTTGAAAAAGAATAAAGAAAATTGTGGATGGATGTACAATGTGTGTTGAATTATATACCTAAAAAAGGAACATTGGCCTTTTATGAAGAACTCGTGCTATTAGGAGCCTTGGATAGCTCAACAGGCTAATAAGCAGACTAAAGCTTGTTATTAACATCCAGCTGTCTGCAATTACTGTAAATTCGAATCCCACCAGGCTCAAGGTTGACTCAGCCTTCCATCCTTTCTAAGGCAGGTAAATTGAGGACCCAGTTTGTGGGGGCAATAAGCTGACTTTGTATAAAATATACAAAAGTATGAAGGCTATTGCTTAACGCATTGTAAGCCGCCCTGAGTCTTCGGAGAAGGGCAGCATATAAATCTAATTAAAAAAAAAAATTAAGTCTGGAGCTTGGGAAAGAATTATTTTATCCAGATAAAGAAAAATGTATCTTCCTGAAGTAAGGAGTAAATTTAAAAGGTGTGTTCTTTATAGATTTTTGAAATGTTTTTATATTCCAAAACTGAAAAGGGGGCTCAAATGTTTTCATAAGGTCTAGTTTTAATAATAAGGCTTAAATTAATATATTGACATCACATGGGTCTAATTTTTTCTCTTAATTTTTTTTCCCTGTTGGAATAAATTTGAATGGAAGTTAGGTTTACTTAAAAAGGGGATTATAAAAATAAATGGGAAGAATTGTATTGTTTTGGGTAAAATGGTAAAATGATTAATGATAAAGATGATGTGAAACAAATATAATGAAATAATGAAAGGGTCAAATAATGGATAAAGTAGTAAGATAAGATAAAATTTGGTCCATCTTTGGGAAAAATTAACACTAAAGAAATAATCGTGAAAAATTAAATGTTTGAATGATTGTGCTTAAAGTAAACGGTTTCAATAGATTAAAAAATTGTGATAGGTGAAGATAAGAAGGTGAGGGCGGTAATATTCATTATATATTTTATTAAAAAAATAAAGTAGAATATTGGCAGAAATTGGAGTATATACAGTAAATATGGAGAAAATAAGCTGTATGAATTTTGACTCGGTCAAGAGTCTGTTCAGAAATTATATATCTTATGTTTGTGTGTCTGGAAAAAAAAATGTTTTTTAAAAAAATCTTTTTCCCATTACGTTCAGTTTATTTTAAACATTGCAATATATTGTAGTTTCTTACTATATGATCACTAATGGACTATTCTTTTTGTTATATACATTATTAATAAAAATTTAAAAATATTTAAAAACATTAGGATGCGAGATCACTGGGATTGTGTAAGATGAAAAAGTTTAAATGAATTATAAAGAAAGCAACAATATTAGCACCTTCAGGGACCTCCTCATCTTAAAGCTCTGGATCACCACCTCACTGTGAGGAATTACCTCACAGACTTTTCTTTCTCCTCCTTCATGAATTCAAAAGTTAACTGTAATGGGAATGTTTCCTGATCTGCGATCTGTCCACCCAGGAGCATTGACTAGGAATAATTCTAGCCAATATCAGTATCGCAATAGCTATTCCATTACTTTTAGACCGATACTTGCATCCACTTGGAAAGGTTTAAAGCTTTTATGAAAACAGTCTGCAAAGGGAAATATTTTTTGTCCTTTTTTGAATTCTGCAAGTGTTATTTCTTTTCTTTTAGGAAAAAAACCCCCCAGTTCAGTCCATTGTTATGATAAATTTATAAATCTGGACCCAAGACAGTTCATTCTGTGTACTGCACGCACAAAAAGACATTATTGGGGATTGGGGTATCTGTGGGGTGTGTGGGTATCAGGGGTGAAATGCTCCCGGCTCAGACTGGATCGCCTGATCCGGTAGCGATGGCGGCGGGTGGTTTGGAGAACCAGTAGCAAAAATCCCTGCACACCCCCCACCATGCTCAGCTGAGTCGCATGATCAACAGAGGCTTTTTTTTTTACTTTTAAAAGCATTTTTTCTATAACCTCTTCCAACGAAAAAATGCTTTTAAAAATAAGAAAAAAAAAAGCCTCTGATGATTGCGCTGCTCAGCTGGGATCGTCAGAGGCTTTTCAAAGCATTTTTTTCTGCAACCTCTTGGCCGAAGAGGTGGTAAAAAAAATGCTTTGAAAAGTCTCTGACGATCCCAGCTGAGTTGCTTAATCAGCAGAGAGGCTTTTCAAAGCATTTTTTAAAAGGCCTCTCCGATGATCCCGGCTGAGTTGCCTGATCGGCAGAAGCTTTTCAAAGCATTAGAAAAAATGCTTTGAAAAGTTTTTTTTTTTTTTAAAAAAGTTGGCCCACCCAGTTACATTATCCCCTGCCCCACACATTTTTACATTTCACCCCTGGTGGTCACGTGCGCTATGGCAGATGGAAAGAGATGGGGGCTTCATGAGGTGGATGCAGCCACCATCTTAACGTCAGTGGGTTTCTTGTAAGAAAAATTGGATTGCACTGTTGCTTGAATTTCTAATATGCCATTGTATCTTCTAAGCTTTTACTCAAAACACATCATGCATGAAAATTAATAAAGCACAGTTTCTAGAAAGGTGGGACGATGCCTCCTGTGTTGCTATCACAGCCACTTCAGGAAAGACAGTAGATTGTATAGTTATCTGACAGTCAGGGTCTAACCCTAAAACTATACAACCTACTACCTCACCCCAAAGGACAGTCTATAAATTCCAGGCCCGTCGCTGTTCATCCACTCGCAGTGTTACCTCCTTGGCAAATCTGTAAGACAAAAACACAAACTTTCCACAGTAGCAAAGAATTGTTCGCAGTTGCTGGGCCCTGTCACCCCAGAACTGTCTGGATGTTGACTCTTTGCACTTCAACCTTGAACTTTAATTTATTTGCTCTTAGAGAACCTTTCAACTTGAAATATTCTAATCAGCAGGAGAAAGGGATCTGAATAGTGGTGGGATTCAAGTAATTTAACAACCGGTTCTCTGCCCTAACGATTTCTTCCAACAACCATTTTGCCAAACTGCTCAGAAAGTTAACAACCGGTTCTCCCGAAGTGGTGCGAACTGGCTGAATCCCACCACTGGATCTGAACAAGTCTTGGGCCCACAGAAGACAGATTCCAATCTTAAAGAGTAGATACTAGCACAAGTATCTGGTAGAAGCCACAGCAATGTGAGTTATTTGTAAAAATAATAAAGGTGGGATATACCGTATTTTTTGGAATATAAGACGCACCCCCCCAGAAGGGGGTGAAAATTTAGGTGCGTCTTATAAACCGAATGTAGCCCTGTCCCCGCACTTGCCCTCACCCTTTGGCCTCTGTCTCCCAGAAATTTACCTCCTTGCAGCAAGCAGCAAGAAGAAACAGCTCATCCGATGATACGGGGGGAGATATCAGCAATACGCTGATGATACCCAGCTATATATCTCTACCCCGCATCAATTCAGTGATGCGGTGGATGTGATGTGTCAGTGCCTGGAAGCTGTGAGGGTTTGGATGGGAGTCAACAGGCTCAGACTTAACCCAGACAAAACCGAGTGGCTGTGGGTATTGCCTCCTAAAGACTATGTTGATTGTCTATCCTTGGTTCTTGGGGGGGAAGAGGGGAAAGAAATTGTCCCCCTCAGAACAGGCTCGCAATTTGGGTGTCCTCCTAGACTCACAGCTAAGATTAGAGCAACATGCTCTAATGACAGCTGTAGCTAGGGGGACCTTTGCACAGGTTTGCCTGGTGCACCAATTGCGACCCTACTTGGATCGGGAGGCTCTCCTCACAGTCACTCATGTCCTTGTCACCTCATGGTTAGATTATTGCAACATGCTCTACATGGGGCTACCCTTGAAAAGTGTTCGGAGACGACAGTTGGTCCAGAATGCAGCCATGCGAGCTATTGTGGGTGCACCTAGATACAACCACGTTACACCAATTCTCCACGAGCTGCACTGGCTCCCTATTGGTCTCCGGACACAATTCAAGGTGTTGGTTATTACCTTTAAAGCCCTACATGGCTCAGGGCCAGGCTATCTTCGAGACCACCTCCTACCATATAGCTCTCAACGACCGGTAAGATCCCACAGAGTTGGTCTCCTCCAGGTCCCGTCAGCTAAACAATGCCGGCTGGCGGGTCCACAGGGGAGGGCCTTCTGTGGCTGCCCCAGTTCTCTGGAACCAGTTACGTCCTGAGGTTCAGACCACCCCCACCCTATTGGTCTTCCGAAAAGCGGTGAAGATCTGGCTATTCCGGCAGGCTTGGGGCCGTTGATCTCGCTGTTGCAATCGTGTTAAATCCGGCCATGAATGATGCGAATGGGTTTTAATGTTTTAATTTTTAAATATTTTTATAATGGTTTTTAAAAATGCATTGTAAACCACCCTGAGTTTTTGGAGAAAGGCGGCATATAAATTGAACTAATAAATAAAATAAAATAAAATAAGCTCATTTCAGCTTTAGCACAGCCTAATTAGCACAAGTTGATTGGATCGGCCTCCCGACTCTCAGTTGTTTTGCTCTCAGCTGTTTTGCCCGAGCCTCTGCTGCTTGCTGCAAGGAGATAAATTGCTGGGAGCAGATTTTGTTTTTCTGGTGCTAATCAAGCTATGCTGAAAACGAAAATGAAAGTAAAGCAGGCCGTATGCAGCAACGAGGCAAAATTGCTGGGCGGCAGAGGCAGATTTCATTTTCTTGTTTTCCTCACCAAAAAGTCCGGAGCATCTTATACTCCGAAAAATACAGTAAATAAATACATAAATGTGGGTTTTTTATGTTATCAGACTTCTGTAGGACACCTAACCTTGTACTCGTTTAGATTCCCAGTGTAAGTTTGCATTTGATGTATTTTTCTGCTAAGAAATTACAATGGGCACTGTACAGCAAAGTTATTCTAACCCTATCTAGCAATGCTTTCTGTTCTCTGAACCAACCAGTATTTGCTCTAATGACCCATATTTTAAGAACCTGAGTTTGGTGAAGCATCCCTTGTTCTGCTGTATCTTGGCAATGCTCTCGTGGAGAAACGGAGGAGATTCTTGGTTGACCTTTTTAATACCTGGCATCTTGGAATCCACAATCTCAACTGCAAAGAAAAAAAAAATGAAATGTGTAACAGTTTGGGACAAAATTGATTTCTTGGTAAAGAACTATCAGCAGTTTTTACTTAGAGGGCTTAAGAACTAATTGGGCCGGCAGACTCTACCTTCTGATAGAGACATCAACTTCCCCCTCCATCCGTTGGTTTATTTTTATTTCTCCCAAAAGTCCATCTCACCAAAGGTGACTCTGGGTGGAGCCCAAGAAGTGAATAAAACCAGGGTTGAAATCCAGCAGGTTCTGGAGAACCGGTAGCGGAAATTTTGAGTAGTTCGGAGAACCAGCAAATATCACCTCTGGCTGGCCCCAGAGTGGAGTGGGAATGGAGATTTTGCAGTATCCTTCCCCTGCCACGCCCACCAAACCACACCACTCCCACCAAGCTACACCCACAGAACTGGTAGTAAAAAAAAAAATGGATTTCACCACTGGATAAAACCACATATAAAACAAGAAGCAAAATGCTTATAAACCACATTTTTAAAAAATAAATATTATAAAAAACAGGAGAAGGTAGGAACAGCCAGCAATGGAGCCATCTACACTTGAGTCCAGATTCCTGAGACTCTAGGCCTGATAATAAACCAGGTTTTGAGGGATTTCTAAAATGTCAAGAAGAGAGGGAGCTAATCTAATTTGGGGCGGGGGGAGGGGGCGGTGGATATTTCATAAGATGAGCTCCACAGCAGAGAAGGCATGTCTCCTGGGACCCACCAAATCAGGGGTGAAATATAAAATTTGTTACTACCAGTTCTCTGGGCGTGGCTTGGTGGAGGGTGTAATGTGACTGGGTGGGTGTGGCCAACTTTTTTTTTTAACTGTTCAAAGCATTTTTTCTAATGCTTTGAAAAGTCTCTGCCAATCAGGCAACTCAGCTGGGATCGTCAGAGACTTTTCAAAGCATTTTTTTAACCACCTCTTCGGCCAAGAGGTTGCAGAAAAAAATGCTTTGAAAAGCCTCTGATGATTCCAGCTGAGCTGCGTGATCATCAGAGGCTTTTTTTTTTAACATTTAAAAGCATTTTTTTTGTTGGAAGAGGTGGTAGAAAAAATGCTTTTAAAAGTAAAAAAAAAAGCCTCTGATGATCGTGCGGCTCAGCTGGGCATGGCGGGGCGCACGCAGGGATTTTTGCTATCGGTTCTCCGAACCACCCGCCGCCATCACTACCGGATCAGGCGATCCGGTTCGAACTGTGAGCATTTCACCCCTGCACCAAATGCTGGTGGTACCTCTGTGAAATGTAACGGGGCAGGGTGATGTAACTGGGAAGAGGTAGTCCCTCAGATAAACTAGGTTATATTTACTGAAAAGTAAGATGCCCTGACATTCATGGCAAATTCAGAGCTGATGATCAGTCTTCAGGCTCCATATGGCACAGATTAGGAATATGTGGTGTAACAGACCAATCCCAGCTGTATAGATGATACACATGTCTGTCACAATTATCAGAAAAAAGGAAGAACCGTTTACATGGCGTTACATAAGGCAGAACTCTGTATTATCAAAAACATCACTCTGATGCTGAAAATGTACAGTTTGGTGTTAATTTCTCTCTTCCCACTCAATAACAATTTAATTTAATTGTAACGCAGGCAACTTTTTGGCAGATGGGATTCACAGTGATTGAAACTGTTTATTTAGCTGCCAAGAACCTAAATGGCAGGTGATGATCCAAATCTATCTCCATCTTTTTCCTTCTTTTTTGGATTTTTTTTTTTTATTGAAGAAAAAATTAGAGATTATATCAAGCTTCTCAAGAGTTTGAATGCACCCATTTTAGGTGGCATTCCAACAAAACCTGGTGGAAAATATATGCTATTGCTCTTCACGATTTTGGGAAATTTGTTCTACTGCAGGGGTGTCAAACTTGTGGCCTGTGAGCCAGATTGTGTCATGCGCTGACCACGGCCACGCCTGGTTTAGCGAAGGAGAAAAAAGTTGTGATACATCATGTGACGCCGCAGTGACAATGTGAGTTTGACACCCTTGCCTCAAAAGGTTCATCTCTATCTCAGAGTAGTAAGTTTGAAACACTAACACTTTTCTATATTTTAGCTACTGCTTCTATTACGCGCCTTCACTTACAACTTCGTATTTTTTTCATCTGTTGGTCTCCATCTATTTTAGCTTCTTTTTAAGTGCTGTTACTGAGCCAGGGATTGCCCTCAACAGGACTTCACAAAAATCCCTTCCTTTTATGTGTGCAGGCACAACACACATTAAAAAGGAACAGACTTTGATCTTACACCAGTGGTAGGTTGCCCCCGGTTCGGACCAGTTTGCAAGAACTGGTAGTAAGACCGGTGGGAGGCCCCGCCCACCACCGTGTATGTTGTCATCGGCGATCTCCGCATGCGAGTGAAGCGATCTCACATGTGCAATCCTGTTGCGAACCGGTAGTAAAGGTAAGTAGAATCCACCCCTGACTTATGCGCAAGGCTGCCATCTTGAATTTTTCAACCCCAAGGATACCCTGTTCTCTGTTCAACAGCTTCTCAAGAATTTAAACAATAACTGTAATTAAACTGAGTCATTCAAGTCGTGCATTTTATTCTGGAAGGAGACGGCTGAGTGCCAATGTGCGCTGAAGTTGCAGGAGATCCACACGGCTACTGAGAAAAGCACATTTTAATCTCAGATTCTCTGCTTAGAAAAATCAGGACTCACTTAATTGCTTTTCAGGTAAGTCCAACCTTCATCCTATATATTAACTTCAAACTTGTGTTTAATCCTATTTGCTCTGTGGTTGTCAACATCAAAAAAGTTGGGCTATATGAGTACTTACGGCACCTGGCATGAAACATTTTTGCTCAAGGGTAAAAAATTTCATCAGTTTTGAAAATTTGTAAATTTACTGCAACTAGTTAAGGTCTTGCTTAATAAATCTGACAACACCTACAGAGCCAAAGTTAAGACCTATTCCCCAATAAAAGCTTAGCTCATCTCCTAAACCATCCCATTCCTAACTTTTAAAGGGTGGAAATCATATTCATACATACATATGCAATGTGTCTTATTACTTCTACTTATTTCTTCTAATTATATGAAAAACTAAAAAAAAATAAAAATAATAATCCTAACAGCTGCAGTCATTTTGTCTTCACACCCCTGCATGTACCAAATTTAAAACTGGGTGTTGTTTGTGGGTTATTATTATGATGGTTGATCATGCGGTTAGCCAGATGTTTTATAGCTCCATTTGGCTTTTGTTTTTTGGAGGATTTGGGTATGGCTAGTCTAGAGAAAAGAACTAGAAGTGACATCATAGCAGTATTCCAATATTTGAGGGACTGCTACAAAGAAGAGGGGGGTCAAATTTATTTTCCAAACTACCAGAGAGTAGAACAAGAAACAAAAACAAAGAATAGGAAATTAATCAAGGAGAGAAGCAACGTGGAACTGAGGAGAACCTTCCTAACAGAACAATTAACTAGGGGAAGAGCTTGCTTTCAGAAGTTGTGGGTGCTTCACAGGGGTGAAATCTAAAATTTGTTACTACTGGTTCGGTGGGCGTGGCTTGGTGGTGGTGGGTAATGTGACTGGGTGGGCGTGGCCATTTTTTTTTCCTTTTAAAACCGTTTTTTACATGTAAAACCATATTAAAAAAATGCTTTCAAAAGGCTCTGACGATCCCAGCTGGGATCGTCAGAGCTTGGATCATCAGAGCCATTTAAAAGAAAAAACTTTTTTTCTTTGAAATGTCTCTGATGATCCCAGCTGAGTTGCCTGATTAGCAGGCAACTCAGCTGGGATCGTCAGAGACATTTAAAAGAAAAAAAAAAGGCTCTGATGATCACGTGGCTCAGTTGGGCATGGGGGGCGGGGCCAGGGATTTTTGCTACCGGTTCTCCGAACTGCCTGCCACCATCGCTACCTACTCGCTCGAGCCGGTTCAACCCAACAGCATTTCACCCCTGGTGCTTCATCACTGGAGGCTTTTAAGAAGAGAATGGACAGCTGCTTGTCTGAAATGGTATATATCAGTGATGGCTAACCTTTTTGCTGTCGCGTGCCAAAAGTGGGGATCATGCAGGAGGGTCGTACGTGCGTGTGCCCATACCCATAATTCAATGCACCCCACCCCCTTCACATGCGCGCATGACCCCTACCCCCACTTTTGGCACGCGATGGCACGGTGGAGTTGGTAGGCCTTTTTTCCACCCTCCTCAGGCTCCAGAGCCTGGGGAGGGTGAAAACAGCCTTCCCTCCCCCACGTGGGAGGCCCTCCAGAGGCCGGAAACAGCCCATTTCCCGAGTGCCGGAAACAGCCCATTTCCACGCTCTCCAAGCCAAGTGGTGTGGCAGGGGAAGGATACTGAAAAAACTCCATTCCCTCTCCACTCCAGGGGAAGGATATTGCAAAATCTCCATTCCCTCCCCACTCCAGGGGAAGGATACTGCAAAATCTCCATTCCCACCCCACTCCAGGGGGAGGATATTGCAAAATCTCCATTACCACCTCACTCCTGGGGGAAGGATATTGCAAAATCTCCATTCCCACACCACTCCAGGGGAAGGATATGGCAAAATCTCCATTCCCACCCCACTCCAGGGGAAGGATACTGCAAAATCTCCATTGCCACCCCGCTCCAGGGGAAGGATATTGCAAAATCTCCATTCCCTCCCCACTCCAGGGGAAGGATACTGCAAAATCTCCATTGCCACCCCGCTCCAGGGGAAGGATATTGCAAAATCTCCATTCCCTCCCCACTCCTGGGGGAAGGATATTGCAAAATCTCCATTGCCACCCCACTCCAGGGGAGGGATATGGCAAAATCTCCATTACCACCCCACTCCAGGGGAGGGATATGGTAAAATCTCCATTACCACCCCACTCCAGGGGAAGGATATTGCAAAATCTTCATTAACATCCTAGTCAGGGGCCAGCCAGAGGTGGTATTTGCTGCTTCTCCAAACTACTCAAAATTTCCGCTACCGGTTCTCCAGAACCTGTCAGAACCTGCTGGATTTCACCCCTGGCTTCAGCTCTACAAAGCATGGATGAAAAATAAGAACATTTTTTAAGAATGGGGACTCGTGGCTTTCAGGATATTGTGCTGCTCGATGGATTTACTGCAACGTGGGTGTTTCAATGCATTTAATTCCTGGAACAAAGCTTTTAGGTAGCGCAACCTTCATTAATGGAGCACAAGGAAGTCTTCAAGATGTCAAGAAAGAAGCAGAATGTTGCTGCCACGGTGTTCCATAGCATGCTGTTCTCAAGTCAATTATTCATAAAGCTTTTGCTGCAAGAACTCTAATTTGACACCAATGAAAGCAACAAGAAAACTGTTACCACAACTGGCAAAAGAAAGCCTCTTTTTGACATTTTTTTCTTCTTTAGCTGATCCCACACAATATCCTGAAAGTCAAGCTGGGCTTGAATCCAGGTGATTTCATGAATGCAATCACGTAGTTTTCTTGGAAACTGATTGCCATAATCTGGAATGTTTTGTTTGGGGAGGAGAGGGAGGCTGTACAGCTCAGAAATTCCTGGTGGTCTCTCATCAAAGTGCTGGCAAGATCCAACCCTGATCACTTCTGAGCCAAGACAATGCCGGCAAAGAGGTTGAGGTATTCAAACTTCCTATTTGCTGTTTAAATATATTTACTCTGATCCAGTTGGTGTCGAATCCTCCCCGATTTGTTGTGTCAAGTCTATTCCTACTAGAGCAGGGGTGAAGGAACCATGTCCCTTTTATGACTTGTGGACTTCAAGTCCCAGAATTCCTTAGCCAGCCGTGGACTTCAACTCCCAGAAATCCTTAACCAGCTATGGACTTCATCTCCCAGGAATCCTTAGCCAGCCGTGGACATCAACTCCCAGAAGTCTTTAGCCAGCTGTGGACTTCAACCCCCAGAAATCCTTAGCCAGCCGTGGACTTCAACTCCCAGAATTCCTTAGCCAGCCATGGACTTCAACTCCCAGAAATCCTTAGCCAGTCATTGACTTCAATCCCCAGAAATCCTTAGCCAGCCATGCTGGCTGAAGATTTCTGGGAGTTGAAGTCTGCAAGTCATAAAAGGGCTGTGATCCTCCCGCCCCTGCACTAGAGGAAGAGTAAAGTCAGGTGAGGGATGTGTGTGTCACTACTCTTCGATCTGGTACTCCAATTATTTGCTGGCTTTGATTCTACTTCCAGAGCTGTGATCACAGCAAGAAATCTGCTCACAACAATTCATCCGGTCCTGACGTGCCTACAGAAGACATACTCCGCTTCCACAGGAACAGCTGAAGCAGGAGGCTGTGTCTTTCCCACATCTCAGCTTCCTGCTGGCTCAGAGCAGCTCATCTTTTTCCCTGTGTGATTCTTTCTAAAACAACACTTCATAATTTAGCACACCAATTTATTTTCTCTTCTATCGGCCTTCTCAGATAACTCTCTCTAAACCTTAAAAAAATTACATTCGAACCATCTGGGTGGTTTGTTTACTAATTGAGACTTTGCGTTCTGTTTAGTCAATTCTTTTAGTAGCTGGCAATCCTCCTAAATTTTAATCTCTTTCAAAAGACGACAGGACAATAAACAAGTCTATAAAATAATTGGAAGAAGAAAAATTACTACCATTTAAAACTATTCCTGAAGCCATTCATATCATAACCCCAAGGCAAAGTGATTGAATATTTAGTAATACGTGTATTTGTGGGAGTGATATCATGATGCTTTGATGGGTTACATTTTTTATTTAGGCTGAGAGACTATGATACTATATATTATTATTTGACTATTATGTATAGCTTTAATTTTTTTTTTTAATTTGATTTATATGCCGCCCTTCTCCGGAGACTCAGGGCGGCTTACATTAAGCAATAGCCTTCATACTTTTGTATATTTTATACAAAGTCAGCTTATTGCCCCCACAACTGGGTCCTCAATTTACCCACCTTAGAAAGGAGTCAACCTTGAGCCTGGGGAGTTTCGAACTGGTGTAATTGCAGGCAGGTGGATGTTAAATGCTGCCTTTAGTAGAAGGCATTAGCCTCCTACGACACTCAGGCTCTGTATCTTCTTCTTTTAAATGAAAATAGAGTTTATTTTATCCTATAACAATATCTGTATTGAAAAGAGCTGGAAGTAATTTTTCTCCTATTTTATTTTTGGGGGGGTTGTCATGTCTAAAATTTTCCTTACTGTTCCCCTCCCCTACTTTTCTCTTTGTGTCATAACTTTGTATTTTAACTTTATTTTTGAAACTTAATAAAATTCTTTTAAGAAAGGAAAGAAAATGTCATCAAACCGCAACTGTCTCATGTCAGGTAACGTCCATTTGTTATCCATCCATCCATCCATCCATGGAATACACATATGTACACAAATACTTGCTGTCAGAGGTGGGCGGCACATAAATGTTGCCCCAGCACTGAAAATGTGAGTGTGCGCGTTCTGTGTATGTGCTTTGCTTGCACATGTGCTTGCATGCATGCGTGCGGCTTAAAAGTCTCCACTAAATAGGACAGCATAGCATTTGGACGAATCACTACCGATTCGCCCGAACCGGCTGAATCTTACCCCTGCTTGCTGTTATATAAATAAATATAGCCTAAAAATTCAATCTCTGTGCCCATCAATGATTATTATGAGTGTTTAATATCTAATAACTTCTATATTTATTGTTGAGGCTTACTATTTCAGGACATCTAGCTATGCCAGAAATACGAACACAGGTTTTGCTGCTTCTTTGCACTGTTTGGCAGTATTAACCACCTTTAAGTTCTCTAACTCAGCTTCATGCTTGGGGCACAATGGCTTGGCCCTGCCTCCTTCTTGGATGTCTTTTGAAATCTGTCTAACCTAAAACACTGGGTTTTTTTTAGAGGTCTCCCATACAAGAACAAACCGGGGCTTAATCCTATTTATCTTCCAAAATGAGCCCAGATGATATTTTATTTCACCAGAAGAATTGTCATTAATTTGGCCTTGAGATTTACTGGTCTTTATTGGTCTGAGAAAGCAAATAGTAATACTAATACTAATAATGATGATGATATACATATCTTATTTTGCTTATTCCTAGCACTTATTTACCTTAGCAACCAATAAAGTGGATGTTTAATCCAATACTAAGTAAAGGTAAAGGTTCCCCTTGCACATATATGCTAGTTCTTCCCAACTCTAGGGGGCAGTGCTCATCTCCATTTCAAAGCTGAAGAGCCAGCGCTGTCTGAAGATGTCTCTGTGGTCATGTGGCCGGCATGACTAAACGCCAAAGGTGCACGGAACGCTGTTACCTTCCCACCAAAGGTGGTCCCTATTTTTCTACTTGCATTTTTTACCTGCTTTTGAACTGTTAGGTTGGCAGAAGCTGGGACAAGTCACGGGAGCTCACCCCGTTACGCAGCACTAGGGATTCGAACCGCTGAACTGCCAACCTTTCGATCAACAAGCTCAGTGTCCTTAGCCACTGAGCCACCACGTTCCTTTATTCCAATACCAGCAAGAGACAAATAACTTAGGGAAATTTACTTTTTAAAAGAGTAATAAGTAAGCACGGGCAAAGTAAGACTCAGATTTCGGATTTCCTGACAGTGATTAAGCAATTCGACAACTGTTGCTGACCACTGTGAATAAAGAAAGACAGGAAGACACTTTCTGTAATGAAATTAAGACAAGATGTGAATTGACACAATACCCACAAAGACCACTAGATGGCACACACCAGTCTCGCAAACAAAGAAGGAAGATTAATGCTTGGTCAGCATAAAAAGCCGTTGAGATGTCAAATTCGTTTAAACTTACTCTTTCTCTCACACGCCCATGACATTAGGGCACATAAAATGAGCAGTGGATATAATTCCCCATCAAAAAATCTTTCTGGCTGTAACTATGTGACTGAATATAACAGTATGAATATGTGGGTGCTGGTAATAATGTATTTATTTATATCCCAACTTTATTTTTGTAAATAACCCAAGACAGCGACTCTACCGAATACTCTTTCCTTCTCTTATTTGCTCCTCCCCTGTGAGGTAGGTTGGGCGGAGAGTGACCCCACCCCTCAATAGGATACAAACACTGAGGTCCTCCATTGTTAAATTGGCAACTGTTTTCTCTGACATCTTGATTATGGTTCTTATTTAACTTAGTTGGGGGGGGGGAGTTTTGAGGGAGAAATGCCTTCTGGCAGAAGTCATGATAATACCACTTTTGTTATAACATCAGTGATCCCCATCATTTGTATTGTGATGTCATGATACATATGACATGACTTGTTCCTGTAGAAAAAACAATGGCTACCAACTTGCCTTCCATTGAGAACCTGTATACTGCATGAGTCAAAAAGAGGGCTGTGAAAATATTTACAGACCCCTCGCATCCTGGACATAAACTGTTTCAACTCCTACCCTCAAAATGAATGTATAGAGCACAACACATCAGAACAACTAGACACAAGGACAGTTTTTTCCCGAGCGCCATCACTCTGCTAAACAAATAATTCCCTCAACACTGTCAAACAAGTTACTAAGTCTGCATTACTATTAATCTTCTCATCGTTTCTATCACCTATCTCCTCCCACTTATGACTGTAACTTTGTTGCTTGTATACTTACGATTTATATTATTTCCTAGTATGATTTGAATGCTTACCCTATGACTATCATTCAGTGTTATACCTTATGATTCTTGACGAAAGTATCTTGTCTTTTTATGTACACTGAGAGCATACACACCAAAGACAAATTCCTTGTGTGTCCAGTCATACTTGGCCAATAAATAATTGTATTCTATTCTATTCCTTGTGGATACCAGGGCTTGCAAGTGTTCTGTCATCAAACTAGCTCCTTCTATACTCAGTAATGTTTATTGCATTTAGGGGTTGTAAAACAATCATTTAACCAGTTTTCCAGTCAAAGGTGACTCCTGGTGACCTCATAACGGTACCCAACTTTGGGTGTCATCTGCAAAGAAAAATGTTGAGAGGGATCTTCTCCCTTATATAGGGAGGGATCTTCTCCCTTATATAGGGAGGATCTAGTAGGATGAATGCTGGCACTGAGACAGAACCAAGTTTAACTTGGTTATTTTGTGACGGGGCAGGCAAAGGAGAAAATACACTGCAGATACAGCTCCTTCAAGCACAGATCTCACCACAAATGGAGAGGAACTTACCTAGGGGGGTGGATTAGATTAGTGTTTCTCAACGTTGGCCACTAAAAGTCCATGCTTCTTAAGACGGTCAAGGTTGAGAAACATTGGGGTAGATTCTACAATTTTTTTTCAAGTTCTGAGGTGGTTTTATATAGGAATGGTAGAGATGGGTGCCTCTTCCATTCCTCTTGAAATCTTCCCCAAATGGACAAAGAAGCCACATCTTTTCCAGAAACTTCTTGGCCTTGTTGGGTGGCCTTCAAAAGATTACAAGATTTGAGTTGCTTGATGCAATCTCTAAATGGGGCTAATAGTGAAGGAGTGGGTGAGCTTGTAATTCAGTGCTTCTGCAGTGGTGGGTTGCCCCCCGTTCAGACCGGTTCACAAGAACCGGTAGTAAAACCGGCGGGAGGCCCCACCCACTGCCCCGGATGTCATCATCGGCGATCTGCGCATGCTCGCTTGCGCGCATGTGCGATCCCATTGCGAACCAGTAGTAAAGGTAAGTAGAACCCATCCCTGTGCTTCTCCCTATGTTTGTACCAGCATCTCCTTGACTTCTTGGATATTGCTGTCTCCTCAAAGCACAAGCAGTGCAATATTTTATTTATTTATTTATTAGTTGCATTTCTATGCCGCCCAACTTCATAGGGACTCTGGGTGGCTACATGAGTTCCTATAATTACCGCACATTTGTTCTCTTTTTTACGTCTTGCAGATAATGAAAACGTATCTGTGTGCCACATCAACAGAATATTTCTCGTATCTATTTGCCGAAGCTAACTAAAAAACTATCAAGGCTGCATTTTATTTGCCTCTGGAGGAGAAAAAATGATGTTTAAGGAGAAAAAAGGGGGAAGAAGCACCGATATAGTGTACAAAATCCTCCTGCTCTCTGAAAAGCTTTCATCCAAAATATTTGACAAGGCCTTTTTTTTTGTTTGTTTCGCTGCAGACATCAGGGAGCATCTGCCATGCCAGGAATGTTCCTTCTAGGGGAAAACTCTTTCTGTGGTTGCAAAGAGAATTTGGTGCCTTTTGTCAAATGACAATAGGGCTTGCCCCCTCCCCACCCCCCCCACAAGTGACAATTCGTATAGACAATATCACTGCCAATGAGGAGCCTGTACAGCTGTAGCACAGCCTGTATAGAAAGCCAATTTTTGAAAAGAATAGTTGGGCAAAAGCAGGGATGTCTGCAGAGAGGATCCAAAGAGGCTATAACCACGTGGTGAAGTCCCCACTCCTTTTCTTATGTGGGTTATGCATGAAAAAAGGATGGCTCTACAATCACACGGCTGTAGTTCCTCCCCCACTCCCCCCCCCCATTTCAATATAATCTTTTCGCCTTCCAGGACTCTGAATGGAAGAGCCTCCAATTTGCTTTTCCTCTCAGATTTGTCATGTTCTAACCAAGATTTTATTCTGAATTTTATGCTGAGAAGTGCAGCACAAAAGAACTTCCAAAGCTAATTAGTTCTTAAAATGATGAGCAAGAAGGGAGCTGTCCAAATGCTAAGGGAAGGCATTATTATTATTATTATTATTATTATTATTATTATTATTATCTTTTATTCACCAAACATGAAACTTAAGTCAACTGAACATTCAAAAATGGATCACAAATACCATTGACTGGTGCTAATGGTTGATATGGTTGCTGCCAGCGTCCTAGGTATCAACCAAGTACCTTCTTAAGATGTACGGTATTCCGCTGGTGTTATTGCAGGAAGCTATATTATTATTATTATTATTATTATTATTATTATTATTATTATTATTATTTAATCTGTAATGAGATTCACAGCCTTTGAGGCTGGTTAATAGCTCAGCAGCTCGAGTCCTATCCAAGGATCTAGGAACTGTTAAGATATTGTCGGAGGATATAAGCTGTTCCGAGTAAGGTGGTTTTTTGTAGAGTCAAAATATTCAAGTCCAGTAAATTTAGAATTTCTAAATAGCGGGGTAGCTCTTTGGGTTTTGCTTCAAGGGCTCCAATTACAATCTGGACAACACATGATTTCTTTTTCCACAGTCGCTCAACAACTCCTCCTCCTCCTCCTCCTCCTCCTAATGTTCAGACTGGGTTTGGCATTTTTGTCTACCTATCGAGTCCTTACCAAGGACTTGGGATAGGCAAATCTGGATGTTTAACATGTCACAGATATCGTTGCAGGATAGAAGCAGTTCCAAGTAAAACCGCCTTCTGCAATTGACTGATGGAAAATTTGTCAATGCCAATGATGGTGTTCAAGTGATGCTCCAAGCTGTTTCGGGACTGCACCCAAGGCGCCTATTACTATTGGTACTACCCTTGTTTGCCCTTGTCATAGTCGTTCTATTTCTATTTGTAGGTCTTTGTATTTTATTCTCTTCTCCAGTTCTTTCTCTTCTCTTCTGCTGTCTCCAGGCACTGCCACATCCACTATCCAGCCTTTTTTTGTCTGTCTTATCGACAACTGTTAAGTCCAGGGTGTTATGTGGCAGGTGCCTTTCTGTTTGAATGCTGAAGTCCCAGAGCACTTTAGCTTCTTCATCTTCTATTACTTTTGTCTTTTTTATGATCCCAACACTTCTTGTCTGCAGGCAAATGGTATTTCTTGCAGATATTCCAGTGCACTGTTGTTGCTACTTTGTCATGTCGTTGTCTGTGCAGTCTTTTTGCAGAAGGTAATCCACTGGCCCACTGTTTCTTTATTCTTCTTTTCAGACAGGACTGTCTTTCAGAGACAGTGCATCTTCATGATAGCAGGCTGTCCTCCAATTGATTGACAAACAGATATCATTTTATATGGAATTATGGGCATAGGTAAGATCTCTTTCAAGTGAAGACCAACAAGGCTGGGTGTTCTTGTGAATATGATCAAGTTATGGAAGCAATTCATTTCACATTCCAATTATGCTGTCGATTCGAGTTAATGTCAGGGTTCCAAGTAACACCCCCAAGGAAAGAAGACTCTGAGGCTAGAAGTTCCTCAAAGTTCCATTTTATTAGAGATGTCATATTGACCCGAATCTGAAAGCTTCCAGGTTTTCTCCACCCAAAAGAAAATTCAAGTCCCTGCCCCAGGACTCATATGTCTATCACATGGTCCAGTCAATGCACCGTCCCAACTGGAGATGCCTCCCAGTCACACCACTCCAGGTGCAGGGCAGGATGTCCTTGACTCTCAGAGAAAAGAATGTTATGATGGCTAGATATCTCCCCAACTCCATACAATCCTTCCTCCCAGTTTCCTACAGCACTAAATGTGACAGCCCTGAAGATCCAAAGTAAAAGATGGCTTCCATGACTGACATATGCTCTAACACAGATGCATCATATGCATGTATGTAAATCGAACACTTTGCAATGAGAATAGAGAAAAACACAGGAATAGGCCGGAGTAAGTCCAATTTTCAATGATTCACCTCACCAGAGACAGAAAATAATGATGTGACACAATTTTTACTACTGGTTCTGTGGGCATGGTTTATTTTGTAGGCGTGGCTTGATGGTCATGTGACAATTATTTAGGATTTAGCAGAGGTACTAGTCTACCAGGCTTTTAACTGCTTGCAGAAATGTACCGATCTATCCATTTATTTTTTGCAGGCACTGGTCTACCCATTCATTTTTGCAGGCACTGATCTACTCATGTATTTTTGCAGGCACTGGTCTACCCATTTATTTTTGCAGGCACTGGTCTACTCATGTATTTTTGCAGGCACTGGTCTACTCATTTGTTTTCTTTTAACACTGATCAGCTGTAGGGCAGCCCTTTGAAGCCCCGTGGCAAGAGTTTAAACAGTTTTTTTCCCTCTAGCCATCAGCTGGGACTCAGGAGGCAGCAATAGATTAGGAGTGGGGCCAAATAAAAGGTAAGAATAATGCGGGGGGTGGGTGGAGGGCGCGGGGGGCAGAACTGGTTCGGTGACATCATATCGTCACCGCTACTGGCTTGGGAGAACTGGGACGAACCGGGAGGAACCCATCACTGATGTGACATTACCCTGATGTGAAAGTTTGCTATTCATTTTTTAATGAAAAATTAGGGCATTTTTTCCTACATCTTTAATTGTCAGAGAGCGGGTTCTAGAAGCAATAAGTCTTAGATATATTGTTCTGCCCCAGCTATGGACCCCAAAGAACGTAGCACACACAAACTGGTTCAAACCTTATTTTACTAAATAAACCAGTTCTTTACAACAACGGCTCTTAATTAACCGCATTAACAGCCGCCAAGAATTCAAAGAATAATACTGAAAGCTTACTGTGGTTGGCAGAATGCCCAGAGGCAATTTGCAGGAAGCTGATAAGATAAGCAAGACAAGACACAAAGGTATGTGAACAAAGATGTTCCCTGCAAAGTGCTTCAGTCGGCGTTCCTCCTTAAATAGGCTAAGGGAGTGGCCAATTAGCCCCAAGCCTTACTCTCGAGGAGACCTCCTCCTGAGGAGCCACTCCTGCCTTTTGGCAGCTCTGCATGCCCGTGCATCAAGAAGAGGCTCCTCCTCTTCGTCCTCTTCACTTAAGGGAGCTTCTGGAGGTTCTGAAGGCCCTGGCTGAATCCCCGCCTCTGGCACCACATCTTCTCCAGCCTCCTCATTGTCTGACTCAAGTGTCAGCTGCACAGGCTGCTGGCACAGTACCACACCAGCCTCCTCACTGTCGGAATCAGCTACTAGCTGCACAGGCTGCTGATGGGCCACAACATATATATACAAGTCTTCAAACCCTTTTTCAAACCCCTTTTAACCTAATACAGAAGCTGAGTTCAAAAGGTTTTACTTAGAATAGGTGATGTCTCTCGCTGGACATCCTTAATCAGCAGAGACTCCAATGGCAAACTAGAAACTCAAGTGTACAGAAAAACCACTCATACTAACCAAGATAAGCTGTGTAAGGACTTTATTTAAATGAGCCCAGAACAGCAGAAAAAGGAAATGGAGCATCTATACAGTACATTCCAACAAAATGGATACCCACACAACTTTATCAAGAAGTCCCTGACCACTCAGCCCAATACTGAGAGAATACATCCACAAACACTAACTGGCAGTCAGAAGACATGACGAAAATTATTTAATTTCACAACATAAAGACAGATTTAACGATAGTTTCAACTGGGAAACTGTGACCATCCTAGACCAGGTCAAATCCAAAAATGCCAGGGAATTTCTAGAGGCCTGGCACTCTGACAAATCAGCCATCAAAAGACACATAGACATTAACAACACCTACAGATTATGCAAAAGAGACCATCAACCAGCCCAAAAGAGAACAAAAAGACTCCAGCAACTCTCCACCAATAATCAGCATCCAGATCAGAGGTCTTCAAACTTGGCAGCTTTAAGACTTGTGGACTTCAACTCCCAGAATTCTGGGAGTTGAAGTCCACAAGTCTTAAAGCTGCCAAGTCTGAAGATTTCTGGTATAGATTAACCCCAAGGTTAACTTCAGACCAACAATCAAGTAAACAATACCCCAATCAAGAAACTGCCAAAGAGCCATTAGTAAACAGCCAAACCAAAGAATCTCTAAGACCGTCCCACTCATACAGATAGGCAAGTCATCAGAATATAAACTGACAGCAAACAGCACTCCTTACACTGATGATATTACCTATTTCTGAAGAACCGGTAGCGGAAATTTTGAGTAGTTCGGAGAACCGGCAAATACCACCTCTGGCCTCAGAGTGGGATGGAAATGGAGATTTTGCAATATCCTTCCTCCAGGAATGGGTATTTTGCAATATCCTTCTCCTAGAGTGGGGTGAGAATGGAGATTTTGCAGTATTCTTCCCCTGGAGTGGGGTGGGAATGAAGATTTTGCAGTATCCTCTCCCTGCCATGCCCACCAAAACACACCAAGCCACGCCCACAGAACCAGTAGTATCAATGGTGGAACTTCAACAACATGGTTTTGAATGCCATTTTTTAAAAATCTCATTTTGTGTTTCACTACCTTAAAAGGATGGGAATTTGGTAGAAATTTCTAAGTGCTTTGGAGCCAATTGAGTGAAATCAATTCTGTATATCCACCCATCTTTAGATTATGCAACATACCATTCCTTTTTGCTAAAATTTCCATAGAGTATGATATGTAAAGCACAGTCCCTAATTAATTTTTAAATCCAAGCTCTCCAGCTCTACCAGCTTTTCATTAATACCATCCATCCGAAAGATATCAAAAGATAATATTTAGGATTAATGGAAATCACTACCACTCTTTTAAGCTTGTAGGATAAATAAACCTACAGGCTGATGGTAGGAGTAAGGAGATCATGGGAAAAAACCCTTTTGTAATTATCTGACACTGTTCTGCAGTTTTCCCCCAATTCGTGCTGTGAGGAGCCGATAGATTTACTTTTTGTTCATTTGTCTGATATAAGCCTAAAATGACATTTGAGAATGAATGAGGGTTGTCCTATAGAGTTTTAAATGAGCATTTAATTGTCTGATGCACCAGAAAGATAATTTTTTTTCTCCTATCCCACTAAGACTATTGTACATTCTCTGTTTCCCCTGAAAGAGCTTACAAGCTAAATCTTTTGGAGACTGAGCTCTGAAATGCCTCTCTTTCAACTTTATTCCCCAAATATTTCAGGAACTATTAAATCTGAATTCAGAAATTTCTCCTCTGATGAAACATATACTTTGAGGGAAATCAAAATAATTTTTATTTTCTTATTTATTTTACACTATTTATATAGGTAAAGGTAAAAGGTAAAGGTTCCCCTCACACATATGTGCTAGTCGTTCCCGACTCTAGGGGGCGGTGATCATATCCGTTTCAAAGCCAAAGCGCTGTCCGAAGACGTCTCTGTGGTCATGTGGCCGGCATGACTCAACACCAAAGGCGCATAGAACACTGTTACCTTCCCACCAAAGGTGGTCCCTATTTTTCTACTTGCATTTTTTACGTGCTTTTGAACTGCTAGGTTGGCAGAAGCTGGGACAAGTAACGGGAGCTCACCCTGTTACACGGCACTAGGGATTCAAACCGCTGAACTGCCAACCTTTCGACTGACAAGCTCAGCGTCTTAGCCTCTGAGCCATCGCATCCCTTTTTAGATATACTATTTATATATAATGCCCCAAACAAGAATGGTCATGATCTATAAGAAGCAACCAGATCCTCAACACAAAAAATAACAACAAAAATACTTACATCTATGTGTATTATTTATTTTCAAGGTATGATCAGATTTTGGCTAATACTAAATATATTTCTCTGCATAGGAAGAACAGGCAACGGACTTCATGTGAAACCAAAACCATCAGATTATCTCATTGGCCTCTTTCCTACTCAACTGTGCAAATCAAACCATTGATCCGTTCAAGCTATGTGTTGACAAAGAATCTAGAAACAGAGCAACTGTTTGGAGAAGACCATGATTCTAGAAACAGAAGCTTACAAGTTTAAGAACCACTAACAGGGATGTCCTCAGAGCATGGCAAAAAACATCAAGATAGGGACTACAACAATGTGATCAAAGTACCACCCATTTTTAGTTATTTATTTGGAAAATGTATATTGCCATCTACTTGCTCACGGTGACTCAAGGCGGGTTACAGGAAAACTTAATTTGTGGATGCACCTTGTAACAGTCAGATCAAGGATTGTAATTCGCTCCTAAGGTGGGCAATTTAATGAGCCATAAAACTTTTATAACCTGATTCAAAAAAATGGAACTTTTGAGGACTTTCATAACTTCTGCATCTTTGCTTTTGAATGTTTTCTTCATTTTTTTTCTCCATTCTGGTTTTTTCCATTTCTCAATTATTTTGGCCACCTTATATGACAATTTTCAGAAAGACAAGGAGAGTTTTAGATAAATGGGACCAATTGTATGGCTCCAAGATATCTAGATGAAAATTCCCAGATTTCCTTTTTTGTGGTGACTGTAGTGCTAACTGGGAATAAGAATTTGTTAAATCTTGGTTGCATCTTAGATGAACGCTGGGCTATCTTCTCCATGTGGGGGAAAAAAAATACAGCAGCCCAACAGGAAAAATTAAGACATTTTCGCTAATACTGCAATCCCACTCAACAGCAAAGATGCTGGATAAAAACGGATGGTCATGATGAGGCAAAAATGATACCGTTGATAATATTTGAAGTCACAAGCCTATCTGGGGTTTACTGGGCATTTACGTTCTCCAAAATGAACTTTACTTGAGAACGTCAATCTGGTATTAAGTGCCAATTTATTTTGGATCTTTTTATCCAAACATGTTGCCTAATATTTATGGTGGTGATATGTATATCTACAATACAATGGAGGAAATGTAATGTGTTGCCCATATAATGAAATTTCTGTGAAAGAGAGAAGGGGGGGAAGGGAGGGAAAGAGAGAGAACATCAAACTGTTGTATCCTTGCTTGTCTGCCACTTGCTGTTGGACTTAAGTGTTGCTTTGTTCTGAATTGATTTGTTGGAAGCTCAATCAAAGAGACTGTCCTATCATTGGGAGAAACCATTCTTGATGGGTTTGGCCTAGAGCAGTGATGGCTAACCTTTTTGCCATCGCGTGCCAAAAGCGGGGGGAGTGCGGGGGGGTCACACGCCCGCGTGCCCACATCCATAATTCTATGTGCCCCACTCCCCGTGTTCCCCCCCGCTTTTGGCACGTGATGGCACGGTGGGCCCGATAGGCCCATTTTTTGCTCTCCCCAGGCTCCAGAGCCTTTCTAGGAGCCTAGGGAGGGCAAAAACAGCCTTCCCCACCTGCCCAGAGGCCGGAAACAGTGTGTTTCCTGACTTCTGGTGGGCCCAGAAAGCCCGGAAATCAGCTGGCTGGCGCACACGCATGTGTGTTGGAGCTGAGTTCACATTCACACTGATATGGCTCCGCGTGCCACCTGTGGCACCCGTGCCACAGGTTCGCCATCACGGGCCCAGAGGAACATGAGATAATGCATGTTCAGGGGATCTTGGAAGGCCAGAAGCTGCAGGAAGCTGTCTGGATCTAAATCTTGTGGAACTAAATAAGAGGCTAACAGCCTTAGGCTGGTGACTCACCACTATTTAAACCTAGCGGAGGTAGAGGTTAAAAGCAAAAAGGGATTCAACAAGTGAAAAGAACAGAATTGGATGCAAGCAGCAACAACAACAGACTCAACACGTGGTGTTAACAAAACAGGCAATGCTGCATTTGGAATTCTGGAGAAGGGTGAAAGTGAAATGAAAGAAACTTTCTACTGTACTTTCCAATCATCAATATTTTTCTAATTAGACAATAGTGGCCAAGGTCCAGAACAAGGGCATTTTTCTTTATGAAAGTCTAAGAACATCTTTAAACAAAAACCAGAAAGTCCAGTTGCCTCTTGGGAAAAGGAAAAAAAAAATAAAAATCAGACTTTGTAGCCCCGGAGGATGGTTTTTTTTTCCCAATCAGAAATTTGTTAAATTTTCAAATATCTTCAAGGTTAATTCTAATTTCCTGTTAACCTGAGGCTCTTTTATGTAAAGTGTATAGATATATATTCACAGACAAGCTTCACTGTGTCTTTATTTGATGGTGAGAGGTTTCTGTCGTGTCAACTTTTATCATCACGTTGATGATAAAATGAGATTATTCGTGTTCTGGAGAGAAATGCATTTTTTTTGTTAGCTAATTTAATCAAAGCTATCATGTAAAAATCTAAAGAAGTGAGACCTCTAGCCAGTTTCTGAAACAGTGAGAAGAGCAATGAAGTAGACAACCAACCAATCTATGTTCATGGATTGGCCACATACAGTAGAGTGGCCAACATTGTGGAAACCTTTTGGAAAAAATGTATTTTCCAAAACTAGCTAATAACACCACTTTTTTTTTTTTTGGAGTAGTACCATAAAATTATATATCAATGGAAAGATAATTTAATCAAGAATGTAATGCAATAACTTTGATGAAGGATTTGCTATTAGAATAACAGTTACGGTATAAAGAATAAAAGTGAAACACACAGAAGAAACGAGATATACAAAAACGATCACCATAGAAAAAACGAGATATACAGAAATGATCACCATGTCAGTTAATCCTTAGTTGGGTAACCTTTAGCATAAATTATGGCCTTACAACGTCTTCCCATGGAGTGAACCAAGTCTTTTACATCTGCAGCTGTTCTAATGTGAAACCAAGATTGAATGATGGCTTCTATTAACTGGGTTTTATTGCTGGCTAACAAGTTTCTTTTAGTCAGCTCCATAGATTTTCAATTGGGTGAAGGTCTGGGCTATTCCCAGGCCATTCCAGCAGTGGAATAGGGTTATCTTGAAACTCCAAAAAAGAAAAAAAAAGTGGTGTTATTACTTTACTTTACTTTACTTTTACTTTATTTGGATTTATATACCGCCCTTCTCCTTATGGACTCAGGGCGGTGCACAGCCAATTAAAAAACAAACATACAAAAGTTAAAATTTCATAAAATAACAATACAAATGGCCATAGAATTAAAACTAACTTCATATTAAAATAAAACTCTAAAATGATAAAATACTATAGGAATCAGGCTAAGCCGGCGAGCTGAAAAAGATGGGTTTTTAAAGCCCGCCGGAAGGTCGGGAGGTCAGAGATTGTTCTTAACTCTGGAGGCAGATCATTCCAGAGGGTGGGTGCTGCCACAGAGAAGGCTCTCCCCCTGGGGGTCGCCAGCCGGCATTGTCTGGCTGACGGCACCCTGAGGAGGCCCTCTCTGTGGGAGCGAACCGGCCGGTGGGAGGCAATTGGCGGCAGAAGGCGGTCCCGTAAGTACCCTGGCCCTAAGCCATGGAGCGCTTTAAAGGTGGTTACCAACACCTTGAAACGCACCCGAAAGTTCACCGGCAGCCAATGCAGCTCGCGCAGGAGAGGTGTCACGTGGGAGCGTCCCGTCGCTCCCATAATCCCCCGCGCGGCCGCATTCTGCACCAGTTGGAGCCTCCGGGTGCACCCCAAGGGGAGCCCCATGTAGAGAGCATTACAGTAGTCCAGATGGGAAGTGACAAGAGCGTGAGTGACCGTGCGTAGGGAGTCCCGATCTAGAAAGGGCCGCAGCTGGCGAATCAGGCGGACCTGATAAAAAGCCCCCCTGGCCACGGCCGTCGTATGATCCTCTAAAGACAGCCGTGAGTCCAGGAGGACGCCCAAGTTGCGGACCCTTTCCGTGGGGGCCAATGACTCGCCCCCAATAATCAGCGATGGAGTCAGCTGGCTATATCGGGACGCCGGCAGCCACAGCCACTCGGTCTTGGAGGGGTTGAGTCGAAGCCTGTTTCTCCCCATCCAGACCCGCACAGCTTCAAGGCACTGGGACATCACTTCCACGGCATCGTTGGGGTGGTCTGGGGTGGAGATGTACAGCTGAGTATCATCAGCGTACTGATGGAACTCCACCCCAAAACCACGGATGATCTCACCCAGCGGCTTTACATAAATGTTGAACAGGAGGGGCGAGAGGACCGACCCTTGTGGCACCCCACATACCAGGCGCCTCGGGGTCGACCGCTGCCCCCCTGTCAACACAGATTGCGACCGGTCGTAGAGGTAGGAGGAGAACCACCGTAAGACGGTGCCCCCCACCCCCAGTCCCTCCAACCGGCGCAATATGATACCATGGTCGATGGTATCAAAAGCCGCTGAGAGGTCTAACAGCACCAGGATAGAGGAATACCCCCTACCCCGGGCCCTCCAGAGATCATCCACCAACGCGACCAATGCTGTTTCGGTGCTGTACCCAGACCTGAAGCCGGACTGGAGCGGGTCTAAATAGACAGCTTCATCCAGGTACCGGGGGAGCTGTCACGCAACCACACTCTCAACAACCTTCGCCAAGAAGGGAAGGTTGGAGACAGGACGGTAATTAGCTAAAACAGCTGGGTCCAGGGAGGGCTTCTTGAGGAGGGGCCTCACCACCGCCTCCTTCAAGGCAGGCGGAGGGACACCCTCGCTCAAAGAAGCGTTTATAATCTCCTGGAGCCAGCCTCGTGTAACCTCCCGGGAGGCCAGCACCAACCAGGAGGGACACGGATCCAATAAACATGTGGTTGCGTTCAGTCTTCCCAGAATCCTGTCCACGTCCTCGGGAGCCACAGGATCGAACTCAGCCCAGATAACACTCTCAAGACCAGGCTCGGTCACCCCGCCTGAACCAACCCAGTCAGCGGCCAGGTCGTCCCGAATCTGAGTTATTTTATCATCCAGATATTGAACAAAATCCTCAGCACGTCCCTGTAAGGGATCCTTCCGCGCTCCTGAATGAAGGAGGGAGCGGGTCACCCTAAACAGGGCAGCTGGGCGATTATCTGATGACGCGATAAGAGCGGCAAAGTAATTAGACTTAGCCGCTTTTATCGCCACTATGTAAGTCTTAATATGAGCTCTTACTAGTGTCAAGTCAGATTCGGAGCGGCTGGCCCTCCAACCACTCTCTAGGCATCTTTTCCGGCGCTTCATCTCCCTCAGCTCCTCGGTAAACCAAGGGGCTAAGTGGGTTCGGCGCCGGGTCAGAGGCCGCAAAGGCACGACACGGTCCAAGGCCCCACTGGCCGCCCTATCCCAGGCAGCCACCAGGTCCTCGGCCGAGTCGGGTGTCAGTGTCTCAGGAAATGGCCCAAGCTCCGTCTGGAACCTATCAGGATCCATCAGGCGCCTGGGGCGGAACCACCTGGTCGGTTCCGCCTCCCTGCGGTGGGGTGCAGCGGTCAGAAAGTCGAGCCGGAGGAGTGAGTGGTCAGTCCATGACAAGGGTTCTAAGCCTATATCCCCAATATCAAGACCACTCAACCACTGCCCAGAGACAAAAACTAGATCCAGGGTGTGTCCACCAATGTGAGTTGGGCCCTGAATTACCTGGGTCAGGTCCATGGCCGTCATGGAAACCATGAACTCCCGAGCTATCTCAGATGTTTCGCCGATGGATGGCAGATTGAAATCCCCCATGACCATAAGCCTGGGGGTGCCAATCACCACCTCGGCTACAACATTGAGAAGCTCGGGCAGGGTCGTTGCCACGTGGCAGGGAGCCAGGTACGTGACTAACAAACCCATCTGCCCACCAGGACCCCACCTCACAAAGATGGACTCACACCCGGCTATCTGAGGTACAGTGGCCTCCCTCGGATCCAGACTTTCCTTAATAATGACCGCTACTCCCCCACCCCTGCCCTGAGCTCTCGGCTGGTGAAATTAGCCATCAAACCTCAAAAATATACTTTTCCCAAAAGGTTTCCACAATGTTGGCCACTCTACTGTATCTGTTTTAGTCTGTGCAGTTTCCCACGGGGCTACCTGATGAAGGAGTTTCTAAGAAAAAAGCATCCTTCGCCTATGCACTTTTTCTTTTCTGGATTAGTCAATGAAGCTTTTCAAATCAGCCAACATGAAAATGACCGCTTGGAATAGCTGCTGGCTGCCACTTTGTTAATTCCTATCGGTGCGAGACACACACACATTGCATGATGTGGAATTGCTAAGGGAAGGGAACGCAGGCAGACATGCAAAGTGTTTAAAATAGGAAACAAGCTTTACTGTCGGAGCAGGTGTGTGTGTGCGTATGTGTATGCATGACAGGTGTGGGTAAAACAGGAACGCATTTGAATAAGGCTTTTGTTACGAGACTGAGGCCACTGCCAAGACGCTTTTCTCTCTCTCTCATACACACACCCATCCTCCCCGCCCCGGGAGGGAACTCGGGTGGCCTTTTTTTTCTTCTTCTGAAAGTCAGACAGGATAACCTCACAGTGACCTCCAATCTGGCACCCAGCCAAGAAGAATGATACTTGAGGATGGTCTCCCTTTGCACCATTCATTAGATTTCTGCCCATAATGCCTCCTCTGTTTTCGCTCAGCAAACCTTACTGACGACAGAGTCGAGAATAAAGGCAGATTCCCTTCAATAAAAGCCGATCTCCATGTGAAAGTGGCCCATAAAAATTAATAAGATTCGAGGTATCTTTCCTATTCACAATCCCGAAGCAGAAGTGGAAGCGGGCAGAGGGGGCACGCTTGGACAAAAGCCCTGGCCAGCACCGAACAGCTCCATGAGAAGTTCTGAGACTAGATTATTGGTGGGGGGTGGGGCAGGGGAGAGATTTTATAAATGGTAGAGATGCATGCAATATTTGGCTCTAAATCCTCTCTTGGGTTCAACCCTTTGAATTGTTATTTCATGCATCTAAAAACAGGGCAGGGTTTCAATTGAGCAGATGCCATCTCAACCGTTTTGATCTTCTCTCTCTGGATGTCCCGCTTAGACCTAATTGTCTTGTTGGGAAGTACTACCAGAAGGAATACTATCGGAAGGAGAAGTCAGATTAGTAAGAAAGCTGTAAATGGCCAGAAATGGGAGAAGAGGGGAATCTCTGGGGCCTGGCTAGTCTAGTGAAGAGAAGGACCAGGGGAGACATGATAGCAGTGTTCCAATATTTGAGGGGCTGCCACAGAGAGGAAGAGGGTTAAGCTATTTTCCAAAACACCTGAAGGCCAGACAAGGAATAATGGATGGAAACTGACCAAGGAGAGATTCAACCTAGAAACGAGGAGGAGCTTTCTGACAGTGAAAAACAATTAACCCGTGGAACAGAAGTTGCCTTTGGAAGTTGTGGGGGCTTCATCACTTTCAAGAAAAGATTGGACCGTCATTTGTCAGAAATGGCGTAGGGTCTCCTGCTTGAGTGGGGGGCTTGGATTAGATGACCTATAAGGTCCCCTTCCAACTCTGTTAATCTGTTTCTGTTTCTGTTCCAACTTCAATCTTCTTTTCGTCAACATCCTGCCTAGAATTGTGTAGATAACCCTGCTCCAATTCAGTCTCGCTTTAAGCCTGTGATAAACAAACACTTCTCTTGGAAGAGTGGGATGTAGGCCTAAATTTCCTTATTTTTGGTCTCTACTGACCGAAAGTTGTGATCATCATCACCACCACCACATAAAATAGGATAATCTGTGAAAATCTATCTTTGAGGTACAGCAATGACCACAGCATTCATTTAACTTTGGGGGGAAAAAAAGAGGTTGTAAAATTAAGTAAATCACACGATTTTTGACAGCAATGGATAGGGTCCATTACACTCATAAGTCAAGAACTAACTGTACCTTCTTATTAGTGTGCTCCTCCTGTGCATAGTGAACTCTTCCTTAATTTATTGTTGTCTAATTAGAATCCAATGGCTGTGAAGATTACATGTAGCAATGGAACCTCAAAATATATAAATAAGGAAACCATTAAAACCCCAAATCTAATCTTACCTTCTGAAGTTGTACCTCTGCCAGATTTCTAATGTTAACAAACACACAGAAGCCAAAGGAAGAGTCAATGTTGCAAGCAGTTTAAAAACTGGCCAAACACATGTTATGGATTAAACCTTGTATATATGTCAATTCTCAGCGTTAAACATTCAGCTATTTTGTATTGTTTTCTCGGGGTGGGGGGGAAGGGGTATGAAACACCCCAGAAAGCTGTTGAACAAATATTTTGCATGTGGTTGGAAGAGACTTTTTTTTCTATATGCAAGCTGATAAAAAAGATTCCAGAGGAAGTTTATACCGTTTCCCCGAAAATAAGACACCCCTTGATAATAAGCCAAATCGGGCTTTTTTTTTTTTTTTAAATTGATTTATATGCCGCCCTTCTCCGGAGACTCAGGGCGGCTTACAATGCGTTAAGCAATAGCCTTCATACTGTTGTATATTTATACAAAGTCAGCTTATTGTCCCCACAAACTTTGAGCGCATGTGCTAAAATAAGCCTCCCCCCAAAAATAAGCAGAGCTGGAAATCAGGTAAGATGGCAAGAGGAGCCCCATCTTGTTCCATGCGCCCCAAAATAATAATACGTCCCCGAAAATAAGGCCAAGTGCTTATTTCGAGGTTCAAAAAAATATAAGACAGGGTCTTATTTTGGGGGGAAAATGGTATAAATTGCTTTGGACGTAAAAACTTTTACAAAAGAAATGCCTTTAAAATGAGGAAAGAGTCATTTATGGAAACATATGAATTGTACCACTGATTTTAAAATAGATGGCACAAGATCAGGTGGGTGGGACACCTATTACAGGAGAACTAGCAGAGACTCAGCTCAAATGTGGCCCCTTATGGATTTGTCTTGCACACCATACGTTCCCCAGCAATGGTGCTTCTAAAAATTCCAGCTTCAAAATGCTTGTTCGCCCTCTTTGAGCACACAGAATATCCCTGCATATTTTTACATTCCCCGCCCCAAAAGCCTGGAATGCTAGTGCAACAGGTGGAAACACTGTGCTGTTCTGCTGAAACCTATTCTTTGCCCGACTTGTATTTTCACACTCACATACCCAAAGCTCACAGGACACCCCTAAAACCCTTCATCTGAATGCTGTGTTGATTACCATTCTGCTTTGTATTTGTTAGGAAAACCCCAAATCCAGAGTGAGGTTACAAAGACATAAGTTGAGTCAAGTGGAACAGAGGTGGGCTGCTGGGGGTTCGGGAGAACCTCTAGCTAAGATTCTATGCAGTTTGGAGAACCCCCAAATCCCACTCCTGGCTGGCCCCTCCCACCCTATCCCACCCCTCCCCTCCCCGGAGTTCCCACGCAACCCATTTTGGATGCAGGTAAGGGCAGGGTGTGCACGGAGGCTTGTGGAGGGTGAAAAATGGGCCTACCGGAAGTTTGGGAAGGCCCTTTTCCAGCCCCCAGAGGGCCTCCGGGGTCTGGGGAGGCCATTTTTACCCTCCCGGAGACTCAAGGAAAGCCTCCGGAGCCTGGGGAGGTTAAAAATTCCCCCCCCCACACCGTGGTGCAGGAGGCCAACTAGGCCACGCCCACCAAGCAACTGGGCAGAGAACCCCTAGCTAAAATTTTTGAAGCCTACCCTGAAGTGGAAGCATTAAATCAAGGTCAAGACTCTTTTGAGGAAAGATTGCTTGAGTCTCTCTGTCTCTGTCACATACACACCCACCCTCACGTTTTCTCTTTTCCTGCAGAGTAGCTTGCAAACTCCTATTCTCCTCCTAAGAGTCATTAAGAGCAGATCCCGCAGTTTGCAGGAGTGAAGCTGGTTGAACCTTTGCTGGATGAGAACGTTCACCGCTGAAACTAGCAATGTCCCCAAAGAGTTAAGTAATAGTCTGGCTTTCCCCTTGACTGTCATCATCTTCTGCTCCTACAGCTCACAGCTAGATCATGAGTAGTTCACTAAAGTTCACCTTTTGTCGCCCAGTCTATTATCTCTGAATCCCAAAGTCTGAGGTACCAATGACGCAGCACAATTGTGCATCAGCACTGCACCAAATTTGTTGTAAAATTCCATGCAGAATTGGTTCTGCCTTGGCAAGGCACTTGGCTCCATAGGAGGAAAGCAATTCTTCTGAAACTCATAGTTCTAGTAACCATTCTCAAGCAGCTACCATGTTTTCCCCAAAATAAGACATCCCCTGATAATAAGCCCAATCGGGCTTTTGAGTGCATGCGCTAAAATAAGCCCTTCCCAAAAATAAGCCCTCCCTGAAAATATTTAAACGCATGCTCAACGAGTCCCCACCATTTTTGCATTGTAAGCCGCCCTGAGTCTATGGAGAAGGGCGGCATATAAATCAATTTTTTTTTTAAAAAATCCATTGGTTAGGGTTAGGGAGACAGGGCTGGAAATCAGGTAAGATGGCAAAAGGATCCCCATCTTGCTCCACGCGCTCCAAAATAATAAGACCTCCCCAAAAATAAGGCCACACACTTATTTCGGGGTTCAAAAAAATAGAAAACAGGGTCTTATTTTCGGGGAAACACGGTATTTATCTTCTGGAGGGCTAGAAGAAGCTTCTGGAGAAGCTGGCACTATCAGAGGAGATCTCAGAAATGAGACAAATCAAAGCAATGTGCCTGTTCCATTCTTAAAATCCAAGTTCCACTGCAACATGGCTTCATGGAGCAGCTTTGAAGGGGCACTATTTATTTATTTGTATTCATTCATTTCTATCTATACTTATTTAATTTGAATCACACCAATATTATTTTTACAAATAATTCAAGCTGGTGGCCTTATCCAACACACCTTCTTCCTTCTGTTTTCCCACAACAACCCTTTGAGATGGGTTGGGTTGGGTTGAGAGACAATGACTTGCCCCAAGTCACCCAATTGGCTTTCATGGCTAAGGTGAGATTTGAACTCACGGTTTTCTGCTTTCTGGCTGATGCCTTAGCCACTAGATCAAATTGGCTTTCAAACCTCCGTCTAAGATCTGCATAGTGCACGTAAGTTCAAAATACTAAATTTAGATGCTCCAAGGACATTTAAGTGAAGTCCCCAGGTATTGCAAAAGATAGTTGTTCAAATAAAGCATTGGCACAGATGAGATTTTGGAGGATTACAGGTTGGGCAGAATAAAAAGGTCCTAACTCCTGGCAAGCAATCCTGAGGAGGGTGCTCCTTCTGTCTTTTAAAACTTCATTTTCATTCTGTTTTTTTTTTAAACTTTTAATATGACTACATGGTTTTATTATTTGTGAACTGTCCAGAGTCGCATAGGTGAGAAGGGTGGTGTAAAAATTTGATGAGTAAATAAATACCGTGTTTCCCCGAAAACAAGACCCTGTCTTATATTTTTTGAACGCCGAAATAAGCGCTTGGCCTTATTTTTGGGGAGGCCTTTATTATTTTGGAGTGTGTAGAGCAAGATGGAACTCCTCTTGCTGTTTTACCTGATTTCCAGCTCTGTCTCCCTAATCCTAACCAGAACTGGGGGACCGGCTGTGCATGCGGTTCAATATTTTCGGGGAGGGCTTTATTTTAGCGCATGCATTCAAAAGCCCTATTGGGTTTATGAGGTCTTATTTTCGGGGAAACACAGTTCTCATCAGTTTCTGCCTTGTTGATTTAATAGTGTGCTGATATTTTGCGCTTAACAGAACAATCATGAGAAGTGTATCTTTGTTGATCATCTACCACTCCTACTATTCTATCTGTTGTCTTGCGTGATTTATGTTTTACCAAATTATTTAATATATAAAAGAAAATAAATAAAAATGCAGCGCACATAAAGATGTTTTCTACCTTTTGCTGATTTACGCTCAAAATCAAGCGCTGCTCATTTCTTGAGAAAATAAGAACAAAATGATGTTGTATCAGAGACCACTGCCGAAAAATAGAAGTTCCTTTCATTATTTCTTTTAAGGAAGTGTTCTATCTTAAGGTCATATATTTTGTACAAAATGTCTCAGTTAGTTAACATAATGAAGTTGGAATTTACATATGGCACATTACCTGTTCAATAGAAAAATATACAGGTTAGGGAACTCCTTGATTCCTTCCTTCCCTCTGTTCTCTGTTGATTCTCTATTTCACATTTCCTCCTTTCCCTTCCCTTATTTCCCTTCCTTCCTTCCTTCCTTCCTCCTTCCTTCCTTCCCTCCCTCTATCCCTCCTTCCATTTATAAACTGCTGAGTTCTAATTTTCCAAGATATCCTAGAAACCTTCCAAAATGTTTAGAACATCTAAAATACAATCAAAGCTGGATTAAATTCTTTGCCTCCACCAGCAACCATAATCACTGGCCTCCAAGGGAAATAAGTATAGAACAAGTCATATTTTTGGTCTTCACTTTCAAGACATCTCAGGTATTTCTTGGGGTCCCAGCAGGGGGAAGAATAATGTTTTTGGATTCCTTAGAACCTGAGCTCTGCATCCAACCACAATCCTATTTGAAGGCTGCTTTCCGGGAGTTGAACAGAGGGTGGAATTTGTTGCAGAATCACCAGGATGTTCTTTGCAGAAATGAAGCTTGAAGGACCGGAGGTGGATATGCTTGCTGGAATGGCAGATCCATGAGTCATGACGAACTTCAGTTTATTATTATTTGTCCATCGCTCTATTGCTCCATCAGTTCATTACTCCATCCATCCAACCATCCATTGACTCTTTGGGGCAATGTTCTGTGCCCTTTCAGAGTTCTGCCCTCCAGGAAGCTTCACTATTGGGTAGCCATGAGAAGCTGACTCAACTATCCCACCCCAAAATTGAAGAAATTCCTGAATTTCTACTGCCATGAGCCACAGGGCAAGGCCACTCCTCCTTCACACTATGTTGCTATGAGTGGCACAGGGCAAGGCCACTCCTCCTTCCCACCTTCAATCCTTTGTTTGGGTCCATCAAGATAAAGATGTGGGATGCTTGCCCACCTTGGAATCACAGGCTGCCATCACTGAGATCTAGAAAGAGCATAGGAGCTGTGATGGCACATTGGTTAGAATGCAAGTATTGCAGACTAACTCTGCCCACTGCCTGGAGTTCAGTCCTCACTGGCTCTAGGTTGACTCAGGCTACCATCCTTCCGAGGTTGGTAAAATGAGGACCTAGATTGTTGGGGGGGCAATAGGCTGACTCTGTAAACTGCTTAGAGGGGGCTGTAAAGCACTATGAAGCAGTATATGGGTACCTTCAAGACCGACTTCTGCTATCAATAGCCTCCCACTGGCCAGTCCGCTCCCACAGAGAGGGTCTCCTCAGGGTGCCATTGGCCAAGTTATGTCAGCTGGCGACACCCAGGGGGAGCCTTCCCTGTGGGAGCCTCTGCCCTTTGGAATGAACTGCCCCCGGAAATGCATAAGATCTCCGACCTCCGTGTATTTCGCTGTGTCCTCAAAACCTTGTTGTTTCGCCAGGCTGGGCTATCAATGTAATGATTTTAACTGGATGTTTTAAATTTGGGGTTTAAAATTTGGGGTTTTTATATTTGAGCCAAAATTATTTAATAATTTTTAATTTTTGTTTGTCTTTGTGCTTTTAATAGGCTGTATACCGCCCTGAGTCCTTCGGGAGAAGGGCGGTATAGAAATAAAATTATTATTATTATTATTATTATTATTATTATTATTATTATTATTATTATTATTATTTAATCTGTAGTGAGATTCACAGCCTTTGAGGCTGGTTAATAGCTCAGCAGCTCGAGTCCTATCCAAGGACCTAAGAACTGTTAAGGTATCATCGGAGGATGTAAGCTGTTCCGAGTAAGGTGGTTTTTTATTATTATTATTATTATTATTATTATTATTATTATTATTATTATTATATAAATCTAATTACTATTGATATTCAGAAGCTTTGCAGAAGCTCCAGAAGAGTCCTCTTGCTATAGGACTTGCCTCTTAACCAAATAAGAAAAAGGAAGTACTATGGACACATCCTTCTGTCCTGCTTACTATATTTGAAATCATCTCAATGATGGGCAATCCTGTTTTCGTTATTTTAGAATAGAACAGAACTAGAAGGGACCTTGGAGGTCTTCTAGTCTACTCCCCTGCTCAAGCAGGAGACCCTATACCATTTCAGAGAAGTCGCTGTCCAGTCTCTTCTGAAAAACTTGATGATGCTGAAGCACCCACAACTTCTGAAGACAAGTTGTTCCATTGGTTCTCACTGTTCGGGAATTCCTCCTTAGTTCCAGGTTGCTTCTCTCCTTGATCAATTTCCATCCATTGTTTCTTGTCCTGCCTTCTGGTGTTTTGGAAAATAGGTTGACCCTCCTCTTCTTTGTGGCAGCCCTTCAAATACTGGAATACTGCTATCATGTCACCCTTACTTCTTCTTTTCTCTAGACTGGCCAAGCCCAAATCCTGCAACCGTATATGTTTAATATGTCTCCAGGCCTTTAATCATCTTAGTTCCTCTTCTCTGTCCTTTCTCCGAAGTCTCAACATCTCTCTTGCATTGCGGCAACCAAAATTGGATGCAACTCTCCAGGTGTGGTCCTACCAAAGTTTTATAAAGTGGTACTAACACTTCACATGACCCCGATGCTATGCCTCTGTTTATATAACCAAGGATTGCATTTAGCATCTTTGGCTGCTGTCGCATGCTGCCGGCTCATGTTTAAACGATTGTCCACTAGAACTCACAGTTACTGTTTTTGAGCCAGGTTTCATCTAATCTGTTCTTGTACCCTTGGTTTTTCCTGCCTAGGTGAAAAACCTTGCTTTTCTCCACATTAAATTTCATTTTGTTGGATTGCTGAATTTGAGAATATTGATATTGACATGGTTCTATTAATCTTCTAGAGCCGTGATGGAGAATCTATGGCATGGGTGCCACAGGTGGCACGCAGAACCATATTGGTGGGCACGCGAGCTCAGCTCTGGCATGCATGCGTGCACCAGCCAGCTGATTTTCAAGCCTTCTGGGCCCACCAGAAGTCAGAAAACACACTGTTTCCGGCCTCCGGAGGGCTTCTGGGTGGGTAGGGAAGGCCGTTTTTGCCCTCCCCAGGCTCCTAGAAAGGCTCTGAAGCCTAGGGAAGCCTAGGGAGAGCAAAAAAATGGGCCTACCGGGCCCACTATGCCATCACATGCCAAAAGTGGGGGGAGCACAGGAGGGGGCAGGGCACATAGAATTATGGATGTAGGCACGCATGAGTGTGACCCCAAAAGATGGCAAAAAGGTTAGCCATCACTGTTCTAGAGTATCGATGTTCCAATGTCTACAAAACAAAACTCTAGGTGATTCTTCTGTGTAGGAAGAGTATGGAGTGATGTGGGAGATGTAGAAGATGTAGAAGATAGATCAATGTGCCTCTGTAAGCCAGTGCTTGCTAACCTCAGCAACTTAAAGATACCAATAGCACTTAGACTTATTCACAGTGCTTTACAGCCCTCTCTAAGCGGTTTACAGAATCAGCCTATTGGCCACACAATCTGGGTCCTCGTTTTACTGACCTCGGAAGGATGAAAGGCTGAGTCAACCGTGAGCCTGGTGAGTTTCAATCTGCCAAACTGCTGGCAGCCGGCAGTCAGCAGAAGTAGCCTGCAGTACTGCATTCTAACCGCTGCGCCACCACAACTCTATGATGAATGGACTTCCAGAATTCTCCAGCTAGTAAGGTTGGCTAGAGAATTCTGGGAGTTGAAGTCCACCCATCTTCCAGCTGCTGAGGTTGAGAAAGACTGAGCTAAATATAGTAGCTTCATTACTGAGCCAATAAATAAATAAATAAATAAATGGCAACGCATTTCTCTGCCGAGGCAAGGACGAAAGTGTATATCAGAAGGGCTGTGAGATGGTGCCCTCTGACTCACCACGGACACAACTAGTTACTTCTCCAGGCTGAAAGGAAAATATAAGACGGCTTTTGATCAAGTAGACATTTTTCACACAGAACAACAAGATAACGTTCAGGGCAGGGGTGAAATCCAGCAGGTTCTGGCAGATTCTGGAGAACCGGTAGCAGAAATTTTGAGTAGTTCGGAGAACTGGCAAATACCACCTGTGGCTAGTCCCAGAGTGGGATGGGAATGGGGAGTTTGCAGTATCCTTCTGCTGGTGGGAGTGGGAATGGGGATTTTGCAGTATCCTTCCCCCGGAGTGGGGAGGGAATGGGGATTTTGCAGTATCCTTCCCCCAAGAGTAGGGTGGGAATGGGGATTTTACAGTATCCTTTCCCCAGGAGTGGGGGGAGGGGAAATGAGGATTTTGCTGTATCCTTCCCCTGCCACGCCCACAGAACCAGTAGTAAAAAAATTTGAATTTCACCACTGGTTCAGGGGCAGAGAAACGCACGATTTCAGGAAATTCCAACAGGCGTATTTTTCGCAGAGTGGCGATTTCTACATCTGATTTCTACAATGTCTTTTGCGGGACTGCATTTGGCTTTTGGCTTCAGATCTGCAGCGAATGTGTTAACTTCACATTTGGGAAGAGCGTTGCCTTTCCGGGGCGGGGGGTGGGGGGCGGAGGTTCCAGAGCTGGCCAAGTATAATAAAAGCTAAACGAAGCCCATTCGTTCGTCTTTTGTCAATATTTTCATAGCAACAAACAGATCAAATGCAAGATATACCAGAGCTGTTTATTTTGTACATCCATTGGGCTTTGATACATTTGATTTCAAATGAATTCCCCATGAATGGTTTTAAGTGCAGCAGATTTAAAACATCTTTGCAAGTTCCGTTTTTTTGCTTTTTGTGTTTGTAATGCAGTCTTCTACTCTGTGGGACCTATATACATACATACATACACAGATTTTATTTTATTTTTTTCTTAAAAGGATGCAAAGATGCATCTGTTTTCATTCACGGCTTTCCCCTAACATTTTAAATGTTAATTTTTACGCTTTAAAAGTATGACTTTTAAAACACCGTCACAGAAATATACTTGATGTTTGCTCATGTTCCGTGCAGTTGCTTTAGAAACTAATTTGTACCTTTGTCAAAAACTGTAGGATGCCCGCTGCTCGCTTATCCTGCTTGGAACAGTGAAGTAAGAAGCAACGGCATGAGAAGGAAGGAAGGCAGTGGTGAAATCTAAACCATTTTACTACCGGTTCTGTGGGCATGGCGTGGCTTGTTGGGTGTGGCAGGGGAAGGAGACTTCAAAATCCCCATTCCTTCCCCACTCCTGGAGGAAGGATATTGCAAAATCTCCATTCCCACCCCACTCTGGGGCCAGCCAGAGGGGGTATTTGCCGGTTCTCCAAACTACTCAAAATTTCTGCTACCGGTTCTCCAGAACCTGCTGGATTTCACCTCTGAAGGAAGGTGAGATTAACATTCAGAGGTTCTCAGTTGGGTTGTCTCTTGCAACAGGCACACAGGGAAGTGAAGAAAGCCATAAAAACCGCTCCAGGTAACTTTATGAACAAAGCCAGGTATATATATATTTTTTTGGCAACATACCAAGCGTTTACCCCTTTGCCTTCTTCTAGGACTTTAAGCTTTACTTTCCAGAATGTTCTACAGTCTGATTTTCTGATGGTCTGCCATTCAATACTAATCAGACCTGATCTTGCTTTTTTGAGATTTTTAAGCACCCCCCCCCCACATCCCCACTTCCATTTACCCTAACAATAATCTATAAGAGGGTTGATATTCCCTACTTCTCACGTAACTTTCAGCACCTTGATCTAGTTTACATCTCTGGGACTTCCTTGCGGTCCCCATCCAGACAAACTTACTTAATGTCTCTGCCCAGACACACAGCCAGTCAGTCCATCAAGTCTTGCCACCAGCTCTTAGGAGCTCTAGATCCTTAGGTAACTTTTTGGGATGCTCAAGTTGTTCATGCAGGTTTATTGACTTGATTCTATAAAATCTTCCCTTACAAAATCAGAGTTAAGAGAAAGTAGCCATCTACTCACTGCTGCCGATTCTGCCATGATGCGGCCTATGATAAATCTCAAAAATCTGTCCTATATACCATATTTTTCAGATTATAAGACACAATTTTTTGTCTCCCAAAAGGGGGTGAAAATGTCTGTGTGTCTTATAGACCGAATATTGCCTAAGCCCCGCCCACCCGCCGGCCATTTGTGGCCTCCGCACAACCAGTTTTCAGTCCTTTTTCAACCCATTTTCAAGGCTTTTTTGGCCCATTTTGGGGCTTTTTTCTGCCTGTTTTCGAGGCTTTTTGGCCCATTTTCCAAGGTTTTTTCAGCCCGTTTTGGGGCTTTTCTCAGCCCTTTCTTTTGCCCATTTTCAGGGCTTTTTTTCTGCCAGTTTTCAATGTTTGTGGCCCATTTGTTTGGCTTTTTTTGGCCCATTTTCGAGGCTTTTTTCAGCCCCGTTTTAGTGAAAAGGGAAAAAGTCGTGATGCATCACGTGACGACAACATGATGCTGCGAGTTTGACACCCCTGCTATAAAGAATGGAAGCTTCCTGCCCTTATGTGAGCATTAGCTCAGCCCATAAAGGAAGGAGGAAGTGAGATGGAAATTCAAGTTTGCTCACCTTGGTTCTACTTGATTTAAGAAGAGAGAAGAGCCTCTCGGTCAGACTTTCAAGATTGCTTGAATATTATTGAAATTTTTTTAAAGAAGAGTTCCAGTAGGTCTTGTGGTGTCTGTTTCCTGACCTGGCCTGCCATGATGGTCTGATACCATCCTGTTGTGCAATTATTAACTAGTGGCATAAGAAGCATTATGCAACTTGCTCAAAAAGAATAAGAATTAGAAAGCCAATGAAATTAGGACCTGGGTACCTGTGAGATCGCCTTCTGCCGCTGATAGCCTCCCACCGGCCAGTACGCTCCCACAGAGAGGGACTCCTCAGGGTGTGTTGGTCAAAGTATGTTGACTGGCGACCCCCAGGGGGACAGCCTTCTCTTTGGAGGCTCCCGCCCTTTGGAATGAATTGCCCCCGGAGATACCTTTGATCCCCGACCTATGAACCCCTCTGCCGTGCCCTTAAGAGCCTAATATTTCAACAGGCCGGGTTGACGAGATACTGAATTTTAATTGGGTATTTTAATTTTGGGGTTTTTATAAAAAAAATAAGAGCCAAATTATTTAATCTGTTTTAATTGTTTTTAAATTTTGTGGTGTATATTGGTTTTTATTATGGCTGTGCACTGCCCTGAGTCCTTTGGGAGCAGGGCGGTATAGAAGTTTAATAAAATAAAATAAAATAATTAATTAATTAAAGGCAGGAGACAGGAGAGAAGGAAATCTACCGTAGTTTATACCAACTCCATTGATTGTCCTTTCCCATCTAGTCTCAGTCCTTGTAAACCAACTATATACATTTCAATTACATTTCAATTACCACCTTTTATTCCTTGAACCTCTCTTTCTTTTACTGGATCTCATCAACTCCATCAGCCACAACGTTCTTAATCTTCCCCTTCCTTTCTACCATTCCCCTTCTCTCCATATATATTCATTCTGTTAAGTGATCTTCATTCATTCTTTCTATCTTACCGAGTCACCATCATGTTTTTTCTTCTGGTCTGTGTTGAATATGGACTTCCTTCATTCAGGACCCGTTAATTTTGACCTTGTCTTTCCTTATTTTATCATTTATCGGTTTTTCTCAACTCCAGAAACTTTAAGCCGTGTGGACTTCCAGCTCCCAGAATTCCCTAGCCAGCCATGCTTAAAATTCCTGAGGTTGAGAAACAGTGCTATACACATTTCCTAAACATCTCATTCCCAAAACACTCAATTTATTCTTAGGTTTTTCCTGTCATATCAAATGTTACTTTCACGGAAGACAATGGATAGAAGAAGGGTTTTACTGACTGTAAGTTTTGCTTCTTACATGGAATATTTCTTCCTTTCAAGCAGTGATGGGATTCAAGTAATTTAACAACCGGTTCTCTGCCCTAATGATTTCCTCCAACAACCAGTTTGCCAAACTGCTCAGAAATTTAACAACCGGTTCTCCTGAAGTGGTGCGAATCGGCTGAATCCCACCACTTTCAACCCCCTACAAAGTACTGAATTCCCTGAATAGTCACTAAACAAATGGTTGTAAGTTGAGAACTGGCTGTATTTCTTTTAGCTTGATGCCATCCTTAGCTTATTCCATCTATGCCTAGCAATTTTAACAACATGCCTCCTCTTTTCTTTTTCAAAACAAAGTATTCCTTCTCTAGAATTGTAAATGTCTTTTAAGTTCACAATGATCGATGACCTTTTGTGCTTCACTGTATATCTTATCCAGTTGGGGATCAAATACACTTCATTGACCCACTAAATCAATGATTGATGAAGAGCCCTTTGGATATTTTAGGGCTTTTTTTTTCATTGCTTTGCTTTTCTATAGTCATTCATTTTTGTAGTATATAGCTATACTGCTATACTACAGTATAGCAAGATGCTTTGCATGGAGATAAATCGATAGACCTGTGTTCACTGCTTTTCCATTCAGCATTTATCCCCTTCATTTCATTGTGACTTAGGCACAATGGCAAGTTTTATAAAATGAAAACCAGTCCTTAGCTTTTTAAAAATTTATTCCGCCAGAGAGGCCAGGGGAGTGGCTGGTACCATGTTTCTCAAAAATAAGACGGGTCTTATATATAATTTTTGCTCCAAAAGATGCATTAGGGCTTATTTTCTGGATAGGTCTTATTTTGGGGGAAATACGGTACTAAATGCATCCATCTGGCTGACAATCTTAACTGGGGCTTCTTTTGGGGGGGGGGGAAGGCTTATATTACGAGCATCCTGAAAAATCATGCTAGGGCTTATTTTCTGGTTGGGTCTTATTTTGGGGAAAACAGGGTAGGAATGCAAAAAAAAAATCAAGATTGTAGCCTACTGCCACCAGTAGCCTCCCACCGGCCAAATAGGGTTGGCTGGCGGCCCCCAGGGAGACAGCTTTCTCTGTGGGAGCACCTACTATCTGGAATGAGCTCCCCCCAGAGATACGGAGGATCCCGGATCTGCGCACCTTCTGCTGCACCCTTAAGACCTTTTTATTTCAACAGGCTGGCCTGGCCTAACTTTTTTTTTCCCTCTTAAAGTAAATTTTTACTCAGCTTTAACCATTGGGGTTTTTTAATCTGTCCTGGGCCAAATTGTTTAATGTGGTTTTATATTGCTTTTAAATTTTGTATCTATGTGTTTTATTTCTTGGCTGTTCACCGCCCTGAGTCCTTCGGGAGTAGAGCGGTATATAAATCTAATAAAATAAATAAATAAATAAATAAATGCCGCTTTGTTCACCCCCCCACCCCCTTTCTGTAAAAGTTCTTGGTAGCTTCATTATACATTATTTTTTTTTTCCTTTTAATTTCTTTTAACTGCCAGGAGTCCTATTAACTGGGCGATTTGCAAATACCATGTTTCCCCAAAAATAAGACCCTGTCTTATAGTTTTTTTTGAACCCTGAAATAAGTGCTTTGCCTTATTGCCATACGCTCAAAAGCCCGTTGAGCTTATTATCAGGGGGTGTCTTATTTTGGGGGAAACAGGTATAATAAAACAAACACATTACCTTTACAAATAATGTTAATAAACTAGGAATATTCTGAATCCTGACCTCCAGTTAGCAGCTGACTTACCTGACTCCAAAAGAGATCCTTTCATAGGGTATAACGTAGTGGTGTTACTGGGGATTATCATCAAAAAGTAGAAAAAAATTGATGTCCTAAAGGGGGGGAAAAAAAGAATGGGTTAATAAAAAGTTTCATTTTTTAAAATTTTGTAGAATATTAACAAATTATTTACATTAAAGAATATGTATAACTATTGGCATATTTTATATTTTCAAAACACAGCATCCTCGTTATTCCCAAAACAATGAAATACAGTTTCCCCCAAAATAAGACCCAACTGGAAAATAAGTCCTAGCATGACTTTTCAGGATGCTCGTAATATAAGCCCTACCCCCTCAAAATAAGCTCAAGTAAGATTGTCATTTAGTACCGTATTTCCCCCAAAATAAGACCTAACCAGAAAATAAGCCCTAATGCGTCTTTTGGGGCAAAATTAATATAAGACCCGGTCTTATTTTTGAGGATATTATGGTTGTACAAAATGAAATATGAATAGGCCATAAGCTTTTGAATGCTTCAGGTTGTTGCTGGAGAAGGAGATAGGAAAAAGAGAATTATGTCTTCTGCAGAGATTTGAAGGTCATGGAAGAAAGAAATGGTGAAAGAGGCTTGCAAATATTCTTGGAATACTCAGGAGACTTCCAGATTTTCCACCATTTAAAAGGTGGAATCATGTTTGGGCTATAGCCAATATTGGATTTAGAGATTCCAGATGTGGAAAAATTGAAGTGGGAACTTCCAGAAAATTATAACCAGACTTGGAAGCCATGCCTTCAGCAAACAGCTTCTAGTTACAATGATAATGGACTTTTTTAATATAAACATTAACAGTTTTCTTCTTATGGATATTATGTCAGATTTTCCACAACTGAGAAAAGCACTGAAGACATGAGAAATGTGTCAGCCAGTTCTAAGCTCCCAATTGGGATGAATTAATCTGAAATGTGCCTAATTTTAATTCTTGAAGGCTTTTAGGTTGTGGATAGCTTTCACACTATGTTCTTCTCAAGATTTTGCTTCAAGGCTCTTACATTTTTTATTGTGAGGACACTTCAACCCACATTAAGAATGATTGCATCTTGATAGATGCAGGAACACATCTTTGTGATAGATTATTTGAGATCAAACTCTACTCTCTATTTATTTTTTTTCCACTGTCATTTTTGAGGGAAGAAATATCCTAAGGTATCACAACCGAGGTCCATCAACACAAAGGATCAAAGAAACGCCCTGTTAGAAATCTTATAATTTTCTTCTCCTCTCCTATCCTATCCAAACATCTGGTAACCATATTTTCTTAAAGGGGTTATTTAGCACAAAAAGTTGGGGCAAGTATTTTTTTGGCAAAGAAGTCTGGCATGAAGCCCACTTTGGATCAGGTGTTTATTCCAAATAAACTCCTCCTTTCCTGAAAAAGGGACAACTTAAATATCTCTTTAAAACAGCATAGGATGTGATTTGACTCAAAAAATACATTTTTACATGTGCCTAGGTCAATTTCTGGCAAATCCTTGTTATCTGATGCAGTGAGGTTTACTTAAACTAGACTGGCATAATATCCGGAGGCCTTACAGATGTTAGTCTGAAACTTAACAATTTGAAAGAGACCCTTCCTGTTCCAATGTTAATATTATTTTAAAATCCTGAGTATTTTTGTACTTGTTTTTACACAAATGTGCGCTTCAGTTTGAAAGATAAGGCTTGCTTAGTTTTACGCATAAAACTTCACAACTGATCAACAATTTAGTAAAGTACCTTCAGCGTCTAGCCTTGTGATGGTGAGCCTATGGCACGTGTGCCACAGATGGCACGTGGAGCCATATTTGCGGGCACATGGGCGTTGCCCAAGCTCAGCCCCAGCACGTGCTGGCCATCTTATTTTGGGGCCTTCCGTTTTCGGGCCTTCTGTTTATTTTCATTTCTGGCCTCTGGAAGGCCTCTGGGGGGTGGGGGAGACTGTTTTCGCCCTCCCCAGGCTCCTAGAAAGGCTCTGAAGCCTGGGGAGAGCAAAAAATGGGCCTAACGGGCCCATCAGTAACCCTCTTGCCATCGGGTGCCAAAAGTGTGGGGAGCACAGGGGGTCCACATGCGCATGTGCAGAGGGGCGAGGCACGGGAGCTTGAATTATGGGTGTGGGCACACACACATGCGCAACACCCCCGCTTCCCCTGCTCTTGGCACGCGATAGCAAAAAGGTTAGCCATCACAGGTCTAGCCTATCACTTCATTTGTTCTACCATGTTTCGTCTATAATCTTTCCCATTGTTGACAAAACTCTGATCATTGTTCATGCCTATTGCTCTTTTCACTTTCTTTTCAGCCTCTCCATCATCTCTCATATGTTAGTTTGATGGGCAGTAGAACTTCCTCAAAAGTCTTCTCAACTTGTAGGTATCTACAATACTATTGTTACAGTTGCTATCACTTTAGGTTTGTACCAACTTACCAATAAAAGTTGGTAAGTTCCCACTTAGTTCCCACTAAGTTGATCAGCTACATATAAATGCCTGCTTAATTACAAAACCGAGAAAATTTGAAGCTCCTTTAGATTTGGGATCTCAAACTGTGGGCCATGATCCCTCAAGGGTCCATAAGTAACTTGAAGGGGGGGAGGTATCCACTAAGTATTTAAAAAGTTGGTCCACCTTGCAGAGGCAAGATGGTAATACTGTCAACATTCATCCCTGTTTCGTCTTGCCCGGTATATAACAAATTCACACAAGCAAAGAGGAGAACAAAGTCAAGAGGGGATCTTGAATGATGCTAAGCCTATGAGGCCATCTCTCAGAATTAGCTTGATTGAACAGCGATTTCTGATATGGCATGTAGCAATGTATCTACCACCTCTGGAGCAAGGGTGAAATTCACTTAGTGTATTTTTCAGACTATAAGACACAACGATGTATAAGATGCTCCATGATTTCAAAGAGGTAAGAAAAAAAAGGGTTTTGCCCTCCCCAGCCTCTAGGAGCATTCTACAGGCCTCCCAAACCCTCTGCGCACCCTGTTTTTTGCGAAAAATGGGATGAGCAGGGGGTGGGGCTTCGGTAGGCCAAAAATGGCTATATTCGGTGTATAAGATGCACCAATATTTCCACCCTTTTTTAGGGGGGGGGGGAAAGAAGTGCATCTTGTACTCCCAAAAATACGGTACCTTCTCTACAGGTTCAATGTGCGCATGGTGTCATCTTCGCATGTGCAAAGCCTTCTGTGCATGTGCAGAGGCTTAAAATGTCACAAAAAAGTGACATGACATCCGCGCAGGTAGGCAGAGCCTCCTGCAGCCGCCGCTACCGTTTCGCCCGAAACGGTTAGAACCGGCTGAATTTCACCCCCGCTCTGGAGCACCCACAGAGTGCATGGGATTTAGCGTTTTTATCTGTTATTTTGTATTTCAAACTTTTGAAATGCATGGAAGAGAAAAGGTAAATATGACTCGTCTTACTGACAGAGCTGATAAAAATAAGCCTGACTGAAGACAATATGACGTAAGTCGCATAACTTTGGAGAAGAGATATGATTATTTCTCATATCATGGGGAATGTTCCATTGACTCATGAGGGGTACACTTTTTATTGTTTTGTGGGGTCATGACATCACTAAAGTAGAGAAAACCTACTTCACAGTTTAATAAACTGAAGTTGACATTCAGAAACTAAGTTCATATTTAACACATCCTTCTCAATTTCCAGCACATCAGAACCAGAATGATCTCACTCAACAAACAAAGCTGGTTATTACATTTCAGCTTCAGGATTAAAATGACCTTGGTCAATGCAAATTTGCCTCTTCTGATTAATCCACTACAGCTAAATGAGTATTCTATTAATTTAATATATTAAATCCTAACAGTTCTAACACCTTCACCTTCTTAGCAATTAAACCACCTCTTATTACAGTCCAGTTATCTTTATGACAATATTTGACCAATGCATTATTTTATAATATTTAGTAATATAACATCTAACCCTGAAAATGTCAACAGATATACAGGCCAGGTGATTTTGGCTTTCAATCCTGTCATCTTTAAGATACTGTACTAAATCAAACTGTGGTCCTACAAGAAACTATTTCAAGACAAAATTGCAAAGAAGCAAGCTGATTTGGGGGAGACATGTTTCAACTTATTATTGCCAGAAAATTCTAGAAACATATCCATGGAGTGACCAGAAGTTGAGCTCAGCTCAGGAAAAATCTAAATTTACTTTATGTTAAAATATGGAGAAAATAATCAATTTCCAATACAATCAAGGCATCTTTTATTGCTTTCTCAGAATATACAATTTTCTCAAAAATTGCTAAATCACTCATCTCTGAAATCTGATTCTTTATATCTGGAATTTTATATCTGGAATTAATCTAGCTTTTCCATCTCCTAAAGATTATTTTTTGCTATTATTAAGTGTATGAAAGTCTTGTTCAAAATAAAAAAAATTCTTTGTTCTCTAACAATAGCAAAAGAATAATAGTTATTGCCATGTTTTACTATTTGCTAAATGGTAAATGTATTTTATATTCTAATTTCTATAATGTAAGCCACCCAGAATCATTGAGAATTGGGTGGCATACAGGTGTTATAAAGTATTATTAATATGCATATCTTTGGGAAAGTTGCTTTATATTTGTTAATTAATTTTAATATTTTAAAGCTCTGTTTGGACTTTTTGCTGGCAATTGGATAAGAAAAGGTTAGTTATTTGATTTGTTTATTACTAAGAGATGGGTTACGGGATAAAGAGCTTTATATTTATTAACAAGAGGGGTGAAGAGATTATGAAATTCTTTATACTTGTGATGAAGATGCAAAGTCATTTACATAAAGAGGAGGGATTCTTTGCATTTTTTTCCCTTCCTTTTATTTTTTCTATTTTGTACTTATTGCTCTTTCTAAAAATGTTAATTAAATATAAAAATATGCATACTTTACTAAAAATAATTAAATAGGTGTATCTTTAAAAATCAGAGAAACATCTACACCTAATTATCTGAATTAATCTGTTCTAATTGTTCCCCAAAGTATTTCATTCTTTATATCAACAAACTTTAAAAAATGTTTTGAGCATTCTATATATAAAAAATGAAGATTCTAGAAACAAACCAAGCAAGAATACCATTTATGTTCAGGTATATTATTCTTGAAACGTTATTTTGACAGTTTAAATTAAAACAGTTAATTTAGATTTTAAGGACTTTATTTATTTACTTATTTATTAGTTCGATTTATATGCCGCCCTTCTCCGGAGACTCAGGGCGGCTTACAACGCATTAAGCAATAGCCTTCATACTTTTGTATATACCTGCTTAGTAGGGCTTTCGGCCCCCCTTAAGTGGTGTTCTTTTTTATACAAAATCAGCTTATTGCCCCCACAATCCGGGTCCTCATTTCACCTACCTCGAAAGGATGGAAGGCTGAGTCAACCTTGAGCCTGGTGAAATTTGAACTCCCAGTAATTGCAGGCAGCTGGCAACTAAGTGCTACTTGAAGAGCACTTAGTCCACTGCGCATTAAATGTGTCAATAGGCACAAATTAAATTAGGACATTTGATTCTCTGTCTATAAGTGTCAGGCACGAAAGATCAGATCCACACATAAATTAAACTGACATTAATAATGGCTTGTTACAGAATAGAGTTGGAAGGGACTTTGGAGGTCTTCTAGTCCAACCCCCTTCTCAGGCAGGAAATCCTGTACCATTCCAGACAAGTGGGCTGTCCATAGTGTCTTCTTAAAATGTTGGAGCATTCACAACTTTTGTAAGCAAGTTGTTCCACCGATTAATTGTTCCCACTATCAGGAAATTTCTCCTGAGTTCTAAGTTACTTCTCTCTTTGTTTAGTTTCCGTCCATTATTTCTTGTCTTGCCTTCTGATGCTATGGAAAATAGATTGACCCCTTCTTCTTTTTGACAGCTCCTTAAATATTGGAACACTGCTCTCATGTCACCCCTAATTCTTCTTTTCACTAGACTAGATATACCCAACCCCTGCAACCAATCTTCATATGTTTTAGTCTCCAGGCCCTTAATCATCTTACTTGCTCTTCTCTGCACTTTTTCCAAAGTCTCAAAATCTTTTTTGTAATGTAGTGACCAAAACTGGATGAAGTATTCCAGGTGTGGTCCTACTAAAGACTTAATTTAGATTGTAAGAACATTAAATAAATAATGTTTATTACTTTACTAAGGCTATGCACAGAGACTCTAGGCTGATTCCTCTTTTACTCTGCCCCCCCAAGATTCTACCACTCCTTCTCTTTGTGAAGCCCAATTTAATTTTTCTCTGTTTCTGAAAAATCGATATCTACTTCTCAAATCTATATCAGAACTTTGGAATAATTGGAAACCAGCTACTGACTTCTGATTTTCTTCCTCTTTCCTATTTGTGAGTTTTAAAACTAGAAGGTACATATTTTAATAAATCAAATACCCTTTTCATAGAAAAGGAAGTCCACCTGTTTCAGTTAATGATATGTCTTTAAAATTGTATTATAATTTTTCCTACATTAAACCCAAAGTATCTGTATCAAAAAAAACCCTCTCAAGATAATTTTGGGATTTCAACTCTGTGAATCTGTTTGGAATTATTTTAGGCTGAGAATCCTGATTAAATCAATTCCACTAAGACATTAAAAACGTGACTTCAATGATAATCCATACATGGCACTAAACATATTTGAAATATATTTTGGTGAAATCAGTTTAACAAATATGAGATATAATGGATCAAATTTTCATTAATAATGCACCCACATATTTACAGATAAGTCCATCTGGAGAATTACCATAATTTGCATGATATGTGTTAATTTATGTAACTGTGCAACTGACTTCTTTAGGTCATTTGAATAATTATGCAAATGACATTTTTAGGGTTTTTTTTTGTAATTATACAAATGATGAAAACTGTCACAAATTATCTAAAAACACTGACTGTGTGATTTACACAAATGTCATAAATTACATCAATCTTTATTTAGTGGACATTTGGAAGTAAGATACAGCCTTCCCAGAATGATTACTTAAATCAAATTTCGATTTATATAGATTACAATCTTTCTGGAATATGTTGGAAAGGATGCAAGCAAATGAGCACATCTTGATGCCTTGGTGTAAAGCTTATTTAGCTATTAATTCTGATCAAACATGTAGAATTGTGGAAAACATAATTGATTGATTAATTAATTAATTGATTAATTAATGTAGCTGTAAGAAATAGAAGTCACTATTATCTTCATTTTCCAGATTTATTAAACTCGTGCCATCTAAAGAATTTAGCTCAATTTTTGAAACCAGTTTATTATTTACTAGCGTTATTAACGCATTGTAAGCCGCCCCGAGTCTCCGGAGAAGGGCGGCATATAAATTAAATTTTTAAAAAAATTATAGAAAAACTAAAGCACATTGTTCCTTGTGTTAGTAATATTAAAAGATGGGTAATTCAAATTGCCCTGATTGAAAAAATGCTGTAGTAGACAAGAGATTTGAAGACATTTGTTGCTCACAATTTTTTACTGTGTTTCCCCGAAAATAAGACTGGGTCTTATATTAATTTTTGTTCCAAAAGATGCATTAGGTCTTATTTTTGGGAAAATCAGTACTAAAATGTGTCTGTCTGGCTGACAATCTTAACTGGGGTAGGGCTTATATTATGAGTATCCAACAAAATCATACTAGGGTTTATTTCCAGTTGGGGCTTATTTTTGGGGAAACAAGGTAGTTATATTAGGTTTGTGCTTTCCTTGGTCAACACAAATATTCTTCCGGTGAAGCATACTTTATTTGGATATTCCAAGGTCTTACTTTTCATTTGCATGCTTTTCTCTTTTTTTAAATGATTTGTTATCAAGAGGAAACAGTATCTGATCAAGATATAGAAACAAGGAAGATCAAGGAAGCAATGGAAATAATAAAGAAGCAAATAGCAGCCACAGCCAAGATCAGCTGATACCATAGGTAGAATCTCCAATTTCAGTCGTATCAAGAAATGTTTCTACCAATCCATCAATGACGAGACTACGCCGAACCAGTCAATGCCTGACAACGAAGGAATAACACACTTCAGGGTGCAGCTATGGGACAACCCAAAGAGATACAATGAGCATTCAACTTGCATAAAGGAAGTGGATCAGAATAAAAACGAAGCTGAAATGTAATAATAATTGCAGAAATGGTGGAGAAAAAGGCAACAAATATCAAGAACTGATCAGCAGCAGGTGACGATGGACTGCATGGTTTAGGTTGAAATATATAATAGTTTACACCAGTGGTGAAATCCAATTTTTTTTACTACCGGTTCTGCGGGTGTGGTGGGCGTGGTAGGGGAAGGATACTGCAAAATCCCCATTTCCACCCCTCTCCAGAGGAAGGATACTGCAAAATCCCCGTTTCCTCGCTACTCCTGAGGGAAGGATATTGCATAATCTCCATTCCCACCCCACTCTGGGGCCAGCCAGAGGTGGCATTTGCTGATTCTCCAAACTGCTCAAAATTTCCGCTACCGGTTCTCCAGAACCTGTCAGAACTTGCTGGATTTCACCACTGGTTTACACTCACTCATTACCAAGCAGTTTAATGACATATCGCAAGAAGGTGAAATTGAAGACTGGTTAACGTCTAAAAAAATCTAATTGATAATGCAAGAGCCAACAAAAGGAGCAGCACTAGGCAACTACAGGCCAACTGGCGACATGGCGCTCCCATATAACACCTCTCCTGTGTGAGCTGCACTGGCTCCCGGTGGTCTTCCGGGTGCGCTTCAAGGTGTTGGTTCTCACCTTTAAAGCGCTCCATGGCTTAGGCCCAGGGTATTTACGAGACCGCCTTCTGCCACCGATAACCTCCCACCGGCCAATGCGCTCTCAAAGAGAGGGCCTCCTCAGGGTGCCGTCGGTCAAGCAATGTCGGCTGGCGGCCCCCAGGGGGAGAGCCTTCTCTGTGGGAGCACCTGCCCTCTGGAACGAGCTACCTCCCGGGATCCTGGATCTCCGCACTTTCCGTAAGGCCCTGAAGATGTTTTTATTTCAACAAGCCGGCCTGGCCTGAATAGGTTTTAGGGGTTAGTTTTTAATGTGTATAGCTTGGGGTTTTAAATTGGGAGGCTGATTAATTTAATTTATTTTTAGGTATCTTAACTTTTTATTGTACGTTGTTTTAATTTTTGGCTGTTCACCTCCCTGAGTCCCTTCGGGGAGAAGGGCGGTATATAAATTCAGTAAAACTAAACTAAACTAAACTAGTGTGGGAGTTGATGCAGTCCAACAGCATCTAATCAAAACTTTCCATCTATAAAAAAAGGAAACTGCCCAAACTACAGTAATAAAAACACTTGCTGGACCTAGATCCTTAGAAAGGACTGGATAAGTGGATAAAAACACTAACTCCAACTTCAATCTCCACAACCAACCATAAAAATGCATTCTTATATACAGGTTAATTTCAAAATAAGTTCCTATGAGTGAAGTCTTGTTATTTCGGGCACTAGTGTATTGTGAATTTTGAGACCATCTGGCATCCACAGATACCTGCTCTTGCAGATTTTGAAACTATTTTTGTAGGTCCTTTAATAATCTACCCCTTGGCTTTTATTCAGCTTTTAAAGCAGCATAAAAGGACTTGAGATTTTTATTCCCTGTTTGTTTTTCTCTTCCCTAAAGTTGTCCAAGTGGAAAATGCTGCATCAATGAAAAGAGTGGGGAGAAATGGGCTGTGAGATGAAGACATTTCTCTAGAGGAAATTCTAGAGTTGCAATCTGATATGCGCCGAATAAATTGAGGATGATCATTTTAGGAACAAAAATAAAACAAAATAAAATAAACTAGGCTCACCTGAATGAAAGTTTAGGAATTTCTGCCGAGAAACAATGAAACCTAATTTATTTGGGGTGGGGGGCAGTTGTGCCATCCTCCAAATTCAACATTGGTTCAGCTATTTGGTTCTCATTTACGAGTAGTCCTCGACATATAACCGTTCATTTAGGGACTGTTCAAAGTTACAACAGCACTGAAAAAAAAGTTGTCTTGTAACTACTCCTTGCATTAACCACTACGGCATCGCCAGGGTCATGTGATCAAAATTTGAGCGCTTAGCAATCAGGGTTAGACAAACAAAGTTGATAGGGGAAGCCTGATTCACCCAACTACCATGGGGTTCATTTAACAACTACTGTGATCGACACTGTTAAACTAGTTACTAAGTCTGCATTACTATTAATCTTCTCATCATTCCTATCACCCATCTCCTCCTACTTACAGCTGTATGACTGTAACCTTGTTGCTGGTATCAAGATTTATATTGACTGTTTCCCTATGACTATCATTAAGTGTTGTACCTTATAATTCTTGACGAATGTATCTTTTCTTTTATGTACACCGAGAGCGTATGCACCAAGACAAATTCCTTGTGTGTCCAATCACACTTCTGTTCTTTTCTGTTGTTGTTCTGTTCTGTTCTGTTCTGTTCTGTTCTGTTCTGTTCTATTCTATTCATTCTAAATTGTGGCAAAAAAGTTTGTGAAACCGGACACAATTCACTTAACTTTGCCTTAGCAATGAAAATTCTGGTCCCCATTGTGGCTGTACGTTGAGGAATATCTGTATATATTGCATTACAGGTAGTCCTTGACTTACAACAGTTCGTTTAGTGATTGATCAAAGTTACAATGGCACTGAAAAGAGAGAGTTATGACAGTGTTTCACAGTTATGACCTCTGGAGCATCCCCATGATCAGGTCATCAAAATTCAGCCGCTTGGCACCTGCTTCATACTTATGACCATAGCTGTGCCCCAAGGTCATGGGGTCATCTTTTGGGACCTTATAATGAGCAAAGTCAATGAAGAAGCCACGTTCACTTAACGACCGGGTTACTAACTTACCAACTACAGTGATTCACTTAGCAACCGAGGCAAGAAAAGTTGTAAAATGAGGCAAAACTCAACAAACATCTCTTAACAACATAACTTTTGGGCTCAATTGTGGTTGTAAATTGAGGACTACCTGTAACTGACATTATAGTCCCAACGTTCAAAAGGCTTACGAATGCACCGAATTCTGAGCTGCAAACATCTGAATGACCACCAGAAAGGAACAGTTGTTCAGTAGCTCTTTGCTGCCAACTAGTGGACAGATAGATTTTTACAGTCCAGATTGGGTTGACTCCATGGGACATCCTGGAACAGGAAATCCAAACAGGTGACCCTCAAGACTTATTTGTCCTCTCCGAAGTTGTCTCAGTTGCAGCCTCCTTTTCCTGTTCCATCAACATAAATGATTAACTACAATAACTAAATAACTAAATGGCCAAAAGGTTTAATCTGTTATAAATTGCTTTTAAATTTTGTATTTCCTATTGTTTTATTGTGGCTGTACACCGCCCTGAGTCCTTCGGGAGAAGAGCGGTATAAAAATGTAATAAATAAAATAAATAAATAAATGGATATTTTCACTGCATTATTGCTGCAAAAATCATGTAATGAGGAGCAGATGTCCTTAGAGATGTGGTTGTCTGGGTCTTTTTTTTTTTTTTTTTTTTGCTTTAAAAGGTTTCAATTCAGCTGGAATTTGTAATTTCCTAGCAGTATTTGAATTGTTGGGTTAAAAAGCAACCCTCATAATCTACCCCTCTGGGATTAAATCTGAACTCTGAATGGACTATGTGGGCGCTGTCAAACGCTCTTGGCAATTTTACACAAGTGGTTTGTCACTCTTTTTCTTCTGAAATGATCTTTTATCTTCTTGGTCAACTTTTCTGGCCATGGAATTCTCGGTAGTCTCCCACCCATCACTGACCAGATATGACCCTTTTTAAAGATTTTCTGAACTTGATGCAAGCCTGGCCATTAAAACGCAAGCAGGGAAAATTGTTATCTTTCTTATTCAAATATCTTTTCCCAAACATCTTACCAGGATAAATAGAACATCTTTTCTGTTAAAGGGCAGGATCTAGATTTCTTTTTTAAGAAATTCCAAATTTTAAGGACACTAAAGTACAAGTAAAATATATCTATGCTAGTTGTATTAGTTATTGTAGTTAATCAAGAAAAGTCAAGTTACAAAATTAAATTTATGGTTCAGCCACAGTGAAGTGCAATTTAGTTTCCGTGCCATAGAAAAACTACTCCCCATCCCCTTACCAAAGAAAGCAGGATTTTAAAATGTTTAAATACTTTTTTTAAAAAAAACTTTTAAGTAAAAATGGTTCCCTTGTGCGGATAAAAAGCACGGACAAGCATCGTGAGTGATGTTGATATAAAATAAATTTGGGGCTTAACTAAAACACTTGTTTGCCTGTCTTTCATTTCCCTGAAAACTGCAGCTTCATCCTTTTCTCTTGCTTGGTACAATGTTCCTTACGCCCACAGAAAATTAATATGATGGGTATATATATATTTATGTAATTATAATGGAGAACTGTTTTTGGAGAAAAAAAAATGGAATGATAATATAGCATTTTTATTATGATGCTAGTGCTCACAGCTATCAGAATTTAAACCCACAACCTCAGCTGCCTATCCACCCACTTAGCCGTATGTTCCATTTAACTTAATATAGCTTGTTTCTATTCTGGAATAACAGACTTTATTGCATTTAAACAATTTCGGTGACTAATTCCTCTTCCAAGTAGATGATTGTGCTGCAAAAACCCTTTCAAAGGGCTGAATTAGTCAGGCTTATTTGCAAGGAGAGATGTTTAGCTTTTCCATGCACCTGCTTTGCCATTGTAATGCACGAAGCCTTAATCTATTATACCAGTTGCTTGTTCTTCTCAACCTGGTCCTTGGTGGCAACAAGAGGAACATGCAAGAGCAAGGCACAACCAAAACTCTACCTGTGCTTTCTCCCTTCCAGATGTTCTCCTCCACCCGCCGTGGCTCCAAGTTCTCTCAGTTAAGGACCCCTTCTTAAGTTTTATAAAAGCACAACCAAGATGCATCACAGGCTGCGTGGCTGAAATGTCTTCCGGAAGAAGGATGAAACTCTCAGCTGCCGCCCCCACCTCGCTCCAGCCTGGTCAGCAGCCCCGCCCGCAGGAACATTGAGATGGGCTTCCACAAATAGCTGGAAAGTTATATTAAGAAACCGTCTGATGTCCTGCCAAGGTCTTTGATATTCTTCCAGAGTCCAGAGGTCAGATGCTGTTTATTTGGGAGGCAAGATAGGTGCTTTGTAAATCATCCAATTGGTGCTACTTTTGATATAAAGGAGTACACACACACACACAAGTGAGGAGGTCCTTTTTTTTTGGTTTCATGGTTGAGTTGAACTCAAAAGGTAGGCGATCAGCTTCCAAGTTCTTGAAAAGGGTTGTAATGGTTGGCATTTGGATCATGAATCTCTAGGACCAAAAAGGGAACTCCATGGGGAAAGGGGGAACAGGAACAAGTGTTAAAATGAAGGAACAGCACAAAGGCACAAACAGAAATGCAGAGTCTCCCGTGCACAACACCTCCCTAGTTGGTACGGTACGCTGTTCCAAGACAATGTTAGGGAGTTGGTGAAAAAGGCAGTACATTAATGGAGTTCCTCCTGGAAAATTTACAAAAAAACAACAACAACAACAACACCATGACAGGAATTAAGCAGGGGGCAGCATTAGCCAATCTAGCCATATCATGGAGGAAGAACACAAGGGCAAACCACTTTAATACTATTGCTAAGTGAACTACAAGGCCATTGCGAGTCAAACTTGACTTAAGCGTATCAATTTTGTGTCAGGTAGAAAATACTGTATATAGCAGCTCCAAATTAAAACAATACTCTAGTTTCCCTTCTATTGCCTTCCCTTCCATTTTCCTTCTCATTTATTTTTCTTAATTTCCCCTTTTGCCCTTCCCTTCTTGTTCATCTTCCTTTCCTGTCTTCTATTTCTAAAAGTTAGAGTTGTACTCTTCCCACAACGGAAGTAAAATAAAAGCATATATTATTAGCACCGATGAAAGAAGGTAATGAGCAAAGATAGGCTTCAAAGGAAGAGCACTTTCTACTCCTTTGCACTGTCCGATCTCCTAATCAGTGGTTGTAAGATTATTCCGTCTTCCACAATCAGTTTAAAGTGAATTTCACACCCAATCTGAAATTCCTGATGGCCCTCTGAAGACCATCCATAGAGGAATTGCTATGGGTTTCTCTCTCAGAGGAACAAACTACACCAAGATGACATTCAAAGGGAATTTGTAGATTCTGGTCAACTTCTGCTATATTTCAATTGAAAGTTTACAGGGAATTGAGCAGTTGTTTTAATCAGAAACAATAGTTTCACTGAACAAATGAAATAAATAACTAGATAAATTTAATCATGAGAAAAACAAGTCATTTGGGATCTCATCTCCTCTGAGTTGGACAAGTAAGACCTTTAGCCAACTTCCAATTGCAGGGACCTGAATTAATCACTCAAAACTAGTGAAATCATTCAATCCTATAGTGAAAAACTAAGAATGGTATGTATTACCCTTGCATTTAATCTAAACAGAAGATATAGTTCATTAAAAATGTTTCTCCTATGCCTTTCAAGCAACAATATTTAGTATAATATCAAATGCAATCAAATATACATTAGTGACCAAAATTATGGGAACCTTTTGGAAAAAGTATATTTTTGAGGTTTGATGGCTAATAATACCACTTTTTTTTGCCGTTTCAAGATAATCATATTCCATTCCTGCTGGAATGGTCTGGGAATAGTTCCGACCTTAACCCAATTGAAAATCTAGGGAGCCAACTAAAGAAACATGTTAGTCAATAAAACGTATGTGGGATATACAATAAAAAGAAGCAATCATTCAATCTTGCTTTCACATGATAACAGTTGCAGAACTAAAAGACTTGGTTCACTCCATGGGAAGATGTTGTAAGGCCATAATTCATGCTAAACTTTACCCAATTAAATACTAACATATTAATATTAACAAAAATGACATGGTGATCATTTTTGAATATCTCGTTTTTTCTATGGTGATAATTTTTGTATATCTCCTTTTTTCTACGTGTTTTACTTTTCTTCTTTATACTGTAACTGCTATTCTAATAGCAAATCCTTCATAAAACTTATTGCATTACTTTCTTGATTAAACTATCTTTCCATTGATATATAATTTTATGGTACTACTCCAAAAAAAGTGGTGTTATAGCTAGTTTTAGAAAATACACTTTTCCCAAAAGGCTTCCAAAATTTTGGCCACTACTGTAATGTATTGAAATGTTGTGATCCACTTTGATTGTCTACTTTTCTGTAAAAGTATCAACAAGTAGAAAATTAGAGGCCATTTTCAGATCAAAAGCATTCTGAACAGGAAGTAAAAATCGAATCTGCTCTTTGTTCCTTTCTTTGCTTTCCTTATAAAATAAGTCATTCTAAACAAGTATTTATTCTGAAGTTGCATAATCATTCTATGATTCTTTCTTTGCAATATTGCATGGGCCAATATAGGATTATCTTTCAGGGCAATTTTGACCAATTTTGTCTAGACTCCAAAAAATTTGTCAAAGTATCTTCAAACCAGTGGTGAAATCCAGTTTTTTTTTTTACTACCAGTTCTGTGGGAGTGGCTTGGTGGGTGTGGCAGAGGAAGGATACTGCAAAATCTCCATTCCCACCCCATTCTGGGGCCAGCCAGAGGTGTTATTTGCCGGTTCTCCGAATTACTCAAAATTTCCACTACCAGTTCTTTGAACTGCTCAAAATTTCCACTACCGGTTCTCCAGAACCTGTCAGAACCTGCTGGATTTCACCCCTGCTCCAAACGCTGTTTTAATACACACACACACACACACACGTTTTCATACACCTTCAACTTTACTTTACTCCTACTTTCCAAAGCAAGAAAGTTGAGAAATGGTGACGATGTGAAAGATAATGTAGTACAAAATAAAGATTTCAAATAAAATGAGGACAGGTTGCACAACCGCTTGTAATTCTTCATGCAGTGTAGCACTCAGAACATAGGATAACAAGAGTGCTGGAAAGTGGAAATATGGAGAGATTTCACACATACCTATATGTCAATCCTTGTCTTTAAATATTGTTCACCCAGTCCTAAACTGTCGTGTTTACAAAATGGTTACAGATTCACTCCAATATATTTATTTCTGATCTTGTATCAACGAATCATGCTGATCTTTGACCTTGTTAGAAGGTTATTATTATTTTTTTGCCTCAGTCCAGATTCACAGCACTGTAAGTTACTGTGCAATCATTTCAATAAAACTCACAGAGAGAGATACCCCACTTCTTACAAACTGGGCAAGGCTAAAAATGAGTATGATTTATTCCAAAAGACTTAATAACTCGATTTGCTAGAACATCGTAAAGTGTCATCCTACTATAAATATTCTTTCCTGGGCTTTTCCAGATGTTCCCTGTTCTTTTTCATCTTAATGCACATTTATGGGCTGAGACTAGCAAGAAAATAGGTCCCGCTGGGATGATATTAGGACGAGTTCCATTTATCAATCTCTTTCCATCCCTTTAAGCAGACCTTGACTCCTGGTGACATCATGGATGTGACTATATAAAGTTCGTCACAACAATAGAAGTACCGTATTTTTCGGAGTATAAGACGCACCTTAGTTTTTGAGGATGAAAATAAGAAAAAAGCTGATTGGTGGGTGGATGACCTCCTGGAATACCCCCAACCAGCTGTTCCCAGAGGTCAATTTTAGCAACAGGTTTGTTGGTTGTGAGCTCTGTGCCTTGCTTTTTTTTCTGCCTCTGAAAGCCTCCAAAACGGAGCTTCAGAAAAAAAGGCTTTTTTTCTGAAGTTCTGTTTGGAGGCTTTTTTTCTGAAGCTTCTTTCAGAGGCTTTTATTCTGTTCAATCTCCTTTCTTTAGTATTGGTATATAGATTAACCTCTTCTGATCTGTTGGTTATTGTGTCATTTGTTAGCATAGTTTGGTTAGAATCTTTACTGATTCTTCTTTTGTTGTTTGCCATATTATTTTAGATAAAAGCCTTTCAGAGGCTTTTTTTCTGAAGCTTCGTTTCTGAGGCTTTTTTTCTGAAGCTTCATTTCTGAGGCTTTTTTTTCTGAAGCTTCTTTCAGAGGCTTCTTTCAGCCTCTGAAATCTGTTTGTGAGGCTGAGCAGGGCTACATTCAGAGTATAAGACACACCCAGATTTTGATCCTTTTTGGGGGGGGTGCGTCTTATACTCCGAAAAATACTGTAGTTAGGGATTTTCCTGGAGTCTTGCTTCAAAATAGTGATCCTTTCTGTTCCTGCTCAGTTTCACAAACTCAGTTGCCATGCTGAGAATCTCATGATTACAATGCAAATGATCCCTATCAGGAATCACAGAATAATTGCACAACTTCGGAATACAGTTTTTGTACGGTTTATAAATAGAAGTTAAGAGTGTATTCTTTCTCTGTGTTTTCTTCCTTGTGTCTAGAATAGATTGTGCCAATCATTTAGAATTTTTCACTATTTTAATGATGGCTCATTCTGCTCACGTTTGTTTTTGTTTCCTTATTTCCTGCCTTTATTATTTTTACAAATTAACTCCAGATGGCAAATACGGTATATCCTACACACCTTCCGCTTCCTATTTTCCTTACAAAAGCAATCCTATGAGGTGGATTGGGTTGAGAGAGAGTGACTGGCCCAAAGTCACCCAGCTGGCTTTCATGGTTAAGGCAGGATTTGAACTCACAGTCTCCCACTTTCTAGCCTGGTTCCTTCACCACTAGACCAAACTGGCTCTTTATACAGCCAATAATAGTGCTTCTACAAAGAAAACAACAGAAAAGAACACCTTTTGAGTAAGTTTTCACTTGCAAATTCTTCATTCTGTGGCTGGTAGTTTCAAGAGCCATATTCTCATTAAAATTTAGTGACTTTTTTTAGGAACAGAAAAAGCATATAATTGGTAAGATTCGGCTGTGAGGGATTGTCACAGAAATCAATTCTGCAAAGTCAATTCTGAGTGAGGGCAACATTTGCAGTCCTATATTGCCTTCATTCTGAATAGAATTGCAATAGCACTAGCACTTAAGACTTATATACTGCTTCACAGTGCTTTACAGCCCCTGTCTAAGTGGTTTATAGAGTCAACATATTTCCCCCCCCAACAATCTCGGTCCTCAATTTACTGACCTTGGAAAGATGGAAGGCTGAGTCAACCTTGAGCCCATTAAGAACTGAACTGCTGAATTTCAGGCTGCCGGCAGTCAGCAGAAGTAGCCGGTAGTACTGCATTCTAACCACTGTGCCATCATGGTTCATTAGAAATGGATAGGAATAGGCAGGGGTGGGCTGCTGGGGGTTTGCAGGGGTTCGGGAGAACCTCTAGTTAAGATTCCGTGCAGTTCAGAGAACTCCCAAATCCCACTCCTGCTGTCCCTGCCCACCCTGCCCTGCCCAGGAGTCCCTATGAAGCCCATTTTGGATGCAGGCAAATGCAGGGTGCACGCGGAGGCTTGGGAAGGGGAAAAAACAGGCCTATCAGAAGTTTCTGGCCTCCAGAGGGCCTCAGGAACCTGGGGAGGCTGTTTTCGCCCTCCCGGAGGCTCGACAAAAGCCTCTGGAGCCTGGGGAAGGCAAAAACGCCCCCCAAAACACTGTGGTGCAGGATGCCTACTAGGCCACACTCACCATGGCCACGCCCACCCAGCAACCAGGCAGAGAACCCCTTGCTAAAATTTTTGAAGTCCACCCCTGGGGATATGGATAAGAGTAGAGTAGAGTAGAGAAGAATACTATATGGGCCAAGTGCATTTAGACACAAGGAATTTGTCTCTAGTGCATAGGCTCTCATTGTTAATAATAATGTTAATATCAAAATAATAATAATAATAATAATAATAATAATAATAATAATAATAATAAAAATAAAAATAAAAATAAAAATAAAGGTAGTGGAACAGATGAGAATGATAAAAGTAATACGGGCCTATGACATGGGTAAATATACTTAGAGATAAGACAGTACTGTGGGAGTTAGGTGTTCAACAGAGTGATGGAATGAGGGGAAAAAAACTGTGTGAGATGTGAGATGTAAGAAAATGTGAGAACATTTTCTTTTTTCTTTCAAACCTCTGCAGTAAAATTTCTGGGAACAAGGTGAAGGTATTTATAGAAAATGTCATTCTATCTCAGTGCACTCCTAGATCAAATGACATAATCATTCAAGGTAGTTTGATAATACCAGCTAGTTTAGTGCATGTAAAATAAATCCTAGCAATTCCTGCCTCCAGTGGTCCACATCAAAATCCTATACTCCAATGGCAGCTTACAGCAAATAGAGAGTTTCTTTCAAATCCATATTTTAAATGTTTAAATTATTTACACCTTCTTGAAGACAGGAACCCCTAAATTATCATGGCTGGGTTGTGTCATTTTGTAAGGAGGGCCGACTAAGTCAGCTGTTCTATAAAATTCTACATTAAAAGTTCCTCTTTTTTGGCCCTGAATGCAGCACTGAACTTCAAGAGCAAAATATTGTCTTTTGCCGATTATTCTTTCAGTCTTTCTCTTAATGGTGGAGACTTAACTGAAAAACGTTGCCCATTCCTGGTTCAGCCGAAATCTATTTCGCTGTGCATAAAAACCAGCTCTGAATGCCTAGTGTGGCTATCAACCTGACTGTTTGGACTCCTGGCTTCCTTAATCCTCTTTTTTTTCCAGCGCTTTGGGAGCCCATTCCGATAATTCAGGACTCACCTGACAGCTGGTGCTCCCTCAGCTGCTTGCGAGGCTGTCGCGTCAAGCCGCACACAGGAGTGCCCAAAGCTGGTTCTTCTCCCAGCCCAAGGGTCAGCAGCGTTGAGTTAAGCGGCTGCATACTGCCCTGCCAGAATTACCTCCCAGTAATCTGGATCACTGCAGCACGGCCCTCAGTGGGTTCGAGCCAAAAGCTCTTCACACTGGAATGCTGTCAGCGGCTCTACCAACTGAGGCTGGGAGCCCGCCGTGATGGAAACTATAGGTTGTATTAGGGAAAGAAATCCAGGAATCATTGACCAGAAAAAACACGTCTGTCTTTGACTGAGACTGAGTCAAAAGCTGGGGACTGTTGGCAGGAGGTGTGTCCTCACAGCTCTGACAGACTCAGTCTAATTGGCTAGCAGACGAGGTCAACCCATTCCTGGATGCTATCTCCACCACAACAGAGAACAAAGAGTTCTCTTTGAATCAAGTTCTAACTATAAATGCAACCTATCCAGCTGAGCAAGGAGAAAAGTTTGCTTCTTGGCATCAACTTTTCTCCACAGGCACAATGGCTTGATTTCTGAAAAAATCAAGTGGGAAAGTGGGAATCCCACATTACTTCAATAAGATCTCCAAATACTCTGAAACATTTCTTTCCATACAAATTAAATACTTTTTCCTCACTAATCTGGAGGGCAAAATTGGGTTGGGATTAGCTTATTCTCTTGTGTACTTGCAGTGCTGATATTTGATTTACAACCATTACTGACGATTTGAAGTTACGGCAGCACTGAAAAAGTGGCTTACAATCAATTCTCGCATTTACAACCTTTGTAGCATCCCCACGGTCATGTGATCAAAATTCGGGTGCATGTGTTTATGATGGTGGCACCACGCTGGGGTCATGTGATCACCATTTGTAACCTTTCCAGCTGGCTTGCGACAAGCAAAGTCAAAGGGAGAAAGTGGATTCGCTTAATGATGGTGTGACTCACTTAACAACAAGAAGTACTTTTCTTAACAACCATTGCAAAGAAGGTCATAAAATCAGGCAAGACTCCCTGAACAACTGCTTTGCTTAGCAATGGAAATTCTGGTCCCAATCGCGGTCATAAGTCAAGGTCTACCTATATTGATATATAATCCAATCATCTGATACAGGGACAGACTATTTTGTACCATCCAAGTGTTTGGGATTACAGCCAGAGTTGGTATTCAGCCGGTTCAGATCGATTCGACCAAACCGGTAGCCCACCCACCTTCCCTGACTCTATAGCATCCTATCTAGGCACGTTTTTGAGACCAGGCGCACGCACTGAAGGTGTGTGAGTGAGCAAAGTGCATGTGTGGAAGGTAGGTGCATGCGCAAACCGGGCACGCGCACGCACGAAGCGAGTGTGCGTGCGGGGGCCGAACCAGTAGTAGCGTAATCCGAAACCTCCACTGATTACAGCCTAATTAAGGCTGATGGAAACTGTAATCCAAAACATCAGAATGGCACAAGGATATCTATCCCCATTCAAATTACTCATTTCGCTTAGAGGGGAAAAAAATTATTGCATCCTTTTAACCACAAACAAGGATACAGAAGATTATATTAACTTTATTTTACTTTATTTGATTTAGACGCTGCCCAACTCCAAGAGATGTACGGTGAAACCAACAAAATAAAAACAAAATACAGTAAATTATGAAAGAAACAAAAGGAACTGCAAAACAAGAACTGACAAGAACCGGTGGTGGATTCTGCTCATCACACCCACACACAATCCCACCTTCTTGCTCCAAGGTCTTTAGGGCTTTTCAGAATGCCAACATGGTGGGACACACACAGGTATTCGGGGGCATCTCATTGTTCCTTGTTGGAGGAACATCATCCAAAGTTTCTGGGTCTCTGGCATGCTTGTTCTTTGCCCTGCAGTGTTAACACCTCACTTTTTCCTGTTTTGTTCTTTAGCCTTTATTCTTGGCTTGTTTGCAGTTCTTGGTTGTTGGCTCTCTTCAAACTGTGGCCTGTTAAAGGCCACCTCTAACACTGGCATGGAGATTTCCAAAGATAAACATCCTCTCTGCGAGTCCCTAACCCTCCTTGCTTAGATGTTGAGAATCGAGGAATAACCATGGAGATTGGACAGCCTCAGGATTTGGGCCCACACAGCACAGTCCTAATTCCCACTATTATTTCCAGCTATATTTAGCCTAATGTTTTTCTTAAACCCATCACTATCGAAGTACAATAGAGCAAAATTCAGTGGTAAAATAAAGCTTGGAAGTGACCTTTCTAGGTGAAGAAGAACTTCTAGGAAGATCTCTTGGTCACACAGGCACACCTTTCTGCTTGCTTAGAATGGTTTGCAGCAGGAGTGTCAAACTTGATTTTATTGAGGGCTGCATCAGGGTTGTGTTTGACCTTGGGGGAGGGGAGGGGGCATGACCAAGGTGGGCATGGCCAGCTCGACGTCACTCGTGTTGGGGTCACCTCTGGTGGCCAAGTGCTAAGGCAGGACTTCCCTCAGACTCTCTTTCCCTCCCTCTCATCATAATCTTCTTCCTTCCTTCCTTCCTTCCTTCCCTCCCTCCCTCCCTCCCTTTTCTTCTTTTTCCTTCCATCTTCATTCTCCTTTCTTCTTCCTTCACCTCTTTCCTTATTTTTCCTTCCTTGCTCTCTTCCCATCTTCCCTTCTTTGTCTTTCCTCTTCCCCTTTCTCCTTTCCTATCCCTTCTTGGATGCTCAAATGCAAAAGGGGAAACATTTCTCCTCTGGCTTTGTTTTGCTTTTAGTTTGTTTTGCTAGCCCTCCCTCTGCCAGCAAAAACGGAGTCTGGGTAGCCGTGCACGATCCCCTGGGGCCCCATTTTTGGCCGCGATGGCCTCTTGCAGCCCTCTGCCAGTGAAAACGGAGCTCGGGGGTGGGGGGGTGCGTGCGACCGTCCCGAGCTCCATTTTCACTGGAAGAGGTACTGTGGGTTGGTCCTTTGTTCTAAGCACCCCGTGGACCAGATCCAGTCCACAGGTCTTGAGTTCAACACCCTTGATTTAGAGGCAGAAATACCCGCAAAGCAGGTTAAGTGTGATTTCATTCTATATGTTCACCTTGATTTCGCACATTCATGTGAAATGCAACCCCCAGCAAACCTGTGCAAGAAGAAGCACACGAGGCGAGTTTTAAAACCGGTGAAGGTCAACAAGGAGAGGGAGAAGGAGGAAAAGGAAGGGTGACAACAGCTCAAACAGGAAGCAAAAGGCAGAAGTAATTGAACGCTTCTAGGTCTATTTAGATGCTTGATGAAACTCACTATGAGAACAATCTGTTTTTAATCTTAAGAGGAAATAATGTATACTAAGCCATCTCCTTCAGTTTTTCTAAGGGCTTGAAAAACTGCCATCAAAATATCCAGAAATAGATGTAGAGAAATCTCCTGCTTTGTTATTACAGGTGGATTCTATTTTCATTGAGGAAGACAAAATTTTATAGCTCTACTGGTGTGTGTGTTGGGGGGGGGGGGGGAGACTTTTGCGTCAGACCTGATGGATATTTAATGATGCCTCCTTGGTATTGCCAAGCATAACTGGACGATTAAGACTATATGTACTAACTTGCTTGCCAAGAAACAATTGATATTGTTATTACTATTATTGCTATTAATAATATATTCACAAATGGATCGGATTTCCTTTCACTGTTCTTAAAAGCGAAGAACTTTCTTAAGTTCTAAAATCGTTTTTAAGTTATATATTTTCAAATACTTTGGCCACCTAATGAGAAGGAAGGACTCACTGGAGAAGAGCCTCATGCTTGGAACGATTGAGGGCAAAAGAAGAATGGGACAACAGAGAACGAGGTGGTGGGATGGAGTCACTGAAGCAGTCGGCGTGAGCTTAAATGGACTCCAGAGGATGGCAGAGGACAGGAAGGCCTGGAGGAAAGTTGTCCATGGGGTCACAATGGGTCAGACACGACTTCGCAACTAACAGCAACATTTTCAATACTGACATGCTTAAAAGGAAAAGGAAAGCTAAGGAAAAAATTATTTTTGAGAGATCTACACTAACGGTGGAGTGTATTAGCAAATGTGATATAAAATTAAATTATGGTTATTATCCCATCCCTAAAAGTTCAAAACAAAACAACGTGCAGGCAAACATTATGAACACCAGGAAGGAACAAGGAAATGGAAACAGATTTATGCAACTCAAATTTACTGATGGAGGAACTCACGTTGGCTGTGAAATGCCCCATTGCTTTTAACCATCTGGATTTTTCCTCCCCGTAGGCATATTCTGGGCCCTACTAGAACATCTGGTCTGCTCAGTTTTATTCACTACCTTTATCTGCTTGTAGTTTGCTCTTAACACAGGAGCTTCCACTGAATTTTGGTTTAAAATAGACTTCAAATAAGGATGGAGATGATGAATTATCTAAGAGCTTTGAGAGAATTCAGCACATTTTAAGAAGCTTAATGGAATTATCTCTGGGATTTTATCTCTTATTCCATCTCTAGTCAACTTGAATGTCAGAGATGAAATATCCTTCAGTAATTCCTCTAATGATTTGACAGCTATCATCCAGGCACCCTCTATTTTATTTTATTTTTTTAAAAAATCCTAGCTAACATGGTCATTGTTGAGAATTCTGGGAGTTGAAGTTCACATATCAGGAAGATGCCCTGCTAATGTCTGAATAGCATTCTTTCAACTCTGAAAATTTTAGTAAGAAGGTAAGGCCACACTTGGAATACTGCATTCTGTTTTGGTCGCCACGATGTAAAAAAAGATGTGGAGACTCTAGAAAGAGTGCAGAGAAGAGCAACAAAGATGATTAGGGGAGGACTGGAGGCTAAAACATATGAAGAACGATTGCTGGAATTGGGTATGTCTAGTTTAATGAAAAGAAGGACCAGGGGAGACATGATAGCATGTACCAATATCTCAGAGGCTGCCACAAAGAGGGAGTCAAGCTATTCTCCAAAGCACCTGAGGGCAGGACAAGAAGCAATAGGTAGAAACTGATCAAGGAGAGAAGCAACAGTTAGAACAATTAATCAGTGGAACAATTTGCCTCCAGAAGTTGTAAATGCTTCAACACTGGAAGTTTTTAAGAAGATGCTGGATAACCATTTGTCTGAAGTGGTGTAGGGTTTCCTGCCTAAGCAGGGGGTTGGACTAGAAGACCTCCAAGGTCCCTTCCAACTCTGCTATTCTATTCTATTCTAAAAATTGTTTAATTGGCTTTAATGTTTTTCATTAGTTGTTTATTTGTCTCTCATTTAATTGGGTGACGCACCCAGAGTCACTTATGTGAGATGGGTAGCAGGTAAATTGAACAAATAAAGTAAAACAAAATAAAAACATTGGATATTATAACCTTGAAATGTGGAGTCCCTGGTACTCTCTGAACTTGGTTGTTCGCTTCAGACATTTCATTATCCAGCTAACTTCATTAGTGCATTGATGATGTTACTTACATGGGCGATGAAATGTCTGTCAGCGAACAACCAAGCTCACAGAGCACCAAGGGAATTGAGAGCACCTGAGCTACACATTTTCTCTTCTATTGGGACATCTTGAAAGACATAGCATTTTTATCTGGACTACAAGTACCAATGACCACAAATTAGAGGCAAAGAAGTGAAGATGGTAACAGTACAAGCCAGGTTTTGCTCATTCTTGAGATGATAACCTTGATATTTTTTGCCTGGAATACTCCTGAAAGGGGAAAGAGGTATGGATGAGGCAAAGGGGATGGAAACGAATCACATAAAGCACAACTTGGAGAAGTTCTTGGGAGGAAGTATTTAAAAAGCGGTATAATTTTTTAAAAAATGGAACCCAAAAGTTACATCCTTCTTTGATATTGTTGAACTGCAATCTTTCTGCACCACATTTTTGAATAGCTGTGCGTTTTGTTCTTGAAAAAAAACCCAAACTTCTGCAAGAAAATACAATGACGCTACAATGATGTTGTACAGTAGTGGCCAAAATTGTGGAAACCTTTTGGGGAAAATGTATTTTTGAGGTTTGATGGCTAATAACACCTTTTTTTTTTTTTTGAGTTTCAAGATAATCCTATTCCACTGCTGGAATGGCCTGGGAATAGCCCAAACCTTCACCCAATTGAAAATCTATGGAGCCGACTAAAGAAACTTGTTAATCAGAAGCGACCCAGCAATAAAACCCAGTTAATAGAAGCCATCATTCAATCTTGGTTTCACATTAGAACAGCTGCAGAACTAAAAGACTTGGTTCACTCCATGGGAAGATGTTGTAAGGCCATAACTCATGCTAAAGGTTACCCAACTAAGTATTAACTGATGTGATAATTTATGTATACCTCTTTTTCTATGGTGATAATTTTTGTATATTTCGGTTTTTCTACGTGCTTCACTTTTCTTCTTTATACTGTAACTGCTATTCTAATAGCAAATCCTTCATAAAAGTTATTGCATTACATTCTTGATTAAATTATCTTTCCATTGATATATAATTTTATGGTACTACTCAAAAAAAAAAAGTGATGTTATTAGCTAGTTTTAGAAAATACACTTTTCCCAAAAATGTTTCCACAATTTTGGCCACTACAGCACTTGCACTCAATAAGTTGATAACTTATTGAGTGCATGGGTTGGTCCATCAGAAACTCCCCAGGACTATAGGCTAGCCCAGAGCTTCTCAAAACCTTGGGTGGACTTCAATACCCAGAATTCCCCATCCGGCACTTCCACCGCTTCTCCCCTTCCCTAGATCTCATTTCAAAGGTTGTGATGGAGTTCTCTCTTCAGGACAGTGTTTGTAAACCATGGCCACCTTCACTTGTATGGACTTCAACTTCCAGAGTTCTTGGTGGCTGAGGAATTCTGGGCAATGAAGTCCACACATCTTAAAGTGGCCGTGGTTGAGAAACACTGAGCTAGACTAAGAAAGCGGGTGTATTTGTGTGTTTGGGGGGAAATCTGAAATAGAATAGTGGCCGACCACATCTGTATTAGTGCCAACAAAAAAGGAGCTGACTTTTAACTCAAGGGAGAAAGTATAATTTCTCTTCTACGTATTCCAGAGCCTTAGGAATAAGGCAGATCACGATAAAGACGGACCTCGCAACTATTATCCACTCAACCCATTGCCTTTCAGAAAACCATTTCTTCCCCTTGGAAGGAATCTTACATCCTTAGTCAAAGGCATTGGCGTCTTCTGGTTGGACTCTTTATCAGCTTTGCAGTCCAAAACAAAGAATGCCACCAGATGGTATACCCGTATTCCTGAAAAATTGTTGACTTAAACATTTCCCCCCCACCCCCCAATTTGAATTGCTGTGACTTTTAATACCCACACAGCACATGGTATAATTATCGCAATTTTATAGCTGCCCTAACAGAGAGATCGAGGTGTCAAATGACTTACCCAAAGGTCAGGGAGGAAAGTGGGAATAAAGCTGCAAATAGAAGCTGACTTCCTGTCTTCTGGACAAGCAACCATGAAACCTACTTTCCTGTTGAAGACACCCTACGAAACACGTCCGTTTTCTGTGTCACTAGGTAAGGGAGTAGGTGTTTCAGCAACAGGATGCAACCAATTAATTAAAACATCCATATTAGGATATTCCTGGCGCTGAGGCCAGGCAAAGCTGAAATCAGATTAAGATCTCTGACCAAAAAGAAAAAAAAAATCCTAAACACAGCTTGATATTATTCTGCAACATCTGAACCCTAAATTTTTAGTCATAAGACGAAATCCAGAAGGATCTCTTTAATACTGTCATACTGCAATGGTAATCCAGCCCAGGCTTCTCTGGATAAATGAATTTAGTTTTTACGTCTCCCATGGTGGGGAATGTAATTTATGCTTCCAAAGGATGGTTGGAGGATCCCCCGGGCCTTCAGAAGAAATGAATTTCTGCTACACCACTGGCTCCTTCCTGGCAGAAGTAGAATTATTGCAGCCGACTTCTCCAAGTTGTCATTCCCAAGAAAGGAAGAGCAAAAAATATTAGCTGATCTGCTAAATTCTCATAACCCTGCAGTGCATTACATTCAGTTTGATGGATAGCAACGTCCACAAGGTTAAAATGATATGTACGTGTAGGGAGATAGATTAAAATTATTTGCCAGATGAAAACATCTGGAAAGGGATGAGTAACACAGGGAAAAAAAGGAATTTTGCTCCCCGGGGGGGGGGGGGGTGTTTCCAAAAAACTCAAGATGATGGCTGCGACTGCATGATTGAAACCCCGCCCCCATTTAATGTATCTATCACATGCATGGATCCATCATCCAAGAACAGATTCCAAAGCAAATTTCAGCTGCCTTCACAGTGAATCAAAATGTATCTTTAATAACAACGTTGTAACTTCGTATTAAACTTCTGCAAAAGTCCGTATCCCGTAAAATCGCACCTCTCTTTAGAAGTAACATCAGCACTGGGAAAAGGGGCTAACGACTGTCACTCGCATTTTGACCTACGGTCACATGATCAAAATTAGGGCACTTGCGTGTATTTATTGTATAGTTCAGTGATGGCTAACCTTTTTGCCATCACGTGCCAGACAGGAGGGGCGGGGGAGGTTCGTGCACACGTGTGTCCAAACCCATAATTCTATGCGCCCCGCCCCGCGCATGGTAGTTTTAATGTCATCTGCGTGCAACCCCCCCTCCCCCCTGCTCTTGGCGCATGATGGCCCAGTAGGCCTGTTATTCTTTCTCACCTGGCTTCAGATCCTCTCTATGCATCTGGGAGGGCAAAAACAGCCTTCCCCATCCCCTCAGAGGTCCTCCGGAGACCCAAAACGGCCCATTTTCTAACTTTTGGTTGGACGATTTTTGCTGTCCCCAACCTCCAGAGATTCCTAGAAAGCTGAGCTGGCGTGCCAGGCGGCATGGCTCCGCATGACACTTGTGGCACGCGTGCCATAGGTTCGCCATCACGGGTATAGTTGCAGCATCCCGGGATTATGGGATCACCATGTCTGACCTTCAGAGCCAGCTTTTGACAAGCAAGTTCAATGGGGGAAGCTGGATTTGCGCAATGCCCATGCGATTAATTTAACAGCGTCAACCCTGAAGCTGACCTGACTGACTGTTTTGAGAAAGTGACAAACTTCTAGCTTTAATTAGGTGAAAACTACGGGAACCTGTAGAGTCGGTTTTCACCAGATATGTGCCAATATGATATATCCAATAAAGCTATTCTTTGAGAAATCTACCTGCCTGTTTTTTTTAAAAAAAATTTATTATTATAACATAAAATGACATTACAAGACCTACAACATGTATACACACACACACACACACACATATACCCTCTTAACAACTATTTCGTGATGGTCTTCTGGTATTTACATTGTCTCCCTCCTTTATATTATTCCAGTTTCTTCTTGTCCTCTCTCTTTTAAATACAGTGTATTTATTAAGACCCCAATTAACTTTATATTTTCTATACACTGACATATTCATTCTTTCCTTTTTTACATTTCACCCCTCTTTTTCTTCTCCGTTATTCCTATTCTCCAATCACTTATACCTGTGATGGCGAACCTATGGCACGGGTGCCACAGGTGGCACACGGAGCCATATCTGTGGGCACACGAGCGTTGCCCTACCTCAGTCCAGCACGCATGTGTGTGCTGGCCAGCTGATTTTCAGGCCTTCCGGGCCCACTGGAAGTCGGGAAACGGGCTGTTTCCAGGCCTCCGGTGGGGGGGAGGCTATTTTCGCCTTCCCCAGGCTCCTAGAAAGGCTCTGGAGCCTGGGGAGGGCAACACCGGACCATCACGTGCCAAAAGCGGGTGGAAAGCGGGAGGGTCATGCGTGCATGCATGGGGGGGGACGGGGTGCATTGAATTATGGGTGTGGGCACACGCATATGCAATCTTCCCCTCACTACCCCCACTTTTGGCACGCAATGGCAAAAAGGTTAGCCATCACTAACTGATACCATTTGTGCCAGATTATATAATATTCTGTATCCTCTTTTTCTTTAAGCTCTTTTGTTAAATTACCAATCTCGGCGCACTAAGATTTTTTTTATCAACTCTTCTTCTGTTGGTATATTTTCTTTTTTTCCAATTTTGTGCATATACTATATGGGCATTTGGTATAATATGTAAGATCAAACATTTTATTTTCTTGGTATATTTTTCCGTAAATATCCCTAATAAGAATGCCTCTGGTTTTCCGGTCATAGGTTGTTCTATTATTTTCTCTAGCCATTCTTTAATTTTAGCCCAGAAATTCTTTGCAGCTGGACAAGTCCACCCAAGGTGGTAATATGTTCTGTAGCTCATTACATTTCCAACACAGTGGAGTTGTGTTTTCTATGGGTCTATTACTTGGAACCCTGACAAATAGCTGCGGTGATTCGCTTAACAACTATGGCAAAAAATGTAAAAGCGTGCATAACTTACTTAACAATTGCCTCACTTAGCAACAGAAATTATAGTTTCGATTGTGTTCATAATGTCAAGGACTACCTGGATTGTTGCCACAAAAATCTACTCAGGCCCTCCATGAACTCCCAGAGCAGAGCTCAACTCTAGGATATATTTATTTATTTAATCATTTATTAATTTATTTATTTTGTCAAACATGTACAAGTTAACAGGTATAAGTATAAACATGGACATGAGCATATGCAATTCAAGGTGTTGGTCACCACCTTTAAAGCGCTCCATGGCATAGGACCAGGGTATCTACGGGACCACCTTCTGCCACCGACAGCCTCCCACCGACCAGTTCGCTCCCACAGAGAGGGATTCCTCAGGGTGCCGTCGGCCAAGTTATGTCGGCTGGCAACACCCAGGAGGGGAGCCTTCTCTGTCGGAGCTCTTGCCCTTTGGAATGAATTGCCCCCGGACATTCGTAAAATCTCTGACCTCCGGGTCTTCCGATGTGCCCTCAAGACCCTACTGTTCCGACAGGCGGGGCTGTTTAACTGAATGATTTTAAATTGGAGTTTTAATTTTGGGGTTTTAAAATTCGGCCAAAACTATTTAATGATTTTAATTAATTTTAACTATGATATCTGTATATTTATATTTTTAAACTGGCTGTATACCGCCCCGAGCCCTTCGGGAGAAGGGCCCTATATAAATATAAATATAAATATAAATATAAATATAAATATAAATATAAATATAAATATAAATATAATAATAATAATAACAACAACTATTATTATATGAAATGAGTACAGATAAATGGGGACAGTAGGACAGGGACGGTAGGTACACTGGTGCGCTTATGCACGTCCCCTTTATAGAACTCTTAGGAATGGGTGAGGTCCACAGTAGACAGTTTAAGGTTGAAGCTGTGAGGGTTTGAGGACGTAACAACCAAATCGGGTAGTGCATTCCAGGCGTTGACCACTCTGTTGCTGAAGTCGTATTTTCTGCAATTTAGTTTGGAGCAGTTTACCCTGAGTTTGTATTTATTCTTTGCCCATGTATGATTGAGGTTCAAGCTGAAGAAGTTGTGACAGGTAGGACGTTGTAGCAGACAACTTTGTATACTATGCTTAGGTCAGACCGTTCAAGGTTGTCCAAGCCCAAAATTTCAAGCCTGGTGGCATAAGGGATTCTATTGTGAACAGAGGAATGGAGGACTCTGCTTGTAAAATACCTCTGGACCCGCTCAATTGTATTAGTGTCGGATATACAGTGTGGATTCCAGGCAGATGAGCTGTATTCGAGAATTGGTCTGGCAAAGGTTTTGTATGCCCTAGTTAGCAAGAAGAAGCTTTGCAAAATTAGGTTAACAACTCATAATGCCTTTTTGGCAATGCTGTTACAGTGAGCTCCGAGGCTGTCAGGTCCTTGTCAGAGTGAGGGTCTCTTTTTTTGCTCACCCTACCTGGTACTTTGTTTTGCTCACCGCCTTCATCTTAGGCCATTTGATGCCAATATTACATTTGGCATACTAAGTCTTGCCATTGTGGCTGTATCCATCATTTAGCAGCAGATAAAATGCAAAACTCTGAAACGATATGGAAACACAACGCAGGCCAATCTGAAGCGTATCGACAGGGGTCTCCTCTGAGGGGTGTCCAAAAACACGGAACGGTAGCCACAACTAATGTCTGTAAAATCAATTTATGTAAGATTTATTTAATTTATTTAAGAGCTGAAGAATTTATTTATGTAAGAGCTGAAAAAGCTTTTTGGATGAGAAGCAAAATGTCTTCAAAGGAAAAAAATCCCCAGAAAGTCCAGTTGCCTCTTGGGAAAGCACCTTTGGGTCAATTTATGTATGCATCCCTCTATGTAAAAAGGGAGAAGGATTTGATTGTGTACAGATAGTCCTCGACTTATAACAGTTCACTTAGTGACTATTCAAAGTTATAATGGCACCGAAGAAAGTGACTTAATGATCATTTTTCAGACTTGTGACTGTTGGCAGCATCCCCATGGTCTTGTGATTTACATTTGGATGCTGGGCAACTGACTCACATTTATGATGCATTGCAGTGTCCCAGGGTCATGTGATTCCCTTTTGCAACCTTCTTGACAAGCAAAATCAATGAGGAATCATTTAGCGAACATGTTACTAATTTAACAACCGCACTTAAGAAATGTGGCAAGAAAAGTCGTGAAACGGGGGCGAAACTTAACAGATTTTTCACTTACCAACATAAATTTTGGGCTCCACTGTGGTCATAAGTTGAGGACGACCTGTAGTTGTAGGCATCATTTTGACTTTTTGGACACCAATGGTGTTAAGAATGCTAGCATGGGAAGGGGCTGTATGTAGGAATTTGTTGAACCTTTGACTCTGGCAGGAGGCATTTTCAGGAGCTTTGGATTCCTATCCAAATTTTCTTGGAGAGGGAGGAAGTCCAGTTCCCACATTTACCATCTCCAGCCTGGGTTAAACCCATGCTCAGGTGGCCAGTGCCTTCCATGGGCATCAACATGTAGAAGTTTGGATTGTTACAATGGTACCACTGCTTAGCCAGGGCAGTCTAGGACAGAGGTCATCAACCTTTTCAACCGGAGCTGCATGCGGCTCTTTGGGTCCTCTGCTGTGGCTCCCTATCAGGTGATCCCACCATTGGCTGGCTCCACCCCTCACCCTCCCATCCCAGTCACTCTTCGCCTGGCCTGAGAAGGTAAGGGTGACGGCAGGAGATGGAGAAGCGGCCAGTGCAGAGACAGTGAGATACAGAGAGAAGGAGAGAGAGAGACACACACACACACACAGAGAGGGAGAGAGGGTGGGGGGAGAGAGATATGTCAAAAGGATTTTGTGGCTCCCGGTGTTTTTTAACAACTGGTTCTCTGACCTAATGACCAGCTGGGTAGGCATGGCTATGGGGTCATGTGACTGGTGGAAGTGAGTGACATCGAGTTGGCCACGCCCACCTGGTTGTGTGGCTCCCAGTGTTTTCTTTTCTGTGGGAAACAGTCCAAATGGCTCTTTGAGTACTTAAGGTTGCAGACCCCTGGTCTAGGACAAGATTTCAACAAGACCCTTGACTACTTTCAGTCTGTTTATTAGAACATTTTTTTTTATAGCTGCCCTGCTCAGACAGCAATGCATTCAAAAAATTATCCAACAAAAATGCAACGAGAAGTTAACACACCACCATTAAAACCAACAAAACCAATTAAAAGGTAATTAGAACTAAAATGCAAAATCTGCTGTTCATGAGCTGGTCAAGGGCCAAGACTTAACTGCTTTTCTGAAGGCCTACAGCAAACAGATCACAACTACCCCCGAGCAATAAAACTGAAAACGAAGCAAATTGAACCCTGCTTACTTATAACCCGTTCAGAAAATGTGCTTTTTCCAAACTCATATGCTCAACCTCTTTGTGTATTTCTCATGTTAAACAATGCTATTTGAAATTCTACAGTGGCAGAATAAATGAGGGAATTCACAGTAGTCCCTCTATGGATTGCATTCTGAAGCCTTAAGTGTTAGAAATTTCACCGAGGCCAAGCGTTGAAAGTATGAAAAACCACCATCACCCCAAAGCTGAAATCTGCACCCAATCGGACATCTTGACATTCAAGAAATTAACACACGCGCACACACCCCAGCCAAGACATACTTTCATACACCAAGAGCTGTTAAAAATAACAAGAGGTATTTCGCTTCAGCCATCTCAGTTTTTGCACAATGACAGCAATCGGATCTTTGTGGGTGGATTTGGAAACCCACACGGAAAGGATGAGCTGGTCAGGACTCAGCAGATCAAGAATAGGATAGTAATCTTAATATTACTGAGGTATAGAGCATCTGGCATTGCCAATGCAGTAAAAAAAAAAAGAAAAATCCTTAGCCATCTGCCCAAATTGATTCCGAGGATAAAAAAAATCAGATCCAAGGAAAAGCGAGCTCCAAAACTGGTGTGCTATTGTGTTTTCCTCCTAGGATACCCAACTTTTTTTAAAAAAAATAATGTAAGTCCTTGACTTACAACTGGTTGATGTTACCAAGGTCCTCCTCAAAGTTACTCTCTACCCAGTTTCAAGGCTCTAATGGCTACTCCTTTCCCCTGGGGTCACAGGATTGCATTTTGGACAATTGGGAATGGCCCAAATTTATGGCTGTTTGCAGTGCCCCATTCTCACACGACTGATTTTTGGAAGTTTTTGCAGGAAACAAGCCTTTACAGTACTTTGGGTTTCCGGTTTAAAAAATGCCCATTGGGTATAACTGGTTCATGTAATGGTCACACTTGCTTAATGACCAGAGTGTTCATTTTATGACCACCGCAAAAAAAGGTTATACAATTGGGCACATTCACATGGTGACCTGCTGTACAATCACCACAATTTGTGATTATAGTCTGGGCCCAATGATAAATTGAGAACCTTGTCTATTAAACTGTGGGTTCAAAAGGCTGCTATGTGGGTTTCAGGCATGGACTCAGATTATGGTATCCCAAGTTAGATAAAGAAGAGAAAATCATAATTGTGTATCTATTATTTCCTCTCTTTTGATTCACACATTTTTTTTATCATAGGCACGTACGAAATAACTTTGACAAATCTGTGTGGGAAAGTTAAGTGAAAGTCAAACCAATGGTGGAATTCAAATTTTTTTTACTACCGGTTCTGTGGGCGTGGCTTGGTGGGCGTGGCAGAAGGATACTGTAAAATATCTATTCCCACCCCACTCCAGGGGAAAGATACTGCAAAATCTCCATTCCCACCCCACTCTGAGGCCAGCCAGAGGTGCTATTTGCTGGTTCTCTGAATACTCAAAATTTCCGCTACCAGTTCTCTGAAATGTTCAAAATTTCCGCCACCGGTTCTCCAGAACCTGTCAGAACCTGCTGGATTTCACCTCTGGCGCAAGATATAAGACACATCATAGTAACCGAAGTCCTGTGCCATGCTGTTCTTCCTGCAGGATTTGACTTTGTCCACAGATGCCCCTGCTTAACCCCAAGTACATAGGATGAACTACATAAATGATCATCCGGCATCGTGATTAAACGTACAAGAAACAGCTCACTCAATGCATGCCTGCAAACCTCTTGCAATGCCAACTGGCTCATTTCCTTTATATGGTAAACCAGTTGTGTTCTCAAGGCCAGCTGTTAGAATGGCAGCCCTTCCCGAACTCCGTATCTTCCAATGCAGATTCTGAATAATAGGATGATCGTGAGATAGGACAGAAACAACAGAGTTTCACTGACACATTTAGCGCTGCCCTGTTGACTTTTCTGACCATACCCAAGGACACTCCTGTATGGACTATGGCAAGACCCTAGTCTTAACCACTATGGCTCAGCAAGCACCTCCCGTGCCACTCTTTGGTGGTACTGATTGGACTGGAGCCACCAATTCCCAGGACTTTCCATTTGTAGTCGACTGAACTGCCCCAGCAATAACCTACATGAGATATAGGAGTCAACTTACAACCACAATTGAGCCAGTGGTGGGTTTCAATTTTTTTGACTACCAGTTTTGTGGGCGTGGCATGGCTTGGTGGGAGTGGCAGGGGAAAGATACTGTAAAATCTCCATTCCTTCCCCAATCCAGGGGAAGGTTACTGCAAAATCCCTATTCCCTCCCAATCAGCTAGGACTTGGGAGGCAGAGAATAGATGGAGGCGGGACCAGTCAGAATTTTTTACTATTGGTTCTCCGTTAGATAAAGAAGAGTAAATCATAATTGTGTTTCTGTTATTCCTTCTCTTTTGATTCACGCATATTTTTTTTTTTATCACAAGCACCTACGAAGGAACTTTGACAAATCTGTGTGTGAAAGTTAAATAAAAGTCAAACTAGGAGTTGGAATTGGTGGAGCCTTAGTGGCACAGCAGCTTAAAATGGTGTTACACCAGCTGCCTGCAATTACTGCAAGTTCAAATCTCACCAGGCTCAAGGTTGACTCAGCCCTTCCATCCTTCCAAGGTAGGTAAAATGAGGACCCGGATTGTGGGGGCAATAAGCTGACTTTATATAAAAAAGAACACCGTTTGGGGGGGGGGCGAAAGCCCTACTAATCAGGTATATACAAAAGCATGAAGGCAACTGCTTAATGCATTGTAAGCCGCTCTGAGTCTCCAGAGAAGGGCGGCATATAAATTAAATTTAAAAAATAATATTTTTTTTTACTACCGGTTCTGTGGGTGTGGCTAGGTAAGGATACTACAAAATCTCCATTCCCACCCACTCCAGGGGAAGGATACTGCAAAATTCCCATTCCCTCCCCACCCTCGGGTCAGACAGAGGTTGCTGGTTCTCCGAACTACTCAAAATTTCTACCAGTTCTCAATTGAGCCCAGGATTTCTATTGCGGTTGTTAAGTGAGCTTTGCCTCATTTTATTGTTTTCTTGCCACAGTGGTTAAGTAAATCACTTGTTAAAGTGAATCATTTGGTCATTAAGCGAATCTGACTCTCCCCCCCCCCCCTTATGGCAAGAGAGGTCGTAAAATAGGGCAAAACTCACTCAACAACTGTCTCACTTAGCCACATAAATTTGGGGTTGAATTGTCGTCCTAAATCAAGGGCTACCTGTGTTTCCAAGTCCAGTCTGACTTTGGGTGCAAAGTGGGACAAAAGTGATTTTTTTCCTTGGGATTCTTCTCCGATGTCAGTGTAAGGAAGTTACGTTTTCCTGAAAGCTGCAAATGTGACTTAATCAGGCTTTCACAAATACAGAACATCTGAGCCCTACGATGCAAGCTTTTTAAAACTGTTTACGGTGTTTCTTTTAAAAAAAGGAATTGAAATGATAATCACTACAAAGGCTTCCTCCCCCCCACCCTCCAAAAAATAGATGACAATTGGTGCGTGGGTGGCCTACAAATAGGAGTGTCTGACTGCCAAGATGTTGGGAGATGCGATGTCCTTCTGTTTGCAGGCCTCCAACGTGGGACTTCTTACTTAGTGGAGAAATCAAAAGCAGATTTGCTCTCAGTAAGAAGTCTAGTGCCTTATTTTTTTTTAATTTTTCTTTTAACATACCAGCGAATAGCATGTGTTCATTCCTACGGGAACAAATAAAAAGGATGTTTTAAGGAACATCACTGCCCCAGCACAGATATGAGATTAACCCTTTCCCTGCCATTCGTGAACTCGGTCATTGAGATCCAACTATTATTTTGGTTTGTTTGTTCCTGTTTCTTTAACACAAGTTGCTATGCGATGTTCAGCCAGGAGGATGGCTCAATTTTTCCAGGAAAACATCACAATGGATGTCTTTGATGAAGCTGCTCACCAAACTCTTGAAGATTTTGGGCAAAAGCCTTCCAGAAAAATGAAGCCCACTCTGATACATCAGGGGTAGGTGCAGTGATGAAATCCAAATTTTTTTACTACCGGTTTGGTGGGCGTGGCTTGGTGAGCGTGGCACGGGAAAGATACTGCAAAATCTCCATTCCCACTCCATCCCATGGGAAGGATACTGCAAAATCCCCATTCCCTCCCCACTCCTGGGGAAAGGATATTGCAAAATCTCCATTCCTACCCCACTCTGGGGCCAGCCAGAAGTGATATTTGCCAGTTCTCCGAACTGCTCAAAATTTCCACTACCAGTTCTCTAGAACCTGTCAGAAACTGCTGGATTTCACCCTGGGGTGGGTGGGTTACAAAATTCACAATGGTGAGTGCAAGGACATGATCACAACGATTTGGTTTCTTTTTATGTGTCACAACTATTTGATTTCTTTCCACAGGCACCACTGGCCCCAATATATTTCCAGTATTTCACGATTCCATAAGTAGCTTTGGTGAGGCCATCAAGGGCCTTATTTTTACTGATAAGGAGACATTTCCCAACAGTGAGAAAAATTAACCAGTGGAAAAAGCTTGCCTCCAGAAGTTGTGGTTGCTTCATCACTGGAGGCTTTAAGAAGAGAGTGGAGAGCCACTTGTCCGAAATGTTATAAGGTCTCCTTGCTTCAGCAAAGGGTCGGATTAGAAGACCTCCGACCTCCTTTTCAACTCTTATTATTCTGTATTTATTTTTTTAAGTATTCTTTTCTTGTTTTAAGATCCTATTTAAAAGCAGGATTGGAAGTAAATTCCACCAATTTATTATTTGATAATAAACACAGGTAGTCCTCAAATTATGACCACAATGGAGCCCAAAAGTTATGTTGCTAAGTGAAACATTTGTTAAGTGATTTTGCCCCCCTTTACGACTTTTGTGGCCACAGTTGTTAAGTGAATCATTGCATTTGTTACATTTGTAACATGGTTGTTAAGTGAATCTGAATTTCCCAATGGTTTTGCTTGTCAGAAGGTTGCAAAAGCTGACCCCGGGACCCTGCAGCCGTCATAAATATGAACCAGTTGTCAACCAGTTGTGACCATGGGGATGCTGCAACGGTCGTAAGTGTGAAAACGGTCATAAGTCACTCTTGTAACTTTGAACAGTCACTAAATGAACTGTTGTAACTCAAGGATCACCTGTACCTACTTTTGTTCTGCATTCTGAACTGTTACTTGATATTCCTAGTAATAGGAATATTCCTATTAAGAAGCAGATGCTTGTGACTTTTGCGGGATCGATATTCAAACTCCCATATAGCTGAATGTAGAAAGCAATGATAACAATTTGCCAGTGGAAGGCCAGGCTTAAAAGTTCTGCCCACACAGTACCAGGAAACCGTCATCAGTGGGGTGTATCCAAGGTCTTAGATACTTCACAAGACTCAAGGAGACCACAAGAGGATGGGGCAATTTTGCTAGTCCTTTCTAGATCGGGATTTCAATCCGTGGGACGGCTTATCTCTGGAGAAGATTGACGGCTTTTCAAGAAGAGATAGGATAACCATTTGTCTGGAATGGTATAAGTTCTCCTGATCAAGCAGATGATTGGACTTAGAAGACCTCCAAGGTCCCTTCCAACCTCATTTATTCTACGTTCTGTGTTCTACTGGTAAGCAACATGGTTTATAACATTGTATGCAATAGGAAAGGGGACATTTGAGGGATCAAGGACCTCAAATTTCCAGAAAACCATCTGGTGATGTTGGAACACTACTGAGGTATAAGAAAACAACTGAATTTTCTCTCTCTTCCTGTTGATTTTGAAGAATATTAAGGCTTAAATTACTCTCATTATTACTCTTAGGATTCCTGTTTTTCCCAATTACAGAAATGGCTGTTTGGGGATTGATTCGCACCTGGCTTTTGAGGAATGAGGATCAGGAGGAGGTCAATACATTTGCATCTATCACTTGCATTCGACCACGTGTCCTCCAAACTTGGGTGTAGAGGGACGTATGGGGTCTCGGGTGGATATTCCTATTAAACAACGTCATTATTAATTGTGGAAGTTGTGTGTGAGATACTACTTAGGTGACCTATCGTAATGGGGAAAATGCTGAACGCCTTGGCTCGGAAGAACATGAGTCAATGTGAGGTCAACCTTCATTTGCATTTCCAACGGGAGATTTTTATCACGGAATTTCTGAGATGCAAAATATGTCATTATGGTATTGCTTATTTTTCTCTCCGCGTCTCAGGGAATAAGTAGGCTTACATAATGATAATAATTCATTTTATGACAGTCTCGCTTCAAGACTGTGGTTCTAGCAGCGCTAAGCAAACGTCATCTTTAAAACCAACTGGTGAGGTGACTGTAAAAGCTTTTTTTTTATACTGATTCATAACAACCCCAAACAGACACCCATATACAAATGGAAGCTGTGGTTTTCTCCTACTCCAGGTTCTTCCGAGATTGGGGCTGATAAAGTGTCTAAACACAAAGACACTATGAGGGCTTTGTGACTTCTCACAAACAACGCATATTGCGGTGGGTTTCACATAATTTTATCACCAGTTCGCTACACCAAAAATGTGCTCTTTGCTCGTGTGCAGGGCTTGCATGCATGCATGCATGAGGCTTAGAAAACGTGATGTTGTGACCCAGGCCCAAGTAGGTAGTATTAGACGCAAACAGTTCCAAAACAAACAGACTTTATTAGAACAGCTGAGAATTAACTCATTCTCAGCGTGATCCAAACTAAATCAAAACAAACTCTTCATAACACAAATTCTTCAGTCTAATCACCAACCTTGGTATAATTAGGCAGACTGCCAAAGGCTTCTCTGGGCAAAAATTCAAAAGCAGAAGACGCTGACAAGAGTTAAGTGCAGCAAGACTATTGTTTTCCGACAAAGAGCCCAAGAGCCATTGCTGGCTTTTTAAGCCTTATGGGAGGGGCCAATCATCTCTTGGCCCTAGTCCCGAGTCGTCCTCTTTGCTTTAGCTGCTCTTGCCTTCTGGCAGCTCTTCTCATACGTGCACTAGGAACAGGCTCCTCCTGTTCCTCTACCTCGCTACTGTGAGCCTCTGGAGGCTCTGGAGTCCACACATCACTTCCCGATGGCCCTCATTCGGGCCTTCTCCAGCCTGCAGGACTGGCCCATGTTCTTCTTCAGCCACATCGCTGTTCAATTCCGATGCCAGCTCCGCAGGCTGTTGGCGGACCACAACACATGGCTAAATAGGATGGCATAGCGCTGGGGCGAGGGGGGGAGTGGACCCACCCGTAGGTTGTCACTACCAGTTCATTCAAACCGGTCTGAACCGACTGAATACCGCCACTGCTTATGGTGCTTCTCATTAGTTTCTTTTTTCCAGTCTCTTCCTTCAACTTTCATTTGCCCCCAAATCTCTGTTTATAAAACTACTTCCTTGGACTCTCTGGGGGCAATAATGTCTACGGAGATTCTCAATCGTGCCGGTTGTCCTTTTTCCAAAAGCAATTGGGCTTTCCTTTCCAAGAACCTGAAGGAGGTTCTTGGATGACAAGCAAAAGTTTTGAAAGGAAAAAAAACCAAAAAGAAATCCAATTGCCTTTTAGAAAGAGTACTTTTGGGACGAGCTCAATAATGTGAAAATGGCGGCCATAATGGCGCGAGGCCCAGAAAAAAACAGATGGAGCTTTGAGTGCACCACCATGGTCACCTTCTTGACTACCTCCTCCAAATACACCTGGACTCTCCAATAGCTGCTCTTCAGGGCCAAAATATACTGTAACAGGTTCTACACAGACCCAACAAGGTGAGAGATTTACACAAACCTCACTCCATCTTGCTCCTCTCAGGTTCTGAGCAGTTATAGTAATGCAATGACCTAATGAAGTGATTTTATATTTTGTACAACAATGTTTGAGACTAGTCCTTGACGTACGACCACAATTGAGCCCATCATTTTATGTTGCTAAGTAAACATCTGTTAAGCAAGTTTGGCCCATTTTACAACTTTTCTTGCCGCAGTGGTTAAATGAATCCACTGCTGTCGTTAAGTGAGTAACACGGCTGTAAAGTGAATCTGGCTTCCCCATTGACTTTGCTGGTCAGAAGGTCTCAAAAGGGGATCACATGACATGCCCCCCCTCCCCGGGACATTGCAACCATCATAAGTATGAACCAGTTTCCAAGCATCTGGATGCGACCACGGGGGTGTTGCAACAGTCGTAAGTGTGAAGAACGGTCATAAATCACTTTTTTCAGTGCCGTTGTAACTTTGAACGGTCACTAAATGAACTGTTGTAAGTCGGGGACTTCCTGCACGTTGCTTTATGTGTGCCCCATTGATGCAAATGGCGATGCTGTACACCCAAGGGTGCATGGACATGTTTTTAGCTTATCTGCTGTTAATTGAGCAGGCTCAGTACAACAGTGTTAGCAATTTGCATCACAGACTTGAATGAGGCAGAAAAATCTTCAACTGTATTAGGAGCCCCCATCACAAGATCCGGGCATCTGTTTTAAACTGTTTCTCAGGTTTTGGATTAACGGATATCCATAGCTTTCAGCAAAATTTGACAGATATACATGCTAAAAATCAGTTAAAGCTGTGGAAAGAGCTAGATAAAAGAAGAAAAAATGAAATGGATATTAAAAAGTTAGAAGGATGAGCTGTAAAGAGACATGTGGTAGTGTCATACCATCTTTGGGTAGAGACTGTTTCAGGATTTTGTGTAATTTCATTGTATTTCTTGTCCTTGGCTTTTAGGTTGGGTCTTGGGCCATGAATAAAATATGGAAATATCCATGTGAACAGTTCTAGTCCTTTTAATTTGATTTTATCTGATCAGTCTGAAATTTCACCCAAAGTACATCATGAAACCAAACTGTCATTAAAATAAAACAATCCAGGGATTCGTAACAGTAGGCCTTTCTTTATGATAATGCAGTAGACTGGGATGGACTGGAATCACTGATATGTTGGGTAACCATGGTTGGACATGAGTGAGTGGAAATTTTAAATGAGCTAAAGGGAAGCTAAGAAAATGTTGAAAGACACAAAAGCTGCAAGAGCAAGATTTCCTCTGGAGCAGAAGGTGAGACATTCCACTCAGTTGGATGCAATCAACAAGGAACTATGTGTGAAAGGAGGAAAGGTTACAAGGACAGATTTCTCACCACAGGAGACAGAGGTTCTCCTCCCCAAAATCCTTCTGGGGTGTAACAAGACTGGCATTTTCCCAGATATAAAGGACAGCCAAGGACATGAAATATTTGGAACAGACCAACCCTAGAGAGAGTCCTCTTCCCTCTCCCCCTAAAACTTTATAGACATATTGTAGAAAGTTAGCACCCGCCCCTCTTAGAAGAATGAAATAATTTTGGGAAATATTAAAAAGGCAGAATATTTTATTTTCTCTAAAGGAGAAACATGTTTCTAAAGACAGAAACTCAGAGCTTCAGCTCCCTGCCCCCAGCAGATATTTGGTGCCCGTGGAGAAGGAGTGGGCCAGCCTATCTACAAAACAAAAGACTTTCAACTCCAAGATGATGGGATTATCCTTCAGGGCAAAACCATTCAGCCATAATAGAAATTGCACAACCAAGCCCATTCATTGCATCAGCCCAAGGTTCAACCAAACTTGATTCAGACAAACCTGACTCCACATGGCCCCAGGGGAGTCTAACTACAGCCAACAGAATACATGCTCTTACCACAGGAACAGGAAGCTCAAGGGCAAGGCCCAAGAGAGGATATAAATAAACCTCACTCTCCACTCCATGTGGTCAGCAACCCAGAATCAAACGTGTTTGGTGGTTCTTCATCATTAAACCATCTTTCCAATCAGCCTCCATGCTTCAGTGTCTTTCTCCCCACTTGGAACTGAACCAGATGGATATTTCTTCCAATAGTATGTTGAGAGGACTACATCAATCATGCATTAAAAATCAAATATTATCATTTCCCATCCCCTTTGTAACACAAACATTGTTATAGGATACTTGGTGCTTCCATCCTCTTTGTAGCTGTGGTCCAAATCAGCAAGTACAAGATTAAGATACCAACATCTACAAGAACAGAAAGGAGCTTTCTCAGGAGCAGGAGCCCACTCAAAATGGAGCCCAGATGGTATGAGTGAACTCTCCCTAATGGTCCCTGCTTAACCCTTTTTTAAAAATCAAAGAAGATTGTTCAGATTGTTCCCCCACCCCAATTAATTTTCCCCTTTTGGCTACTTTTACTTACTCACGCATACACAGTACACCTTGCTCACTCACAAGCCTCTGAAGAACTTCAATGCAGCAGCCAAGAATGGAGTAACACTTTGCAATGCTGAAATCCTGATCTGAAATCAAACAACTAGACAATACTGTTTGTCAAGTTTCAGATACACGGTGGGAGTCTGTTGGGGGCAAATTGTATCTTAATGATACAGAACCATTTTCATTTAAATTACAATTGGGCATTAACTATGGTCCTATGTCCTTTATGGTAGAAGTGTCTCTAAAATGCAAGTGAGTTTTCCCTATTCAAATATGAGAGAAAGAGGGAGGGAGGGAGAGGGGGGAGAGAGGGGGGGAGGAGAGGGGGAAGGAGAGAGAGAGAGAGAGAGGGAGAGGGAGGGAGGGAGAGGGAGAAATGAAAATGTATTTTTAACATAATTGTAGAATTATTCATAGAATTATTACAAAATATAAAATATCCCATGCTTCCTCTGATTTGGAGGCAATCTAATTGACACCCATTAAAAGAGTAATAGGTACACCTATTTAAACATAAGCACCTTGAGCAAAAAGCATTTACTTCCAGAAGTGAATGCATTAAGATTGCACTTGGATGGACTTGCACAGTTTCTTTACATCGAATTCATTGAATCGCGTGTGCATTTCATGCTTTATGTTCCACAGAGTACTTAATGTTCCAGCAGTTATATCCTTCCCTCCGAACAAAATAGGATTTTTCAGTCATTTCCTGCGTACTGGAATTGAGCCTAGATTGAAGTGATAGAGGCTGTATGCAACAGGGAATTGGTTGAAATGGTCCAGCTCATTTTCCATCTGTATTGCTGAACAGAAATTCTCAGCCATACAAAGAGAATGAGTTTTTAACAAACGGCCCCAAACTTGAGAGGTATTACTTTAAAGGATATAATTTATGGAAGAGCTTCAAACTGCATAGGAACCTATTTAATAATATGTATGCACATTATACATTCCCAGTCAGGAGTGGGCTGCTCGGGGTTTGCAGGGGTTTGGGAGAACCTCTAACTAAGATTCTTTGCAGTTCGGAGAACCCCCAAATCCCACTCCTGGCTGGCCCCGCCCACCCCTCCCCTCCCAGGAGTTCCCATGTGGCCTGTTTTGGATGCAGGTAAGTGCAGTGCGTGCACGGAGGCTCGGGAAGGGCAAAAAATGGGCCTACTGGAAGTTCGGGAACTCTGGCCTCCAGAGGGCCTCCGGAGCCTGGGGAGGTTGTTTTCACCCTCCCGGAGGCTCAAGGAAAGCCTCTGGAGCCCAGGGAGAGCAAAAGCACCCCCCTCCCCACCCGGTGCAGGAGGTTGACCAGGCCACGCCTACCCAGCAAGCGGGAAGATAACCCCTTGCTAAAATTTTGAAGCCCACCCCGTTCCCAGTGCATTAATTTCAAGTAAGCACATTCTGGAATGTCCATTTCAGCATGAAGTAACATTGTTTTATATGGATATGAACGATGCAAGTCCTCAGGTATATACTGGGGTGTGTATCAAAATACCCAATTCTTTTTTTGAACTCTGAAAAACCTGCACTCCCCTGTTTATAAGCTCAAGCCCAAACTACCAAGCTGTATTAATAAATGCATTATATACTTTTTGATGCTTGCTAAAACCTAGCATCTGTTTATTTTCTAATCTGGAAGTAAGATGGATAGAAGTGTGTGTTTGTTTTTTAAAGCAGAATTTTCTTGCATAGCTTGGCTATTTGTATAAACCACCTCTGATTTCGTACTCACAGTGACATTCACATTAATAATAAAGGAAATAAATAATAAAAGGAAATCAGATCAACCAATCAGTTTCAGCCAGTGACCTGTTAGCTTTCAGCTTCTAAGTGAAGCTTGATAATTGCACTGAAAACTCAACTGCTAATAAATCTAAACCATTTCATTCTAACATTGTGAAGCTTGTAATACTAAGAGAAGCAGGCAATAACAACAGGCACACTAGAAGCCATACTGACTGACATCAGGGGAACTGCACAAATTACACAGGATGTCACTTGTACAATGATGTCACGACATCAATTGTCTCTCTTTCCCACACCAACACCCATGAAGGTATCCAACAAGAATCCAAGTTTGGAATAAATAAAATATGGTATGTATAATAGCTCCACACTAGTTTTGTAGACAGGAAAGAACACTTTTGATTTTATTTTTGATAGCTGGAGTTATCTTGAACAGATCCAAGACTTGACCCAAAGATGCCTTTTCATCCAAGAAGCTACTCAGCTTCAACTTCAGAAGCTGCTTGGATAAGAAGCGAAATGTCTTCAAAGAAAAACCAGAAAGTCCAGTTGCATCTTGAAAAAAATACCTTTGGGACAACCATGATCTGGATGACTGAGAATCTCCCGAGAGACCCAAGACTTGTATTTCTAAATTTGTTTTTTAAAGCATGCTGATAAAACAGGAAAATACTTTTTATTGGATGTGACGTGAGCAAAGATCAATGAACAGACCAGAAATTAGTTCTGAAATCCAAGTGTCTGCTTTGGAAGCCATATTAGCACCGGAAGCTTCCATGCTGCCACCTGTTCATGTGTGGGAAAGTAGGAGGGGGGGATTTAGTAGAGGGAATGTAGTTAGACAAAATAGCATTCTTCTTTTTCGTCAAAGTCAGGATATTCCTGCATCTGGAGGAGTGGCTGGAGTAACGTCTTGAGATGGGATGGATGGTGATTGGACCATGTGATGGACTGATGGGCACAAGGGATGGTTTTGGGGGTTTTGATTTACTGAGGGAAAACCCGGAATTCTCAGATTTGGGTTTTCCAGATGTGCCAGTATACCTACTCGAATAAATGAACTTTGAGAAAATGCTTCCATCAATGTTTTTAATTGGACTTGGGTTTTTCTGGAACACTGACACCAAGTTTGTGATTGGTATAAATGTAATTTTAGGTTCCGAAGATTAAAACAATATTGGTTTCATAAACGGATTTCAAATCAACTAATTTTTAAAAGCAATATTACCCCCTTCCCCTTCATTAACATTACCGTGTGGTGGACTAGGGAGATGGGATTAAATTATCAACCAAAATGGAAACTTAAATCTTTTTTCATTCTTTGACAATTTGAAAGGTTTGCTTGCTTATAAGTGGGAGATCAAGGAGGAAAAAGAAAGGAAACTCTGGTTGAAAGCTATCTGACTAGCAAGAATTTTGAGAAGCTTCAATTCCAGATGCAGCTGGACATACGGTACATTCTATGAAATAACCAGCCCTATCTAAATGTATTCCTCCAGTGTTGACCTGGAGACCAAGGCAAATTAAGAGTGCATGAACCGCATAACAATGTGAATACATACCAATGTTCTCATATCACATCTTGCGGAGTCTCACATCATCTCACCTTCAATTTCACCTTCTTAAATATACAGTAACTGCATACGTATAATTGCTCTTTGCAGGTTAGCTTTCATTTAAAAACAACTACTCATATAAAATAAATCCTGAACTTCCAAAAAAGCATTGCTATAGTATATAAAATCAATAGCAGGGAATCAGAAGAAGGTTCTTCTTATAGCAACTATCTAGGACAGATGGTAGTTTTTAGCAAGGCTCTTTTGGGGGAACATGTTAAAAGCACAGAGAACCTCTTCCCAATATTAAGGACGTAAAGAGGTAATCCTAAAAATAGTTTTCTTCGAAGATGATTTCAGGACAAGTATGAACTTGCAGAAATCTGGGTAATGTTCTACAGTGAGGGTGATCTACAGCGAGGGTGGGAAGCCATGGCTTCTTTACAACCTGTGGACTTCCACTCCCAGAATTCCTGAGTCAGCCATAAAGAGCACATAGCTTTCCATCCATGGTTTATAGGCCCAAATCTCCCTGAAGGTCCAAAGATTTGAGCCTGGGGCCTTTCAGTTGCAATGCCTCCCACCCTCCCACTTTTAAACAATGGCTTTAAGAGCACTGTTTTTTTTTAAAACCAGTAATTAAACAGTGATGGATTTTATCTATAACAGCATTTTTAAAGGTTTAGAGGCAGAGAGAAATCACCAGTTTTCAAATTTCTGCCTCGGTTCCAACATTAGCTTCCTGAATATTGACACCACTGCTAATATCAAAAGTCAGGATCTCTGGATGGTTTTTCATGGAGGAATAAATCACTGCCTGCCAGGAGAAATAATTTAAAAACTAACCCCAGATCTTTCTTCTCTAAACAAAGTGTATATATGTGAATGCTAAGACCGTTTATTCTCTATCTAAAATGCTTTCCTCACCAAACTAAACAAAGAGACATTTTTTACTGCAAGAATGGCTAAAGGGTTGCTTTTCTTTAAAAAAATAAATAAATAAATAAAAATCTTGTTGGTTTTGGCTGATGAATCCCCGTGTGGGGAGATCCATTCTGCCCACAATGAGATTCCATTAGAAATTCCGTTTGTGCCATCAGAGGTCACTACAGCTCAGGCCTGTGCTTTTTCTTCATGCATAGTAATGCAAAGTGATTTTTGAAGTGCTCTGCTGTCTAGGAGAATACCTTGGGGCCTATAAAGAAATAAAAGGCCATAATTTGAGCAGTAATAAGTAGAAAAAATGCTGCCCTTGACCACTAGGTATCTTTTAATGATGTGTTATTATGGCAATGGCATGTAGGAGAAGAAATGTTGATATGGGCTGGTGTGGCTGTCCCACTCCAATTTTGACGGCATCTATGACTCCTCTGTGCCACAAACCACTGACCTTTATCCTTAAATATTTAAGTTTTGTCAATATTTTAAAACTCCAGGGGGAAAATTCTTGGAAAGTGAATGTCCTGATTTTTTGGGGGGTGGGAGGGGGGGGTTCTAATAACACATTAGTATATAAATATCCTATTTTAATAAACATTATATATTGCACAAGGTTGACCAAAGGAAAGAGGATTCAAAACATACCCATCCACACAAAACTATGTTTATAGAATTCTATCTTGGGTATAATCACTTACTGGAAAGCGTAACATCTGAATTTTATGTTTGTAATAAAATCCATATACTAGTTGACTAAACATCTTTTAAAGTGGATGGTAGTTTTGGATGCCAGGCTTACCCTCTGGGTCATACATTAGGCTTAATGGCAAGATTTAAGGGAACCCACCAATATTTCTCAATCCTTTCCAAGTCTGATTGCCAATAATGTATATGCTGATTGCACAAATTCTTTCAAAGATGATGCGAACAAGAGATCCAAAATATACAGGAATTGGGCTGTTGGATAAGGCCAAGGAAGAAATTCAGATTTCCACTTAAGATATGGTTTTAAGATAATGAGCTTGAACCTTTCTCAAACTCTCAGCTTAATGTACCTCCCAGTTGGTTGCGAGGCTAGAAACAAATCAAGTTCCCATCAGCCATCCCATGCAGGTTTTCTTCCAGATCAAATAGGTTTAGTACCCAGGTTTGCCCTAATATTCTTTTTGGTTTTCAAAGGAAAACCCTGAAGTAGGAAGAGCTGGGAGTTTACACATGGAGAAAAATCAGACCTGACTGGAATGGAATGGCTGACAGAAGGAGGTCACTGTTGTGAGTCCTCATACATGAAACCACAAAAATATCTGCTGGCAAGAAAAAACGAATGCACCCATGCATCAGAAAGTAAGCCTTCTGTTTTACTGTTAAAGGAATACATTCAAGGTGTATCTCAGGAAACATACCACCTTCTTCTGACATCATTATTTTGCATTTACCCTGAAAATAAGACCTCCCTGGATAATAAGCCCAATCAGGCTTTTGAGCACATGCGCTAAAATAAGTCCCCCCCGAAAATAAGCCCTCCCTGAAAATATTTAAATGCATGCACAGACGGTTCCCGCCATTTCCTCTGGTTAGGGTTAGGGAGACAGAGCTGGAAATCAGGTAAGATGGCAAGAGGAGCCCCTTCTTGCTCCATCCGTCCCAAAATAATAAGACCTCCTCAAAAATAAGGCCACACACATATTTCGGGGTTCAAAAAAATATAAGACGGGTCTTATTTTTGGGGAAACACAGGATCTCATAAGACTGAAAGATCAGTAAGGTCTAAAGAAAAAAAAGACAGGATTTAAATCAAGGCTTTTGAAGTTCATAGGTCTTAAATTACCAAGACTAAACACCCCTGATTTAAAACACCTCTGATTTGATACTGTGAAACCCTATTTTAATGGCTCATCATGGGTGGAGGGGTGTCTGATAAACCCAAATGTCATAACATCCAAATGTATGCCCTTTGTGCAGTACTGAAAATTGCTGCAAATGGCGTAATTTACATGAATTTGTTCTGACTATTTGGATACAATAGGCTTGTGAGAATAGACCACAATAGAATGGTGTATAGATGGGCAGCCAAGATCCATTAAAAAAAAAAAAAGAACAAGAGAATTTTCTTGGCCTCATATAAAGAATGCCTTCCAAACCCATACAGATCAACCAACAAAATTAATTATCTTCCCGAATAGTTGCTGAATAGTTAATCATTTTCTATACCCAGCACCTAGATTGGAAGATTTTGGTGTAATGTTTCCAATTAGATGGGCAACTTAACTCCCCTACTTCATGCTGTCAATGAATGTTATTACTTCTATTAACACCAGATGCAAATAATTTGGTAAAAGGGTAGAGGAGAATCAAATTAAGGGCATAGGTTGCATGTTTTTTTTTAAAAAAATCATAAACGTACGCAAGTTTCAACTTCTATGTAGCACATCTTATTCTGCCAGTTAGTTATTGTAATTATTGTGTTTCATATGGAATTCTAGTATCTCAGGGTCAGGATTAAATGTACGGTTCTTCTATTTTGCTCAAGCTGTACTTCTAGATCAATTACTGGCAGGTCATTATAATATCATATTCTCTGTGGGCATATTCATATATAATGCAACCCGAGTCTTCAGTAACCCTTAAGACGGGCTGATGGGAGGCTGCTCCTCATTTAACTTGCATTTTTTAATTAGATATTCACCAGAGAATGGTTATCCCACAAATCATTTTAAAAACAGGGATGGTTTTCAAAGCTGCTCATTCACAGTTCAACCACAAGACAGTAAGTGCTCACAAGTGCCATCCATGTGTCACAATAGGCCTCAAAGGATCACAACTGGTCTTCATATTCACTTTTAGCAATACCTACCACTCAGCCAACCAGGCGCAGTCCATAAACCATATTGGTTCTCCAAGGAGGTGTAATCTGCTTTTGCAGACCTCTTGTGATCCACCAGCAGCCTGCAGAGCTGGCAGCAGAGTTGGACAATGAGGAGGCTGGGGAGGAACATGGGCCAGTCCTGGAGTTTGGGGAAGGGAGTTTGGGGAGCTCTGAGTCGGAGGCAGAGATGGGGCCAGAGCCATCTGGGAGTGATGTGCGGACTCCTGAGCTTCCAGAGTTGGACATCAGAGAAACAGGGGGAGCCTGTTCCTAGCGCACACATGCGCAGAGCTGCCAGGAAGCAAGAATAGTTAAAACAAAAGGGACAACTCAGGAGTAAGGCTTGGACATGATTGGCCCCTCCCATAAGACATAAAGGAAGAGCAAAGGCACGTGGGCCTCTGCAGGAAGCAACGTTGTGGATGGTGTCGGTTTGTACTTTGAAGCTCCGTTTTTGACTCTGTGTTTCCATATGGCCTTGCCAAGATAATTGCCAATTAGGTCTTTGGCAACTTGGAGAATAGAGACCATAGATCCCTGTTGATCACCTTACTAAAGGATCTATATTCCTCTATTTGATGAATCTTAGAAAGTGAGGTCTCTTTTGGTTAAATTCAACTTTTGGTGTCTTCATCAACAAGTCAACAACCCTAGAATCCCTAAATTGTTTCCCACCCAAAATCGAACCAACTCTAATCCTGTTAAATGCCTTTGAGATCAACAAAGGTCAGGTAACTGCTGCCACCTAGCTGGGCAATGGGTCTTACATCAATGTTTTAATATGAATAAGAAAGCGAAAGCATAACTTTAATTTTTGTTTGAGGATGAATAAAAAGTTATCCAGTTTTTATAAGAAAATTCAACCTAATACGATGTCTGCATAACTGACTCCAATAAATGCTATGTAGTTTGGGGATATAATAAACAGTTCCTTTACAGATAGTTGTATACAACGATCTCTGTAATTTTCATTAGCCTTTATATAAAGATTACTGAATGAATAATTGCAACGAATCCTATCTATCAATCTTTGATCATTAAGGCAACATACATGATACATTGTCTTAAAAAATAGATATAGCGAGTCCTCATTTAACGGCTGGTCATTTAGCAACCATATGAAGGTGCAATGGACTGCATTGGGACTGTGTTTTACAATATTTTTTGCCAGTTTCCAGTCTTTCGGATGGTTTTTCTGCAAGAAACAGCCATTAGAAAACATGGATCCCTGCAAAAAAAGTCATGAAATTGAGTCTGGAGACGAGGGTGCCTGAACGTACAACTCTCATGACTTACGATGGATATTCCAGGCTGCATTAGGGTTGCAAGTCAAAGTCTGCCTGGGATGCCAGCCAGCTGTGCTATTCTAATCACAATACTACAGGTAGTGCTCAATTTACGACAACTGAGCCCACAATTTCTGTTGCTAAGTGAGTCGTTTGCTAAGTGAGTTTTGCGCCTCCGCCCCCATTTTACAACCTATCTTGACACAGACGTTAGGTGAATCACTGCAGTTGATAAAAGTGACTAATCTGGTTGTTAAGTGAATCTGGCTTCCCCATTGACTTTGCTTGACAGGAGGTCACCAAAGGGCATCACGTGACCTTGGGAAAACAGCAATGGTCGTAAGTATGAACCAGTTGCCGAGCATCTGAACTTTGAACACGTGATCAAGGGGATGCTACGACGGTGGTAACTGTGAAAAACAATCATAAGTCACTATTTTCAGTGCCGTTGTGTAACTGAACAGTCACTAAATTAAACATTGTAAGTCAAGGACTACATATATTCCCCATCCCACCTTCCGTTTTGGAAGATATAGCAAAACTAGATTCCCACCTACATCTTCTGCCTATCACAACTATGTGTGTAAGTTACACATCACTTACCCTTAATCTAAGCATGCACTGCAACCTGACAGACGCTTTACAACTCTCATCATATTTCAAGAATCCCAGAATAATAGGAAGGATTTGCATGACCAAAGCTCCACCCATGATGAATGAAAAAAAAAAAAAGGGGGGGGGGAGTGAGGCTTTGATTGCAGTTGCCATCTTGATTTTTTTTTGACACGTCTCCCTCCCCCCCAAGAATATGACCCCCTCCAAGAATACAAAAATCAGGGATGGGCTTCAAAAGTTTTAGCAAGGGGTTCTCTGCCCAGGTGCAGGGTGCATGTGGCCATGGTGGGCGTGGCCTACTTGGCCTCCTGCACCGGGGGGGGGGGTTGTTTTTGCCCTCCCCAGGCTCTGGAAACTTTCCTCAAGCCTCCGGGAGGGTGAAAATGGTCTCCCAGGCTCCTGAGGCCGGAAACAGGCCTGTTTTTCGCCCTCCCCGAACTTCCGCATGCACCCTGCACTTACCTGCATCCAAAATGGGCCGTGTGGGGACTCTTGGGAGGGGACGGGTGGGTGGGGCCAGCCAGGAGTGGGATTTAGGGGTTCTCCGAACTGCACAGAATCTTAGCTAGAGGTTCTCCCAAACCCCTGCGAATCCCCAGCAGCCCCACCCCTGCACAAAATGTTCTGTATTTCGCTCAGCAGAACTCAGTTGGGAAGGGCAGAGTTGCAACATGCAAGACCACCTCTGGTGTGGACTTCATACGCTGATGCTCCATTAAATCCAGCGCACCTGTAGCAAACCTATCTGAGGACCTCATCAATCTGTTATCCTTTCCTTTGTGCAATAGAAGCAAGATAAATCCACTGAACCTTTCCTGCACAAATAATTCATTTCAGTCTTAAGAATTAATCCTTTAGCGCAAAGAGCCCGAGACATTCTCATTGTTTGTAGCTTCGTCATGCTCCTCCTTTGAGGGAGAGCTGTCATTTTGCCAAGGCCCCTTTCATGCCAAAGTGCTGGGTGTTTTTCCATTTATATTTCTAACACTCCTTTCCCACCTTGTGGGATGAAGAATAATGGATCTTATCGGAATTCTATTTTCTCTTTCTTGCCCTCTGAGAACTGTGGCTCACTTTTCTTTCCTTCTATAAAAGAACAAGCCCTTTATTTCATGCTTTCGTTCTGTTGACGTGTAGAAGGAACAGGGATACTCACTCGTTTACACATTCAGACACCATGCATGGAAAAATTAGCCAGCTTCTATAGCAATAGCACTTAGACTTATATACCGCTTCATAGAGCTTTACAGCCCCCTCTAAGAGGTTTACAGAGTCAGCATATTGCCCCCAACAATCTGGGTCAGCCTAGTGAGATTCGATCAGCCAAACTGCTGGCAGGCAGTGATCAGCAGAAGTAGCCTGCAGTACTGCCCTCTAACCACTGTACCATCGCGGCTCATAAGTTTGATGAGTTGAGTCACAGCCACGATGGGGTAAATCTGCACTAAAAACCATGTTGATCCCTTCTTTCATGCACCCTTCCTTCCCAAACACTCTTTTCCCCCAGCCATCAAACAGACTGAAAGACCAACTTGGAACAGAACAAAGTTCACATCAGGTGTGAAATCCAACAGGTTTTAGAGAACCAGGAGCGAAAATTTTGAGAAGTTCGGAGAACTGGCAAATACCACCTCTGGCTGGCCCCAGAATGGGGTGGGAATGGAGATTTTGCAGCATCCTTCCTCTGCCACACCCACCAAGCCACGCCCACCAAGCCACTGAACCAGTAGTAAAAAAAAAAATTGGATTTCACCACTGATTCACATCTTACAAACACTCATGGGCAACAACCTGTCTTCGTTCTCAACAGGATCCCTTCATAAACCTCTAGGCTTTACCACGCAGAGCGGTAATCTAGCAGAACCTCAAAGACCATTTGGGAATCTATACCAAATGTAGGATCTATAGATCACAACGAATAAATTGCTTCTCTGATTTCATAAGCGTATTTTTCTCTGAGACGTCCATCTTCAGCAAAACTTATCACCTGTATATAGCTGAATTTTAGTAATGAAGGGTAAAGAAGGAAAAGGCAGAACAATATGTGTGGTTACTTTCTCCTGAGTCACTGGGAAAGGATATGCTAGCACTCGTTTTATTTAAAAACGAAAGAAAAAGTAGATATAAATAGATATTTATATCACAACAATCTATGAAATTTCAGGAGGAATCTGATAACACGCTGTGATTTTTGGCTTCCATAGACTAGCACAGCTGTCTTCCTACAATGTTGTTCAAATTTAGTTTCTTTTAACTTAAGTTCATGCTTTCTTTCCTTAAAAAAAAAAAGTTTAAAGCTTCTATCCCAAGGAATGAATCATATTCAGTGAAGCTTACTTCCAAGTAAACTGCACTCCAAGTAAAACATATTAATCCTTCTATTCTTTTTTTCAATTTCAATTCCTACAGCTTATTGTATATCTAAAAACCAGAGTTAAATCTGACTTATTACTAAGCCAATTTTTCTTTTCCTTTTTTTAAAAAATCCTATTAAATACCTTTAGAATCTAAAATTAGGTCTGAAAAACATTCCAAAAATATATATATATTGCCAGAAAGGACAAATTAATATTAAACATTCATCAAATTAAGACATATACAATTGGATAAGTAACTTACAAAAAATCATTTCAACTGGAAAGCAAGGAGGGTAACAGAAGCGGAAATCTTTCTCCCAAGATCTGGTATCAATTATGAGAGATTTACGCTCTTATATAAAACAGGGCCTATTTGTTTTGAATTAGTGTTGTGATTAAGTTGTCAGAATGGAGCATAAATGCAGAGGTGAACTGATTTGCAAAATGGCATTTTTATAAATTATGCAAGTATGGTGATAGTGATGGTACAGGCCCTGTCTGGGTTTTTAAAATTGTAATTGCACAGAGAAATGGATCTAACAGAAGACTGTGTGGGAGAGGGAGGGAGGTCAAAAAAGTCAAAATGATAGCTGTGATCAAAAGTCCACCTCTTTTTTATGTGCCTCACATGCGCAATACATGTATAAAAGAGGCAAATTTTCCTTTATGGAATTTCTCCATTCCTCTTCTCATTGTGGATTTCTTTGGGAGCTGAACATAATTTTTGTTATTATGCTGAGGAAAACCAGCCACGTGGATAAGGGAGCCACAGACTATCTAAGAGAAAACCAGAAGCATTCTCTGAAAATAAATGCTGGATTATTTTAGGCCTGCCATGTTGTTTGTACAGCCCAAACAGTAATGCTCCCATATAGCATTTTTCACTGCAGTTACAGGTACAACAAAACGTAAAACAATAATATTTGGGCTAAATCTCCAAGCTACTTTAACTCCAGCTATATTTTTCTACCTGTGGCTACGATTCTAACCATAGTCTCCTTTCCTGGAAAATACAGTTGAATAAGATGTAAATGAAAAATAAAAACAAACCAACTACCAAACTTTACTGGGATAATAAATATTGAAAGAGAAATATATCACCCACCTATTTCTGTGGTCACCCACATAGGGACTTCCCTCTGGGAACAGCTCCAATTATGTCATATTTCCAAAATATACCTGCATCACTGCACAAGGCCTGGTCCGATTAGGTATCCTGAGCACAGAAACTCAAACTCCCATCAAATACTACTATCAAACTTATGTAATACACAGAGAGTGTATTGATGGCATTAAAAGAGCCTTGGTGGCGCAGCAGACTAAAAGTGCTGTTAAATAGCACCAGCTGCCTACAATTACTGCAAGTTCGAATCTCACCAGGCTCAAGGTTGATTCAGCCTTCCATCCTTCCGAGGTAGGTAAAATGAGGACCCGGATTGTGGGGACAATAAGCTGAGTTTGTATAAAAAAGAACACTGCTTGGGGGGGAGGGGGCAAAGCCCTACTAAGCAGGTATATACAGAAGTATGAAGGCTATTGCTTAACACATTGTAAGCCGCCCTGAGTCTCTGGAGAAGGGCGGCATATAAATCAAACCAATAAATTGAACCAATAAAAGGAAAGGCTCATTCATGGACACTGCAAGGCATATTAGAACAATAGTCATTGATAGCCGCTACCAATCATCAGATTCACTTCCTGGTCTTAATCCACATACCAAAAATTATACCTTAAGCGATCCACATTATAGGTCCATGTTGGCGAACCTATGGCATGCGTGCCAGAGGTGGCACGCATCGCCCTCTCTGTGGGCATGTGAGCTGTCACCCAGATTCAGCTGTGCTGCAAATGCGCGCGTGACTCCCGCCAGCAAGCTGCTCTTCGGGTCTCTGCTGCAAATGCGCAGGGGGTGGGGGGGACGTGCACACATGCGGGGTGTCACGTGCACGAGCAGGGGTGGAGCACGCACGGGGGTGTGCACACACTGCATTATGGGAGTTTGGGGATGTGTGCATTTGCGCGCATATTTTGGGCTCAGTCCGGAAAAGGTTAGCCATCATTGTTATAGGTAGTCCTTGGCTTACAACCATTCATTTAGTGACCATTCAAAATTACAGCCACACGGGAAAAAAGTGATTTATAACCAGTCATCACACGGCATCCCATTGGTCAAGCGATCAAAATTTGGGTGCTTGGCAACTAGGATGTATTTTTGACAACTGCACTATCCAAAGGTCATGTCATTGCCATTTGTGAATTTTTAATTGGCTTCCGACGAGCAAAATCAATCGGGGAAGCTGGATTTGCTTAATGACTGCATGATACATTTAACAACTGCAGTGATTCGTTTAAGAACCACGGCAAAATGAGTCATAATATCGGGCATGACTTAACTGCCTTGCTTAGTTAGCAATGGAAATTCTGGTTCCAATTGTGATTGTCAATCAAGAGATGGGAAGGCCTGGGGGAAAAATAAAGAAAATTGGTGGAAAAAACAGTTTTTTCCAATTTTTTCCAAACCTGTTTGAAAAAAAAAGAGAAAAAACAAATGTTTTCCCCCTCAATTTTTCTGGTTTTTTTTCCAGGCCTTCCCATCTCTAGTCAAGGATTAATTTTATTACTGAGTACATCTTGGTTATCAACAGAGAACCTTCTCTTGCCATGAAGGAAACCAAATTACTTGCTTTGGGAAGTAAATTTTGGAGAAAAAACCATTTTCTCACACATAAAGTAACTTTTGGTGTGACACTCTGGGAGTGGAGGTGGCTGTTACTAAAATCTTTTAAAATATCCATGATGTACAAAATAAACTCTTTGAGGGAGTCACTGCAGTGGCAGCATCTTTGAAAGAGGTGAAGAAACTTCTCCATAATATCTGAGCTGCTCTTGTATGGAGGCTTAAAGCTTCAAGGTCCCTGTAGTTTTGAGCTGGTGCTTCTCAGAGTTGGTTCTGAAATTTCAATATTTAGCATCTTTTCTGTAGGAAGCCATAAAAATCTGAGAGTGATGCAATAAAACCAACTGGTTACGAAACATTTGTATTTGTTGCTCGATTTATTAATATTTAGTTCCAAAATGTTGTATTCTGACCTTCACTAGACCTTTGAAGAATTCTATCTTTTTATTTATTTATCTATCATGGAGTGTTTTCCCAGGTTGTCCTTTGCACCGCAGAATCTAAACATTAAGAATTCTGGCAACTTTATATTCTATTCTGATGAACATAAATGTGTTTTCTTCTTCTTTTTTTTTCAACAAAAGGTTTTGAGTTCCACACATGGTGTGCCTCTCAATTTATAGATTAAGATCACACAAAACAGCATAAACATCTACAGATGCAAGCTGTAAAACCTATTAAATGATATCCAGGATGGTCAATGCTGGAAGAGATTAAACATTTTGCTCACTGAAGCAAGCTATGATCATTCTCGTAAAACGAGTCATTGCGTTGAGAACAGCTCTAATCCACGAGTGGAACTTCAACACTAAATACGATGAATGAAATACAGGAGGAATGTTAGGATACGTTTGTTATTATTTTCTAACTGAATTTGTCAAATAATTTATTTATTTTTTCAAATATTAAATAAATAATGCTTGGGGTAAATATTTTCCCTAAGTTACAAAGAGGTTTTAATTGGAGGTTCAAAGGTTTCCCAATATTTTGAAAAACAAATTGATAAGCACAAAGAAAATATTAATAATAAACCAAATGCAGTCTAAGCAGTTGAACTGGCATTGAATTAGCCCGATTAATTTTATTGCACAAATAAAATTCCATCTTGGATGAGTCTTCAGCATCAACCTGTGGTTTCTGTAAAATCTCTAAAACTGAAATTAAAACACCTAGATTGAGAATTACAGAAGTAACTGAGATTCCCTTCCTTGGATCTCTTTCTGTTTCTCTATTGAATTCAAAATATTGATGCTTTCATTTAAAACAAGTTTATATCTGGACACATAAAGGAAAATCTTTCCCCATCCTTGGTTACTCCTGAGGAATCTGTTTTACTCCCCCAGGATTTTCAAGACCATTTCAATCGTTAGTATTCCATTAAGTTTTCATGACTTGACTTCCGTACTGTTTTATAACTCTTTTGCCTTAATACATATAAAGGATGACATTAAAATGTTTGAAAATAATAATTAAAAATATTTAAATATGATTTTAAAGCTGCATCTTGAGAACATATTTTATGCTATGCTTTAGGGGTGTTTTTCACCCCAAAATCCTGAGTGAAAAGTATGTAGACACCTTAACTCTCTTTTAAAAACCAGTAATTTGATATGTGAAATAGATCTTCAGAGACTATACAACATTGCAGATTTAATAATGAAAATATTTGCATTTTACTTCCAAATGCCCCAAAATTGATCAAGTGACCATGGAGATGCTCAATAGTCATAAAGGCGACGACTGGTCATACGTTATTTTTTTTCAGTGCCATTGTAATTTTGAATGTTGGTTAATTGGTTGCTTGTAAGTCAAAGGAGCCTGAGTAGCGTAGGGGGCTAATGCCTTCTACTAAAGGCAGCAATTAACATCCAGCTGCCTGTAATTCTGCGAGTTCAATCCTAGCCAGGCTCAAGGTTGACTCAGCCTTCCATCCTTTCTAAGGTGGGTAAATTGAGGACCCAGTTTGTGGGGGCAATAAGCTGACTTTGTATAAACATATACAAAAGTATGAAGGCTATTGTTTAATGCACTGTAAGCCGCCCTGAGTCTCCGGAGAAGGGCGGCATATAAATCAAATTTTAAAAAAAAACCAAGACTACCTGCGTTCCTTAAAAAAACCACCATAGCGATCACAAATTAAAACACAATTTCTAGGCAAGCGTTAGTGGGAAAACTGCAATTTTATGTACATTCGGTTTTTGTGCTTTGATTCTTGTAATAACCAATGGTCAATGAAAGAATAGTGGATGCAAGACCAGAAGGATTACCCTATCTGGATTAGGATTTGAGACTGCAATGTGCTTTGACCTAGTGAAAGACCATCAATGATTGCCACCTCTAAAGTCAAAAATATGTCCTTTGTGACGTTAGTGAATAAAGTAGAATGATTCCAGATGTTCTTGGAATATAATGCTGATTCCAAAATACAATAACAACAATGACAATAACAACTAACATTAACATTCAACTTGGACTACTGTATAGATTATTCCTCAACTGACAACCATAATCAAATCTCGAATTATGGTCATAATAGTTGTGGCCGTTAAACAGGTCACCATTTAACTGGACCCAATTTTACAACATTTTATGCAGTGGTTGTTAAGTAAATATGGTGGTCATTAAGCAAATCAATTTTACCCAATGGGCATTTGTTTTACTAGAAAACCGGAAGTGAATTCTGGAAACTGTCAAAAAAACCCGTTGAAAATTATGGTCAGCCGACTACAGGATGATGCAAACCATTGTAAAAGTGATCCAGTTGCAAAATGCCAAAAATGCAATCACATGACTGTGTGTGTGCGTGTGTGCAGCTGTTGTAACTTCAAAACCGAGCCCTAAGTACTTTTTTTGGGTGAATCCATTGTAATTTCAAATCATCACTAAGCGACTGGTTGCAAGTCATAAACTACCAGTCTGGAGACATGGGTTCAAAGCCCTCACAGAATTCCTTGGATGTCTCTGGGCCAATCATGTTCCCTTAGCCCTACTTCACCAGATGCAATACAATTAGGAGAAATCCCTAATGGAAACTTTCTTAAAAACTCTCTGGGAGACATACAATAATTATCCAAAGCAAAATAAATAATAGCTTAAATAATACAAGAATATAAAGCGTTGTATTTTGTGGTTTACATTTGTTTATAACTTGAAATGTAACAAAAGACTTATCTTACAAATCATAAATTTATCAGTATTACAGTATTTGCCATATTATTAGCTAACAGTGCTATGAAGAAGAGATAGTAATTCAGTAGCCTAACTTAGATATATTTAGATATATCGTGCATATATAGTTTTCAAATGTTGTATTATATATAGATTCTTAAACTGACCACTGAATTAAAAAAAGAAAAAGAATTATGGCAATCTAGGGAGATACAAAAAAATGGAATTAGTTTATCCATTTCTGGGGGTGTCCATGAGACAGGGATTTGTCAAAAATGTCAAGATGGCAGCTGTGATTTGTCCATCAAGCTGAACCACTGTTTTTAAATTTTAATTTAGCTTTTCTCTTCTCTATAGTTCACTGAAAAGCCTAAAAGCAAAAAAAAAAAAAAAAAAAAAAAAAAGAAAAGAAAAGAAAAGAAAAAAAGTTATGATTTACAATTATGCACAAAACATGAAAGTGTAATTTGTTGGAAAGGTAACAAAAGCAGATCATCTCATATAGCCCAAAGAAAAACCAGGATGAAGTCACATATCTTTATCCTTGTAACATAATTAAGCCTGACTTAAATAAATCTACTTTGAACTAAGATCCCCCGCGCACCAAACCTTCCTAAGAAATAACCAGTGTTGCAAAACCCTCATCTGTCAAAATAAGGTTTCTGATATGTCCTTTCACCAATGCATACCTGAATGACACGTTGCAAACACACTTACACACTGAACACCCCTCTTGGCTCAAAGAGGCCCTCCCTTCTTTAGAAAGAGGCCTTCGGGGCAGCTGAACAGAAAGGACTACCTCAATTAAGTTTGACAGAAGGCTTGCAAGAAAACTGCACGGAACTTTAAAAAATAAGAAGTCAAATGAGAATAAACGGAGCCTTAGAAAGTGAACCTAAATATTCTCAAATGCCATGGGGAGAGGGGGACCGTCTCTTAGCGCAAGACAGAGAGGGAAAAAAAAGGGGGGGCGCGAGTCAGAAAAGGGAAAAACATACAAAAGGAAGGGAAGAGGATGCAAAATAAAAATTGGTGATATGTTAGATCTTTCTGATCCCCCAATAACTCTTAAACTCTTTCTGAACTGAGTACAAAATCACTATTTGCATCTTTAAGAGCGTGGCAATTTGTTTTAGCGGTAGCCAATTTTTTTTGTAGTGTGGAAGAAAGTCTGTAGCCTCTTGGTCAGAAAAGCAACTGAGATTTGGGGAGATCAGAGTCAGAAGTGACGGGAACCCTGAGTGATATCATTTGTGAATTGCCGACGCAACTCTCTGGATCTGATTACGTACCCAAAGGTAGCAATCATCTGAGGGCTTTGTAGTCATCCTAGGTAGTCTGCCCATGGGGGCCAAGGCAAAGGGCCCACTGTGAAGATTCTACGGGATGAAGTATCTGTGATCAACCAGTAATTGCACCACTGTAGAAGTTCTTAGCAGGAGCTACAAAGGGTGGAAATTCATCGGTGCCCTCTTTGTATTACTAAGCTTGGCTTCCACAAGCGTGTTGATACAATGGTCCAAAACCACCACCACCCCCCAAGATGGCACCGAAGACAATGGTATCTAAGCTCTGCTCTTTGTTATGTGTGGCCTGAAGCTTTTTGCCATATGTTGAAAAATTCCCAGAACCTAATGGTAATTTTAAATGCAGTTTTGTATTTTACTGGACTGGATCATGAATCAGTCAATCAATCAATCAATCAATCAATCAATCAATCAATTGTTGCATCTTTCTGGACTGTTAATTTCAACACTGTAGTACTTACGAAAATAATTTTAGGTTGCTATGAAACCACACTTGCTGGGCTGATTAAATCACAGGAGCTGTGACCATCCTAGCCAGCAAACTGTAGGATGAAAGGATAAAAAAAGAAAGAAGGAAAGAGAGAAAGAGAAAGAGAAAGAGAAAGAGAAAGAGAGAGAGAGAGAGAGAGAGAGAGAGAGAGAGAGAGAGAAAGAAAGAAGGAAAGAAAGAAAGAAAAAGAAAGAAAGAAAGAAAGAAAGAAAGAAAGAAAGAAAGAAAGAAAGAAAGAAAGAAAGAAAGAAAGAGCACTGCTTTAACCACATTTTGATATCCCCCAGGAGAGGCCCATTTCTCCACCAGCTCTGGAATCCAGTTTCCCGTTGCTGATGCATCTGGGATCCCTTGTTACCTTAGTGGGCCGCAGTGCGGCTGGCCTGCCCCATGTAGCACACTGCATTGTACCCCAGGGTTGTTGAGACGAGACGCCCCGTTTTGCTGTTCTGAAAGCAGGCAGTGAAATAGCTGCAGCGTGCCAGGACAAGAAGCATCCGCCGAGTTGCCTTGGCAATGCCCCAGACCCTGCTTGCAGACTCTTTCAAGCCCACTGGAGGAGGAGGGGTGGGGTGGGGGACAAAACATGGCTGTCCTTCAAGACTGGAAACATTTGCAACCCCTCCCTTCACGCCCCTGGGCTTTGCCTCATCTCTCCTTACGCAGCTTTGGTTAATGGCCACTTCTAAATCTCTTCGGTTGTACCAACAAGGCAAAAATACTTGAAAGCAAAAGGGTCCTGTTTGGGAGCCCAAATGAGGAACTATTCTTCTTAACTTTGACTCTTTTCTTCCGAATGCTTCTTTACTTACAACATCAACAACGCATCCATAGGCAGACATATTTATTTGAGGTTGATTTTCCTTAATCATTATTAATTGATGTATCTGAATAGCTAATCCAAGAAAAAACTGGCTATCGAGGTGTAAAAGAGAAGATGCAGATGTGGTTAACTATATGTTAACTCCATTTCCTTTCTCTGATTTGTCTATTGTTTAATATAAGAAGCAGGTTTTACAGCTGTCAATCTACAGACGGTGTTTGGCTTTATTCGTGGGGTTTTTAAAAAAAAAAATAAACAAGAAATATCTGCCTAAAATCCCTTGGGTTGGGGGGCTTTATAAATGCAATCATAAAATAAATAAGCATATAAAAGCATCTATAATGAAGCCTCGTTCTTGCAACAGGCTCCTTTTAGGAAGCAAAGCCATAAAAATTTCCCGAAATAAAATTGCTGCAGCAAAGCTCATGACATATTGCTATTTAAACAATTAAACCACCAAGAGTATTCATTGTAAGGCAATGCTGCACGATCTGCCTTAAAATCGGATCACGTGACTAAGGATCAAACATGATACTGATTTTATACAAAACCAAAATGGTTGGTAAATGGATGCAAAGCCACTTGGGTCCTTTCTTTTTACAGAGATACAGAGGTAATTTTTGAAATTAATGGCGACTTAATCGTTCTGACCCTTCTTTTAGGTGCCCACGGAGCAACCTGGAGGAATATTGCTGTATTTTGGAAAACTATCAAGGATTAGACAAAGCAATGTCAATCCTCGATATATGTCCTTTGGAAGAATATCCCAAAAGGACAGGCTGACCATTTGTCTTTCTAGGTGGTTAAAATCCATGAACCAAAGATTTCCTCATGGTCTTTCTTCCAAGTTTTAACCAAGTCTTATTTGCTTAGTTTTTTAAAGTCGGCCAAGGTAGCTAAGAACCTTTCCCTTATAGTAACCGGCTATTTTATAAAAGCTACGGACGGACAGAAACCTGGATTTCCCTGTGATATGCTCAAAATACCAGCAGGCACACTGCTAAGCAAACTGAATCTTAATCATTTCCAACCCAAGCCTAAACAGACTAAGATTAATGTAATTTATTCCTACATCAACATGTAATGAACAGAACCATTAATACCTTGTTCTTTACTATTGCCGTTTTCACTTTACTTTCAAAAGCCAATTCATTAAGCTGAGATTTGCTTGCTGTGTCACAAACGGATGTGAATTTGTGTTTGAGTTGCTGTGAATTTGTGCAAGATCTGGAGCATTTCTCAGACAGCGATTCAGTGGCTCTATCTTCTTGCTTTTCTTATTTATATACCAGTGATAGCTTTATAAAACCCCAAAACAGAGCAAAACCCTGTTTATAGTTGGACAAGGATTTCTTATCATTCTAATCGTTCTGCAAAAATTGTACCTGGGTGCCATGAACAAAATGAAAACTCATTGATAAAAATAACACATGCTTCCCATTTTCTCTTTGGATTTACTCTAGGTAGACTTGGGACAGAGTGCCAAACCATTCTGTCAAGCAACGAATACAATCAAACCAGATTTGTGCCTGCTGATGGTTAATTCCCTTTTCACACTGGTCACGTAAGACTGGGAGAAAAGATCCCATAAATTCTTTGTCTGACAGCAAGAAATCTCAGACAGACTTTTTCAACCTGGGAACACATATCCCATTTTGCAATCCTTAAACACAAGATACAAGATCTGTTCCATTCATAGGCGTCCATTACAAGGTAGCATAACCTTACACGCATTCAGATGTCATTGCAAAAGTTAAATGGTTCTCATGATGTGATGTCAATCCACCTCACCCCACAGATATCTACGGATTCACGGCAATACAAGGTGATCCGATGATTCACTCAAGGAGCATATCAGGAAAACCAATTTTTCAAAATTATTCTATTTTCATGCAGTTTAGGAGGGCACTAAAACCCAGATTTCAAAGCTTAATATTGCTGAGAATGCACCACGTATAATTGTTTTGTGTGGCATATGCTTTTGCTAATAATAATTAAAAATGTGTTCTTCAAGAAATTCTACGGAGAAAACTATCGGTAATAAAGAGCATTGTTTTAAGAATTCCCCTTGCTTTCAATCTTATAGCTCACAGGGAGTAACTAATTTATTTTAGCCTAATTGTGGAGAGTTTCCTGGGTATTCCCTGTTCTGAGAAATGCTTTGGTTGTATGCATTGCTCTATTTTGTGTGCCTTGGTGTCGCTGTGTTTGTGTGTCTATACTTTTGCCAAAAGAAAAAAGAAAAAAGAAAAAAAAGAGGAATGGGCTGATGATTAAGAGATTTTTTTTTTAAAAAAAAATCTCCATTTCTTAATTTGGGAAAAGAAGGCAGTGAAAGATATGTTGCATTTTATTTAATAAAAATATGATTTTTCTAATAATTGCAACTTGTATCCATTTTCATTAAAATATACGCACCATTTGTGCGACATGGTCAGGCTGGAGTTTATTAATGTACAGCGCCTTGTTCCTTCTTGCAAGGAGCTGAATTACATGTGCCGAACAATTCTAGGCACACACATACCAGAAAGATATTCAACCATGTACAACTTTAGAACAGGACATGCGATTCCCAATAATTGTTCTAGGAGTTTTTTTTTTTTTTTAAGGAAGCCTTTTTCAAACCCAAAATCTTACTGATCAGTTGATCAAAAGGAGAAATGAGCGACTGAATGCAGATCCTCCTTTAAGGTAAATGGATGAAGAAGAGTTGAGCTTAAAAAAAAATAATCAATCGAATATGTGTTATAATATATTTTGTACTGGTCATTTGACTACAGTGTTATGAACAAATTAAAAGATTGATTTATTTCAACTGGCATAATACAGTGAACCTTCGTGCGTTTGTAGGCCTCATTATGCCTATTATCTTTTTCTCACAGAATTCTTTCTTCCACATTGCCCGAAAGGACAACTTCTGAAATATTGGCAGGTTTTCATCAAGGAAACAGGTTTTGAATTCAATCTATTTCCTTGCCAAACCATTGTAAAGGACAAGCCATTTGCAAGGCACTACAGAGCCCCTGAAACAGTTGTAGCTAAACCTAAATCTCACAAAATTATACAGCTAAAAATTACACACGTGCACACACACACACACACACATATGTATGTATATACACACACACACACAAATACATATATGTAATAAAATATAATGGATGATAGACAGGCAGGTAGGCAAGCAAATTGACAAGATATCGTAATTCCTGATTGTAATTTTTCTTATTTTAAATACACGTAGGATTCAGTTCCTAAAAAAATATATGCAGGCTTAATTTCTTCCCATTTCAATAGTTCTGAATGAACTGAGTCAGCTGCTGGAAACTTCAAATATATAAAATTATTTTATATATTATATATATTTATTATATAAAATAAACCCTAGTTTTCTTTTGCACAGCTTTTACAAATGCATAGCATATACTTCACTATATTTTTTGCCGAATTTAGTCTTACCCCAAAATTAAAAGATCCATTGAAAGGACTGGTCTAATTATTCTTGAAAATATCTCCAAACAAAATATTTACTACCACAAACAACAGGAACTGTACTACTCCAAATATTGAACAAACAGCAGTAAGTTTTTAGATAATCAGGCGTCAGCAATGCATCCCATTTTTTATAATTGAAATATGCTGATACTACAAATAACTAAAAAGTCAGCAAGTTTAAAGAATACCTAAACTTTTACTACCTTTTATCCCAAGAGGATGTGTTATCTTGATGCCCATCTAATAATAATATGACTAACAAAAAATATCCTTCGCACATCAGCTGTGATTTCAATTTTAGATACTACTGAAAGAATACAGAGTTACTACAAACTATCACCCTTGTCACACATCCAGGGTTTAAAGCAATCTCTGCGTAAAGTACTTTTTAACTAAATAACTTCTACTCCTTTACAATTTAATATTTTTGAATTTCTAAAATTAAATTTACTAAATGCAAAAACAGATGCATCAGTCATTAAAAAAAACCCGTTTCACCAGACCGAAATGTTTAATGTGCCAAGCTAAAATAAAAAAATCCTGTGTGCAGCAAGTAATGCTGATTTTTTTCATTCAGTCTATACATTTATGTTAGTTATGCCTTGTTTTGCACATATTACATTCACTTACACTTTTTAAAAAAAGCTTAGATGCTTTCAGTAATGATCACAACCATCTTCTTTTATCCACTAATAATGTGGCACATAGATGTACTTGTGTTACTGTCCTTCTCAAGGAAAGGTGATTGAGTGAAATTATATTCCCGAAGAAACAGAACTGAATGAAATTATCCTTTCTACTGCAAAAGCCTATATTTGCATTTTTATTCTTAAAACAGAAGAAAAGCTCCGATGTGTTAAAAAGTTAAGTTTTCTATTGCAGCCATCAGGAGCTGGCACAATTCAAAGCAGTTTCCTACCTGGGCAAAGAGATCCATTTGCTAAAGCTATTTCTTCAACAACTCTCCACCGGGCATTTTTACAAGGGAATCAGAGGAGAGGAGGAGAGTGGCAAACATAAAATGAAATATATGTATTTTTTTTTAAAAAAAGGGAAAGGAAATCTGCAACAGCTTCAAGGCTAACTCTCAAGAACTGAAAGCTAGTTCTTGACCTTTGCGGCGTTTTCATAAATTGAAAGCTAGCTGGGTTTGAAGCAAGGTTGGCACAAGGATGATGTACCCGATGCTAAGAATAAAGAGCCAGCCCCGTTGCCTTTTTATATGGGGCGGGAGGGAGAGGATGATTGGGAGGGTTACTCGCCCTCGAGATCCCAAGGAAATCTAACAGATCCCCTTTCTATTTGTCGAAACTTCCTTTTTCAGGCTCGGAACAGGACTCTCCTGCTGCTCCGCTCCCTCGGCGGGCACCGTCCTCGGAGAGAAAGAAAAGGCTCCCCAAACTCCATCAGAAGCGCTTAAGGGAAAGAAACCAAGGCTTACCTAGGAGGAAGAAGCTTTCAGCCGCGGGTGAGGAGCCGAGAAGGGGGCCGCCCGCCCGCCCGTCTTGCAGCTCTGCGGGTCTCCTGCGAAAAGCAGAGGCGGAGAAGAGCGGCCGCGATCGCGCCGGCGTTTTTTTTTTTGCAAAGCGGCTGCTGGCCTGGAGAGCAGTGCTGACCCAGCACGACTGTGCAAAGCCTCTTCAGCCCCCTGCCACCTCTTGCCCACCGCTGCCCACTCCTCCTCCATCCCCCACGCGAGCCCCCCCCCCTCCCCACGGCTGCCAGCTCCCGGCAATAACAATAGGCGAGGCAGAGCGGGCTGGCATGAGAGAGAGAGAGAGAGAGAGAGGAGAAAGGGAAAGGCGAGGGAAGCGTGCGTTAAGCTTGTCTGGCAGTTAACAAGTCTTGAATGAAGAATGTTAGCAAACAGACAAACAGCATGTCTGATGCATGCTAATATCCTCCGAGTCACCAGTGACAGTTTGAATAATGCAAGAGGCGGGGTGTGCGGGGGGGGGGGAGAAGAGAGAGAAATGAAAGAAGCAAGGAGAAAGTAAAAGGGAAAGAAAGAAGGGGAAGGAAGGAGAAAGTAAAAGGGAAAGAAAGAGGAAGGAGGGAGGGAAGGAAGGAAGGAAAGGGAGGAAAGGAGGGAGAGAAGGGAGGGAGGGAAGAAGGAAGGAGGGAGGGAGGGAAAGAAAGAAGGAAGGAAAGAGGGAGGGAGGAAAGGAAGGATGGAGGGAGGGAAGGAAAGGAGGGAAGGAGAAGGAAGGAAAGAGGGAGGGGGGAAAGAAAGAAGGAAGGAAGGGAATGCCCTTCTTTATGCAATGCCTGCAGAAACTTTTCCCTACGCCCATTTTGCTGGACAAAATGGAATCACTGCCCTGCCTAGACCAGCTCTCGCGGCTTCCCGCGTCCGCTCCTTCCCCACACCCCCTCCATTCTGTCTAGAAAGGGGGCACCTGCCCTCCTCAACCTTCAGCTGCTGCAACATCCCCGAGGGGGCTGGCAAGCGAGGCGGCCGGGGCTGGGTGGGAGTGAGAGAGAGAGAAACACAGGACAAGCTCCGGCCAAAGCGAAGCGAAGGCGCCGGAGACCTTCTCCGTGCTCCCCGCCACCCGTTGCCCCGAAAACCCAAACCGGCTTCGGGGTGCGGCGCCCAGTGGAGTCGCCCGGCACCCGTGTTGTGTTTGTTTGAACCTTCCGCTGCCCGCCCTACACGTGAACCCCAGTCAGGACGGGGACCTGCGACGGGCGTTGGGGGCGTCCACGGCCAAACGGAGGCGCGAAGGGGAAAAGCGCCTGCAAAAAGGGGCATTTTTTTCCCCCTCTTCAACCCTCCCCTCTACCCAAATATCAGGCCGGCGGGAAAGTCACGCAGCCCCCGCAGGCTATTGCAAGCCGTCCGGCCAAGGACCGCTCGGCAGGCGGCTGTGGTGTAGCGGCTGCCCGGCTAACGAGCCCCGCGCACGGACCCGGGCGGCCCCGAGGCCCAGGCTGGCGCAGCCCAGAGGGTTGGAGCCGAGGATGAACCAGGCCTCCTCCTTCCTCCCCCACCACTCCGACGCACGCACGCACGCACCTCCTCCTGGCTTGCTTGCACGCGCACAAACACACACAACCCCGCGCGCTCCCGAGACTGGCGTGCAAGAGACCCGGCCCGGCGTTGAGCTGGGAGTGTGTGTGTGTAGGGGGGGCGGGGAGTGTGTGCAGTTTGCGCTCCTTCGGCCTCCCGCGATTTTGCACCGCAGCTCCGGCCTCGTCGTTGCGGACGGGAGCGGCCGTGCCAAGGCGGGAAGGGAAGAGAAGGGAAGCCGGGGGTGGTGGTGGTGGTGGTGGTGGAGAAGGAAAGGCAGGCGCTTTTCCACACGTGCGCGCTCCCGCGCGCGGGAGCCAGATGTTAAAATGAGGCGAGCGCGGTCGGGGGGAAAAAAAAAAAGAAGAAGAGAAAGGAGGAGGAGAAAAAGACGGTCGGATTCCGCTTTCGACACGGCCTCGCCTCTTCCTTCGTGGGAAGGGGGCCAGAGAAAGCAGGGAGCGGGGGGGAGGCCCGCCTTGCACACAAAAGACCCCGCCGGCTTGGCACCCGGCTTGAAGGGGGCGGCGAGGTGGCATCCCCGTCGGAAACTCAGCCCGAGGAGGGGGCGCTGTTGCGGTTTTCCGCCTCCCTCCCTCACCACCATCACCCCTTTCCCCAAAATCCCAGTCAAGACGCGGGGGCCAGCTTGGCTGCTCGCCCGGCGCCGACTTCCAAAAAACACCCGAGCTTTGTGCTTGCTCCGCTCCACTGCCGCCACGGGAAAGGCCGCAGCGGCTGTTGGCACAGCCCCGGAGAAGGGGGAAGGGGGAAAAAAAAAGAAGGACCTTCAGGGCAGGCGGTCACGCGCGCGTGTGGGGGGAGGGAAACGACAGCTCGGCCACGCGCGTGTGGGGGGCGCTCGGCCACGCGCGCTCCCGACTTCGTCTAACTTTGGGGCTCCTTTCCACGCGCCGCGCTTGAAGAACCACTTCCTGCCCCGCGAGGGCTGGCTGGAGCTTCCTTCTCGGGCTGCCTGCCCTGCGGCCCTCGGTCCCTTTTTTTTTCCAACGCCGGTCGCGGAGCGGGAGCGCGCCGCCGGAGAGACCCGCCGCCTCCTCCTCTTCCTCTTCTGCAAGGTGGGGCGTCCTTTTAGCCTCGCCGGTTCAAGTTCAAGGCTTCCCGGCCGAGCCAGGCGGGGCTTTGGGGAAGGACGAGCCGAGTTCAAGGGCTGGAAGCGAGTCGCCTTCAGGAGCCGGAGGGGAAACGGCCGACCCCGGGCCTTGTTTGGCTCTTTGCGGGCGGTGTCGGCCCGGCTGGGTGCTTAAAGCAGCAGCGGCGGCGAGCCGAAGCTCCTTGGTGGGTTAAAAACGACAGGGAAGGCCCAGGCAACTTTCTTTTTCCACCTTTTGCACTGTTGCACACACCACCACAACAACACACCATTCCTTGGTGTGCCTATTTTGGCACACACACACACACACACACACACACCTCGGTGTTTCTCCCCATCCAACTGTCCTTGTGCGTCACATCTCGCCATTTCAATCAACCAATTGAAACCCCACTTTCTTCTTATAAATAGATAAGTCAATTTTTCTCGATTAGTGGATTTGGAAATGAATGGCTCACGCGCACATTGCACACGCATGCACACACACACACACACAGAGAGAGACAGACACACACACACACACACACTTGAAGCGTCAAAAGGGCCTTTGAGTCTTGATTAATTCACCGGACCCTTTTTTTTTTTTGAAGCATAATTTCAGGGTTCGGTCATGGGAACTTATTTTGGGCAAGCCCCTTTGCTTAGGAGGGGTGGGTAAATAAAAGATCCAGTGCGATTCTATCCACGTTTTATAGAGATTACAGAAGTGTGGGATTGTAAACCCAAGGCATTGTCGTGGACCGTGCATAAGATTTGCACTTGGAAGCATTCACTGCAAGGGGTTCTTGTCACTTCTCTGGCTTGGCTGCCGTCACTTTTGGTGTTTGATAATACGATAAATTTCTCCCTCCATTTCTCTGCAAAAGTCTCCTTAAAAATGGCCTTTCATAAAGAGTGAGACATCCCTGTCTGGGCAAGTCTTAATTCAAGGGACATTTTCACAGCAAGTCACAGAGCCCAAAACCACCAGTGCTGTTTCTCCCCAATGTTCAGAGCCCTGCTGAACATTAAGATCTGGCAACCTTTTGCGATCAGAAAACTCAAGTTGCAACTCCTGGTCTAAACACACAATGTAGCCCATCTTAACAACTAGCATAGAAAAGGAAATTTAAAACTACAGCAGCACAACAATGTCTTGTCTTTTTTTTTTTGTAAGGCACTTTGCCAGCTATTTAAAAAAATCTTATCTTTGCTATTTGCTTTTCCATGAAGCTTCCTTTGTTTGTCTATTTTTTATTTCTCCTTGATTTTTTTTCTTTGTAATTCCTTCTTTCAAGATGAAGACTGTCCACAAGTGTTTTCAGTATTTTTTTAGAAGGTGGAACACTTAAGGACATTTAAATACAGAAAAGGTTACCGTGTTATATCACATTTTCCTACATTCTGAAATGATTATGAACATACTGGATTATCCAGTAAGTGGTCTATATGATTATTTAAACTGGTTTGCTGTAGAGTTCTAGCTTTAGCTTAGGTGACAATGTCCACTGACAAATTCAAATCCACAATTTTAGTGGAACTGTTGTGAAATACTGATTTAATTTTTACAAATCATGGAAAGTTAATACTTTATTATGACACCTCAGAGACAGGCAATGGTTACCTATCCCAATACCATTAAATAGCTAATATTTGGAAGTTAATTTATGAACATCTCTTATATATTAGGTAATCAATTCACTGTGACATCAAATATAACTAAGTATCAAATATAGCAGAACAGTAAAATAAAAATATTTGCACTCTTTCATGTCTTTTAAAACCTTAAATTAATCCTAGAATTTAGGATGGTAGGATTACAAAAAAAAAATTTTTTTCCAATAGGAACTGTTACTTCACAATAGCATCCATTCCAAACTATTCCCAAATTTTTAATTTCTGGAATTCTAGCATCCAAAACATTAGATCATTGTGGAAAATCAGAATAATTATCACACAATGTTTAAAGAAATGTATGGTATGAGCATTGTTTTAAAAATGAATTGATCATTTTGGTGTTTCAGTGAATTTTTAGAAATTGCATTATGCTTTTTTTCAACTGTTCGTTTTCTCTATTTCCAGTATGAGATTTATTTTGAAATAATCCAAGGCCTCTTCTCAGCCTTCTTGAATTAAGGAATTACAGGGTCATAAAAAGGGAGTTTGTGTAAATTTATATATTTGTATCCCATAACTGTCCCAATTTAATTTCCTTATGTGTAGACTAAATGCTGGTTATAGTATAATCTTTAAAATGGCAAAAATTATGTCTAGAACTTCAATGTTTGGGTTTTAAATGACATACAAAGCCAAAGTTGTTATTCTGAGTACTGTAAAATATATGTCAATGCACATCTAGTATATAAGTAAATCTCCTCTCATTCCCAGCCTGCCCCTTTCTCTGTTTTTTGAACTAATCTTCACAGTAGATCAGAAAAAATGTACATACAGGAAATACAATATTTATAGGCAGTACAGTAAAGTCAGAATTACCATTTTCCACGCAGACACCAGGAAATTATAGAAGTGGTTACATGGAAAGGCTGAGACCCCCATATGTTTAACATTCAGGTTTCATAACAAACTTGGCAAAATAACAAGTAAAACGAAGCTTTGCATGTCACAGACAGTGGTTTCTTGCACCTCTTATTATTCCATGCTGTGAGAAGACACTGGCTCATTTTTAACAAATGGGGTAAAAAATGATTTGCAGTGGAGAATGTCCTATTTTGTCATTGTTTCCATGTCAATGATTAATATTAATAGCAAACTCTCAAGAAACAAAACAAAGAATAAGGTCTCTAATTCAGTGAAGCTTCGCCTTTGCAGAAGACTGCCTGCCTCTAAAACTAATATTCACTGTATTCTGAAGTTCTCTTTGGGGTAGCACAGAACAGAAGTGAACATGCCTGAACTTTTACTCACTCGTGTTGAAGAGCCCTGTAGCTTTCTACTTTTTATATATTTATTATATAGAAAATCTGTGGGGTATTTCTCAAATTCACTATCATTCTGAGCCATGGAATTTTCTGTTAATTACTAAGTTGCTCTGTTACAGTAAATACAGTTACACAACTGAAACTGAAAGTACGTGATAATCGTACTAAGAAGGCCCCATGGCAATTCCTTAACTTGAGATTATGCAATATTTTAAAATGCATTTCCAATCATTTAAGCAAGAGATACCCATTTGTGTATATATGGATGCCTTTTAAAAACAGAGCTTTTAGCTGACTCGTTGGAAAAAAAATAATGTAGTCCATTCTTGAAAGAATATGGATCCCTAATTTCTTAACAGTTGTTTAAAAGGAAATACATTTGTTCTATAAAGTTCATATTATTTGTACATTACTTGCAGACAATGAAATATTTGGCAAGTATTTTTGCCAATGTTTTAATGTTCTAGAAAGGAGTAGATTTGAAGTCAGAATTTCTTGAAGAGAAACGAGAAGAAAATATAAACTATATTTATACATGAACCACCTTTCTGAAATAAATCTATTTTTAAAAACTAGTTGTGCTGATACCTACCTTAAATGTAGATGCCTGGCTTTGGCAAAATTAGAAACTGGGTCAAAACTGCACATTTTGGGCCAAATTCCATTTCATCTTTCTACAAATGTTATTTTATTTAAAGCTAGCTGTAAAAATGAGGGCATCGTGGGGAAGAAGCATTAATCTATTTTGTGAACATGGTTAGCTTATATACATGGAAAAATATATTGGCATTGTTCTACACTTGATAAACTGTAACTGAAAACAATTTTGTTTAAGAAAACCACACATACAGAACTTGCAAATTATTAAAGGATTTTTCCTCTTCTGTTTTTACTGGAAAATTGAATTTTGATCTTATACTTTTATTGAAAAGTCAAAAAGAAATCAACTTAAGTAATATGAATTATGTAAATACAAAATTTCAAACTTTAAATTTTTAATGAAAGTATTAATAAGGGCTTAATTCTGGCAATATTTTATCATGTTACATTGTTTCAAAAAGATAATATTTAGTGTCAGTAAATGTGAAATTTTCCTTTTGAGTAAGCCCCATTTATTTTAATGATACTATTCACAATGAAGTTTTCTAAAAATATTGTTTTTTTAAAAAAGAAAAAGCATAAAGGAAGAATCTGACAAATACAGTTTTGTTTGTGGAGCTGTTCTGTCACACCCCTTTAATTATAATCTCTAATCATACTATTTTTAAGGGCTGTATAGTACAAACTGTAATGGTTCAAATTTTGATTAATTATTGAGGTCTGTTAATGGATGTGTATGAAAATATAGGAAAGCTGCATGTAAAACATGTCCTAAATTTAGATGAACATGCTGCTTGTAGTAGCATGTTCATCTAAATATTTTGTGTGCATTTGATAATTTCAGTTTACTAATTTAAATTTAGTTGTGTCTTCTTTTTGAAACAATTTCAAATACATTACATTAATAAAAAGGACTCAAACGATTTATCAAATACACATTCTCAGAATTTCTTGGGGTTTTGAACATTCCCAGTCTAATAATAATAGAAACACAAGCGAAGAGGGTCAAATAATGTGAAAAATCACAAGTTGTAGAAAATATTGCCACAGCAGTCCATTTCTGGGACACCTGCCTAGGTGTTGAGAACAACTGTCCATTATTTTCTTTTAAAATCAGCATTGTTGACTATTCACTGCAATTTGGAGATTTCAATATTTTCTACGGCAGTTTATAAACTTGTCTGCTCAGCAGTAAGTTTTATTGAATTCTACAAAACTCTAAATTCATGTCTGCTCTGCATTTTATGACACTGTAAATTAATTCCTTCTCTTTTTGGCAGATAGCACAGCAGCTGTGCAATCTGGACCTACGTAACCCACTTTGGTTCTAGCCCCACTGATATCTAGGGCCAATTAAATTTCAGTCAGGAGGTTCACCTTAAATTTTCCCAGAAGTTATACAACTTATTGATGCTTTTCTGTTAAAATTGGAAGAGGGCTCAGGACTTGTGTGTCAAAATTTGCAAGATGGCAGATATTCCATGCAATGGAAGCCCCACCCTTTTTTATTTGCTCGCAGGAGTGGCATTACTGTATCCCACTCTTCCAGATTCTCCTGAATAGGCAAACCATTGAAATTTATTTAATAAATCGTAACATTGGGATTCAAATGCACAGCATTTTGATTCAATATTGGATAATAGAGGTTTAAATCAAGTAAGTATATTTAATTTCCAGGTGTATTCTTAAGGAAAAATTTAGAAGATATGTGGAATTGGTTCACATTTGATTGATTGATTATGTGCCATGAAGACAGTGTCAATATGTTAGTGACCATGATCATTTTATATTCTTCTATGAAAACATCATGACGGTGCTTATTATTACGGTGATAGTAACTCGTGTGTGTGTGTGTATACACACATATGCATACATAAATGTTTAAATCCATATGAAATGCCGATACAAAAGGGCAAAAATATATATGCCAGAGAAAAAAAACTCACTTAGTAGTAGTAATTATTATTACTCTTATTGTTCCACATTTCATTAAAACACAAAATCTTTCGTCTGTCTTTAAATCATCCCTAATAAAATTGCTTTTATTCCTTTGAGCTGAGCTCAGCTATTGGAAATTCTATAAAAGCAGTTTGCCACCCTATTTTTTTCTGCATTGTTCCTTTTTTAGTGCCTTGTCTCCTCTACAGGGCTGGCATTTCCTCGTATGTTCCTTTCAAAGATTAATTAGGCCTAACTCTCATTCATTTCTTTGAAATCAGCTAAAAACATGTTAACTGAAAAAATTTGCCCATTTCCATAGTTATGTCTCAAATCTGATTAATACTTATTTTATCCCAAGAGTCTAACAGAACTTTGTAATTATTGCAGAATTATTTTTATAAAAATATGCACCACGTTCTTGTTTCTTTAAGAGCACTCACGAAAACAATTGCAGTAATAGAATTTGTGCAATCAGTAATGCAAAAAGTACCCACAAATCACTATGCAAGTTGAAAGCAGGTTCATTTTTTTTGGCAATTAAAAAAAAAAGATTTTAAAAGATAGAATTGTGCAACCCAGGTAGGAAATTTAACTATCTTCAATAATAGAGAAATAGTGGGTTTCTATTTTGAATCTAAGTATTATTAATTCATGGCAGGAGCTCTTCCACTTCTCCGAAGTATGGAATAAAAATTTTCCATTATATTTTATCCCCGAATGAAGGTTTATTGTATTTTTCTTAAAAAATCAAAATTTAAAAGTGCATAATTTGGGAATGCCTCCTCCAAAATCTGTGAAATTTGGCACTCTTTGAACTTTAATATGGATCTGTGTTTCTTGTACTTTCTCCAACATTTTTTTATTCTACTAAAAAGCTAGAATAACTTGGTAAAGGTTGAAAGCTCAAAAATCTTATCCCAATTAGGATTTGAAATTTGGTTTATTTCCTTCCTTTGAAAGATTATATTTTTCTTATAGACGGGTTGTTCAGAAAGCAGTTTTTTTTAAAAAAAAATATGGTGACCATGATCACACAATTGAAGTACCCACATAACAGGGGGGGGGGAGGGCTTTAATTGCGCTGGTGCGGCTGTCATTTTGACTTTTTTGACCTCCTGCATGGACACCCGTCTACAAATGCCATTGCATTCTGGGATCATAACCTGAAAGTTTAGATCATAACCATTATGCGTGGTTTTCCAATTGTAGATTATGAGCAATTGCTGTTCTGTTTTTGTCTGATTCCACTTTTAGAATTAAGGTAGTTCAAACTATGTCTATATTGATATAAAACGGGCTGGGATTCTTTAAAAGCCTTTTGGGTGATCGCACAGTGATTGAATAGCTGTCCTTTGACTCTGCCTAGCCCCATTTGGAGTCTGATCTTTCATAATGCATTAAAAGTTGTTTTTCTTATTAACTCCTTCATAGTTTTAACAAATCCATTCCACAAATTTTTTTAGAATGTTTCCAAAAATAAAATATTGTTTTTTATTAAACAAATGTCCCTGGGTAGAAAATGAAAATTCTAATTTACTTATCCACTTAGTTAATAGTTTCAATTTAGTTATTTAAAAATTGTATTGTATTGCCTCAGAAATATAAACAGTGTGCATATATTTGTATACGTACATAAACATATATATATACAAGGCAATGAATGTTTTGTGAGAGCAAACTATAATTCTCTCTTAACTGTATTAAAAACTCATTTTGCTTTTTTAAATGAATAGCTTCAGTGTTACCTTTACATCAGTTACTGTACTTAAATATTCATTTGTATTAATTTGGGCAAAAGTAAGGAATACAGTTTGGTTTTTAAATTTCATTCATTAGTACTGAGCTTTTCTTTTGATTACTTTCTTCAAACAATTTAGTGGAGCAAGATTATATATTATAGCATATGTTTTCTAACACTTGCTTCAAAAAAGATATTCTTGGAATCTTTATTTTCTCTATGAAGGTAAAATTGCTCTTTATTTATAAACTGCGACTGAAACAAAGAAAAGTTAAAAAGAGAAACTACTTGTGTGTTTTTTGAACAGTATAGATTTCATTTCTTTTGCGAAGAACACACTCTTCCTTCAAATTGGCACAGAGCGTAAGTTTACTTCGGCATAAATATCTTAACTTTTGAGCTGCCTGTTATTTTTCAGATAAAATTATTACAATGTAAGTTTCAACAGCTCAGTAATTTTTATAATTTTGGGCATAAAACTCCTGCAATTCAGCATCGTTCTCATTTTTTATTATTGTTGTTGTTACAAATTGGAAGCCAGTGAAAAACTACAAGGCAAACTGTTTAGTAGACAAATCCTTACTGAATTTAAAAATGTAGATCTTTTTAAATGCAGCCTGGGTTATAAGCAGAAGAGCATAGGGAAATTTTCATGGCTTCAAAGACTTTTTTTTCTGTTTCTTCTAAATAGGTTTCTTAGCACTTTTGGAGTAGCAAAAATACATGGCATAATACTTTTGGAAACTCTAATCCCAATTCTCTTTCAATAATAAGAGGTTGAATTTCTAGCAGAAGGCTTAAACTGGAAGGCTGGGTGTAATAAATTGACATTCAAGACTATTATTTAAAATAATAATACTCTGCAGAAATTTCATATTGCATTTCATCAAAAAGGACTTTGTAAATCACATTTGTATCAAACCTTTGAATAGATCACTCATCAGCTTTAGGCTCTGGCCGTAACTAGGAAATGGAGTGAATGCGCAACATTTGCAGGGAAGCATGCCCCTGGCTTTCATTTTCTTTGCATGCCCAGGTTAGACCCAAAGAGGCTTCAATGAAGTTATCCTGATACGTTTTCCCTTTCATGCCAGCACGTGGCCCAAATTAGTTCTCCATTTTGTGATGGCCCTTAGAGAGCAATTCCCATTGAGAAGGGAACAAAGGCCGTAACCCTGAGGTCGGAGTGCAATGCGCGGAGCATGACCTCCTCTTTGTAAAGCTCAACACTGTTTATTTTGCCTAAGTAAAGATCACCAATACATTAACTAAAGAGCATTAAAAGGGTCATATCCCCCAGGAGGGAGATCAGACAAGGAGCTGCTCTCCTTAGCCAGGAATAACTGTTGGACTTAAAAAAAAAAAAATCTCAGGCCTATGCATTGCATCCGAAAGAAAGTAGTAGTTGAACATGCTTGCATTTAATTCTAACTGCTTCCTGTGCTTAAGAAAAGTGTATCCTAAATCTTTTTTTTAAGTATTCAAAACAATTTTCTCAGCTTAAAATATTCTCAGCTTGCACTTACATTTTAAAACAGATTTAAGTTACTTTGTTTTTATTAAGTGTAATCAGGTTTAATTTTGAAAACTTTTAAAATAAAAAGTAATACTATATGTGCACTGATTCATGAGTAGTAAAAATAGAATTTTTTGTTTCTTTTTATGTTGCCTCAGGAGACACAGATTCTAATCCCTTTTGGCCATCTGAAACGGGTGATTTTGAGCCAATCACCCCTGTTCAATCTACTACTTCATAGAGTTGTTCTTTTGTGCCGGGAAATAGCAGGATAATCACATACTTATGATTCTGAAGGAAAAATCAGATATAAATCTATCAAGCCACCTCAGTCATCTCAAAACTCAGGAATTTTCCTCACATCTGTTCACTCGATAGATCTCAGGCATTTATTTTATTCTCTATATTTAATGAAAGAGAAGACAAGAAAAAAAAAGAAAAATAAGAAAGCAACACCACAACCATAACAATTATTAGATATACTCTACAAGTAGTTCTCAACTTGCAATCATTCATTTAGTGACCATTCGAAGTTACAACAGAACTGAAAACTGAGTTATGACCCATTTTCATGCTTACAACCATTGCAGCATCCCCGTGGTCATGTGATCAAAATTCGGGCATATTTATGATGGTTGCAGTGTCCTGGGGTTGTGCGATCATCATTTGTATCCTTCCCACCTGACTTCCAACAAGCGAAGTCAATGGGGGAAGCCCGATTTGTTTAACAACTGCATGATTCACTTAAAAACCATGGCAAAAAGACTGTAAAATGGAACGAAACTCACTTGCTTAAAATTTTGGCCTCTGTTGTCGTAAGACTTCCCATATAGAATGGCTTTTCCTCTGTATATACTTGTGTCTCTCTGTACTTATATATATCCATATTTCATTCTAATCACCTATCATATGCGTCCGGAAACAACTCGTCCATGAATCTCCAGTGACATCAGGTCTAACTGGGCCATAAATTTATTTTTCCAGTGTTGAAAGACTGGTCTATTAGCATTAATTTGAGACATCGTTGGTGAGGCCATATCTCAATCCAAACTCTATTCGGTCTAGCAAAAATCCTGGAGTCCCAAGAATCCCTCTCTAACCATTGTCTACAGAATATGCCACGAACTGGAGTTGTTGGTGCTGAATGGTGGTTCTGGCTGAGCCTGTTAAAAAGGCAGGATTGGGGGGCCCTGTATGCAGGTTTGCTAGGACTGCCAGAAAAAAAAAAGGCCCCATGTGGTAAACCAGACCAAGAAATAAACTCCGTCGGAAGGCTAAATTTTATTTTATTAAGATTGGCTACACAAGCAGAATCCCTCAAGTCTGATGGTGCTGGACTTCATCCCACTTCTTACATGCGAGATAATCGGGGGGGGGGGGACCATCTGAACTGCTTCTGAATGGTATCTCATTGCTCCGAAGTTAAAAAATGTTTCAGCCCCTTTTATTTAGGAAATGGTCCCTGCATATTTCTGTCAACTTCATCTTTCTTGCTCCCTACACCAAGATTTTACAACCTGGACAATTTTAAGATGATATTCAAGCCAATAAATTTTACAAGTAATACAATAAGTAATAAAATAAACGAATAATTATTTTTTTTTAAAGTGGAGAGATTCAGAATTGGACTTTCAATAACGGTTTTTTTTTTAAAAAAAATATTTCTGAATTCTGAGTTCCTTCTCTGGTATCATACTGGCATTGTGTTTGAATGGTGGTGGTGAATATCCATTATGAACAGAATTTTATCTGCATTTATTTTATATATTTAAAATATTTCCATATCAACCGTCAAATTTTTGGTTGCTGTTTTTAAAGTTGGGCATTTTCCAACACGCACACAGAAGAATGGTTACAGTTCTCAAGAAGTTGAGAAGGAGCACCCGGGTATGCTTAATTTTGATATCAGCGAAAGTGCTCCAGAAAGAGGTTGCATTTTCAGTGACAGATAACGATCTGGAGGGTTGATAAAAAGCTATTTTGAGCTCAGCTTGGGTCCATTTAAAATTTATTGCAGATATCTGCACTGTTTGGTTAACCTGTATTAGCTATTTATCCCCAAAACAAAATCCTAAAATAGAACAACAGATTTTGCTTTGTTGCTATGTTGACCTACTGAACTGTTTGCACCGTTAGGCAGTTTTCTCTAAATAGGGGCTCCTGGAAAAAACCTGTTATGTCCATTTTAACTGGCCTCATGTTTTGAGACTGAAGTCTGAGTAGGCCTAATCTGGCCTAATCTTGGTTTGCTCAACAATATTAGCTATTAGCAAAGGTTGTCATTACGGAATGCAGACTATTAAAATGACCACTGTCTTGGTCAACCTACGTGGAAGACCAGTTTAAAAACTCGCAGGGAAGACAGCTAGCCAGATTTTGGACAGGATTTTCAAGCATGAAAATGTTAATTGACCCACTTCATGCTATGAAATGGCCTGAAAGGGGATATCCAAATACAATGTTCAGCTTTATAATGGAGGCTATTTTTTTTTCCTCCTACAAACATACAATTATATTTGCATTCTGTTGAATCCTATGACCTGGAATGTTGGATGGGATCAAAATGGCAGCTGTAACCTTGGTTGAAGCTTCATTCTCTTTTTTTTTTCCTATTTGTCCTTTTACATTGCCCAAGAATAGAGGTTTTTAGAACAAGTTTGTTGCCAAATCCAACTGTTTCTTTTTTTTTTTAAGAAAAAAATTAGGAACGGAACTTTTGTGTAAAAGTGGATTCCGGTGTGCATTTAAAATCAACAACAGCTAATATAGCTCCTGTTGTATTAAAACAAACAACAGGAAATGCTTCACCCCAGCTTTTAAATAAATTAACATAAAATAAAAAAACACCATTCAATTCTGATGAAAATGATATATTTAAAATGCTGAACATACAGGGACAAATTCACCATGTGTTGATCCAAGAGGCTATTCAAAAACAGTGTCGGTTTTAATGCCTAAAAGCCAAGAATTTCTGCAACGTGGTATTTATTTTAAAACAGTGTTTAAACCAGTTGGAGGAATTCTGGGACCTGAAGTCCAGAATTGCTAAGGTTGAGAAACACTGGTTTAAACAGTGAATAAGTGGTAACTTAAGAATTCTAACCAGTTTCATTCAAAAGCAACTCCTACAGAGAGATGGTCAATATCCTAGCAACTTTGTGCCTCCATTGTCTCTCTTTCCTTGGGTGTGGTCCTGTTTCCATCCGTCCCGAACTCCAAAACTTATGAGTAAAATCTCCCTGATATCCAGACCTTTTCCCCCAAGCAAGTAGTTGTAAGGATTTTGGAGAACAATGACAACAGCCCAACTATTTTCATCAAGAACTAGCAGTGGTCATCTACTATTTACCCAAGGAATAAATAAAAATTTGGAAGATACACTTTCTCCAGATCTATTCATTTAGCCCAGTGTTGTAACCCCAGCCCGCCGCACAAAAATGAAAGGGAGAATAAGTGTGGGTGGAAAAGAGTTTTGTTTAATCAGAGCTAGACTCTAATCATTAAAAGCTTACCTTTCTTAGCCATTAATATTAATTGGAGTTGGATAATAAGCTCACCCCAAAATAGATAACAATGTGTGTGTGTCACAATATGGAAATATCAGCTGATGCAATTCCCTTCTGCACTCATCCCCAACTATTTGGTACTTGTAAAATGACTAGTAAAATGACTATAATATATTTAAAAGTGGAGAGAAGGAAGTGATCAGGATGATTTGAATTGTACTAAATCTATTTTCAGCCATTAACAAGGAAGATGTGTTTATAGTTAGATCTTGTTCCAGTCAAAATGCATTCAATATAGCTGAATTGAAATTTGATTTTAACCAGATTCACCGGAAGTAAATCTGCCACTACCATCAGCTTCTCCTTTCATCTTGTGCACACAATATCTGTATGGTATTTGGGTAAATTAAGCTCATCCAGATCCAATGAGAATATAGACATCTAAAATATGAAAACATCAAATAAATATTTTATTGCAGAATTATAGTTTATCTCTTTTTCAAGGAAATATGCCACAATATTAACTGAAAATACTAATGAAAATCATGGCAATTACAGGTTTTTTTGGATTGAATATTATTTTGGTATCAAACCCTAAATTAGTTGCAGTATCAAATTATAATTTTAACAAAAAGGTAATTCAATATCTATTATTGCATATTCAATATCCTACAACATAATAAAACAAATCCAGGTGCCCTAGAATTTAACACAGCACATTTAATTCTTTTTAAAAATATGAGTATTTAATGATGCAAATATTACTTGATCATTGCAGTTTTATTAATATGTGGAAGTAATTGCTGGCTTATCTTTTAAAAACTGCTCTTACTGCAATGTAGGTTTTTTTGAGGGGGACGTATAAAAAGCACTTCAGCTGATGAAACAATGAATATGAATAAAATTTAAATGTATTATAAAAATGACTTGACTTTGTTATCACTGCTATTCATAACAATTTTAATTATAAGGTTTTTCTGTGTATTATTTAATTTTTTTTATTCTGGAAAAAAGCCAAATGGCCAGACAGTCATCATTTCTTCATAGGTCCGTTAATTAGAAAGGCAGTCAGTTTATGCATTGTTTTAAATACCAAAAAGGTTGCCAGCTTCCCAGCTTTCCTAGGGTCTGTTTGCAAAATTATTAGTGAATGTTAAAAAAAAAAAAATCCAAATCGTTGCAAGTACAACCTCAAAGTTTCTTGATGAAATTTGAGGTACATAACTGATAGGAAAATGGAATTATTTCAATTCCTAATGAGAAAAGCAGCAGGATTCCATCCCATTTTATTTTGAAACAATATAGCAAAAGGTATTTTTTAAAAATGGGTGGCCTATATAATTCAAAATCAGAATAAGAGTTGGAAGGGACCTTGGAGGTCTTCTAGTCCAACCCCCTGCTTAACCCTATGCCATTTCAGACAAATGACTGTTTCAGTCTCTTTTAAAAGCCTTCAGTGATGGAGCATCCACAACTGCTAAAGGCAAGGTTCCACTGTTTTATTGTTCTGTCAGGAAAGCATTTATTTTGTTCAATCCTAATGGGTTTTTCTCCCTTGTTTAGGTTTTCTTTCTTTAATTTTAAGGATAAAGAGTTAAAATGCTGCTGTATACAGAGTTTGGGCCACTCAAGTGGCCCAAACTCTGTACACAGCAGCATTTTAACTCTTGTTAAAATGCTGCTGTGGTTAAAACAACCATGTTTTCCCAAGAAATTTAACTAAAGTTACCTCATCACTCATTCATCACAGATAATTCAGGATAAATAACTGTCTGTTTGCTGTTTGCCTTGATAAGTTTCTCCCAAGAAACCCTAGTAATTTTTATAAGACTACAGTATTGCATATAAAGAGGCTTATCAGTCATTTAGAGCATAATTAGCTCTTCTCCAAAGTCAGCACTTTTTATATTACGCCTTTTGCCCAGAAGCAACCCCAGAAAAACTAGTTCCTGCACATAAAGAGGTCACAAAGATCTTGATTAGTATCACAAAGATTCTGCCCAATCCATTAGGTGCTTTTTGACTGAAAGCAATGGAAAAAGATGAGTTTGGAGAAATATTTCGGAGAAATGCAAGGGCAAAAAAATACTTAAGTGCCTATGCAAAATTCCAGATATTCCTGTAATATGTTTTGATAATGATACATTTGTGGAGTCAGCTGTAGCACCGTAAAAACAAGCAAGCAGAGAGTGGAGTTCAGTTGCAGGTTCGAACAGGGGAAAAAAGAGTAAAAAAGATAAAAATTATTTTGTCTAAGGAATAATCATGGTTTTGCTCCCCACTCTAAAAAGAGTAACACACGAGGAAAAAGTTGCAATGTGCAGATGAGTTTTAAAATTTTCACACATATATACACATATTTGTGAATTGAGTGAGATTTAATAAACAAAATTAAATTATTTCCACTGCATTTCTGTGGAGAAATGTGGACTTCCTTGATAGGGAAAGCCCAACAGTCATCTCAGATGCTATTATTTGCAGCTCAATGTAAGGGAATAAAATTAATTTTCAAGTAACTTGAACAAGAATTTACAGCACTTTTTTTCCTTCCATTTATAAAATGGAAGCTTGTAAGATGAAGTGCTTGTGGTTGCCCTGTTTAGAAGATTTTTTAAAAAATTTTTTGATAAAACTATTACATTCTTCCTGTCCGAATATCTTCACTCTATTTACTATAGGGGTCACTTCTGGAAAAAAAAGTTATTCGCTTGTTTTGCACACACGAGGCAAGTATAATTTAGATCAAATTATACTTGCACATTTGTAAAAAGATATTTCTAAAAGTGCAGCTACTTTCACTGTGAAATGAGAAACCTATTCCCAAATAGGCATACACATTCATTGTGTGAATGTGTAAATAGGATTATCTTAATTAGAATAGGCTTACTTTTTTTTGGACATGGCCAATTGTGAAATATATCCCTTTAATCTTTTCGAAGTTTAAAATGGAAAGACATTGTTGGGAACCGTCTCAGGTGAACTTAAATATGTCAACAGCGGCCTATAAAATGCATTATTTGTTGACAATCCATTTAATCTTATTCTTCATTTATAAAAACTGATCTCCAAAATTTTCTGGTCCAAACCAGACTCTACCAAAAGTCATTCTTCACATACATATGTCCAGCTATCTGGTCCACCAGTGGGATGATTTTCAGATTCAGTGTCGAGACCACTCCTTTTCCTTGAGACATTGCAATCTTTTTCACATAACTTAATCTATCCCTGTAGTTTATAAGCAAATGAAACTGGGAGCGAGATGACTTATAACGGAGGCCAATTTTTGATAAATGGGTATGTTTGGTTATGTCCAGACACTCAGCTGCAGCAACACAATTTTTGGTCTCTCTGGGAATTTTCTCACTTGATTTTGAAAGATCAGCGTAAGAGAGGAACAACACACAACTGCCAGTTAATATTGGTATCATTTCTGATACAAGAAACAATGCTCACAAACGTACCTGTGGGTGTGTTTGAGTCTGGGATGCAGGGAACTGTGCAAATCCCAAAATGGTTCCCTTCCAGGGGTGTCTGCAATCATCCAAAGGGATTCCCTTTGCATGTACATCCCATCTGCACCACGTAGGTAGTGGCCAGGGGTGAAATCTGGCAGGTTCTGGAGAACTGGTAGTGGAAATTTTGAGCAGTTCGGAGAACCGGCAAATACTACCTCTGGCTGGCCCTAGAGTCGGGTGGGAATGGAGATTTTGGAATATCCTTCCCCCTGGAGTGCGGAGGGAATGGGGAATTTGCAGTATCCTTTCCCTGCCACACCACACCCACCAAGCCACGTCCACAGAACTGGTAGTAAAAAAAAATGGATTTCACCACCGGTAGTGGCCATGTTTGCAGTTCCCCTCTTGACTTTTTTTGACCTTGTGAGAAGTTTTACATCCAAATATATTTTATTCCTTCTACTGTTTCCATCTTCCCTTAAAATGCTAACAGAATCCACAATGGTCTGAGAATCAGTGTCTCCACTAGATAATTGACAGTCAGTTAATCAACTAAAGTTAATAACTAAAATGAGCAAACTTCCTCAAATAAATTACCCATGCCTAATCCACGTATCAAAGGATAAGGTCAGCAAAGGTAAGAGTTAATTAAATCATGTCTCCTAGAGCAGGGGTGTCTCAGGAATTCTGGGAGTTGAAGTCCACAGGTTGTAAAAGAGCCACATTTGACCACCGGTCCTAGAGGAACTGCATGTTCACAAGAATAAACATACCTACACACACACACACCAGGGGTGAAATCCAGCAGGTTCTGACAGGTTCTGGAGAACCGGTAGCAGAAATTTTGAGTAGTTCGGAAAACCGGCAAATACCACTTTTGGCTGGCCCCAGACTGGGGTGGAAATGGAGATTTTGCAATATCCTTCCCCCACGAATGGGGAAGGAATGGATATTTTCCAGTGGTGAGATTCAGCTAATTTAACAACCAGTTCTCTGCCCTAATGATTTCTTCCAACAACCAGTTTGCCAAACTGCTCAGAAAGTTAACAACCGGTTCTCCCGAAGTGGTGCAAACCAGCTGAATCCCACCACTGATATTTTGCAGCATCCTTCACCTGGAGTCGGGAAGGAATGGAGATTTTGCAGTATCCTTCCCCTGCCACGCCTACCAAGCCACACCACGCCCACAGAACCGGTAGTAAAAAAAATGGATTTCACCACTGACACCCCCCCCCCTAAAGTGTCACCCTAGAATCAGCACATAGGCCCTTCACCCCGACAAGCTCCCCCACACCTTATAAAAACCTGGAGCTGTGCCCCATTTCTCTGCAGCCTACCCTTAAAACACAAACGGTTTTGCTTTTAGGAATACATACTTCTTCTTTCCTCACAGCTGTCTGGAGTCTCCTTTTTTTATTTATTCTTGCAAGCAGTCAGTCCCGGTTCCAAACTGGAACCCCCAATTCTGACAACCTCCCAGCTCTCTTCCTTTCTAAAGTCCGGAGCTCCTCCATTCCTTGTTTTTCCACACCAATGCAATCTTCTTTGCTCTCCCCCACACAAGCCAGGCACCCCAATTCGGGGCCCTGACGGTGAGGGGAGCCGCTTCTTCGCCCTCCCGGGAGAAGCCAACCGTGGGTTGGCATCTGCGGGGTTTCTGCTCCCACTGACTGCCCCCTTCCCACTCCCCCCTGGGCCATTTTCCGGCGGGGGCAGCAGGAGCAGCTGCGGGCTGGCAAGGCGCCCTCTGACCCGATGCCCGGCTTTGCAGAGCAAAGGCTGCACAAACGCAGACTAAACAACGGCCATCTTGCCCGGGGGGCGCCTTCTGCGCGGCTCTTATCGCGGGGTTGGGTCTGGCAGGCCTCCAGGTCCGTTCCCGCCAGGCTGGTGTCAGGCCAGGGCAAGGAAGCCGCCTCTTCAACCCACCCACCCCCGCTCCCCCCAAATTTCTTTCCCCTCCCCTCCTGCAGACAGTCACGCGCCTCCCCGACGGGCAGGCAGTCCTTGCGCCGGGATGCCCACTGCAGTGGCCAGCCGGGATGCCTGCTGCATTGGGCACGGTGACAAAAAGCCTTCCACCCCGTCCCCCCTCGTCCCTTCGCTCCCTGCCTGTCCTATCCTGGCGGCCCTGGGGGGTGGGAGAGAAAACCCAGACGTCGTGGAAACCGTCTAGCCGGAGGACTTCTGCGTGCCTGCTTGCTTGCCCGCCCGGGAAAAGCAGCAAGCTTTAGAACAGACCGAGGGTGGGGAGTGGGGTGTGAGGGGGAGAAGCAGCATTCGCGTGATGGGTATGCGCTGCCCAGTGCCTGCAACCCGGGGTGGGGGGCTGGGGGTGGGTGGGAGAGGAAGGAAAGGGAGCCGGGCTTGGGGTCTTTGCCGCGGTTTTGGGGAGCAACCCCAGCAGGCTCTGCTAGAGGATTTGCAAGGACACATCTCTGAAGGGCTGTACCGGTGCAGGAGGAATGAAGGAGCTTCAAAAGGTCCCTGCTCTTCTTTGGAGGATTGCAACGGCCCCTCCCCTGAAATCCAGAGGTGGGGGGTGGGGGGATGGGAAAAAGGAGGCCACTGACTCCTCCATGCCCCCCCCATCCCGAAAATTCTTACCATCCATCCATCCACCCATAAAAGTCTTCACCATCCCTCCCTTCCTCCAGAAAAGTCTTCTCCATCCATGATTCGTGGGCATAAATTATTTTCTCCTAATTCACTTTGAAGATTTGAAAAGCCAGATTGTCATGGAGAAAAAATCCTATCTGTGTAGTTGCTAGTAGTTGAGAAAACAACTTGATGGCGCATAATCAGTTATCTTTGGGCATCTTCCACAAATTTGTATTAATTTGGGATTTCGTAATCTAATGGTTGAACCATGTAATTACTAATATTTTTTATTATTTCTTTGAAATCGGTTTATGAAATGCCAAAAATGGAGGTGCTACATTTACGACTGTACCAAAAGGTCCACACTCTTCTTTGTAGGATTGTAATGGTCTCTCTCGGGGAGGGGGTGGGAAAAGGAGGCCACTGACTCCTCCATTGCCTCCCACCAGGGGTGAAATCCAGCAAGTTCTGACAGTTTCTGGAGAACCGGTAGCGGAAATTTTGAGTAGTTTGGAGAACCGGCAAATACCACCTCTGGCTGGCCCCAGAGTGGAGTGGGAATGGAGATTTTGCAATATCCTTCACCCAGGAGTGGGGAGGGAATAGGGATTTTGCAGTATCCTTCCCATGCCACGCCCACCAGGCCACACCACGCCCACCAAGCCACGCCCACAGAACCGGTAGTAAAAAAAATTGGATTTCACCAGTGCCCCCCCCCGCCCTGAAACTTCTCACTCACCTTCCCCTGCAATGCCCACCAAGCCACACCACGCCCACAGAACCAGTAGTAAAAAAAATTGGATTTCACCACTGGTCTAGACATAGTATTCTCAACCATTCATTATTCACTTTGGCTTCCAGACCATTTAACATCATCTTTATTGTCCTTCTTTGCACTCTTTCTAGGGCCTCGTATTGTATTGTCTACATCTCAAAATGGGAATTGCCTCCTCCGTAGAGGTACATGGATCAGGCAACAACTGTCCTGTTGCAAAATGCTGACTAGGGAATTCTGGGAGTTGAAGTCCACACGTCTTAGAACTCCCAAGTTTGAGAAACACTATGATATACTATCCAGATAGCTGGGTTGGCATTTTCATTGAAGTCCCCCCTGACTGACACCTCTCTTTTGGGAGACAGTCACCTTCAGTTGCCCCCTCTTTAAATTCTTCATGACATTCTGCACCATTTTTGCTAAGGCGCATTTCCTACCTGAGTCCAGACCCTCTGTTTCAAGGGGGACCCTCAGAGCTCCTTGCCATCCTTTCTTCTCTCCCCAGGTGTAATCTGAAAGCTTGTCCACTTAAATGCTCCTCCCTGCTAACCCTATTCAGCAGGTTCTGACAGGTTCTGAAGAACTGGTAGTGGAAATTTTGAGTAGTTCGGAGAACCGGCAAATATCACCTCTGGCTGGCTCCAGAGTGGGAATGGAGACTTTGCAATATCCTTCCCCTGAATGGGGTGGGAATGGAGATTTTGCAGTATCCTTCCCCTGCCATGCCCACCAAGCCACACCATGACCACCAAGCCACGCCCACAGAACCGGTAGCAAAAAAAATTGAATTCCACCACTGCCCTGAGTAAAAATATTTGCTCCAATTTTGGACTCCCATTGCCTGCAGGGTTCCAGTATGAAAATTGACTATTTCTGGTTTTCAGTTCCAAAGAGTTATAATGTCCAAAGGATAAAGTGGACAACTGAGAATGTCAACAGACTGGAAGGAGGACAAGTTCAGGAGCATCTATGGGCAGGACTGATCCCCAAAGTCAATACTGCAGCCTCAATCCATGTGCAAGAGGGCTGGGACTTTGACACACCCATCATCTCACCTTTGTCCTGTGAGTCTATATAAAAATCTAGATTCTATCCAAAAACCAAGGGAAAAAAATATCCGCAAGGTTAAAACCATGTTTGCACCATTGGCGCAATGGCTGTTTAAATTGTGCAGCAGCAGCCTTTCCACTTTTTAAAACCAGAGGCTAAAAAATGCAGCTCGCTCTTATTTGCAAATTGTGATTGCATCATGTCTATTGCTGGAAATCATTTGTCGCCATGGAAACAATAGCTTGGAGCAACAGGTTCTCTAGACTGGATCCTTCTGAATTTCCATGCCTGAATTTTGGGGAAGTTGCTTTAATTACATGATCTTTTTTTAGGCGGGAGGGAGACTATCCTATATTTGACATTCGAATAACATTTGACAGACAGAGAGATAAATCTGTTGCAAACAAGAAATTTCAGTATGTGAAATGTGTATTATCACATCTCCCTCACAGTATCATCAAAATGTAGAAGATATTCTTCCTTCCAACTGATAGTCTTCCTTTTTTATGTCAATTCGAACCACCTTTCTAGTGATTTTTATGAATTCTTTCAAAAGAAAATATATTTTCAGAGCATTAGCCTCAAGATAGCTGAATTTTTCAAACTATATTATCTATCTATCTATCTATCTATCTATCTATCTATCTATCTATCTATCTATCTATCATCTATCATCTATCTCATCTATCATCTATCTATCATCTGTCTGTTGGTCCATCCATCCATCCGGAAAAGTGTTTACCCTCCATGATCCATGGGCATAAATTAGCTTCTCCTAATTCACTTTGAAGACCTGAAAAGCCAGGATAGAGACAAATTGTCATGGAGAAAATCTATCTGTGTAGTTGCTAGAGGTTGAAAACGACGATGCATAATCAGATGCTTTGGGCATCTTCCACAAATTTGTATAAATTTGGGATTTCATAGTCTAATGGTTGAACCATGTAATGATTAATATTTTCTAGTATTTCTTTGAAATCTGTTTATGACATGTACAGAAATGGTGGTGCTACAATCACATTGTTGCAGCTGCCACCTTTATTTCATTTTTTATATATATCCCAGCCCACAATACGATTGCTGTTGAGTAAGAGTAAGTAAATTCTTGACTAAGTCAAGGTCATGTTACAAGTCGTCCTTGAATTACGACTTAAATTGGATAGGGATTTTGGTTGCTAAGCAATGTAATTGTTAACCGAGTCATCATGTGACTAGAACTGATTTTATTACCATTTTACCATGGTCCTTAAGCGAATCATATGGTAATTGGGGAATGAGGCTTTCCCAAATGATGTTGCTTGTTAGAAACTGGTTTGGAAAGTTCATAAATCACAATCCCAGAACCACAGGATTCTGTAACTGGCCATAAATGCAAGCTGGTTGCCAAGCATTCAAAATGCCAATCGTGAGACCTTGGGACTGGTGCAACAGTCACAACTTTTGAGGGCAACTCATAAATCACTTTTTCCATTTTAACTTTGAACCGTCGTTAAATGAATAGACATAAGTCAAGGACTACCTGTAATGTCTTGTGACCTCGGAGATAGTCTGGTGGCATTTGAGAAAGACAAGAGAGGGCAAATAACAAAAGATGCAACACAACTTTGAGATACAAATTCTGCTGTTTTTGCACTTGGGTACATGTATCTAGTGGGTGGGGCTTCCGTTGTGGTTTTGTGATGCACATTTTATTATTTTGACACAAAGGCTGTTTGCTATCCTGTTTCCTCCAAAATAAGACATCCCTTGATAATAAGCCCAATTGGGCTTTTGAGCACATGGCAATAAGGCCAAGTGCTTAGTTCAGGGTTCAAAAAAATATAAGACAGGATCTTATTTTCGGGAAAAATAATATATATCGTATACTAGACACGATATATATATATTCGTGTCTGGTGCTACCATATCACCTCTCTGTTCAATCAGCTACACTCTTTCTGGGAGGTTCAAACAACCCAATTCTAAACAATCATCATTAGCAAATTCATTGCAGAACAAACTGTCAATCAAGGGGAGGGCAGCTTCCCCTTAGAGCAGTGTAGAAGAGAGCTCTGAACAGACAACTTTCGAGTTTCAGAGATTTTATGCTGCTGGTTTGGACTTTTCGTTTACATGATGGTTTGTAATATTGATTTATTTAAACTTAAGCCTAACCGGACTGATTGGAGTAAGCAACCCTCTCCCTCCTCTTCCTTCCTTTCTTCTCTTTCCCTCAAACTCCTGCTTGGTCCTCTCCCAATTGCAAAAGGTTTTCAACTGTTTGAAATGTTGACGGCGAGTCCAGAAGAATAGAAACAGCCCCAAAGATCGCTGCACGAAATAAACTTTTAGAAAACGTCAAGATGAACGGTGTCTCAATGGTGAAGGCCTGCCATGCGAGAAACGTTGTCCAGTGGAAAAACCCTTTGCACTGAGTTTTGTTTTCCTATTTTGTTGCGGTTGTTTTTGGGGTTTTTTTTCTCAATTGCTTTTGGGACTCTTAAGAGAAACGGGACTGACCTTGGCGATGGATATGAAGATCTGCAGCAAATCAGAGGCCATTGTTTCTTCCAGGAGAGAAAAGCAAGAGCACTCAGGCCCCCACTCAGCCTCGCCAACAGCCCTACTTCCAATGTGTCCTCGCCCTTCCCAAGCGGAGGAGAAGGGCAGAGAAAGCCTTGATGGGCCTCTCCCTCCTTCCCCTGCCAAGAGCTCCTTTTGTGGCTCTGTCTCTTTCTGCTCATCGATGATCAGGCTCATAAAAACCAGCCCTTGGCACCAGGGAGCAGGCGAAAATGCTAATCCCAAAGCAACCAGTTGCCGCCTTGGCATCCAGAGGCCTCTTGTCTGAGACTTCACCTTCCATTCAGCCTCTTTCCAAAGAGGCTGGCAATTGACCGGACCTGTCTGTGGGCAATGAATCGAATGTCTGGGTTTTTGTGTGATTTAAAGCCCCCTTTGTGGCCGTGAAAATAATATTTCCCCCTACCCACCTACCCATTCCAGTCTATGACACGGTCACTTTGGGGTGGGGGTGGGGGGTGGGGTAGCCCAACTAATGTGCTGATTAAAAAGGTTGATAATCAGTGTCCTATCATTCGCTCCAAGATCCATTTTCTTTTACGGATCTCTCGGTGTTTCAGCAGACATTGCAGTGTATGCGGAGGCCTTATTAGCAGACATAATTCAACAAAAATGAGTTCCAACGATTAATAAAGCCATCTTTATAAATACTTAGGCCTTGTCGGAGTGTAAGAATTCAATCCTCAAGAGAAAGGAAATGCTCTGTCTTTCACAGAGGGTTTTAATTTAAATTGGATTCAAAACTGGGCTCCTTTGTGCAAATTGGAGAGGATTTGGGTTCTAGAATGAGAAGCATCAGCAAGGAGGAAGGCTAAAAAGCTAAAATGGCAGCTGTAACCACCATTAAGCTGCCATCTTGACTCCTTTGAGCCATCCTGCTTGGAATTATGCTCCACCATTTAAAGTTTGCTCTACCTGGCCATTTATTTATTTATTTATTTTATTAATCATATTTCTATGCCACCCACTCTCCAAGGACTCTGGGCGGCTTACAACAATCGACAGTATACTAAATAGCATATTGCCCCCAACAACCTGGGTCATCATTTTACCCACCTTGGAAGGATGGAAGGCTGAGTCAACCTTGAGCCGGTGAGATTTGATCCGCTGATCTGCTGAACTAGCAGTAGGTGAGTCTACATTGAACTGAGCTCAACTCGTCTAGTTTGGTCTACTGGCTAAGTGAGTATTTGTTAAGTGAGTTTTGTCTCCTTTTACAACCATTCTTGCCACAGTTGTTAATCACTGCCCTTGTTAAGTAAGTAACACTGTTGTAGAGTGAATCTGGCTTCCTCCCTGACTTCACTTGTCACCCAAAAATGGTCACGTGACTTCAGGACACTGCAACCTGAACTGCAATAAATACGAGTTAGTTGCCAAGTGTCTGAATTTTGATTATGGGGATGCTACAATGGTTATAAGCATGAAAAGTGATCATAAGTCAGTTTTTTCAATGCTGTTGTAACTGCGAATGGTCACTAAATGAGCTATTGTAAGTCAGGGACTACCTATACAAGATACGGCAGGCAGCTACCATGGATTTACTTTGGACAGAAGAAGGCAGTTTGGACCACTGTATCGAAGGAGGTCAGAATTAAATATACACTGAAATCTAAAAGAAAGTCTGTTGGTTGGGCAATTTTCCAAAGGGGATTTCCTTCTGCAAATGGAAGGAATCACAGCAAGTCCCATACCACATTATAAAGAGTTTGGTACCCAACATTTTGTTATCAAATAAAAAGCCCAATCTGCAAAAACTAGGAAACACACAGAAAAGATCTAACGTGGAATTATCTGTACGGATTGTTAAAAGTGGTTTCTTTACGATAGGCACAAACACTTGGAAGATAAATGTGCCAGATGTGGTAAGTTTTCCTCTTGAAAATTTTATCTGAGGTAAGAGAAAGTTGCTATTTTTTTAAAAAACAGATTACGTTATTTTTGTACTGACTGAGAGAAGGATAAGCTTCATGTCAGTGTGGTTTTGGAGAGAGGTATAGCAATAATTTGGAATTTATTAGTAATAAAAACTACTATGCATTTTGAGGAAAGGGCATTTTTAAGCAGAGAGATGCCATATAAATAAATAATAAACTACACTGAAAAACTACATTCTTATATAGCGCTATGAAAATATTCTTTTACATTTAAATAAAATCGCCCTTATTTTGATAGTTGTCGGTTCTAAATGTTCTTCACTAGTTGATTATCCAGCACTGTAATGCCGTTAAGTGTTAGTTAGATTAGGATTATTCACATTGCAAAAGTTTTAAAATGCATTGAATTAAATGAAATTTCACTGAGAGCTCATGTATGTATAGGACTGCACGCTTAGCTGTACACGGTGACCAAATGACAGTCTTAGTTACATTAAAAGAGATACCTGTGCATATTTAAAAAATACATATTTTTAAAAGATACCTAAAAGATTCAGAATATTTCAGAGTTTTTTTAAAATGTAAGTGTATATTAAATATATAAAGTGTATCTATATCTATATCTATCTATCTATCTATCTATCTATCTATCTATCTATCTATCTATCTATCTATCATCTATCTATCATCTATCTCTGTGTACAGTAAATTGCCTGGTGCTAAATGGGCACATAAAAATGTATAAATAAACCAGCCACCACATCTTGCAGTAAGATTTGATGTTCAACCATAATGCACACACACAGATATAACAATTAATTTGCTTGGGACTAGAAAGATGCTGAAGGAAAGAGTGGCCAGGATTTCTCCAGGCCTGGTTGATACTGCCAGAGACAATCAGGCAATTGTACCTGAACATTTGCTGGGGGTGGATGGGGTGGGGGGGAGAGTTTGGCTGAAGGGTTCAAGACACGGCCTGAATGCTAATCAATCTTTGGCAGAGATTCAGGTCTTTAAATGGGATTCCCTGCCTATTTCAAAGGGAGACATCAAAATGAGATTTAGCCAGCCTCTCCTGAGTAGAAGCCCCATCTGCATTCTGCAGGATGCCTTTTTTCAAGTGGATTCAGGAAAAAAGAGAGATGATGTTTGCATTTAAATGGGGGCATTACACTCCAGGCTGGGCAAATGTTGATGCCAGAGAAATTGGGGGAACTGCTGCACATCTCAGACACAGATGCGGGATGAATGGATTCTTGCCCCTGAAACCGAGATATCTTCACTGACTCCGGAGAAGGACCCTTCCTTCCTTAACGCCAAAAACAACAGAAACCCCCTTTTCAATCAAAACCTGCTGTGAGAACCCAATAACAATCACTTAGCATCTTGTTCCAGCATCTCTTCACCTGCCTGGCGTTTGGCAGGTTAAAAAAATCCCACCCACACCCCCCTTCCCCCCCCCATTCCAAGCCCCACTGTCCAAACCTTAAAAGTTTGAAGATATTTAAGATACTTAAAAAAGAACTACCCACCAATTCCTCCAATGTTTGATATCTTATTGAACAAACCCACCCAAGAGTATATCTTATCATTAGATACAAGGAGCATCTTCTATCTATCTATCTACCTACCTATCATCTATCTTTCTGTCTGTCTTCCTTCCTTCCTTTTTCTTTGTCTTTCTATGTATATGATCCTGTCTATCTATCTATATGATTCTATCTATCTATCTAATCTTTCTTTCTTTCTGTCTTCCTTCCTTTTTTCCTTTGTCTTTATATGTATGATTCTGTCTATCTATCAATCATCTATCTATATTCTTACTGTCTTCCTTCCTTTTTTTGTTTGTATATATATATATATATATATATATATATATATATATATATATATATATATATATATATATATATATATATATATATATGTATGTATGTTTTTTTTTTGTATTAAGTCATCCTGGATTACCACGAATGGAGGAGATATCACAAATCTCCAATTTTTGCCTTTCAGCCCAATCTCATGGGCCATCCAGACAGTATCATATAGCCGACAAGCTATTTTTCTATGTTTTTAATATTTTTGCTGATAATACTATATATATATATATATATATATATATATATATATATATATATATATATATATATGAGTCTGTCTGTCTGACTGTCTGTCTATCTCATCTATCTATAATCTTCCTTCCTTCCTTCCTTTTTTCCTGTCTTTATATGTATGATTCTGTCTGTCTATCCATCTTTCAATCATCTATCAATCATTTACCTATCTATAATCTTTCATTCTTTCCTTCTGTCTTCCTTCCTTCCTTTTTTGTCTTTCTGTCTTTATATGTGTATGAGTCTGTCTGTCTGTCTGTCTGTCTGTCTATCTATCTATCTATCTATCTATCTATCTATCTAATTTTCCCAAGGGGATTTTTCTCTGTTCCTAAGGCAAACACCCCCCGCCCCCCCCGCCCCCACACGAATGAATGGATGCATTGCATGAAAAAATACTGTCTCCGGCTTCCGTGAAAAGACACCGAAGGGCCGTTTCCCCATCCTCGCTCGGCTGAAAAAAGCAAACAGCCGACCCAGAAAGTCGTCCCCCCACCCCCGCCAAACTCGGTGCAAACTAATGCGAAGCCGTCGGCGCAGCAGGCGCCGTTTACAGAAAGGAGCGAGCGCGACGAGCGCCCCCTGACTGCCACGGCGGGTACCGACGCGGCTGCGGCTGCCTCTTCGGGTGGGCACCAGGGAGGCACCCGAAGGAGGGAAGGGCTGAAAGCGCCGAGTTGGCACCAAGCCACGTCCTCCATCTTAGTCCCAGCTGGTACCAAGCTCCAGAGGAACAAAGCGCATTCAGAGACCGCGCCATCATATATTCATGGCGGGGAAGAAGAAATATACATTCCTGACAACCATAGAAGAATGGGCCCAAGGGCCGGGAATGGTGGCTTTGCGGTTGCCAGCCAGCCTCCCCCTGACCTATAAACCTTTGTGACTGGAACAAATGCAAATTGAGCTGCGTTGCTTCGCCAGCCCCCCACCCCACCCCCCAAGGGTGTTTGGACGGAGTGGTTGTCGGGAGGGGGCTAACAATAAGCCACTGTCCCCCCGTGCAAAAACGCACCGTCTGGGGGGGGGGGGGGAACTGCTTGACAAAAGCCCCTCGGCGGAGACACACAAACACACACACACACAAAACCGCAGGCAACGTTGCACAGAAACAAGCATCCCTCTTCTTTGCCCTCATTTGTGTGCATCAAATGCCTCCGACTGCATGGGCATCGCGAGGGGAGGGGGGGAGGAGACGAGAGGGGGTGGGGGAGGATGTTTGGAGACGCGTTTTTAGCAAGGAGAGCTCGTTTTTGTTTTTGTTTTTTTTTGTGTGTTTTCTTCCTTTTTCGAAACCGAAGAGCCTCTAAAAGCAAATTTAGGGAAACGAGCAAATGTAGGGAAAAGCAAATTTAGGGAAATTTCCCTAAACGAAATTTAGGGAAACGAAATTTAAGGAAATGCAAAACGAAGGGAAAAAATTTTGGAACAGAATAACTGGCCTTTGCATGGAAAGGAGGAGAGAGAGGGAGAAAGATGTCACTCCTCGCAATGCAAATCAGGATGACTCCTGATTTCTGCACAGATGCTATATGTGAAACCCCTAAACACTGCTGAGGATGTCACCTAGCCGGATAACGAAATGTTCATTCGGAAACTGACCCACAAGGTTGGAGAACGAATCTCCACCCTCACCCGCCACCCGAGCTACAGATATTTGCCACCATCACAAACAGATGCCATTGAATCTGTCACCTGCACCTCTATAACTGTCTGGTTTGCTTCTGCAACCCAACAAGACAGACACAGACTTCAGAGGATAATTAGAACTGCAGAAAAAAACAATTATACCAACCTGCCTTCCATTGAGGACCTGTATACTGCACGAGTCAAAAAGAGGGCTGTGAAAATATTTACAGACCCCTTGCATCCTGGACATAAACTGTTTCAACTCCGACCCTCAAAACGACACTATAGAGCACTGCACACCAGAACAACTAGACACAAGGACAGTTTTTTCCACAAATGCCATCACTCTGCTAAACAAATAATTCCCTCAACACTGTCAAACAAGTTACTAAGTCTGCATTACTATTAATCTTCTCATCATTCCTATCACCCATCTCCTCCCACTTATGACTGTATGACTGTAACCTTGTTGCTGGTATCCTTAAGATTTATATTGACTGTTTCCTAATATGATTTGATTGCTTATTTGTTCCTTATGATTATCATTAAGTGTTGTACCTTATGGTTTTTGATGAATGTATCTTTTCTTTTATGTACACTGAGAGCATATGCACCAAGACAAATTCCTTGTGTGTCCAATCGCACTTGGCCAATAAAGAATTCTATTCTATTCTACATTAAAAAAAACCTACAACAACCAGGTGTAGCTTCGGTCCTACCCTTGTGGCTGCCATCTTGACTTTTCTGACCATTTCCTGAAGATACTCCAGAAGGAACGCAACTTATGTGCGCAGGGAAAGGAAAAGAAGCAGGGAAGAGCCCGAACGAATGTTGATGTAAATAAGAAATTTGTGGCATCATTCCCATAATTTCTCAACTGGAAAATGACTAAATTTAAGTTAGATGTCCCATTTTATGAAATTAAAAGTTCAGGAAAGGCAAATAGGATATTATGTACAGAGACAATACATCTAAATTTTGGGCAGTGCTTGGCTTTGTCCTTGCAAACGCCAATGGAAAACAGTATTTCCCCTCCCCCCCAATAAATTTGGGCACATGTAAAGTTTTATATATGCATGTCCATCAGTCTGCATGTTTATGAGCATACACTAGATTCTCATCTAGAGGCCACCAAAAGATATCCAACCAATCACTCTTTGCTGCCATCTATGTCCAGCTGGATTTCTGCCATAAGATATGGTAGTCCTAACCAAATCACTACTACACACACACATACACCCCCCCTAAAGACACACAGTGTCACTTCCAGCAGAAACATCAGAAAATACTAAGGAATGGAAATGGAGCAAATTATTAGGGCAATTGTTAAGGGAGGGAAGAGAAGGGTCAAAGTAAATGGTACTGATGTAAAGAAAGCAGTACTGGAAGGCAGGCATTATAAAGGTAAAGGTTCCCTTCACACATATGTGCTAGTTGTCCCGACTCTAGGGGGCGGTGCTCATCTCCATTTCAAAGCTGAAGAGCCAGTGCTGTCCGAAGACGTCTCCGTGGTCATGTAGCTGGCATGAGTAAACGCCAAAGACGCACAGAACGCTGTTACCTTCCCATCAAAGGTGGTCCCTATTTTTCTACTTGCATTTTTTTACATGCTTTCGAATTGCTAGGTTGGCAGAAGCTGGGACAAGTAACAGGAGCTCACGCCGTCACATGGCACTAGAAAAAGAGGGACCACTTTTGGTGGGAAGGTAACAGCATTCCTTGTGCCTTTGGCGTTTAGTCATGCCGGTCACATGACCACGGAGACGTCTTCGGACAGCGCTGGCTCTTCGTCTTTGAAATGGAGATGAGCACCGCCCCCTAGAGTCGGGAATGACTAGTACATAATGTGCGAGGGGAACCTTTACCTTTACCTTACTGCCAGCAATGAAAGCTTCATGGCATTACACAAAGAGTATATATCAGAATAAAATGTACATTGTATAGTCTATTTTTTTTCTTAATACTTTGTTCTCTCTTCGCTTCTGTAGATCAGTTTCTTTCTCTTTTCTTTTGCTTCACTTGTATTTAACAACTGCATTTACATGTTGATTAATTAACAATATGGCTGTTTCTAAGTGCAGTGGGCTTGGACAAGAATTGCCACCAGGTTTTTTTAAAATTTTTAATTTTGCTATCAAAAAATGACCTTTAGCTTGGATGGCTTGAACAAAAGAGAAATAGGGATCTGTTTTTTATACTGGCCTGAGAGTTATATAAAGCCCTCCCATATAGTGGTAGTCGCTCCTGAAATATCAAATGCTGTTTACAAATGAGAACATATTTTTGCTATGTACCAAATCTTTGGAATTTCACTGTTTATTGGGAATTGGGATTGTATCGTGGCTGGTGTTAATGATATCAAGAAATCAGAAAAGTGAAACTATTCAAGTTGTCAAGAAATGGTTGTCAGAACTGTGTGGTTTATATTGCAGCCTTGAGTTATCATATGCGAGTAGGAGGCAACGTAAATTTTCTAAATAAAAATAAATAAATAAATAAATATCTTCTTAGAAAAGGCATTTTTAAAAAAAAAACTAAAGGATGCAGCAATATGTGTTACTACCGAAGAGATTTTGTGGGGAGTTTTATTGCATTGTTCATATAATAGTGAATTCATTGGTAAACCAGTGACTACTGAGATATATATATATATATATATATATGTGTGTCTTTTAATTTGTATTTTGAGTTTTATTTTAATTTTTTTTTCTTAAAATAAGTACATTTTTAAAAACTCTTTCCAGCTATGGCTTCCAAAAATAATGAAGGAGCCCATTCTGAGAGACAGTTTGATGCAATGTTTAAGGTCTAGATTGGAAATCAGATTCTAGTGAGTTCTAGACCTGCCTTAGGCATGGAAGTCATCTGGGTGGCCTTGGGCCAGGCTCTTCTTCTCTTAGCCCAACCCAACCCAGCTCACAACAGCAACTGGGTTGCAACTGACTGGCAACTCTGTTGCTAAGTGACATGGTCATTAAGCAAAATGTCACGTGATGTGACCGCTCTGCTTAATGATGGCATTTATGGCAATCCCAGTTGCTGTTGTTGAGTGAGCCTCATGTTAGATGAGGACCCACCTGTTTTGACCTAGGTTTCCCCAAACAATAAAGCAGACTCCTTGTCCTGAAAAAAAAAACCCTTTTATTTAATTTACAGTGAATTCCTCTCCAGCAAAGTCTTTCTTCTCCCACAGTAATAGTTCACAATTACTGACCTTTATCAGGCTTGGAGAGTGGCCAGGCTGATAGTTTTCAGACACTGCAATACTTGGCAAGAATGCAGTAATGAACTAATTGTCTCCTGTTCCTTTTCGCTCCTCTTTTATTCCCTCTGGGAGGGGCCATTCATCATCCACCTGTGGCCTTACTCCCAGGTCGACCCTTGTTCTTTAGCTGTTCCCTTCGTCTGGCAACTCTGTGCATGCACATACTGGGAACAGGCTCCAACTGTTTGTCTGCCTCACTGATGTCTGACCCCAAAGGCAGCTGATAACTGGCATATGGCCCTGGCCCCCTCTCTGCCTCCGATGCAGAGCCCTCATCAGAGCCTTCCCCAGACTCCAGGACTGGCCCATGTTCCTCCCCAACCTCCTCACTGTCCGAAACTGCTGCCAGATCCACTGGCTCCTGGCGGGCCACAACACCACCAGATGCAAGCCATTCTTGGAAGATAGTAAGGGACTTCCTTGATTTCATCTTCCCCCATTATGTATCTCCCCCATCTCTGCCCTTCGGACCCCTTGCCTACCCACTCCCATCAGCTGTCCCCACTACCTGATCCAGGCTGAATTATAAGAAAAATATGATAGAGAATAGAGTTCATCTATTCTCTACAATCCCCATTGTCGTCTCAGTCTAAATTTCCCCTGCCTTCATTATCACACACTACGGGATGAGCCATCACAGAAGACGGCCACTCTGGATGTCCCTTTCTTCTCACTCACATACACCCCCACCGCGACCACCCACTGCTTTCACTCTTTAGGTTAGAAAAAAGGGAAAACTCCCACTTTTGAGCAGCAGCTGTTTGGTGATAAGGCTTGGACCTCGCCCCCACACCAAGTTTAAAATAGCTTCTTTTCCACTGATGTCGTGAGAGGCTAGTTTGAAGCAAGAAGCATTGCCAAAAAGGCATTAAGAGTTGTTAACCTAATCTTGCGAAGCTTCTTATTCGGTAATATTGTACTGCAAACCAGAGCATACAAAACCTTTGCTAGACCAATTCTTGAATACAGCTCATCTGTCTGGAACCCACACTGTATATCGGAGATTAATACAATTGAGCGAGTCCAGAGATATTTCATGAGAAGAGTCCTCCCCTCCTCTGCTCACAACAGAATACCTTATGCCACCAGACTTGAAATTTTATTTATTTATTTATTTATTTATTTATTGGTTCAATTTATATGCCGCCCTTCTCCGGAGACTCAGGGCGGCTTACAATGCGTTAAGCAATAGCCTTCATATTTTTGTATATATCTGCTTAGTAGGGCTTTTGGCCCCCTCTAAGCGGTGTTCTTTTTTATACAAAGTCAGCTTATTGCCCCCACAATCCGGGTCCTCATTTTGGGTTTAGACAACTTAGAATTACGCCGCCTTCAGTCTGACCTAAACAGTCTGACCTACACAAAGTTATCTACTACAACGTCCTACCTGTCAATGACTACTTCAGCTTCAACCACAACAATACTCAAGCACACAATAGATACAAACTTAAAGTAAACTTGATTGCGCCAAACTTGATTGCAGAAAATACAACTTCAGCAACAGAGTGGTCAACGCCTGGAATGCACTACCTGATTCTGTGGTTTCATCCCCAAATCCCCAAAACTTTAACCTTAGACTGTCTACTATTCACCCCATTCCTAAGAGACCAGTGAGGGTCGTATCCATTTCATGTATTCATAATTACGTTTATACTTATATCTGTTATACATGTTTGACAAATAAAATAAATAAATAAAAAGAGGGTTTGGGGGGGGCAAGTATTGTAATTCCACCCTGTCTGTCTGTCCATCTGGAAAATAAAATGTTATAATTTTTAAAGCAGAATAAAAGCTGACAAGAGCTAATATTTAGAATGAGACAGAAAGAATGCAAGAAAGAAGAAAGGAGCTAAGACAAAGATGCAGAAATCAAAGGAAAGAATTACTCTATAAAGAAGTGACTTACAGTTTTCTTTATCAGCAATTTTATAGCTTTTCATGCCTGAATAGCAATAGCACGTAGACTTATATACCACTTCACAGTGCTTTTACAGCCCCCTCTAAGCAGTTTACAGAGTCAGCCTATTGCCCCCAACAATCTGGGTTCCTCATTTTACCGACCTCGGAAAGATGGAAGGCTGAGTCAACCTTCAGCCTGGTGAGATTCGAACGGCCAAATTGCAGGCAGCCAGCAGTCAGCAGAAGTAGCCTGGAGTACTGCATCCTAACCACTGCGCCACCAAAGCTCATTATAATTATACAATAATATATATATAATATTATTGTATAATTATAATCCATTATTTTTATTCTAATCCTCAAACCATGTATCCCAGCATCACTTTTTTGTTTCCCACAAAAGTCCCTAAGAGGCTTCCAATCATTGCTAAAATGGAGACGAAGTCCTATTCATGAAATCAATCTGGCCATCTCAGTAAGTTCCATCACCTTCACTCTCCATTCCTCCATTTTGAGTAAAATCATCTTTCCACTTTTGTGTCCCTCCCTCTCTTCTTATCCTGCGAGAGAGAACTTTGTGCTGGAAAGAATGAATTTAAAAAGCTGCAGTAGGCCTGACTGCTCCATCCCCCACTGTATTGCTGTACGAGTATTTTCACAGCTGCTTCCTGGACCAGGGAGAACTTGAGCAAAGAGGGAATGAAAAAAAGACGAGAGGATCCAGGCCCGTATACGGATTTCCAGTACTTCTGGTAGGCCTGTTTTTCGCCCTCCCCAGGCTCCAGAGGCTTTCTTTGAGCCTCCGGGAGGGCGAAAATGGCCTCCCTCAGCCTCCGGAAACCAGAAACAGGTCTGTTTCCAGACTTCCGGAACTTCTGATAGGCCCATTTTTTGCCATCCCAGAGCCTCGATGCTGTCCCTGCATTCACCTGGCAACCAAAACGGGCTGTGTGGAGACTCCTGGGAGGGGAGGGGCGGGGTGGGTGGCGTCAGCCAGTCCTTGCAACTACCGGTTCGGTGAAGCAGACGTAAAATTAGCATCCGATTCGCCTGAACCTGTCCAAACTGGTTGAATCCCACCCCTGGACTTGATTCAAGATAGCATATACCTTTTTATTGGTGGTATCACACTGCTGGCTCATGGTTAATTTGTGATGGATAGAGACACCCAGCTCCTCACAGATTGGTATCCATGGTTGGTATAGATATCCCAAACGTCACGATTTCCTTGCTGCATTTGTTTGTGCAATGAGAAAAAAAAGAACCATGGTTTCAATAGAAGCGAAGGATGGTCCTTGGCTTCAGGAATGAGAGAGAGGAATCTTTCAGGAGAAATTAAGCGAAACTTGCTAAGTGCTATTTGTGAAGATCTCCAGAAATCCTGCAGTATTGTAGAAACTCACAGACACAGCCCCATTTCTGGACTGATGCAGTCCTTGTGGGTGCTACGGGCAACGCTAGCAGAAATCAATTCTGACCCTGGACAAAACAAGACTTCTGGTTCTTCTAAACATCATCAGAGTTGACGTGAGCTTTAGGGGGTTACATACACAGATGGTTTCTACTTACCTTTACTACCGGTTCACAATAGGGCCGCGTGCAGAAGCATTTTGATGACGTCGGGGTTAGTGGGCGGAGCCTCCCACCGGTTTTACTACCGGTTCTATAGAACCGGTGCGAACCAGGGGCAACTCACCCCTAGTTACATAGCAGAATCCTAACCCTAACCCTAACGATCAACTTTGCTTGCAGAAAAAAGTGAGGAAGATTGCATTTCATCTGAGACGGATGTGATGACATGTATAAAAAAGGTGGCTCTTACATGAAGCAATATACAATCTGTTGGCTATCACTTCTTTAAATCAACCACTCTGCTCCCATTTGGAGTGCCTGTATGGATGGCAAGAATGAGGACAGCCAGGTTAGTCTAAAAAAACCAAAAGGAGCCAAGTAGCATCTTTTCTGACTAACAGCTTTTGAAAAGCATAATGTTTTGTGAGCTTCTTCTACCTTTTAATAAAATTGGACAGTCAGAAACGGTCCTACCAGATTCCTCTTTATTTTCTGATGACAAGTGGGGGGAAAAAATCCTAAAGCAATGTTTTTAAGGCCATTTTTAAGGTGGGTGGACGTCAACTTTCAGAATTCCCCAACCAGCATCATAATCTTTTGATGACCCCATAATCCAGGGGTGGGTTCTAAAATTTTTTACTACCGGTTCTGTGGGTGTGGCTTATATTGTGGGTGTGGCTTGATGGTCATGTGACAATTCTTTAGGATTTAGCAGAGGTACTGGTCTACCAGGCTTTTAATTGCTTGCAGAGCTGTACCGGTGTACTCATGTATTTTTGCAGGCACTGGTCTACCCATTTATTTTTGCAGGCACCGGTCTACTCATTTGTTTTTGGAGACACCGGTCTACTACTAAACTGCCTTTTACCACTGATCAGCTGTAGGGCGGCCCTTTGAAGCCTCACGGCAAGAGTTTAAACAGTTTTTCCTTATAGCCCATCAGCTGGATTCAGGAGGCAGCAATAGATTGGGGGTGGGGCCAAATAAAAGGTAAGAATAACGCAGAGGGGCGGGGGGTAGTGGCAGAACCGGTTTGGTGATGTTATATCGACACCGTTACCGGCTTAGCGGAACCAGGCAGAACTGGGAGGAACCCACCACTGCCATAATCCCTTGCGGGGTAGAGTCTGGGCAACCGGACAGAGCTGAGTGATTACTGGCCGGATGCCCTTCCTGTCACCAATACAGAGTTATATTCAGCAGATATATTCTCATTGTGCCCACCGAGAAAAATAACTGCCTCTACCTAGGATCAAACTCATAGCCTCCTGATTGTGAGGTAAGAGCTCCACCTCTAGGCCATCGCACCCCTCAATTCCCCAACCAGCATGGGGAATATAAATTCCCAAGCCACTTCTGGAATACAGAAGTGGTTTTTCTCCCATGTTGTGTTTTATAATCAGTCGCATCACTAGGCCTGTGATTGTTGGTCTTTTCTGAAATCCAACAAGGTTGTCCGGATACTGCCTGTGATTTGGATGATGAGTGTATTTCTGTTTTTTATCCTATAGAGAGATTTTCAGAGGTTCTAAAGCACAGAAATCCACAACTGGTTACTAACTGCAACCAGGATGTCCAGGATGTGTCAAAAAAGTCAAGATGGTGACTCTGACGCACACACACACCCAGGCTGACAATTCGAGTTAAAAAGGGGTGAAGCTTTGATAGCAAGGATGCCGTCGACTTCTTAATTTTTTAAACTCTTTTTATTTATTTTTATTTATTTTTGTCAAGTGTATATATAAGATAACAGGTAAAAGTATAAACATAATTTGAATACCTGAAAAGAGTAAGAGTAAAAAGGAATATTAGGACAGGGACGGTAGGCACACTGGTGCACTTATGCACACCCCTTACAGACCTCTTAGAAATGGGGTGATGTCAACAGTAGACAGTTTAAGGATAAAATTTTGGGGGTTTGGGGCAGTGGTGGGTTGCCTCCGGTTCGGACCGGTTCTATATAACCGGTAGTAAAACCGGCCACTGACCCCGACATCACCGGGAAGTTTCTGCGCAAGCCGGAAGTGCATGCGACCCAGTTGCTAACCGGTAGTAAAGTTAAGTAGAACCCACTCCTGGTTTGGGGAAGAAACCACAGAGCCAGGTAGTGCATTCCAGGCAATGACCACTCTGTTACTAGTAAATAAATTACACAAGTCATATTTTCTGCAATCAAGTTTGAAGCGTTTTACCTTGAATTTGCATCTATTGTGTTCTTGTGTATTGTTGTGGTTGAAGCTGAAGTAGCCATTAACAGTAGGACATTGTGGCAGATGATTTTATGAGCTATGCTTAGGTCAGACTGAAGTCGGCGTAGTTCTAAATTGTGTAAGCCCAAAATTTGAAGTCTGGTGGCATAAGATATTTTACTGCAGGGAGAGGAATGGATATTTAAGTGGCAATTGTATTAGTTTTTCCTTGATGGTCTGATTATGGGGGTGGGGGGAATGGAAAGAAACCTTAAGAACCAAATTAGGAAGAAAAATTAAAAAGAAAACACATGTTCTGTCTAAGTTTTTCTACAGAAGCTGCAATGCAGAACGAGTCCATTGTTTTTCACTTCCTATTTGCAGCACAAGATGCTCCCCCGTGTTAACCTGATTTCCTGAAACAATGCCTTTTCTGGATGGTCAGGAATTCCTCATTTGCTGAATTTTTACAAGGCTTTTGATTTATACTCCTGTCATCTTCTCTATTTTCCAAAGGGAAGGGAAGAAATTAAGAACAGGAGGGAAAAAAATGCCCACAGAAATATGTAGTGATCACTTAAGGAGTATGGACTGTAAGGCCCTTTACCTCACAGGAAGTTTTCACATGGAGTAAAACATTTGCATCACTGGAAGTTTTCAAAAAAAAAAATAGACCGGTCAAACATTTGACCAGGATGGCATAAGATCTCTTGCCTTGAGTAGAATAGAATAGAATAGAACAGAACAGAACAGAACAGAACAGAACAGAACAGAACAGAACAGAACAGAACAGAACAGAACAGAACAGAACAGAACAGAACAGAATTCTATTGGACACACAAGGAATTTGTCTTTGGTGCATAAGTTCTCAGTATACATAAAAAGACAAGATACATTCGTCAAGGATCATAACTTAACACTTAATGATAGTCATAGGGTACCAATAAGCAATCGAATCATACTAGGAAACAATCAGTATAAATCGTAAGGATACAAGCAACAAAGTCATAAGTGGGAGGAGATGGGTGATAGGAACGATGAGATTAATAGTAATAGTAATGCAGATTTAGTGAATAGTTGGACAGTGTTGAGGGAATTATTTATTTAGCAGAGTGATGGTGTTGGGGAAAAAACTGTCCTTGTATCTAGTTGTTCTGATGTGCAGTGCTCTATATTGTCGTTTTGAGGGTAGGAGTTGAAACAATTTATGTCCAGGATGCGAAAGGTCTGTAAATATTTTCACAGCCCTCTTTTTGACTCGTGCAGTACATAGGTCCTCAATGGAAGGCAGGCTGGTAGTAACTGTTTTTCTGCAGGTCTAATTATCCTCTGAAGTCTGTGTTTGTCTTGTTGGGTTGCAGAACAGTTATGGAGGTGCGGATGACAGACTCAGTAATTCCTCTGTAGAACTGTATTAGCAGCTCCTTGGGCAGTTTGAGCTTCCTAAGTACGAGGTTGGAGTAGAAGATCTCTGAGAAGCCTTCCAGTCTTTTGATTCTATCTTCTCATCTCAACAAAGTTTGGGATAGCCCAGTGTGACGAAGAGTGGAACAGTGTAAAGCTGCTGTTACAGCTGGGCTCGTAGAAATTTATTTCAAGATTGCCATGGATTCAAAGAACCAAGCAAACTTTGCTTCATTGATGTCCAGCAGCATCTTCAAAAAGTCCAGTCCCCCATATGATTTCAGGAACATAGAAGGGGGACTAGATTGCCTCCCTATGGCTCAGAAGGATTAAACATTCGAGGAAGGAAGTTCATCTAGACCAGGGGTCTGCAACCTTAAACACTCAAAGAGCCATTTGGACCCGTTTCCCACAGAAAAGAAAACACCGGGAGCCACAAAACCCTTCCCGTGCCTGACTATTTTTTGAACGGCCACAAAACTAGCATATGTAGTTGAATTTAATGTTCTGTTTTCTTCTGAAACTTTTTTTTTTTCTTGGATTTATCCATGGTTGGCCTACCGGGGCTTGAAAAACTCAATAAATCGTGTGCCGGCGGGTGTCACACATTGGCGGTTGTGACACATATTGAATGACAGGGAGCCACAGCAGAGAGGTGAAAGAGCCACATGCGGCTCCAGAGCTGTAGGTTGCTGATCCCTGATCTAGACATTAGGAGGATCTTCGTGCCAATGGAACGGGCTGCCACTTGAAGGGAGGAGTTCTCCTTTGCTACAAGTCTTCAAAGAGATGGTGGAGGGGCCTCTACCAGAGATGTTTCCATCAGTCCTGCTTTGAGTAGAAAGATGGAGCAGATGACTTCTAGTCATTGTCCCCAACACCATGTTTCTCTGTATTGTACACAGACGACTAATTGGCTTCATGCAGGACATTGCAATTATTACAGTAACTATGCTAGTAAATAAATTACACAAGGCAGGGATGTCCAGGGTGTGGTCAAAAAATTCAATGGTGACTGAGACAAGTTGGGACTTCAATATGACTATCTTGGTCACCATCTTGGCTTTGTGACCAAACCTTGGGCACCTATAGTATAATACAAACTCCAACGAGCAATTAAGAACTAAGGATGCTGTATATACCATTATTTTTGCTGAACGATGCCCTCAGCACCATCTTACTTGCACCCATTCTCCTCTGCACTTTTTCTCTCTCTTTTGGCTTCCATCCACCTGGACCATTTCTGTGTGGCAGCTGGTATTTTCTCCTCATTACACATGCTGAAGCTAAACCGACACTCTGCCCTCTGCGTATTTTTACATAAATAGTCCCGAAGATTAAAACAAACATATGCAGCTGATGATCGTATTGTGGGACTGGGTTTGGCGCGTGCCAAAAATTATTTATGGAAATATATATTGTCTTCATTTTTGACTAAGGAGGTGTTGAACAGCACTTTGTGTCATCAGTCAACCAATCAGTCAGTCAATCAATCAATTAACCAACCAACCAACCAACCAACCAGGGCTTGAAATATGTAGGAATGGTGCTAAAAGTGATATTAGGGTTTTGCCCTACGAGTTCAAAAGTTTGCCTGAATTTTGTAAAATCAAGTAGCTCTTGTTAACTGTGGTTGCTATTTAACACATTTTATATCAAAATCTAATCTAAGGAAACTAATCAAGGAGAGAAGCAATTTAGAGCTAAGGAGAAATTTCCTGACAGTTGGAACAATTAATCAGTGGAACAACTTGCCTCCAGAAGTTGTGAATGCTCCAACACTGGAAATTTTTAAGATGTTGGATAACCATTTGTCTGAAATAGAATAGGGCAGTGATGGCTAACCTTTTTGCCGTCACGTGCCAAAAGCAGGGGGGGTGCGGGGGGGGTTTGCGTGTGTGTGCCCACACCCATACTTCAATGCGCCTCCCCCCCACGCATGCCCATGTGACCCCTCCTGCGGTCCCCCCACTTTTGGCACGCGATGGCTCGATGGGCCTGGTAGGCCCGTTTTTTACCCTCTCCAGACTCCAGAGGCTTTCTAGGAGCCTGGCGAAGGTGAAAACGGCCTTCCCCAACCCCCGGAAGCCCTCTGGAGGCCAGGAACAGCCTGTTTTCCGATTTCCAGTGGGCCCAGAAGACCTGAAAATCAGCTGGCCAGCCCACGCAAATGAACTGGAGGTGAGTTAGCGCAACACTTGTATGCCCACAAATATGGCTTCGCGTGCCACCTGTGGCATGCATGCCATAGGTTCACCATCATGGGTATAGGGTTTCCTGCCTAAGCAGGGGGTTGGACTAGAAGATCTCCAAGGTCTCTTCCAACTCTGTTTTTCTATTCTATTCTATTCTATTCTATTCTATTCTATTCTATTCTATTCTATTCTATTCTATTCTATTCTATTCCATTCCATTCCATTCCATTCCATTCCATTCCATTCCATTAAGACATGAGATGCAATATCCTTTTTCTCCTTTCTCAGACACTGACAATTTGGGGGAACTGGGGCTTTCTACAGGAAAGTCACAAAGGTCAAGAATGCAAGTGTGACCACATGATCAACCCCCTTGTCCCTTTTTGGGTGTTCTTGATAGCCCTGTCATCCTGGTCCTATCCATAATGCAGGGACTGGGCATCCATCACATGCCAACAGTATCCATCCTAATTTGGCAGACCTTCTTAGAAGGCTGGTCTTGAAGAGTTCGGTCCAAACAGATCTTGAGGGTACAGAGAGGGAAGAAGATGGCCAGCACAACACATGTAACATCCCCAATCCATGGGTGACCACAGGAGAAATCAGGAATAACTGACCTATGCCAGTTAGGGGGAGAAGCCCAGCTCTGGCTCCCAGTGCGGTTACTCCAGCTCTTATTTGGTTGCAAAGGCAGAGCAATATCCTTACTTCCCCTTCTGTATTGTAAATATTTGCAAAGGGTCCATAAAGTGTGGTCAAAAGCAGACAAGATCACAATATACATAATTGGGGGAAAGACAGTGGAGGGGCTGCTGCCGATTCGGACCGGTTCGGGTGAATTGGTAGTTCCGACAATCATTTGGCCCCACCCACCCACCCCGCCCAGTTCTGTCCTATATCCTTCTTTCTAGCTCAGCTGATCCATGCGGCACAGCTGAATTCCATGCCTCCGCTGTTCTACTTACTGGGGCTGCCTTAGAAGGTAAGCAGCTGGGCTTCGAAGTGCTGTATTTTGAACGCTGCGCGCAAGGGCGTTAGGCGTGCGCTCACAGAACTGGTTGTTAAACCACTTGCAGCCCACCACTGGGGCAAGAGGATATTAAGAGGGAACTAATCAGTGGTGGGATTCAGCCGGTTCGCACCACTTCGGGAGAACCAGTTGTTAACTTTCTGAGCAGTTTGGTGAAGAAATCATTAGGGCAGAGAACCGGTTGTTAAATTATTTGAATCCCACCACTGGAAATGATCCTAAATATGTATGTGAGGGAAGGGACTTCTTTCTTTATACTGGAATGGAGAAAGAAACAGTGCAATCGTTTGCTTAGGTTTGAAGAAGCCGTGCTGAACCTTTATTTCTGGTCCTGGGTCAACTTTCCAGGCCAAATGCTGATATAGTTCCATAAATTGGGTGAGATTGACTCTTGCAGGCTAGGTTCCAACCTGTCAGAATGCGTCACTTGCCTTAATCCCCACCCCCTCCCCCCACCCCCAATTTCACAATTTGCCTGCCTGTTTTTCCTAATTATCGAATCTGCACGATGGAGGAGATTGTTTGGACACCTTGCAGCTGATCTTCTCCACTGCCAATTAAATCTGTTCCTTAACTGAATATGTAGCACTGAGTGTGTAAATGGCAGCCTTCTCTTCAGGTGCTAACATATGCTGGATACAACAGAGAGGGTGTGTGTGTGTGTGTGCGTGCAAATTGCAAATGATCAAATCATGTTCAGAATTAACAGCCACCAAATGAGAGATGAGCCCATCATTTGGAAAAACTAAAATCAAATAAAAAAGCAGATGTTATTTGTGACACAACCTTGAAACACAACCCTTTCTTCCTGCTTGCCTGCCTGCAATCCTTCCATCTTGCCTTGTCTTGAATTGCCCTTCCTTCCTTCCTTCTGTTTTGCCTTGCCCTTTCCTTCCTTCCTTCCTTCCTTCCTTCCTTCCTTCCTTCCTTCCTGCCTTGCTCTTTCCTTCCTTTCTTCCGTTTTGCCTTGCCTTGCCTTGCCCTTTCCTTCCTTCCTTCCTTCCTTCCTTCCTTCCTTCCTTCCTTCCTTCCTTCCTTTTTGCCTTGCCCTTTCTTTCCTTCCTTCCTTCCTTCTTTTCTTCCTTCCGTTTTGCCTTGCCTTGCCTTGCCTTGCCCTTTCCTTCCTTCCTTCCTTCCTTCCTTCCTTCCTTCCTTCCTTCCTTCCTTCCTTCCTTTTTGCCTTGTCTTGTCCTTTCCTTCCTTCCTTCCTTCCTTCCTTCCTTCCATCCATCCATCCTTCCTTTTTGCCTTGTCTTGCCCTTTCCTTCCTTCCTTCCTTCCTTTTTGCCTTGCCCTTTCCTTCCTTCCTTCCTTTCCTTCCTTCTTTCCTTCCTTCCTTCCTTCCGTTTTGCCTTGCCTTGCCTTGCCTTGCCTTGCTCTTTCTTTCCTTCCTTCCTTCCTTCCTTCTTTCCTTCCTTCCTTCCTTCCTTCTACAGTATCTAATCTCTCATTGTATTAATGGGTTCATAAATAAATTGATAAAGTATATATTAACATATCACCCCAACACAAAAGAATCTTGATGGGAGAAGAGACATTGCCTAAAAGCCTATAAATATAATGCCAAGCAGGGATGATGACGATTATATTATGAGAGTGAATAAGAACTTAGATGAGCGAGAGCCTGCTTGGAACACCATCACCTAATTTCTAATCTGAGGGTTCAGAGCTTTTCAAAAACCAACATTGTTCTCACTTTCCTCCCAGAAGCAGGAGAAATAGATCTCCCTGCTTGGAAACTGATTTTTAGCAGAGAACTCACTTTGAAGGAAGGAGGGATTAGGAAAGGAAGGAATGGTTCTCCTAGGCCAGGTTCACAATAGCTCTTGGCTTTCTTAAAACATCTTATCTGCCCACCAGTGGTGAAATCCAATTTTTTTTACTACCAGTTCTATGGGTGTGGCTTGGTGGGCGTGTTGTGGCTTGGTGGGAGTGTTGTGGCTTGGTGAGCGTGGCAGGGGAAGGATACTGCAAAATCCCCTTTCCTTCCCCACTCCAGGGGAAGGATACTGCAAAATCCCCATTCCCTCCACATTCTGGGACCAGCCAGAGGTGCTATTGGCTGCTTCTCTGAACTACTAAAAATTTCCACTACCGGTTCTCCAAACTGCTCGAAATTTCTGCTACTGGTTCTCCAAACTGCTAAAAATTTCCACTACCGGTTCTCCGAACTGCTCAAAATTTCCACTACCGGTTCTCCAGAGCCTGTCAGAACCTGCTGGATTTCACCCCTGCTGCCCACTCTCCAGAAGTCAGAAGTAAAAAGAAAAAGAAAAAAGACCCACAGCCAAGATTCTTTATAGCAGTGTTTTTCTGGAAGTCCACCCATCTTACAGAACAGCTCTTAAAGGCACCAACATTAAGAAACACCACTTATTATACTGTAGTGAAAAGGATGAAATGATTAACTTCTTAGCTTGGATCTGGCTCCCATAGAGAGGGGCTGTCATAGAGAGGGGCTCCTCCGGGTGCTGTCGGCCAAACAGTGTCGACTGGCGGCCCCTAGGGGGAGGGCCTTCTCTGTGAGGGCACCTACTATCTGGAACGAGTTTCCCCCCCAGGATATGGATGATCCCGGACTTACACACCTTCTTCCGTGCCCTCGAGACCTTTTTATTCCATCAAGCTGGCCTGGCCTAATCTTCATTTTCTCCCCCTTTTCCTTTTAAAATGTAAATTTTAATTTGTTTTAAATTATTGGGGTGTTTTAATTCTGTCTGGGGCCAAACTGTTTAATTTGGTTTTATTCAGTTTTTAAATTTTGTATATATGTATTTTACTTTGTGGCTGTTCACCGCCCTGAGTCCTTCGGGAGTAGGGTGGTATATAAATCCAAATAAACCTAAACCATTGGGAAATCTGGTTCAGGGGTGCAGTCCTGATGGCAGCTGCAACATCAGATTTGTATTTAGGTCCAGAAAAAGCCACAGCTATAGGCTAGGTGGGAAAAACCATATAAGCACCAGCGCTGAGCTGCGATTCAAAGGCGATCTCTTTGTAACGGCCAGTTTAATATACAGTTTTTAAATGGAAGAGACATGTTTTGTTCAGGGAAACATCTATGGAGATTCTCAGTCATCCATCCAGGTCATGGTTGTCCCAAAGATGCTTTTTCAAGAGAGCTGAAGAAACTTCTTGGATGAGAAGCGAAACATCTTCAAAGAAAAACAAAGTCCAATTGCCTCTTGAAAAAAAGCACCTTTGAGATATTCAGGGAAAGAGCCGCAGTGAATGCTTCTGGCTGCCATTTCAACATTTTAGATCCCTTTCCCTGTAGAATTTCCTTGCCTGGTTGCTATGCTCTGCCAAAGTACAGAAGCATTTTTAGGATTAGCAAGCAAAATAGACCAGATCAAGCCCATGGATTACTAATGCCAATCACTAAGATACACATCTTTTTTTTGTTAGCAGGAGAAAGTCAGATTTAAAAAAAACCTTCTTCATATGTTGTGCCAACATGGTGGTTAAATTACACTCATACACACAACCACCTACTCAATAATTCTTTTGATGGGGCTTGTGAAAGGTTTTTTTTCCCCCTCCCTGCAACTCTGAATTATTCAGACATGTGAAAAGAAGAGTTTGCCGATAGCGGTGATAAATAAATATGAATCAATAAGGAAAAAGTCACTTGGGATTATCCGACTGTACATCAGAAGAAACTTCAAACATGAATGGAAGAAGTTGCGGGACACCCAGCTATAAACTAAATGCTAACACCCAAAGGTAACATGTATTAAAATAATCTTTGGAATATTAAGTTTCTATGCAAATTCTGAGTTATCAAAATATTAAGACCAACGCATCATCCAGGGTGCCATCAGGTTACCCAAAGAGATATGGAGAGTGTGGTAACTTCAGATTACCACAGGTCTCTTCCACGTATTTGTTAGGAAACGCTCATCCATTTGAACAACCTTGTCGTTGCCCTCATTGTGATGCTATTGGGTGTGGGTGAAGGTAGGACAGTGTTTCTCAATCTTGGCTAACTTTAATACGTGTGCCAGAAGTCCTCATCCACCTTGCTATTCTCCTGGATTAAAATCTGGAGAAGAGATGTTTCATTGACACCCTGGCATTTGACAGAAGGATCTTGAGCCTAAAGGCATGGTTGAAGTCTCCTTACCATATCTTAATTACTTCCATAGTTAGTTCCAAATTGCTGCCTGGTCTTCTTATTCATGCTCATTATTAAATACCAAGTTCTGTTGGGAACAACTATATATATTTTTTTTTAAATAAATATTTTTATTAAATGGTTTTTTTAAAAAAAACAAATAAAAACAGATATTTACATCATCTTCTTTTCAACATCTTCGCATCAGTGATCCATATTTATACATTTTCTCTTTCTTATCTTAATATATCTTTTATACATATATTTCTGGTATATCATATATACATTTTTTTCTAATGGAACATGTAGCCATTGTCTCCATACCAAAAAGCCATGGCAAAAAGCAAACAACCATGCACACCCCTTAATGGGCTCCGGCAACCCAGCATCACACTGGACTTTCCCCCACTGCAGAGGTGGGTTTCAGCAGGTTCTGACCAGTTCTGGAGAACCGGTAGTGGAAATTTTGAGTAGTTCGGAGAACCGGTAGTAAAAATTCTGACTCCCATCTATTCTCTGCCTCCCGAGTCGCAGCCGATCGGGAGGAAATGGGGATTTTGCAGCAACCTTCCCCTGGAGTGGAGTGAGAATGGAGATTTTACAGGATCCTTCTCCTGCCACACCCATCATGCCACGCCCATCAAGCAATGCCATGCCCACCAAGCCACACCCACAGAACCGGCAGTAAAAAAAATTGAAACCCACCGCTAGGTTGTGGGTTTACAAGATGCGCATTTGCACACGGTCAGTCTGGTTTCCATGGAACTAATTAGAGCTCAGATTTTGTTAAAACACATGGTTGAACTTTCTTTTTCAAGAATGCAGAGCCAGCATAAACATCAAGCTTCCTTTCTCTGTCTTGCAGAGATGTCCTTAGGATGATTTGGTGAGCTCTTGCCAATTGGAGCAGACAGACTTGGATCAGCAGGCTAAACGCACATCTGTTTCACAACTTACCTGCCTCACAGGTATATGTATCTCAGTGAAATGGCATGGTGTTTGTGTTTCCATAGTCAACATCTGCATTTCCCTGTTCTTAAGGCTTCTGGCATTACCGCAATTGTTAACGGCAACAGGAACAAACAATAGGTCATGTGGAGAAGGCAGATCATAGCGGGGTAAAATCCAGCAGGTTCTGACAGGTTCTGGAGAACCGGTAGCGGATATTTTGAGCAGTTCGGAGAACCAGTAGTGGAAATTTTGAGCAATTTGGAAAACTGGTAGCAGAAATTTTGAGCAGTTCGGAGAACCAGTAGTGGAAATTTTGGGTAGTTTGGAGAACCGGTAGCAGAAATTTTGAGCAGTTCGGAGAACCGGTAGTGGAAATTTTAAGCAGTTCGGAGAACCGGTAGTGGAAATTTTGAGCAGATCGCAGAGCATCAGAAACGTGGATATAAGGGACGTGATTATGTCTGGGCAGGTGGGCAGAGCTGTTGTGGTCCGCCAGCAGCCTGCAGAGCTGGCAGCAGAGTTGGACAGCAATGAGGCCGAGGAAGACCATGGGCCAGTCCTGGAGGCTGGGAAAGGCCTGGATGAGGGCTCTGCATCGGAGGCAGAGATGGGGCCAGGGCCATCAGGGAGTGATGTGTGGATTTCGAAGCCTGCAGAGGCTGACAGTAGAGAGGCAGAGGAACAGGAGGAGCCTGTTCCTAGTGCACATATGAGAAGAGCTGCCAAAAGGCAGGAGCAGATAAAGCAAACAGGACGACACGGGAGTAGGGCCAAGAGATGATTGGCCCCTCTCATAAGGCTTAAAAGACCAGCAACAGCTCTTGGGCTCTTTGCCGGAAAACAAGGTTGAGAGAATTGCTTCTTGTTTCACTGTATTCATTTCTTGTTGGTGTCTTTTGCTTCTGAACTTTTACCAAGAAAACCCTTTGGCAGTTTGTCTAATTATCCCAAGGTCGATGATAAACTGAGGAATGGTGTTTTGAAGAATTTGCTTTAATTTAGTTTGGACTATGCTGAGGATGTGTTAATTCTCAGCTGTTCTAATAAAGTCTGTTTGTTTTCGAACTGTTTGTATTTAATACTAACTACTTGGGCCTGGGTCACAACAAGAGCCTCCTCCCAGCCATCGCTACTGGTTCTCCCAAACCGGATAGAACCGGCTGAATACCACCACTGATGTGGACTAACTCCCAGAATTCCCCAGCCAGCCTTGAAGCGCCCACCTGTTAAAGTTACTAAGATTGAGATAAGATTGAGATGGACAGGGATAGTCTGAAGAACTAATCCTGTGTTTAGCTGAACCTGGTCAGAATCCGTCTACTACGTGTCTGTAACTGTTTCCCTGGATTTTCAACATTCCACAATTTATTGGTTCACATTGTGGATCATCCCTCTCCATGCTGGCTAATAGGAAAGGAGAAGACCAAACTACCAAACTTAAATTAGAGCTCTACAGAGGGAGATCTGGGTCCCTCTGCTTTGAGATAGTTGAGTCATCATTCTGCCTGTCATGCACTCCTATTGCTATCTATTCTTGTTATATGTATTTTCTCATTGAAAAATCCTAAGAGAAGAAGAAGAAGAGGCAGAAAGGTAGTGAGGACTTTTCTGCACAAATGGACACACAAACACATCAACAACTTTACTGCCTAGATAACCAAGCTCAATTAGATTGTCAAGCTCATATTTCACCATTATTTCTATTTCACTTTCAGCAAGGGATTTATCAGAACAGGATATCATCGTCCTAAACCAGTGGTGAAATCCAAATTTTTTTACTACCAGTTCTGTGAGCATGGCTGGTGGGTGTGGTGTGGCTTGGTGGGCATGGCAGGGAAAGGATACTGCAAAATCCCCATTCCCATCCCACTCCAGGGGAAGGACACTGCAAAATCCCCATTTCCTCCCTATTCCAGGAGAAGGACACTTCAAAATCCCCATTCCCACCCCACTCCAGGGCAAGGATACTGCAAAATCCCCATTCCCTCCCCACTCTGGGGCCAGCCAGGGTGGTATTTTCCACTTCTCCAAACTACTCAAAATTTCCGCTACCGGTTCTCCCAAACCTGCCAGAACCTGCTGAATTTCACCCCTGTCCTAAACTATGAAGAGGATCAGATGAAGATTTCCTCAGTCCTTAGACAAGTACTGTACGTCAGCTTCTCCTCTCTAGACTTGAAGCTCCCACAAAGTAGACTTGGAAAATCTCTCAGTCAAGTAAATGAGTTGCAATCACTGAAAGAGTAAGACGCTTGATCTATTCAATGGTCTGATGATTTATTTGGCCATCAGGCATAAACTGGTCTCCTTTCTGTTCCATAACCCTTTTCTTATAACATAAATAGGCTTTTTGTCTGCTGCCAGCATCTGATGAACCATGTGATATTGAGGTCTGGTCCGCTGCTAATCTTCCCTCCTAATAGCTTTGATGAAAGTGTACACACATGCACAAACACGCACACACACACAAACACACAGTTCCAAGAGACGGATGACCTTATTTTCAGGATTAGAATGATGTTCTCTCTGTTCAAAAATAACACAGTTCCTTGAATACAAAATCCTCCCTCTAAAATCATATCGAGGGGGACAACAACAATAAAAAACCTGGAAAAGCTAAAATATTGTGCTTGAAGCTCAGAAAATCAGGATGAACTTTAATAAGCATGAATTAAGCAGAAACACTTTGGTGGGGGAGGAGGGACTGATGCAGTCCTCTTAGTTTATTTGTTGCTGGAGTTTAGGATTCTCCTTGATCCAAGCTTCTTATTTAATAATTGGTATTTACTGGGGTATGAGACCCTTTCCTGCTTCTTTGAGCAGTAAACTAATTATGATAATTTCTGGAGCATACCGATCTTGCCAGAACAAGCATGCCTTTGTCACCTCTCAATTAAATTACTGTCACTCTCCCTGCGTGAGGCCGTCGGTTGCTACCATTGGTTTAAAAACTGGGTTTTGACTGGCTTTGTAACACCACTCTCATTCCAGCCACTTCGGTCACTAATTTACTTTTGGGTATTTTTCCTGTGTTGAAATCTCCTTGGAGTTCAGAACCGAAGATGGCCCACATGAACTCCTTACCTGGCTAGATAATTTCTCCTCTCCATGTAGTCAAGCCAGAATGCACATAGCAAGAGAAGAAGTCCTTTTCAGTACCTACTCCAGAATTGCCCATAAAAGATGGTAGCCATAAGGGTATGATTGAAGGAAGAACTCTGTACCATTATGAAAGTCATTTTGACTTTTTGACCACATCATGGTCCATTTCCAATTTGGGAGAGCTGTTATTACTGAAGCTATCTAGTTCCAACTCTTTATTTGGGGATAGTTTTAGCTTTGCTGCAGTAGTGAAATCCAATTTTTTTTACTACCGGTTCTGTGGGTGTGGTGTGGTTCAGTGGGCATAGCAGGGGAAGGATATTGCAAAATCCCCATTCCCTCCCCACTCCTGGGGGAAGGAGATTGCAAAATTCCCACCCCAGTCTGGGGTCAGCCAGAGGTGGTATTTGCTGGTTCTCCAAACTACTCAACATTTCCGTTACTGGTTCTCCAGAACCTGTCAGAACCTGCTGGATTTCACCCCTGCTTTGCTGGTGCAGGTTGATCTTGGCCATCTATCCTGGACAGAGTTCTGAACACCTTCAAAGTAGGATAAGAATCCTTTCTATTGCCATTCAGATGTACTGTACTTTTTGGAGTATAAGACGCACTCCCACCCCTAAAAGTGGGTGAAAATTGTGGTGCATCTTATATACCAAATGTTGCTGAAGCCCCGCCCACCCACCGGCCCCCACCCGTTGGCTGTTTTCAGCCTTCATGCATCGCATTTTCAGCCGGTTCCAGGCGGTGGGAATTAGTGGTGGTGAATGGGTCGCGTTGAACGGGCCACGTTAATGGCAAACATGCAGCGTCAAACGTGTGGTGGCGAACGGGCCATGTCGAATGGCCGGTAGCGAACGGAATGTGGTGGTGGCAAATGGTTGGCAGTAAACGGGTAATGGCGAATGGGCAAAGGCTGATTTTTTTTCTTGTTTTCCTCCCACAAAAAGATAGGTGCGTCTTATACTCCGGAGCGTCTTATATGGTAACTGCAAAAATAACCAAAAATTCTTGGTTCTTTCATACCTATGTTGTTAGATTGCAACACATGTTCATCACTTGTCCCCTACTCTAGAGGAGAATTCTAGCATTCTCTAGAGCAGGGATGTCAAACTTGCATCATCATGGCGGTATCACATGATGTATCATGACTTCCCTCCCCCCTGTTAAACTGGGGGTGGGCAGGGCCAGTTCGTGACGCATCCAGCCCATGGGCCGCAAGTTTGACAGTCCTGCTCTAGAGGCTTTGAAATCAAAGACTGCTATGTAAACATCAAGGTAGCCTGGATAGAGAGGAGAAGGTGAGGGAAAAATTTCAACTTTGTCCTGCCTTGATTCTCTTTAGTACAAGAAGGTCAGTGGATTTTAGTAGAGGAGGGTTAGCCGCATTCTGAATTTGGAATGGGGTGTGAGAATTGCCTCAAGGAACAGGAAGAGGAGTCACAATCAAGCCAACGGACAGAAAGAGAAAGAGAAAAAGACCTTTTCTAGAAGATCAAGGAAGGGATGGGGGAAGCGCATTCAGACTTGCAAGGTTCTATTACAGGCAACCCTCAATTTACAATGGGATTGGAGCCAGCCCATCATGTTTGTAAGTTGTGATGGTCAAAAAAGCCAGGCGTGCTATTCAGCAGGTTCCGGTAGCGGAAATTTTGAGTAGTTCGGAGAACCAGCAAATTCCACCTCTGGCTGGCCCCAGAGTGGGGAAGGAATGGGAATTTTGCAATATCCTTCCCCTGGAGTGGAGTGGGAATGGAGATTTTGCAGTATCCTTCCCCTGCCACACTCACCAAGCCACACCACACCCATCAAGCCACGCCCACAGAACTGGTAGTAAAAAAATTTGAATTCCACCACTGCACAAGCAGTTATTAAGCAAATGCCCAGGGTGGTTAATCAAACCAATGGTTCTTTATGGGCCGGTTTTGCCAAAAGTCCAAAATTAAAATAATTAATTTTAGAATTTTATGATAATTTTTATAATAATTTTATGATAATTTTTATAATAATATTAAAACTATTCTAAATAATTAAATTGAATTGTTGAATTTGGCAAGTTGACCATGGCAAGTTTCTTGCAGCGAGTTGGCCATCTTGAGTTGGCCTTGGCGAATTGACCATGGTGAATTGGCTGTGGCAAGTTGTCCCATTCCGCCACTAGCACTAGCACTAGAACTAACACTTAGACTTATATACCACTTCATAGAGCTTTTACAGCCCTCTCTAAGCGATTTACAGAGTCAGCATATTGCCCCCCAACAATCTGGGTCCTCATTTTACCCACCTCGGAAAGATGGAAGGCTGAGTCAACCTTGAGCCTGGTGAGATTCGATCTGCTGAACTGCAGCTAGCAGTCAGCTGAAGTACCCTACAGTACTACACTCTAACCACTGTGCCACTAGTTAACTACTCTTCCAATGCCATATCACCATATTGATGATGTGACTGGCTAGATACTCATCTGAGTTTTCATTTATTCCCAACAAATCTCCCTGTGTGTGGTGTGTCCATGTTGAAGCAAATGAAGCCTGCACTTCCTAATCAGACAATTCAGACATCTACAGAGGTTCATTGTGAATGTCTGATAATATGAAAATGAGGCATTTTTCATAAAAAGTGAAGACTTTTTTTGCAGAAATTTTCTGATCAAAATTTTATCTTCTCTCCCCCTCATCAGTGCAGGACAGGGTTCCATAGAGTAGATAATACAAATGAATGGCTTATTTTAGCAATGATCAATGGTTTCTGTGTTTTTGAATAATCGGGCAATGTTTATTTCGATAAAAATAAGGAACGTTTCTTATAACTCTGACTCAATTTTCATCGAATAAACATCAGTCATTTTATAAGATGTGTAGCATGGTGAGATTCCAGAAGACATACCAAATCGTGCATCCCAGTCCAAGTTATTCAAAAGTAAGTCTGAGTGAAAAAGTTCACATGAACAGAATTTAAATTGCTATATTTCTGAGTTTCCTGTCTCTGAATACTGAAGGGGCGGGCCTTTAATTAAAAAAATGCACATATTAGGAGAAAGCAGACATCAAATGCAAATTCACTGAATATGTGCCCCACAAATGTATTTTACATTTGCATTCATTGTGAGAAATACATTAAAATCCATTTAAAATGTTATGGGGTTTTTTTTATAAAAGAAAAAATGGCAAAGCAGTATAATAGTAGTATACTATAGTAGTTTGATTATACTAATAGTATAATCAAAAGTTACAAAGTCATTCTTCCCTCCAGAGGTGGTATTCAGCCGGTTTGCGGGTGAGCCCCCCTGCCCCCCTACCCCCCTGCCCTAGCTCTATGCCTTTCTGTTTAGGCATGTTTTTGAGGCTGGGCACATGTGCGGCAGGCACGCGTGTGAAGAGAGCATGAGCGGGGTGGGGGGGTGGCGAACCGGTGGTAACAATATTGGAAACCCACCACTGCTTCCCTCTTCAGAAGAAAAGTTTGGACGATTCAATGGAACTTACTTGAGGATACATATCTATAAGATTGTCAGCTTTAGAGTCATAAACTTGCTATTCAGAATAATTTCCGTCGGAAATAATAGGGATTTCCCCATAAGTGGGCAGAGGGCTGCAGATTATTTCAATAACAGCAATAGGCATATGAAGTAAAAGTAATGTAACACTTTCACATGAACAGATCTTATATTTAAAGCATCAGATGCCCCAATAAAGATTACTCTTTTGCGATGGTCCACGGAGAAGGTCTATCTTCGTGGTCATTAAGGGTTCAAACTAAACTGATGGCACATAATCAACTTTGGGTGAAAGTATAAAAAAAAATAGGTCTTTTTGATTTATGTTTATTTAAACCAGTGTTCAAATACTGTACTATGTAAAATTTCATAATTCGGTATAATTTCTGTTCCAAGTTTGTAAATTACAATAATTACACTGTTTTTCAACAATGAAAATAATTACATACTTCTATGTAACTTTATTCAAAACTGTAATATTAACCGGCTAAATCTTAAATTGACTTTATCAGATAAAATATGCTGGCCTATACCTGCATACATCAGGATGCAAGGCCCTGTTTAAAATATAAAATTTAACACGGAGAAGTAAAGGAGGATGAAAACAATCCACTTGAATTAACTAACTGAAATTTCCTTAAACGTTGTAAAGTTTGCTCTCCGGTTAACACTATTTTATACAAAGAAAAGGAGGCACATTTTCGACAACTGTTACCATTTTGACAATACCGTTCCTTTGCTCAAAGAAATGCCCAAGTAACTTGTTTTAATGCTTAAAATAATTAGTTTCGAGATGCTAAATGAACAAGGTGCATATGTCCAAAAACATGAGGCATAATTATGAAAGATAAAAATCAATTATCTATTGAGTTATACATATATATTATAAATTAAGTCCTTTAGAGAAGCTTTAACATATCAAAACATTTTTTCTGTTATTCCCTTTTTCTTGCTTAGAGAAAGGGAAAAAAATTCAAATACAATATAGAACATAGAATAATAAAATGGCTCTACTTCATTGGAGAATTAAATCTAAGTTGTACATTCATTTAGCTTTGAAGATTTTGTGCTCGCTCTAATTTTCAAAACTACGTACATGCATGCATACAAAACTACCGAGTTTTTTTCCCTTTATATTTCTAACTTCCAAATCATGATAATGAAGAGAAGGTACTGAATAGATTAGAAGCAGGAATTTTTTTTTTTTTTTTTTAACAAAAGTCCAAAATATGATTGCTTCAGCAAGCATTGCATTCTGCTAATCCAGTCCACGGGATATAAAAATATTTAACTTGAGACTAGACCAGCTCGACATTGGAAATTACTTTAATAGCTCATCTGCTCTCTTTTTGGCACATTTTTCCAGTTGCAGGTATGAAACGAAAGTCAAGTTTATTGAATGTAACCTGACTATAAAAGGCGATCTTCTAAGTAATAAAATTCCATTAACCCAAATGCAATCTAAATTATTAATTGCTTGCTGTAATATAAACGTCTATTAGAAGTGAAGGCCACAACAGGAAAAAAAAAAAGGATTCAACCCAAATGCTCGAGAAATAAAATCTTAAGAGGAAGGACACAGACTTAATTTCATGAAGATATTGTTTTAACGAAACAACTTAAGAAGATTCATTTCTTTGTCCTACCATTGAGACCTATGGCCTCATTTACCATAACTGCAATTTCTTAAAAATGATCCTTTCCAATTTTAACTCAATTTATTTACCAATCAGCAGTGGTAACTGTAGGGGAGCGCTTCAAAAGTCAAGATGGCAGTACCCCTGAATTTGAAGCTCCTCCCCTTAATCACATAGTAACTTCCATTTTGATGTTTTTAAATTGCCTCCCCCATCTTACCTTACCTGTAAAATTGTTGCTTTATTTGAATTTGGCCTATCTACAATATTGATGCATTTATATTTTGTTATTCCCCCTTTTTAAAAAAAATCCTGCCACCCCCTGAAATAATATTTCCTCCTGGAGGGAAACAGACTCAGCTCATTTAGGATCTCTGGTCATTTATTATTTTCATGAAAAATATGCATCCTTTTTTAAAAAAAAAAAATAGGCTTACTCCTCTTTTCTTCTCCTCTCCTAACTCCCCATAATAAAGGGTTAGACCAGCTGAGTAAAAATGAGATAAAATGCATACTTCATTTAAAAGTAAAATGCATACTTTTAAAAAAAAAACATCTTGCAAGAAAATATTTTTAAGTATGAAATATTTATTCTGAGAATGACCACTTTGGTCCTGAACATATTCTGGGTGAGGCAATGCCATTCACGACAGGAAATTTTTTAAAAATGCAACCTGTGCTGTCCCCATAATGACATTTAACTAATATAAGGTAACTTTCTGGCAATTCAGCCATTGGAAATCTCATAATTTCAGGGACCTGAAAAATTATTCTTTTGCAATGATTTAAAAATATTTTCTTGCAAGAAGGTTTTTTTTTTAAAAGGCGCATGATCTGCAGGAGGAATGCTAACTTTTGCATTGCCGATGGGCATTCCTGGTTTCTCCTCTTTATGGCTTCGCTCAAATACTATCCCAAAATTTCTCTGGTGAGTGTGAGAAGATTTGCCTTTGCTAATTCTTGTCGACAGCTTGTGCTGAATTGTGAGAGGCTTACGCTAACCTCAAGGTCAATTGCAATCAAAGCTCTCTGGATCCCTTCATTGAAACTAAGTGGAATTGGGGAAAAACTGGAAGTTTATCACTACAACTGTCAAAATATTTGCCAGGCAAAGAACACGGAGAAACAAAGGAGTAAAATTAATAAGATGGTTTACATCTTTGAAGTCATTATATGAAGCTATACAAGAGCTCCCCTGACTAGATTCGGGAAGATTTTCCTCAAAATTGCTCCTCTACATGGATATTCATCCTTCTCTATTTTCTGAATATCTACCATACCAAGTTCTCTGTAAAACACAATTGAGTAGAAAGCAAACTTAAACACATAAACCTAAACACAAACAAGGCTTATGTTGCCAATAACATCTCAAGATAAAAGCACCCGCTTTCTAATTTATTTTTTTAAAAAAGAAATGAGATACAAGCAATGAAAATCGAGACAACAGAATGTTTCAAAATCCGATTTCAAAACTTCAGATTTAAAAGAATATCCTTGGTTTAAAAAAAACAACAACAACAAGAGGAGAAATTAAAATAAGATTATGAAATGTGTTTCTTACCTCCTGTGTGATTGCTGGACAGGAAATTACACATTACAAACACTGCAGTAATGTCAGTCCGCTGCTTTAACTCTATATGGAAAAGAAAATAAATATTAGTTTCATGGAATTTTCCACCCTATCAATCAATCACAGGTATACTCTCAATGGATGACAGTTCAAATTACATATTCACAAGCCTAGGGGGTTATTTTTCTCTTTTTCTAAAGGCACAAGAGAGAGCAAAGTTTTAAGATTAAAAATAAAGGGTAATGAACCTTCTTGAAATGTCATCCCCATCTTGTCCATGAAGAGAAAAAAAATCTTACAAAATATGCATTGAGAATCCTGCCTCAGATTTTACTGTATTTCTACTCCTTACCAGCTGCAAGAGGGCTTGGAGGTGGGGAAGCCCGCTGGCCTGATTTGCAGTTTTGCACCGATCTCTGTTCCTAATTTTGCAGCCCTGAACCCAGATGCTGATTACAAATGAGAGGAGTCCAACTTTAGAATAATGCCACGGTTAGTTAACAAGCTTGTGGGGAGTTTAGCTTTGGATGTCAATCTTCAAAGGGTCACATAGGTGTAGGGAATTCAATCTGCGAGAATTACATAACTCCCCGAAACATTAGAAGTTGTCAAGAAAACACAACAGTGCAGGAAAAAGAAAAAAACAACAACAAAACAAAACCTCGGGATAATTTAAATGTTGATCCCAAGCATCCCAAAGTGGGATTTGCAGCTGTCTGAGACAGATGAAAGCCAGGCCCAAAAGGGGCCCAGATCCAAAACTCATCGCCTGGGTTAACTTACCTTGGATTCAAAAGCAGACAAGTGAAACTAAGGCTGTTAGAGACCTCCAATCTTTTGTCAGTGGCGGGCTGTCTCTTTACACCTACTTTTTCTCCATTTTGCTGCCATCTGCTGGGAAGCGAGGCCTTCCACAGCGGGTTCTTTTTTTAAAAAAAAAATTTTTTTACAGGAGATAAATTTGAATTACACAACCAGCATACAGTAGGAAACAAATGTGGGTCACGCCCCACCTCCCCGCTCTGCTGGCATTTGTTTTCGCAGCCAGCCAATCAGACACAATTACAGATTCAAGTCCTACATTTTGAAATACAGCAGAAGGGATACTAGAGGCTGACATTTGACTTCCCTTCGCTTCGCTTCAGCAGCTGCTCTGGGCAAAAAATAATAATAATAATAATAAAAAAACCCTCACCCACCAGTGTTTGCCTTGCCTTCGCTGCCTCGATTTCCAGCCGAAACTTGCCAGGGGTTGGAAGCGAGGAAGCGAAAGGCGAGGTTGCATTGGGCAGCATTGCGTCGAGAGAAGTTTCCCTGTCACAGCGTTTTCCTGAGACAGGAGGAACGAAATAAACGCTGGAGAGGGTCCATGGCTGTGTAACTGGGAGAATATGTTTATTCCAAATAAGTTTAAAGAAAAGAGGAACTGGGGGAGACATGATAGCAGTGTTCCGATATCTCAGGGGCTACAAAGAAGTCAAACCCACAAAGAAGTCAAGCTATTCTCCAAAGCACCCAAGGGAAGGACAAGAAGCAATGGATGGAAATTAATCCAGGAGAGAAGCAACCTAGAACTAAGGAGGAATTTCCTGACAGTTAGAACAATTAACAACTTGACTCCAGAAGTTGTGAATACTCCAACACTGGAAGTTTTTAAGAAGAGATTGGATAACCATTTGTCTGAAGTGGTATAGGGCGGGTGTCAGCAACCTGTGGCTCCGGAGCCGCATGTGGCTCTTTCGTCCCCCTGCTGTGGCTACATACTGGCTGAACCCACCACAGGCTGGCTCCACCGATTGCCCTCCCCTTGCAGTCACTCCTCACCCGGCCTGAGACAGAGACAGAGAGAGATACCTATTTCCCACAGAAAACACTGGGAGCCACAAAACCTGGGTAGGCCTGGCTGGGGTGTGTGCCATGTGATTGGGTGGGAGTGAGTGACGTCGAGTTGGACACACCCACCCAGGTTTTGTGGCTCCCGGTGTTTTCTTTTCTGTGGGGAATGGGTCCAAATGGCTCTTTGAGTGTTTAAGGTTGCAGACCCCTGGTATAGGGTTTTCTGCCTGAACAGGGGGCTGGATTAGAGGACCTTGCTTCCAACTCTGTTATTCTGTTAATATCTTTCTAGATCGGGCAGGAGTTCACTTTTGATCAACACCACACGTGAAAGAAGTTTTTTTAAAAAATCAAGATGGCAGCCACAGAGCTTGGTAAAGAGCTCCGTCTCTTTATTGTGCTCATCTTGACTTTGTTGATTCCCTTGCTTTTGCTTTGGGTAAGCAAGTTTTCGGTATGTTGCCTCCTGCAAGGAAAGGGCATGATCCATTCCAAACGCCCAGTGATCTTTTTTTAAATAATTCCCAGCCTGCTTCCCACAAAACATAGACAGGTTCATTCTTTCAAAGTGTAAAGGATGCTCTCACTGTGGTATTTCTTCAGTCATTGCATTGGAGAGCTGAATTCTCCAAGCCTGGTGCCCTTCAAATAAAAACACTGCATTTCAAAACCCATAATTTGCGTAGGGGATTATAAACTTTGCAGTCCAACACAGAGGAAAGACAGCAGAATTTTTCCTGCTACACAAATTGGTCAATATTTTTAAGACAATGAGGAAAGTCACTATTTTTATACCGAATACAGAGTCAATACGGGGTGAAGAATTAAAGCAGAGAGAAATTTAGTTTTGGATGGCAAAGCCAGAACTAATAATTGCATGATTTGTAGCTCCGTCTTCTAAGTCCTTAATGCAATGCAGATGGGATGTCAATTGACTGCAATATCAAGTCTCCTTCACGTAGGATACAAGTAGAAAAACATACTCACAAAATCACCTTTTATGTAGGGCAGTGGTGAAATCCAATTTTTTTTACTACTGGTTCTGTGAACGTAGCTTGGTGGGCGAGGTGTGGCTTGGTGGGCGTGGCTTGGTGGGCATAGCAGGGGAAGGATACTGCAAAATCTCCATTCCCACCCTACTCCATCCAGGGGAAGGATACTGCAAAATCCCCATTCCCACCCCACACCAGGAGAAGGATACTGCAAAACCCTCATTCCCTCCCCACTCCAGGGGAAGGATACTGCAAAGTCTCCATTCCCACCCCACTCTGGTGCCAGCCAGAGGTGGTATTTGCCGGTTCTCTGAACTACTCAAAATTTCCACTACCGGTTCTCTGAACTGCTCAAAATTTCCACTACCGGTTCTCCAGAACCTGTCAGAACCTGCTGGATTTCACCCCTGATGTAGAGACAGTCTTAGACTTACGACCACAATTGAGCCCAACGTTTCTGTTGCTAAACAAGACAGTTGTTTTGCCTCATTTTACGACCTTTCCTGCCACAGTTGCTAAGTGAATCACAGCAGTTGTTAAGTTAGTAACCTGGTTGTTAAGTGAATCTGGCTTCCCCATTGACCTTTGCTTGTCAGAAGTTCACAAAAGGGGATCCCATGATCACGGGACACTGCGATTGTCATAAATACATGCCAGTTGTCAAAGCATCTGAATTTTCATCCCCTGACCATGGAGATGCGGCAATGGTCGTAAGTGTGAAAAACACTCATAAGTCACTTTTTTCCAGGCCGTTGTAACTTTGAATGGTCACTAAGTGACTCATTGTCAGTCAACGACTACCCGTACATTGCTCTGTGCGTCGGCTTTGGACACTGATTTAAGCCTCAGTTGTGAATTAAAAGTCTCAGCAGGTAGCAATAGAGAAATGACAACGTCTGAGGCGAGAAGGACCAGGCTAACTCTTGGATGAGAGATTACCAGGCCAGTGGTAGGTTGCCCCCAGTTCGGACCGGTTCGCAAGAACCGGTAGTAAAGCTGGTGGAAGACTCCACCCACCAACCCTGATGTCATCAGGAAACTTCAGCACAAGCGCATGCGGCCCCATTGCAAAAGGTAAGTAAAATCCACCATGTAACATACATCAGTCTGAGACAGAGAGACACACATCCCAGAAGCAAATAGCAAACTGCATGTTGTTCCTTAGACAACATGAGTCCCCAGGAGTCAAATTTGACTCAGAGAAGATTCAACCCTTTTCCTTGTTTAACATTTTTATTGAGTTATAAGATAAAATAAGATACAAAATACAAAAGTAAATAGGAAAACAGTGGGAAGGAAGAGGGGTAAGAGAAGTGATGGAGGATAAGAAAAATAAAAATAAAAAGAAACATCGATTTCCAACCCTCTATCTTGCAGCAAATTAAGGCATTAATATCAAATCACATTTTTTTTGTTTTTTCATCATAATATGAATAAGCCATTTCTATTAAAAAAAAATCTACCAATCTAATCGGTAAAACCCAAAATCAAAGTTTCATTCTTTTCCACTTCAAGCACGAAGTTCAGAAGCGATCTCCATGTGGAAACAAAAGTACTTAAATTCTTCTCTTTCATCAAAGTAGTCAATTTTTGCTATTTCAGCTAACTCCATCAACTTCTGCAATCATTCGTCCACGTTAGGAATCGAAGTGTCGAGACTTGGGCCTTTTATTTATGGTTTTAGAATCATAGACTCATGGTGAAAGGACCTTACTCAGACCCTGGAATTCTCAAACTATTCCAGACCAAGGGCTATCTAACCTTTCCTTGAAAACCTCTAGTAATGGAGCCTTCGGAAGAAAGCCAGTTCCACTGCTTCATTGTTCTTGCAGTCAAGAAATTTCTCCTTATTTGAGCTTCAATGGCTTCTCCATAAACCTCGCTGGCTGGGAAATTGGGGGACTTAAAAAGTCCACCCATCTCCAACTTGCCAAGGTTGAAAAACACTACACTATGGAGTATAAATCCACACCATCTTCCCTGGGACATCCCATTAGGGATTGGGACAGTAGTGGGATCAGGGGTGAAATGCTCCCGGATTGGACCGGATCGCCTAGCGATCTTGGCGGTGGTGGTTCGGCAATCCGGTAGCGATGGTGGAGTGAAGCTCCGCCCACCTGCCTGGGTGTCATTACTTCCTCGTTTTAATCAGGAAGTAATGTGTTTTTTACCTTCTGGGCATGCGCAGAAGGTTTTGCGCATGTGCAGAAGGTCTGCGCACACATGTGATGCGTGTACATGCATGAGCGAAGCGAGCGTGCGTGGGGCGCATGCACTTCCGAACCGGTAAGGAAGGTAAGTAGATTTCACTCCTGGGTGGGATCCTGCTGGTTTAACAACCGGTTTGGTGATCATGCGCTGTGAGCACATGAGCTGCACATGTGCAGTTTTACAAAAACTTACCTTCTGTGTTACTGCTGGGGGGTAACACAGCTGAGGTGCGGCAATCCGCTCTGCCATGTGAATCAGCTGAGAAGATATAGGTCAGTAAAACCCAGGGGTGGGCGGGCAGGCGGGCCCACCTGATCATTGGAGCGAACCGATTCTCTCCCAGCTGATCGTCGGAGTTACCGGTTCGCCAGAATCAGTCCGAACAGTAGAATCCCACCCCTGGATTGGGAAACAGCTGTCTTGTCTCTCTTCAGCCACCTCTTCTGGAGGCTAAATCATACCCTCTTCTTTTCACTGCTCTTCGTAGGATTTAAGGCCCCCAAACCTCCCATCCTCTTTGTGGTTCTTCTCCGCACTTTTTCTAGCTCCTCAGCATCCTTCTTGTACTGTGGCAGTGAGAAATGGCCAGTTGTGGCCTGACCACTGCAGCAGAAAGCTGAAAAATGCCCACAAATTTAGCCTCACCTGAGAGCATTGTTTCAGCTCAACAGTTCCATCAGACGATGGCGGTTGCAGGCATCCATCCCTGAATTTGCCGTGAGGATGTTTCCCATGCCACTTCCCCTCACCCTGCCTGCAGTTCCCACGCCATTCCTTCCCATGCTGCCGCCCAGCCTCACTGCTATGACATCAACCGCTTAAATAATGGCCCAAATAAATATTGGCATAAGCTATTAATATTGAATGCAAGCTAATGTATCTCACTTGGAATCCCCAGCCTTTTAGCTCCTTGATGAATCACTGGTCAGGCCCAGCGACAGTTGACATGCTGGGTGTAAAATGAAATAAAGGTGTCTCTTTTTGCTAAAACACATGGGCTTGAATCAATCCATTAAAAAAAAATAATGTTCCTGGAGATAAGTGGCTTTTACACTCACTTAAACATGGCACCAGACAGAAGCATATGATAGGCTGAAAAATGGCTGTTGCTGAACGATTAATATTTTAAAAACTGTGGCACTGGTGGTGAGAACAGGGAGAGGACAATTGCATGAATTAAAAAGAAAATGCCTTCCATTTTCTCCACAAGAGTGTGAGGGGGCCTGCCCTGCCATTTCTCACAGGGTTTTGCGGTGAAAAGCAAATCAGCTCTGCTTCTAAGCTGAATTTTCAGCAGAAGGGTTTTGAGCACGTTCCTAAAAATATAAGGCCGGAACTTAACATGTAAGTACTGAAGGGCCTACAGGAGTGTCTAAAAATTCAAGATGGCAGCAGGGATGGAGCAACTGAAAGGCCACGTCAGTTTTGCTGAGGTGTTGAAGAGGAGAGGCAACAGAGGTGGTATCCAACCGGTTTAGACCGGTTCACCTGAATCGGTAGCGGAAATCGCTAGTGGGCCTGCCCACCTGCCCACCCGCCCCAGCTCTCTGCCATCCTATTCAGGCACGTCTTTGAGGTCGGCGCATGCGCGGAAGGGCACGCGCACCAGCAAAGCGCATGTCCAGAAGGCCAGGGGCATGTGTGGATATGGACGCGCACTCACATTTGCGAACTGGTAGGTAAAGTAAGTGAATACCTCCCCAGAGAGGCACCCCACCTTTTTTTTTTTTTCATCTCGAAGCTTGGCTCAACAAGACCAAGTGGGTAGCCCTCACTGAGGCTAGAAATAGAATTCAGAACCCCAGACAACATGGGGCTGGAAAGATATTGGCTTGGAGACACCTCAGTCAGACCATTTAGTCCTAGTTACCAAAGCATATACGTAGAGGCCACATTAAAACGTTGAGGTTATAAAAAAACATTCACTAGAATAGTTGCAGAGAATAGCAATCGCCATGATTAGCGGAAAAGATAAAAAGGTGCCATTTAAAAAAAAAAAATACTTAAAATTTATAACTTTCCTGCTATGAGCAGTGAGTGGAGGCTACAGCAGTGATGGCTCACCTTTTTCTCTTCGTGTGCCAAAAGTGCGCACGCGCGCAATAGCGTGCCGGCACCCATAATGCAATGCGCCACCCCGCACAAGCACACATGACCCCCCCACACCCTCTGCGCATGCACATGTGACCCCCGTGACCCCCCACACACATGCACCCGAGGGGTGGGATTCAAAGATTTTAGCAACCTGCACCATGGCGAAGGGTGGGGGGGGCGTGTTTTTACCCTCTCCTGACTCCGGAGGTTTTCCCTGAGCCTCCAGGAAGGTGAAAACAGCTTCCCTCGGGCTCCGGAGGCCCTGCGGAGGCCCTCCGGAGGCTGGAAATGGGCCTGTTTCCATAGTTCTGGAACACGTATGCCCACAGTCATGTGATCCAAATTCAGAAACTTGGCAACTGGTTCATATTTATGCCCTTTGTAGTGTCTTGGGAGCATGTGATCTCCTGTTACGATTGTCTGATGAGCAAAGTCAATGGGACCCAGTTTCAAAGTCAGGAGCCTGGATAGCTCAACAGACTAAATAGCCTGTTATTAACATTCAGCTGTCTGCAATTATTGCAAGTTCGAGGCTCAAGGTTGACTCAGCCTTCCATCCTTTCTAAGGTAGGTAAATTGAGGACCCAGTTTGTGGGGGCAATAAGCTGACTTTGTATAAAATATACAAAAGTATGAAGGCTATTGCTTAACACATTGTAAGCCGCCCTGAGTCTCCGGAGAAGGGCGGCATATAAATCTAATTTTAAAAAAATAATAATGAGGAAATCAAATTCACTTAACAACCATCCTCCTAACTTAAACAACTGCAGTGGTTCATTCACTTCACAGTTGTGGCACGAAAAGTCATAAAATGGAGCAAGGTTCACTTAACAAATGTCTCACTTAACAACAGAAATGTTGGGCTCGGTTGTGATCTTAAGTCAAGGACTACTTGTATATATTAGCTGCCAGTGGGAGCTTGTTAAGTTACCGAAATTCTTGTGACTTTCTCTCTTTCTTCTCGATAAATCTGGCTGAAGAGAAGACTGTGGTTTTAGGTATCTGTTAAAAAGCTGGGCATGTTTAGACTGTATTTCTTGGCAAATTTGGTGGCATTCTTTGAGGGAGGAAATACTGAGGGTGAATTCCTCAGGATGCCATAGCATTTATTTTGGTCAATGGTCAACTGGAAGCAGGAGACCATAGAGAAAAGGTATTCCTAGGTACCAATCAAATAATGCAATGTTACACTAAAAATTTTTAGCAAGGAGCTCTCTGCCTGGTTGCTGGGTGGGTGTGGCCATGGTGGGCGTGGCCTAATCAGCCTCCTGCACCATCGTGGTGGTGGTGGGGGGCATTTTTGTCCTTCCTGGGCTCTGGAGACTTTCCTCAAGCCTCCAGGAGGGCGAAAATGGCCTCTCCAGGCTCCGAAGGCCCTCTGTCTGAACTTCTGTTCAGAAAGGCCCATTTTTTGCCCGCCCCGAGCCTCCACAAACGCCCTGCACTTACCTGCATCCCAAATAAGCCGCGTGGGGACTCCTGGGAGAGGTGGGGTAGGCGGGGCTAGCCAGGAGTGGGATTTGGTGGTTCTCCAAACTGCACAGAATCTTAGCTAGAGGTTCTCCCGAACCCCCGCAAACCCCCAACAGCGCAGCCCTGGTTACACTCTGTGAAAACTTAAGATTAAAAACTAAAACTGAAGTTTACTTAAGGGTGCTGTACAAAAATGTTACGCTTACGAACAGGGGCCTGCAGAGGGGAGAAACTGTGCACAATGATGGGCACGGTGTCTTGATTGAAGCTTAATGACCTAAATTGCACCTGTCACGTTGCAGAGGTTGTCTCTCAGTGATGTCCCCATTTTTCAGGAAAGTAAAATGGAAGTTTCTAGACAGTGACACATCGCCAAGGGAGAGAAGATAGGAAAGGTATTGGCAATGGACCCTGTGAAAATGCCAAGTTGCGGTTGTGAAATATTTCGATATTTCACTACCGGTGGCAAAAAAAAACCCCCTCTCTTTTATCAACCTTTGAATCCAGTTCTGGGAAAGAGACTTTCCAAAACCAAATGTGGCAACCAAAAAGGTATGTCTGGCAACCAGGTAGATATGAAACTGTGCCAAAGCCCTCTCAAATTGTTCAATCCCAACGCACTTTGACTTTGCCCACCTGGTCATGGTTCATCAGATACTTGCATTCCAAATTTATTAGACCAGACTTCTCAGTTGATTTCACAGCTTTGCCCCTTTAACGGTTGACTCTTCCTTTCTAATTTCCAAGCCCAGATCTACATTCCTTCCTTCTCACCTTTGTGAATATGGAAAATGGGATAATCGAAGAGGTAGGCATGTTAGAACGATGCAATGTTCTCCAACCCAGCTAGGGGAAGAATGGAGGTGTAGTTTGATAATGTCTGGAAGCAGGGGTGAAGTGTAAAATTTGTTACTACCAGTTCTGTGGGCATGGCTTGGTGGTGGTGGGGATAATGTGACTGGGTGGGCGTGGCCAACTTTTTTTTTTTAACTTTTCAAAGCATTTTTTTCTAATGCTTTGAAAAGCCTCTGCTAATCAGGCAACTCAGCTGGGATCGTCAGTGACTTTTCAAAGCATTTTTATTACCATCTCTTTGGCCAAGAGGTTGCAGAAAAAAATGTTTTGAAAAGCCTCTGACGATCCCAGCTAAGCTGCAGGATCATCAGAGGCTTTTTTTTTTTTTACTTTTAAAAGCATTTTTTCGTCGGAAGAGGTTATAGAAAAAATGCTTTTAAAAGTAAAAAAAAAAAAAAGACTCTGATGATTGTGTGGCTCAGCTGGGCATGGTGGAGGGCGCAGGGATTTTTGCTACCGGTTCTCCGAACTACCCGCTGCCATCGCTACCAGATCGGACGATCCGGTCCGAACTGGGAGCATTTCACCCCTGCTAGAAAGCCAGAGATTCCCACTCCAAGTCACAGCAAATCCCCTGGAAAGCAACAATTTAGACATATCACCCTACTTGACGGCTGTGTCACTCTACTTACAGCTGCAGTGATTTGCTTGGCAGCTGTGGCAAGAGAGGTCATAGGACTGGGCAAGATTCACTTAATAACTGTGTGGCTATAAGTCAAAGACTACCTTTATTGTAGAGGAGTAAATCCACTGGCATCTTGCAGAAAGACTAGAAAGCGGTAGAGAGCCTCCAGGATCAGGAATGGTTTATCTCCAGATTTCCAGGCTGTTGTAATATATTAGCAACAGTGACGGCCTTTGAGTTTTTCGAAGCTTTCTGGAATCAGATGTCCATAGTACAGTTGAAACAGGTGGTAGGACTCCTTTTTGGTGGTTCACAGGTTGCATCCGTTGTCCTACTGTTGACAAATGCTTGAGCAGTGGGTTGGACAAGAAGGCCCCCAAGGTCACCTCCAACTCTGTTATTCTATTATTCAAATGTCTGCTGAAGTTCTTCTCAGAGAGGGACAATCTTTCTGGGTTTTCTGGGTGATGCAGTAAACCCTGGAAAGTTAATTGCTAAATGGGGGACAGGACAGTCTTCTCTTAGAGCAGGGTTCTCCAACCTTGGCTGGGGAATTCTGGAAGTTTATTTATTTATTTATTTATTTGTTTGTTTAAATTTGTATACCGCCCTACTGCCAGAGGGACTCAGGGCGGTGAACAGCCAAAAATAGAATACAATTTACATACAAAAGTTAAAAATTATTAAAAAAAGATTAAATTTAGGCTCGAAAATTTAAAACCACCAATTTATATAAGCATTTAAAAACCCAATTTAAAACCAATTTAAAAGGGAGAGTTAGGCCACCCCTGCCTGTTGGAATAGAAGCATTTCTAGGGCGCGGCAGAAAGTGCGTAAATCCTGAATCCTCCGTATCTCCGGAGGGAGCTCATTCCAGATGGCAGGTGCCCCCACAGAGGAGGCTCTCCCCCTGGGGGCCGCCAGTCAACACTGTTTGGCCGACGGCACCCTGAGGAGCCCCTTTCTATGGGAGCGGACTGGTCGGTGAGAGGCTATTGGTGGCAGAAGGCGGTCTCGTAAGTACCCTGGTCCTAAGCCTAAGTTGAAGTCCACCAGGCTTAAAGTTGCTAAGGTTGAAGACCCCTGCCTTGGAGTACATTTTCTCAAAGTTCTGAACTCCATTTGTACCTTTCCTCACAGAATATGTAATCCATGTTTCTCAACTCTGCCAACGGGAAGGTTTTGGAGATTTGAACTCTCAGAATTCCCCAGTCCACACATCTTGAAGTGGCCAGGGGTGAGAAACGCTGATGTAATCTAAGGATACAAATCAGGGGCTGTAGAATGAGACAAGATAGTATGACTAAGTTTCCCATTTGTCCCTTTGGAGAAGAGGGTCAACTTATTCTCCAAAGCACCTGAAGGCAGGACAAGAAGCAATGGATGGAAACTAATCAAGGAAAGGAGAAACCTAGAACTAAGGAGAAATTTCCTAATGGTGAGAACAATCAATTGGTGGAACAACTTGCCTCCAGAAGTTGTGAACGTCCAATACTGGACATTTTTAAGAAGAGATTGGACTACCATTTGTCTGATATGGTATAGGGCTGGGATGGCGAACCTATGGCACGTGTGCCAGAGGTGGTACGCAGAACCCTCTCTCAGGGCACCCGCAGCGTCGCCAGCTGCTCTTTTGGTTTCCGGCATGCACATGTGCACTGGCCAGCTCATCTTCGTGAGTGTCGGAGCACCGGAAAACGGCCCAAAAATGCCTGAAAAACAGGTCATTTTTCGGGCCATTTTCAGTTCTTTTTCTGGGCGATTTTCAGGCTGTTTTTGGCCCAAAAGACAGCCTAAAATTGGCCTCAAAACAGCCCAAAAAAAACAACCCTGAAAACTGCCGGAAAATGGCCTGAAAATGGCCCAAAAACAGACATGTGCGTGCCAGCCAGCTGGTCTTCTGGTGCTCCAGTGCATGCGAAAACCAGCTGGCCGATGTGCATGCACGTGCCGGGAACCCAACAACCAGCTGTGCACGCTGGCCAGCTGGTCTTGGGGTTTCTGGCACTCTGGCGCATGCACATCATGCGCATCTACACGTGTTCCGGTTTGGGCCCTCGGTGCCGAAAAGCTTCACCATCACTGCAGGGGTGAAATCTATTTACCTTCCTTACCAGTTCAGAAGTGCACGCATCATGCTTCCGAACCGTACATGCATCACGTGCACACAGACCTGTGAATGCACAAAACCTTCTGTGCATGTGCAGAAGATAAAAAACACATTACTTCTTAGTTTTAACCAGGAAGTAATGACATCCCGGGCGGGTGGGCGGAGCTTTGCTCCTCCATCGCTACCGGATCGCTGAACCACCGGCCAAAATTGCTACTGGGTCGGGCGATCCGGTCCGATCCGGGAGCATTTCACCCCTGTGTCATTGATATAGGGCTTCCTGCCTAAGCAGGGAGTTGGCTTAGAAGACCTCCAAGTTTTCTTCCAACGGTGTCATTCTATTATTCAGTTACTCCTTCTTGTGCTATCAACATCAAGATAGGGTTATTTTGGGTTTCTTGTTCCCTTCCACTTCTGAACTCCTGAAAATAATTGCTTTTCAAAGTCCTTCCTTGACTTTCCTTATCAAGAGCCTGGTGGCGTGGCAGACTAAAGCACTGTAATTAACATTCAGATGTCTGCAATTACTGCAAGTTCAAATCTCACCAGGCTCGAGGTTGACTCAGCCTTCTATCCTTTCTAAGGTAGGCAAATTGAGGACCCAGTTTGTGGGGGCAATAAGCTGACTTTGTATAAATATACAAAAATATGAAGGCTATTGCTTAACGCATTGTAAGCCGCCCTGAGTCTCCGGAGAAGGGCGGCATATAAATCAAATTTTTAAAAAAAAAGGTCATTTCTAAATTTCTTTAAAATGTTTTACTAATCTATAACTGTTCCAATCTGTGAATAACAGCTAAGAAGTTGAGCAAGCAGAAACTTGGAGCAAACCTCCTTTAGAAAACTCTGAGGGACTTGAAATTTCTTCGTCCAACAAAGAAAATTGGTTCCATTTCTACTTGGAATCCGACACACAGAACTGGAAAGAGCGTCTCAGCTCTGTAGAGATTCAGTTTTATGCTTACAGAACGTGGCAGATTTAAAAGCTGGCTTTATTTTTCGGTATCCTTAAAAGACCTAACATTTTTCCCCTATTCTTTTTGGCAGGCTGCTCTAGCTAGAACTTTGAGTCCAGCCAAAATAGACAATAAAACAGTCAAGAGGCAGAATGCCAAAATACAACAGCATCTGAGTCCAGAACCTAATTTCTCTTTCTCCCCCACCCTCTCAATATGATTTGCACAGGATTTGCACACTTAAAAAAAAACCACAATAACCTACAGGAAAACGCATGTCCTGAAATGAACTCTTCCTATGTTAACACAGTCTGTATAGGATCAGCTGTGCTGATGTAAATATTTCAACAAGTATTTTTTTTAATCCGTATGTTCTTTTGTTTCCTGTGAAAAAGACACAAGCACATAGTTTTTGAATGCTTTAATGATCCCCAGATTTTTTAACTTAGCTCAGCATGGAATTGTAAGAAAAGGGTTTTCAAATTGATTTTTTTTTTTTTAGATTGCTTAAGATCAAACCATGCTAGTTTATTTCTCCTCTGGGGGTAAAAAATTTATAGTGGCCTTTTTTTATTTTTTATTTTGGACTGGCCTGGCAAAGGGATAAAATGAAAGCCCACTTTGCTAAAATTTGCTGACCCAAGCGTTTGGGTTTCCTCTAAAACACAGACCAGCAGAAAAAGAAGCCATGATCTCATCTAGATTGATTGGAAAGGATTGGATAAACAGATTAACAGAGTTGGAAGAGATCTTGTAGGTCATTTAATCCAACCCCCACCCAAGCAGGAGATCTACACCATTTCTGACAGATGACAGTCCAGTCTCTTCTTGAAAGCTTCCAGTGATGAAGCTCCCACAACTTCTGAAGGCAACTTCTATTCCATAGGTTGATTGTTCTCACTGTCAGAAAATTTCTCCTTATTTCCAGGTTGAATCTCTCCTTGATCAGTTTCCATCCATTATTCCTTGTCTGGCCCTCAGGTGCTTGGGACAGCATCCTACAGAAAGGTCTTCCCCCCACCCCACCCCCCACACAAAAAGTTGTGGCATGTAAAAACAAACAGGGCTTCAACCATAGCTGCCATTTTGACTTTTTTGACCCTTCCTGCAGCCTTCCGCTAGTTGGTTTAAGAGCCCTGGTTTCCAGGGCTCATGGAGAAGAGGGCATCTTCCTTGCTTTCACACTGCAGATGCGGGGGGCCAATAAGCTTCCTTATGTCCCTGCTCCCTTTTTTCCCTTGCCATTGAATCCTGTAGTAGCCAGCTGTGGCTGATGGGTACTGGATCAGGGGTGGGCTGCTGGAGGTTCGCAGGGGTTCAGGAGAACCTCTAGCTAAGATTCTGTGCAGTTTGGAGAAGCCACAAATCCCACTCCTGGCTGGCCCCGCCCCGCCCACCCTGCCCTGGCCCTCCCAGGAGTCCCTTCATGGCCCGTTTTGGATGCAGGTAAATGCAGGGCGCATGTGGAGGCTCAGGTAGGGTGAAAAACAGGCCTACCAGAACTTTGGGAAGGCTGGAAACGGGCCCGTTTCCGGCCTCCAGAGGGCCTCCGGAGCCTGGGGAGCCCATTTTCACCTTCCCGGAGACTCGAGGAAAGCCTCCGGAGCCAGGGGAGGGCAAACCTCCCGCTCACCATGGTGCAGGAGGCCGACTAAGCCATGCCCACCATAGCCATACCCACCCAGCAACTGGGCAGAGAACCCTTTGCTAAAAATTTTTGAAGCCCACTCCTGAACTGGATCCATTAATAGTTGGAGAGTATCAGAGATGGTTAACTGTAATATCAGGCACACGGTAACTGAGCTTTGTCCAGTCGTCAAGGCTTCTCTGCTCCAAACTGTTTTCTCTCCAGCTGTTTTTTTTCCTCCAGATGAAAATTCTGAAGGAACATTGCACTGGCGAGATCACTTTGGAGGGGGGAAATTAGATTTTTCCATGGCAAAACTCCTTTTTTTCTCAGGAGCCCCAAGAGCTCCTTTCTTTGGACAAAATGGTGGCATCTGCTCTGACTTCAGTTTAATAGAAGATGGGCAAATTAGCACGGTCAGCCTATGCACCTCATGGTTTTATATCTGTTTTGATGGTCATGTTTTTCTTCCAAGTGAGCTGCGTGCAGTGGTGGGATTCAAATAATTTAACAACTGGTTCTCTGCCCTAATGACCAGCTGGGTAGGCGTGATTCGGTGGTCATGTGACCGTGTGGGCGTGGCCAACTCAACGTCACTCACATCAATAGGCACTTCGACTTATCGGTTACAATGTAATAAGGGTTAAGCCGAGAGGCAGTTTCTGTAAGCAGGGCAATAAAGATTAGGCTAGAAACAACACCAGAATGTTTCCTTCCTGTCTTCCTTACAGGATTAGCCCTGTAAAGTGGGAAAAAACAAAATAAGATTTCTTCCAACAACCAGTTCTCTGAACTGCTTAGAAAGTTAACAACTGGTTCTCCCGAATAGGTGCGAACTGGCTGAATCCCACCACTGGCTGCGTGTAATATTTGAACAGGTATAAGATTTCTTTGTTAGCCTTGGAGCAGTCAGACTCCCTGTGAAATAATAATAATAGATAGCACTAATAGATAAGGCGTCTTTCAATGCAACAACAAAAAAAATCTCTTTCAATTAATCTGGAATGATGTTGTATTTGGCATGTCTCCCTCATGGCTTAAGAATCTTGCTCTGGCTAAGATGAGGTGTGAATATATGTATATATCTCATGGGGATGTTTTGCAGCTTCCTTAATCCTCAGCTAAATTATCCTATCTCCTAAATTATAAATTCTGGGGTTTGTTTTTTTAAAAAATGTCCTGTACTGAAGTCTATCTGGAGGAAATAGAAGGGAGGAAGAGGGAAATAGTGTGGGAGAATGTTTAGCAGCTTCAAACAGAACTCTCTCTCTCTCTCTCTCTCTCTCTCTCTCTCTCTCTCTCTCTCTCTCCTTCCCACACCCCTCTTCCTCCTCTCTCTTAACTGGCACAACATAAAAACAGAGATTAGGCTGGAAGACCCTCCTAGATTTAAAGTCCAGGATGGGTTTCCTAAGATTTATCATTTAGAATAACAGAGTTGGAAGGGACCTTGGAGGTCTTCTAGTCCAGCCCCCTGCTTAGGCAGGAAACCCTACACCACTTCAGACAAATGGTTATCCAGCATCTTCTTAAAAACTTCCAGTGTTGGAGCATTCACAACTTCTGGAGGCAAGTCGTTCCACTGATTAATTGTTCTGACTGTCAGAAAATTTCTCCTTAGTTCTAAGTTGCTTCTCTCCTTGATTAGTTTTTTTTAATATTTATATGATCAGAAGGTGTTCTTGTTCTTGGTAGATTCCATGAAAGGATATTTCCATACTGCAACTTGATCAGGGCAATGGGAATTTTGAAACATTGCCAGTTCTGGTCTCAACCGTTTCTCTTAGGCCTTCAGAGTTTTTATTACATTCCTGCTGTAATGATGAGATAGCTAAAGGTTTATGCTCATACTTATTTGATAAATAATTTTGTAATCCCCACAACTGGACCAGGTTGGATATATAATTTGCACAGGGGATCATAGCTTCAAGGTCAATAAATCAAAGAACTACCGTATTTTTCAAAGTATAAGGCACCCCTTAGTTTTTGGGGAGGAAAATAAGAAAAAGGCTGATTGGCAGGTGGATCGGCCTCCTGGAATACCCCCAATCAGCTGTTCCCAGAGGTGAATTTTAGCAACAGGTTCCTTGGTTGTGAGCTCTGTGCCTTGCTTTTTTTTGCTTTTTTTCCCCTGCCTCTGAAACTTCAGAAACTCCGTTTCATAAAAAACCTTTTCCTGTGTCGGAAACCCTCTGAAACAGCTTCAGAAAAAAAGCCTCTGAAGCTCTGTTTGGGGGCTTCTTTTCTGAAGCTTCATTTTTGATGCTTTTTTCAGCCTCTGAAACCTCCGTTTGAGAAGCCGGGCAGGGGGCTACATTCGGAGTATAAGACGCACCCAGATTTTCACCCTCTTTTTTGTGGGAAAAAGATGCGTCTTATACTCCGAAAATTACGGTACCTATCTCAATGGATCTGCCCCTGATTACGGTCATAGAGGTAGTCTTTTCTGGTCCAGAAATGAGCAATCAACTTCCAGTAGCGTCTTAAGGAGGTTCTCTTCACGAAGCCTCCATGAATGACCTTAGCATGACATGAGGAGATGAAATCACAATCGTATGTTTAGTTGTATAGCTTGTGTTGTACTCCCAGAGTACAATCTCCCACTGTTTTTTCTTATCTTTCTGCAGCTTCTGACAAGCATGATTAGATTGTCCCAATGATGACTGGGATTCCTGCATCTCTTACAGAATAGCTTACAAATGAATATATGCTTGTGATGGGAAGCCATTGTTTCCAATCGAATTTTTTGGAACCAAAGCCAATGCACCTAATCAATTGAATTAAGGTGGAAGCCTTTTATATTTTGACTGGTATGCTTGAATCTTCAGGCAGGATTCAACTAACAGATGAGGACAAAGAATTTGGTGATCTGGGCAGAATCTCATTTTATGTCCTTCTCAGTGAAGTATATCTTTGAATCTTGGCAAACTCTCAGAGAAAATAATATTCCCACCAGAGTCAAATCCAGTCTTTTTATTAGAAGGTGGTGTCCTCTGCAACTTGAGCTCATTATAAATTTGACCAATGCTACAGTTCCCAGGCAGTTTCCTCACTTCCTAGTTGATGAAATAGGCATTACTGATCACCCCAAGGATTTCTGTAGTTCCTTTCATCTTTTGCATTAATATTTGTGGTGCACAAGATCAGAATTCTGGGAGCTCAGGTTTATAGCCCCAAAACTGGTCTTGTGAGCCCTGATGTTCGGGGGGGGGGGGGGACATTACCTCCTTGAAGATATCATGGACCTGAGTGCTATCTCTCAATATGTGGAGAATGAGTGGCACAATGTCTATCCAGTCAATTGTCCCTGGGCTATGATCTTTGCTTGAAGTTGTTGAGATACATGCTGAACCAACTTGCATTCCAAGGTGAAAGAAGAATCAAAGATAGGAAGGAATCTTCTCCAGGCCTGCTGTATAGAGCAAACTTTATTGGCTCCATCTTGATATTTTATTTTTTTCAAATTTAGTCTATTCAAATATCAATTTTCAGATGGGTCTTTTTCTTTTCTTTTAAAAGTTTCATCTTAAAATCTTCTATGCCCCATAGCTCCTCAGCCGTTGTTTTAAGGCTAGGGGGTCTTACAAATAAAAAAAGCCATTATTCCAAACGTTGTTTTGAGCCTGGGTTGGTTGTCGCTCACCTGGCTTCAAAAGGCATCACTCTTTTCTGCTTTCCTCCTGCACATCACTTACCCGGTTTGTCCCAGCTTCGTGGCAGCCGCCATGGCTGCCACCCCCCACTGCTGACTTGCAGAGAGTTCTCTCCGACCTCCGAGGAACTTGCCTGTTCCTCTTGGTCATCCGAGGCACCTCTCTTTCATCCCTGTCCCTGCAGGACGGTTCCAGTCCGAAGACCCATCGGTGGTGGTTCGGCAGTCGGGGTTTTTTACAGGGCTCGTTAGAGCCCGCTATTTCCCCGACTGTCTCGCCACGATGTCAAACTGGAAGTCTCCAGCTTGATATTTTATTAATTTATTTATTTTGTCAAGCATGTATAAGTATAAACATGATTATGAATACATGAAATAGATACAAATAAATGGGGACATTAGGACAGGGGCAGGAAAATGTGATTCCTTGCATGGTGTTGCGAAGGGCAGCAGCAATAGCTTTGTGTTCAGGCTGCAGAAGTCCCTGTCTCTAAAGCAGAACACCAAACAATCTTAATACTTTAGTAGCAGAGCAAAACTCAGGAAAAAGAAAAATCTCCTTTTCAGTGTGTGTAATTGCCAAGCATCTTCCCCTAGTGTGCCTTATAAAAGGGGTGTCAAACTTGCAGCCTGCAGGCCAGGTGCATCACATGCTGGCCACATCCACCCTCATTCTAGTGAAGGGGGAAAAGTTGTGATATGTCACGTGACGACAACATGATGCCGTGAGTTTGACATCCCTGCCTTCTTTTGATCAGGAAGGATTAAGCTTTCTTTAGCAATCACACCAGGGGTGAAATGCTCCCGGTTCGGACCAGATCACCCGATCCAGTAGCGATGGAGGCGAGTGGTTCAGAGAACCGATAGCAAAAAATCCCTCCCCCCCCCCAAATCCAGCTGAACCGCACAATCATCAGAGGCTTTTTTTTTTTTACTTTTAAAAGCATTTTTTCTACAACCTCTTTGGCCGAAAAAATGCTTTTAAAAGTAAAAAAAAAAAGCCTCTGATGATCGCGTGGCTCAGCTGGGATCCTCAAAGGCTTTTAAAAGCATTTTTTCTACAACCTCTTCGGCCAAAGAGGTTATAGAAAAAATGTTTTTAAAAGGAAAAAAAGCCTCTGCCAATCAGGCAAGTCAGCTGGGATCGTCAGAGGCTTTTAAAAAAAAAGCCTCTGCCGATCAGACAGTCAGCTGGGATCATCAGAGGCTTTAAAAGCAATTTTTTTTACAACCTCTTCAGCTGAAGAGGTTGTAGAAAAAATTGTTTTAAAAGTTAAAAAAAAAAGTTGGCTACGCCCACTCAGTCATATCCCCCACTCCCACCACCAAGCCACGCCCACAGAACCAGTAGTAACAAATTTTACATTTCACCACTGGGTGAGGTCAAAAGTAGACAGTCTAAGGTTAAAAATTTGGGGGTTTTGGGATGAAACCACAGAGTCAGGTAGTGCATTCCAGGCATTGATCACTCTGTTGCTGAAGTCGTATTTTCTGCAATTGAGTTTGGAGCAGTTTACCTTAAGTTTGTATCTATTATGTGCTCGTGTATTGTTGTGGTTGAAGCTGAAGTAGTTGTTGACAGGTAGGACAATAGAAGGTGTTTCCCCAACGTCTCTTATATTTGCAAGGAAAGTGGGAAAAACTATCACTTATGGTCATCTTCACATTTCTTCCTTCTGACAGGCTTTTTAATGAATCCATAGTTCTCTCCCTCCACCCAAAGTTTTACAAGACAGCTGAGCCGAGAAAAATGTTTGCTTGGTTTTTGGCCAGATCCTTCTCATTTAAGAGACTACGAATGGCACACTGGATTTGCCACGTCTGTAGGAATTTAGCCTACGCTTCCACCATTCAGACAAAGTGATCCATACCGCCAGTTGAATCTGGGGATAAAATGTCAAATAAGGCAATGCAGTATTGAGCCAGGGATTCCCCAATTAATTGTACTATCAGGAATGAAGAGACATTCACCCAGGGTTATCCCCTCGGTAGCCTTGAGAGACAAGTTTCTTTGTTAGCAGTCTGCAGAATTATCCGCACATTAATATGCTTCTTGAGATGGCTCCTATGGGCTTCTTGTTTGGCAAAAGAGACTTATGTTATAGAATCCAGTCGTGGTAAGCCTTATTACGCATCCTTTTCCTGTCAACTCCATTTCTTCATGATTGAGAAGAGAAAATTGGATTTACCTGAAAAGATGCTGGTCATCATATGGTAGAACCAGGGCCGGATTTTCCTATAGGCTAACTAGGCTTCAGCCTAGGGCCTCAAGATCAAGAGGGGCCTATATTCATTTTGATTATCTCTCATGTAATTTACAAACTTAAAAATGGGAGGTGAAAGGGCCTCATAAGTGGAATAGCCTAGGGCCTCTTTTCATCTAAATCTGGCCCTGTGTAGAACTGACAGTCTATCACTGCTGTGAGGCAAATGGTGGACTATTGTGGTGGGATTATTTTGTCATGCCCTCCAGTTATCTAAGACATCACTAACCCTCTAACCTTAGCCCCTATGTTGTGGCCTGTAGGCCACCAGCCCCTCCAACAGCCGAATTAGAGGAGGCGGTGGTGGTGTGGGAGTCAGGGTCAGCATCAAGGCAACCTGAGACCTCCGAAGGGAAAGAGGGAATGGAGCTGGCAGAGAGAGAGGTGGAGCCTGAATTGTCCGTCAGTCCTCAGATGGAGAGGCAACAGCTCCCGGGTCTGGAGGTGGCTGATGAGGAAGAGGAGGAATAGCTGGGTCCAGTGCCTGATGCGTGGATGCGCAGAAGGCAGAGGAGAGGAGAGCAGTGGAAATCTATGGGCTGATCCTTGGGACGGAAGAACCGCTACTGCTAGTGTAGCCCCACCCTAGCTCTGGGGATAAAAGGCAGGGGGCGGAGATGAATAGATGTGGCAGACAACTATTCATCTCCCCTGCCAGACAGACTTGTTAGCCTGCGTTGAGAAAGAAACTTTTAACCGGGGCTGCTGGCGCCTCCTAATAAAGGAATCATTGCGTCAATTACAGAGGGTTTGTCAAGTTTGGGGAGCTGGGTCAAAACAACACCCAAGCTCTAAATCTTTCCTATTGGGTGGACACACATTGATACATTTTGTTGTCGTAGTGTTATTATGCAGCTGAAGTCGAGTTTCACAATTGACTGGTCTTCTCTCTCCAAGGCAACGGTGAAATCTAGCATAGGATCTGCTTTCTTTTGAACACTTTCACTTTCCTAGAGTGAACAATTCCCTACACTCCTCCAAGGGACATCCATTTGCCCACCAATCATCTACCTCAGAAGTGGTATCCAGCCGGTTCGGATCAGTTTATCTGAACCAGTAGCAGAAATCACCGCCCACCCGCTCAGGCTCTATGCCATCCTATTTAGGGATGTTTTTGAGGCTGGGCGCATGCGCGGAAGGCAGGCGCGTGTGCGAACCGCATGCTCACGCGGCAAACTGGTAGTAACATAATGTGAAATCCACCACTGATCCACCTGGAGAACAAGCAACAGGGACCAGGTCAGAAACAAAGTGGAAATCTCAGAGGATGGGGTACTTGAGAGATCTTGACTCCAGGACCCTTAGACCTGCAGCTTGAACCAACCCAAAGACCAGCTTGGAAATCAGTGAAGGTTGCTGGTACAAGCCAATCATGTCCTTCTGCTGATGACCCCAGGCAAGGTTGGTTGCAGAGTTCTTCAGTAATAAGTACTTCTGTAGAGGCTCCATTTGGGTGGCAAAATATATCTCTGAATTCCTGCCCAGCATTTGGAGAATAGATTGGCCTATAAGAAGACAGGCAGTGCTTCCCTTGGTCTTGCAATTCTCATGCCAGCTTTTCCCGTCTCATCTCTCTCCTGCTGACTTTCCAGCCCACTCGTGAGGCTTTTCCAAAAAAAGAGAGTTTTCTTTTAGATAATCGGGGAGAAAGAATTGCATAACTGAATCTTCACGGAAAAATCAACAGCATTATTTTGTTCCAACTTTGCTGCAGGAAAAAAGGGTCACAGGAAACATCAAGAAATGTAAATGACCTATAATGAGAAACCAGTATGGACTTGGCTAACAGATTCCGCGCTAGATATATTTTGGCAATGGCCCAGTTCCCCACAGAGCAAAAACCTCAAAATGTTGGAGTTCTGTTTTCAATTCTCCAACCCATGAAGTTTAAGTGGATTTGAAATTAGGCAAAACAGTATTCGCCAGTCTCTCTTCCACTTCATAATTCCACAAAATGCCAGGAAGGATAGATTGGTGGGAAGTCAATTGGTGCCCCTCATCTGTGGTCCGGAGAGTCAGAATTTATTTTATTTTATTTTTTAAAAAAATATGAATGCAAAAGTTTTCTTTTTGCTTTCCAGAACTGTACTTGGCTTTTCTCACATCTCTTCCATCTCAAACTGGCTGTCTGGCCCCTTAAGTGGAAATTTGTTTAGATAGCAATTCAAGTTGCAAAAGTCACTGGCTAGAATCAGAAAAGCAAGAAAAGATTGTCCGGTCAAGCTTGATTAAAGATTTTAGGGAAGACTGAATTTAGGAGTTTAGGGCTTCTAGCTATCAAGCCCTGTATATGTTAGAAAATCCACTAGATGGCAGCAAAGAGAATCAGAGTATTCTGTTTTCGGCCCTCCTGAGGTCATCTGGATTGAAGTTTTGCTTCCCCACCCCACCCCAAGCTTGAGTTCCTTTAGAACAGGGAGTTCTGGGAGTTGAAGTCCACAGGTTATAAAGGGGTTCTTTAGAGCAGGGGTGCCAAACTCCCTTTCATTGAGGGCTACATCAGGGTTGTGTTTGACATTGGGGCAGCCGGGGGGGCGTGGCCAGGATGGGCATGGCCAGCTCGCCGTCACTTGTGTCGGGGGCACCTGTGGCGGCCCGAGCACTCTGCCAGCGAAAACGGGCTCCCAAGCTCCATTTTCAGCTGCGACAACTTCCTGCCAGCAAAAACAGAGCTCAGGAGGGCCGCTCCGTTTTTGCTGGCAGAGGCACCACAGGCCGGTCCTTTGCTGTTGACTCTGCGGGCCAGATCTGAGCACCTCCTGGGCCAGATCTGGACCCTGACCCTTCCTTATCACACCTCTGCTTTAGATCATGGGTGTCCAACAGGGGTGGGTTTCAAAATCTTTTACTACTGGTTCTGTGGGTGTGGCTTGGTGAGCATGGCATGGCTTGGTGGGCGTGGCTTGGCTTGGCGGGTGTGGCAGGGGAAGGATACTGTAAAATCTCCATTCCCTCCCCACTCCAGGGGAAGGTTACTGCAAAATCCCCATTTCCTCCCGATCAGCTGGGACTTGGGAGGCAGAGAATAGATGGGGGGTGGGGCCAGTCAGAATTTTTACTACCGGTTCTCCGAACTACTCAAAATTTCCGCTACTGGTTCTCCAAAACTGGTCAGAACCTGCTGAAACCCACCTCTGGTGTCCAACCTTTTGGCTTGCCTGGGCTGCACTGAGTGAAAAGGAATTGTCTTGGGCCACCTATAAAATATACAATGTAGTTAATGTATGTGAACAACAATTTTCCTTTGTTTTTAAAAATATTTTTCACTATACCTTTTGGGGCTGCAACATTAGCTGTACAGGGCCATATATGGCCCATGGATTAGACACACCTGCTTTAGAATGTGCATGTTATCTTTAAATTGAGTTGATGTTTTATTGCATTCTCCATTCCTGTTCTCTCTCAAATCAGTTGGCACTAGCTGAAACTCCATTGACGATATCTGAAATTGCTTTTTTTTTTTTTTGGCCCAAATGTACATCACTCTACACTTCCTTGTAGCAAGCTCCATGTGGACATGCCGAGACCTATTTTCTTAGACTGAAGAGATACTTTACCAGCTCGACCCCGTCTATTTTTGTTTGGGTAACTGTACATATCTGATGGGATGAATGTTCACCAAATCATTTGGCAATTGCTTTCTTCCGATCAAACAGAGATTATGGCAGCAAATCTGGAAAGTATAGAAGGTGGGTAGTTTCTTGGCAGATAACTGAGTGAGTGAGCAAACGGTGAACATTTTATGATGAATCTGAAGAGTTTAGCAGGGAAGGAAAAGCCTTCAAAATTTCCCCATGGAACAAGCAGAAAATAAGTGGTAAGAAAGCTCAAGCTGTTCAACAAATAAATATACTACCCTGTTTCCCCTAAAATAAGACATCCCCTCATAGTAAGCCATTTATATTTAGCGCATGCACTAAAATAATCTCTCCCCTTAAAATAATCCCTCCCCGAAAATACTTAAACGCATGCGTAGCCGGTCCCTGCCATTTCCTCTGGTTTCTTCCACGCACCCCAAAATAATGAGACCTCCCCAAAAATAAGACCAAATGCTTCTTTTGGGGTTCAAAAAAATATAAGAAAGGGTCTTATTTTCGGGGAAACAAGGTAGTAGCTAAGTGGTAAACAAATAGGCTTAGAAGAAGAAAAAAATGGCTGAATGAGAAAATTAGCTATAATACGTTTGTTTCACTCTATTATTCTACAGTATGTCCTATGTTACTGCAAGAAAATAGCAAGTGCCAATTATTAAATGAGAATAAAGTAGTCTGTAATTTCCAAGTAGGCATACCTCAGGGCATAACTACAAGGGATAATAAGCTGTTTCTTTAAAAATCACCTCAGGATGCAACTCCTAGAGAAGCAGGGTGGACAAACTCATAGATAAGAGTGAAAACTAGGGGAGAAAGAAATTCGATGAATTTAAACACATCTTTAAAGAAGATGTAAATATATATAATATTATACACACACACACCCACACAAACGCATCACCTCTGTGTGTATGTATGTATATATGTATGTACTGTATGTGTATGTATACACATGCTGTATTTTTCGGACTATAAGACGCACTAAGATTTCGAAGAGGATACAAGAAAAAAATAGTTTTTGGTCTCCGCATCAGTGGTGGGATTCAAGTAATTTAACAACTGGTTCTCTATCCTAATGATTTCTTCCAACAATCAGTTTGCCAAACTGCTCAGAAAGTTAACAACTGGTTCTCTTGAAGTGGTGCGAACTGGCTGAATCCCACCACTGCTCCGCATGTCTGGTTTTTGCCCTCCCTGGCCCCCAGGAGCACTCTGTAGGCCTCCCAAACCCTCTGCATGTCCCGTTTTTATGAAAAACAGGCCTGTTTTTATGAAAAATGGCCCCGTTTTTGTGAAAAACGGCCCTGTTTTTGGCTTCCCAAACCCTCCAGGCATCGCGTTTTTGCCCTCCCCAGCCCCCTGGAGCACTGTGCAGGCCTCCCAAACCTTATGCACATCCTGTTTTTGTGAAAAATGGGCCTGTTTTTGGAGAAAGTGGGACATGTGGGGCGGGGTTTCAGGAAGCCAAAAATGGCTGTATTCGGTGTATAAGATGCATCAACATTTCCACCCTCTTTTAGGGGGGAAAAAGTGAGTCTTATACTCCAAAAACTATGGTATATACATACACATAAACATGCATACATACCAGTGGTGGGTTTCAAAATTTGTTACTACCAGTTCTGTGGGCGTGGCTTGGTGGGCATGGCATTGCTTGGTGGGCGTGGCAGGGGAAGGATACTGTAAAATCTCCATTCCCATCCCACTCCAGGGGAAGGTCACTGCAAAAACCCCATTTCCTCCCACACAACTGGGACTCAGGAGGCAGAGAATAGAGGGGGGCGGGGCCAGTCAGCATTTTTACTACCGGTTCTCCGAACTACTCAAAATCTCTGGTACCCGTTCTCCAGAACTGGTCAGAACCTGCTGAAACCCACTTCTGATGCATACATATATACATACATACATTCACAGGTGGTCCTCCATTTACAACCACAATTGAGCCCAGAATTTATGTTACTAAATTAAATGATTTTTTTTTCCTCCCATTTTATGACTTTTCTTGCCACATTTGCTAAGAGAACCACTGCAGTTGGTAAGTTAGTAACACGGTTGTTAAGAGAATCAAGCTCCCCCATTGGCTTTGCCTGTCAGAGGGTCGCAAAAGGGGATGACGTGACTTTGGGACACAGCAATGGTCCTAAATATGATCCAGTTGCCAAGTGCTTGAATTTTGATCACATGACCATGGGGACGCTGCAAAGGTTGTAACTGTGAAAAATGATCATAAGTCACTTTTTTCAGTGCTGCTGTAACTTTGAATGGTCATTAATGAACCGTTGTAAGTAGAGCACTACCTGTACACACACACAAACACACACACACAATTTTAACCGAATTTTAAATGTATTGTTTTAATATTGTATATGTTATTTTTAATTGAAAGATTGTATAACACCTAGAGTCACCTTTGATGAGATGGGCAGCACGTAAGTTTAATAAATATAAAAAGGAATAAAGAAATAATAGTGTGTTCTGCCCCAGCTCCGGTTTCACAAGGATTGTGACACACACCAACGGTCCTTATCAAAGTTATAATGTACCAAGAATAAATAAAGTCCGGCAAAGGTTGGCAACCAGCCCAGAAAACAAGATACGATAAGACACTCACTCTTCAAATAATGCTCTGTAATAATTACACGTTGTTTCCAGCAATAAATTACTAACTGCATGCAACTTAAATAGGCTAAGGGAGTGGCCAATTATCCTCAAACCTTACTCTCAAGGAGACCTCCTTCTCCTGAGTAGCCACTCCTGCCTTTTAGCAGCCCTGTGTGCTTGAGCATTGAGGAGAGGCTCCTCCCCTTCACTCTCTCCACTTGAAGGAGCCTCTGGAGGTTCTGAAGGCCCAGGCTGAATCTCTGCCTCTAGCACCACATCCTCTTCAGCCTCCCCACTGTCCAATGCGAGCGCCGGTTGCGCAGGCTGCTGGCGTGACCCTACACCAGCCTCCTCGTTGTTGGGATCAGCCACAATCCACGCAGGCCATTGGTGGGCCACAATATAGTGATAAAATAAATAAGAACATTGAAAAAGTAAGAAAACATGTCTATGTAATATTACTGTGCAGCTATGCAACTCATTCTATTAATTTATATGTCATTAAGTAAGATAAACATAAAAACGTATTGGTGCAACTCCCATGCTTCTGTAGAAAAATGATTGGCTATAACACAAATTAAAAAGGAGTGTGGATTTTGTCCAATGGTTGTGATTGTCAATTATGATTTATTTTACCCCTCTGGACTAGTGGTGTGTTGCCCCCGGTTCGCACTGGTTCTGTAGAACCGGTAGTAAAACCGGCGGGAGGCTCTGCCCATCGACCCCAGCGTCACCAAAATGCTTTTGCGCATACACAGAAGAGCACATAGACCTGCTGCGAACTGGTAGTAAAAGTAAGTAGAACCCACTCCTGCTCTGGACACATCCGATACGCCAATGGCTAATAACATTCATATTGTTTTCAAGAAGGACATGACTCTGGAAGTTAATTCAGAGTAGTTAAGGTTGACTTGAAGGAGATTTTGCCTTTTAGGAGAGTCAGTGGGGAAATTGGATGGTGAGTCCAACTTCGAATGTATTTGCAGTTTGCATTCAACCTTAGAAATAAAAACAATATTACGCAGTCATTAATGTAAGTCGGAAACCTAACAAATAAATCAAACATCCCATCAGCCTTCTAGTGTAGTGATTCTCAATCTTGGCAACTTTTAAGATGTGTGTACTTCATTCCCCGGTCAGCACACTTTAAGATGTATGGACTTAATTCCCGTGATGGGATATTGATTTATTTGTTCAGTTTCTGACTGGATAAGTATTGCTGTTCTGCTCCATCTGTTCAGCTAGAGAGCCTTTACAGCTGTGTAATGGCGAAAGGCAGCAGGTGAAGCTGAAGCAAGGGGTATTAGATGTGGATGATAGCAATCATTTAAAGATATGTATGTGTCCTATTTAAAATATTAGGTAGAATTTCATTACTGTAGGAAATGGCTGTGGATGGTTGACTTGCCTGGACCTGCATGGGGTGGCTGGAATTTTAGGAGCGGTATGCTTTATAATTGAGTCTCCAACTTACATTAACCAGGAATGTGATGTCCCATTGAGCTTGTCTTCCGTTAATCAATGTACAATGAGAAGTTCTTGGCCAACACTCAGTTTATGGAGTCTTGCTTGCAAAGCTATTTGTACAGCGAGGAAATTGAACAGTGGGAATTTCCTCGAGATCTAGTGAACTTCTCTGGGTTCTCTGACCCATGGATGTCCACAAGGGATGCAACATCCATCACATAAAGGCCAAGATGTACCTACTTGGACCAAAGGACCTGAACCAAGAAATGTAACCACAACATTGGTTTGATGCAGGGGTAGTCTCCTAGGGGGTTTGGCAGGGTTCGGCCTATCCTTTAGCTAAGGATCGCCGGGGTTTCGCAAACCCCCAAATGTCACCTTTGGCTGGCCACACCCACCCCACCCTGCCCCTCCCAGGAGTCTCCACGCGGTCCGTTCATCATTCCAGGTAAGTGCATGGGTCGCGCAGAGGGTCTGGGAGTGCAAAAAACAGCTTTACCTGAGGTTCCAGAAATCCGGAAATGGGCCTGTTTCCAGCCTCCGGAGGGCCTCTGGACTCCGGGGGGAGCTGTTTTCGCCTTCCCGGAGGCTTGAGAAAAGCCTCCAGAGTCTGGGGAGGGCAAAAAACAGGCCTCTTGGAAGTTCTGGAAGTCCAAAAATGGGCCTGTTCCAGCCTCCAGAGGGCCTCCGAACCCTGGGGGAAGTAGTTTTCACCCTCCTGGAGGCTCGAAGAAAGCCTCTGGAGCCTGGGGAGGGTGAAAAACATCCCCCCCTGCCATGGTGCAGGCGGCCAAATAGGCCACACCCACCATGGCCACACCCACCCAGTAATGGGGCAGTGAACCATTGGTAAAGGATCTGAAGCCCGCCCCTGGTGTGATGAGCCCACAGTCTTGTTTTTTTGGCAGGCACCGCCGCACAGGCGCATCCACGGGGTGGGGCTGAAATTAAAAGCGAGGGAGTCTCCTTCATGTGTCATCATCTTGACCTTTTGACCTTTCATCCCCAGGTGCACCTCTTATCGATGAGCCTTCGTTGAACATTATTCAGTTTGCCAGAAGACAGATCATGGAAAGCACTCTCTTAGTAAGTGACATGTCATTTAAGTTGGGGAAAAAAAATATTTCAGACTTATTAAAGAAATCTGAAGCGACATAAATTAAATGTAGCGCAATAAAGCGCACAAGCTGGGAAAGCAATATATGGAAATAAAAGTGGCATTTCTCCAAGACTTTCTTCTCCCTCCTTCCTCTTTGGCAAATTGACCGATTCTTCTGTTGGGCTGATAAAATTACCCCTGCAATTTCCTGTCTATCTCATTTGATTCAAACAACATTTTAAAAATTAAAATAGAAAGAGGAAAGACCGTAATACTATAATTTGTACACGTTTGTTAAAAGACACTGGCAGTTTGGCCTAAAATCCACATTTTTTTGGCTGTTTAGTGATTCAGACTTATTTTCAGAAGTGGTGCTTCTGGCTGCAACTCATCAAGGCAGCCATATCATTTTCTGTGCTCCCACTCTGGGAAGAGTCTTTACAAACACAAGGAAGCCGCAGACATTCCAGAGATGCAGCTTCCTCAGTGATTGATTAAGATGTTTCTGAGAAGTTTTGCCAAGTGCATCTTTACAAATAGAGATGACGTATTCCCACAGGGCGCTGACAGAACTGCAACCAAGAAACAATGTTTTCAAATGGTCCAAATGATGGGTTGAAACAAATTCACTTGTATCGGTGCTCTGAAAATTATTCATCCTAAAGTATTTTTTTATTTTTTAAATTTATTTTAATTTGATTTATATGCCGCCCTTCTCTGGAGACTCAGGGCGGCTTACAATGCGTTAAGCAATAGCCTTCATACTTTTGTATATTTATACCAAGTCAGCTTATTGCCCCCACAAACTGGGTCCTCAATTTACCTACCTTAGAAAGGATGGAAGGCTGAGTCAACCTCAAGCCTGGGGAGATTCGAACTGGTGTAATTGCAGACAGCTGGTTGTTAATTATAGTGCTTTAGTCTGCAGAGCTAAACCAGGCTCTACAAAACCAATTTACAAAACCAATTTGTTGTTTTGGGGGTTTGGGAGTGCTAGAAGCAGTAAAGCTTGGGGAAATAGAATACAGAATCACAATGTTGGAAGGGACCTCGGAGGTGTAGTCCAATTCCTTGCCTAAGGTAGGAGACCGTATACCAGAGGTGTCAAACTCAAGGCCCGTGGGGTGCTTAGATCTGGCCTGCAGGGCCATCCTAGAAACAGCAAAGGACCAGCCCATGGTGTATCTGCCAGCAAAAAAGGAACTTGGGAAGGCTACAGGCGGCCTTCCCAAGCTCCATTTTTGCTGACAGAGGGTTGCAGGAGGCCGTTGCAGCCAAAAACGAACTCGGGAGCCCATTTCACTGGCTCCACCACAGGGGCCCCCAACACGAGTGATGTCATACTGGCCACGCCTGCCCTGGCCAGGGCCACCCCAGCCCCCCGAGGTTAAATATGCGGCCTCAATGACATAGAGTTTGACACCTCTGCCTTATACCATCCCAGACAAATGGATGTCCGATCTTTTCTTCCAGTGATGGCACAACCATAACTCTGGGAGCCAAGCTGTTAATTGTTCTCGGCGCCAGAAAGTTGTTTCTTTGCTCCAAGTTGGATCTCTCTTTGATGAGCTTCCACCATGGTTTCTTGTCCTGCCCTCAGGTGCTTTGGAAAATAAGTAGACTTCCTCATCTCTGTGACAGACACTCAAGTACTGGAAGACAACTGTCATGTCATCCCTAACACTTCTCTTTGATAGGCTAGCTAGGAGGTATACCTAATTCACTTAGCCATTCATCATATCCAGATTATTTATTGTCTTTGTTGCCCTTCTCTGTACTTTTTCTAGGACCTCACCATCTTTTTTGTTTTGTGATGTCCAGAACTGAACCAGTGGTGGGATTCCATTTTTTTTACTACCGGTTCTGTGGGTGTGGCTTGGTGGGCATGGCTTGGTGGGCGTGGCAGGGGAAGGCTACTGTAAAATCTCCTTTCCCTCCCCACTCCAGGGGAAGGTTACTGCAAAATCCCCATTTCCTCCTGATCAGCTGGGACTCGAGAAGCAGAGAATAGATGGGCCAATCAGAGATGGTATTTACTGGTTCTCTGAACTACTCAAAATTTCTGCTACCGGTTCTCCAGAACTGGTTAGAACCTGCCAAATACCACCTCTGAACTGGATCCGGTATTCCAAGTGTTGCCTTGCAACATAGTACAATATAGAGTGGTACTATCACTTCCTGTGATCTTGATGCAGTCCCTCTGTTGATGCAGCCTAGGACTGCATTGGCTTTTTCGGCAGCTGCAGCAGACTATTGGCTCATATTTGAGTGGTGGTCCACTAATATAGCAATAGCACTTAGATTTATATACCGCTTCACAGTGCTTGACAGCCCTCTCTTAAGTCAGTTTACAGAGTCAGCCTATTGCCCCCAACAATCTGGGTCCTCCTTTTACGGACCTCGGAAGGATGGAAGGCTGAGTCAACCTTGAGCCTGGTGAGATTTGAACTGCCAAATTGCAGTCAGCGGCAGGCAGCAGAAATAGATTGCAGTATTGCACTCTAACCACTGCGCCACCTAGTTAGATAGATACCTAGTTTCCTCTCACAGTTAGGACTGTGGGCCAGGAAACATCTATTCTGTACCTGTAGCATTTGATTTTTCCTGCCTGAGTGCAAGGCCTTACTTTTCTTTCCACTAAGCTGTCTCTTGTTGGATAGAATGCGTTTAATATCACCCCTCACTCTTTTGACTGTTCAAACCTCTTCTTAAATTCTACCTTCTGTATATTTAGCATGACGTAACTCCTTACCAAAATCATTTCAAAGATGGCCTTTCTGAAAATGCATTTGACTTCCCAAAGTTTTTCAGTGATGTTAAGTTGCACTTTAAATCTCTCCATATGTCATGCCAGATTCGCAAGAAGTCCACTTAGAATTTCCATTTGTACCTTTTCCTCCTGTTTTATCATGATTTCTTGAAAAGTGATCAACTTTAGTTATCGTTAATACCAGAAACTGGCACACTCTAGTTTTTATATGAATCACCATATCTATCAAAAATGCTTTCTGCTACCCTATTTTTAAGGATCCACATGCTTGTTTAATTTTTGCCCTTCCTCCGGCTCACATTTTTACATTTTTATTGTATATGAAAAACAGCCTCCTACAAAGCTATCGTTCTGTGAAATAGCACACCCCCCGCCCCTAATTTCCTGAATGTTTGCATATCTTGGCCACTGAATGTTATCATACTTTCATATGGAGCCGACTGAGAGATTGGGAATCTGAGTAAACGAGTAATGCAAACGTTTCAATTATTTCCTAAACGAAAATCACACAATCTAAAAAATGGTAACCACTTCCTTAAATGACGGGCTGCACACCACCGTTGGTTACAAGAATTGCTATCAAACTGCTTCCTATTATTGGTAATCATTCTCTTTTGCCTCTGTGGAAGTCTTTTGGCCCATTCCTTTGTGGGAAACGACTTCAGCTCATAGACCGTTTGCGACAGGCAGCTATGAAACCCTCTCTTCACTTCTAAGGCTGCCCCAGACACTTCTGTCAACATTTGAGGGTTTTCTTCCAGCCTTAACTTTTCTTTTCAGTTCCTGCCCCCACATTTCTAAGAGAGCTAGGACTTGGCCATTTCAGAACAATGAACTTGGTCTTGATCCATTCTTGTGTAGACTTGTTTGTATGTTTTGGATCATTGCCTTGCCGTATGACTCACTTCGGCATTATCTGAGGGACAGTTGGCTTGACATTCTCCTGTAGAATTTTCTGATACAAAGCAGAATTCACGATCCTTTTAGTGCCGGCAACTAATCGAGGTCCCAAGGTTGCAAAGCTTTCTCCAACCCTGACAGTACCATCACCATGCTTGACAGTTTGCAATGAGGTCATTATTGTGGAATGTAGTGTTTGGTTTCTATCAGACATAACAACACCCACGGAGACCTTCGTGTCCCACTTTTAATTCATCTGTCGTTAGAACAACCTTCCAGACAGAAATCCAGGTGCTTTTTGTCAAATATGAGATGAGCAGCAATGTCCTTCGTAGTTAACCATGGCTTCATCTATACTACACTCTCCTGACTTACAGCTGGTGCTTTTCTAATGGTGGAATAATGATGACGTATACTGGCAAAGTGTCAAGGCCAGCAAGTTTTGGACATGGATGTAGTTTTAGATTCTCTTTAACTTTCTCAATAATTTTCTTCTATGCTGTGAGACTCTAGTCCAGAGATCAGCAACCTGTGGCTCCGGAGCTGCATGCGGCCCTTTGGGCCCTCTGCTGTGGCTCCCTGTCAGGTGATTCCACCACTGGCTGGCCCCACCCTCACCCTCCCTTCCCAGTCACTCCTTGCCTGGCCTGAGAAGGTAAGAGCAACAGCGGGGGATGGGAGAAGCAGCCAGGGCAGAGACAGAGAGATACAGAGAAAAGGGGAGAGGAGGGGAGAGTGGGAGGGAAGGGAGAGAGAGATATGTCAAAAGGATTTTGTGGTTCCCGGTGTTTTTTAACAACTGGTTCTCTGCCCTAATGACTGGCTGGGTAAGCATGGCTAGGGGGGTCATGTGACTGGTGGAAGTGAGTGACATTCGGTTGGCCATGCCCACCTGGGTTTTGTGGTTCCCAGTGTTTTCTTTTCTGTGGGAAACAAGTCCAAATGGCTCTTTGAGTGTTTAAGGTTGCAGACCCCTGCTCTAGTCTAATGAAAAGAAGGACCAGGGTGACATGATAGCAATCTTCCAAAATCTGAGGGGCTGTCACAGAGAAGAGGGGGGTCAACCTATTTTCTTTTTTAAAATAATTTTTATTTTTTAAATACAAATAATACAAACATAGTACATATACATCTAAATACAAAACAAAAAGAGGAAAAAAATACAAATATTACAGTGCACCTCCACCACCTTTCCGCCCCCCTTATATTTCTTTTTCTATAACAACTAAAGGATATACAATATATTCCAATTGTGCCCTTATCCCCTCCAAAACAACATATATTCTTGAGTAGATTTATTTCCTTTGCCTTCCACCAGTGGTGAAATACAATTTTTTTTACTACCGGTTCTGTGGGAATGGCTTGGTGGCCGTAGTGTGGTGTGGCTTGGTGGGCATGGCTTGGTGGGCGTGGCAGGGGAAGGATATTGCAAAATCTCCATTCCCTCCCCACTCCTGGGGGAAGGATATTATAAAATCTCCATTCCCACCCCACTCTGGGGTCAGCCAGAGGTGGCATTTGCCGGATCTCTGAACTGCTCAAAATTTCCACTACCGGTTCGCCAGAACCTGTCAGAACCTGCTGGATTTCACCCCTGCCTTCCACCAGCACTGATTTTATAAAATCCCCCCATATTTCATTATAATTGTTTGCTTTGGTCATCCCTTTTTAAAATTTAATTTCTGTTGTTAATTTATCATTTGTTGCCATACTCCAAATTTCATTGTACCACTCACTTCATTGAATATCCCAGGTTCATCCCCAATATTTAGCCATCACTAATCTAGCTGCCATAATCAAATTTACAATCAATTCCTTTTTTGTTTCATTTACATCCCGTTTTTCCACCAGCAACAATAATGCAATTCTCAGTGACCCTCATCCCCTCTTCCTTTCTCATGGGCTATAGTGCATAGGGTCTGCTACTTGAGGAGAGGGTGGACTAGAAGACCTCCAAGTTCCCTTCCAACTCTGTTATTCTGTTATGGCGTATGGGAATAATGGTATTTATTCAGTCAATCTTGAACAAGATGTTGTCAAGATGAATCATCAAGGTGAGATGTATTTCTGGTTTCATGAAGAAAATCATCTGAGTGATAGCTGTGAGGAAGACCGGCAAAGCCATCATGCCACCTTTCCCTTTTAAGGACCCCTGACCAAACTGAATTAGAAGCCAGCAAGAATTATTGCCAAAAAGAAAAAGCAGGAACTGACACACTTTGCAAAGCTTCGGCTGTGGTATATAGACAAATGATATTTTAAGTATATCTGGTTGTAAATGTGTAAGGTTTAGGATATTCTGAAACTTAATCAGTTACACTGAATAAACCACTTACATTGCCTGATATAAATGATCATGTAAGAACACAGGGGTTGGACCAGAGGTGGTATTTGGCAGGTTCTGACCAGTTCTGAAGAACTGGTAGCAGAAATTTTGAGTAGTTCGGAGAACTGATAAATACCACCTCTGACTGGGCCCCCCCAATCTATTCTCTGCCTCCCGAGTCCCAGCTGATCGGGAGGAAATGGGGATTTTGCAGTATCCTTCCCCTGGAGTGGGGTGGCAATGGAGATTTTATAGTATCCTTCCCCTGCCACGCCCACTAAGCCATGCCCACCAAGCCACACCCCCAGGATGGGTACTAAATAATTTTGAATCCCACCATTGTGTTGGACCTAATTGTGGACTGGTTTAAAAAACTATATATAAAAGTACTCTTATATATATTGTTACATACTTCCAGTGAGTTCCCAACTGGGAGTCACCTGTCCTTTCCCAGTTCCAATTCTGCTTTGCAATCTTTTCAAATCCTCAAACGCTCATTTTATATTATTTCCTTTCCTTTTTCTTTTCTTTTCCATTGTCACCATACCAACATACTGTTTTCCTTTTGGAAGGCGGGCTGAGCTGAACAGCTGTAGTATTGTAGGGTTTTTAAAAAATACAATTTTGAATTTTAAAACCTAAGATTTGTGTTGTCTTCCGAGCAACTTATATTTTGCTCACAGTCTTTCAACTATAGCTTCAGTAGAAGTAATACTAAGAGGGAATCAATTTGTGTAGGATTATTATTTTTTTTCAATCCAATACATAGAGCTCTGACTGTCAAATAAACAAATAAAAAAGTCAAGATGGCAATCACACAATGCAAGATGGGACTTTTGTATTTTCCATGTTATTATTGATACATATAGAAACTCCAAAGAACTTATTGTCGTTCGTGATTGCGCTCTTGACTTTTTTTGACCAAACATCTGAGACATTCTTATGCAGCGAGAAGAGGAACAAGAAGAATGCCTTTTCAACTCTTATCTTTTAAAATCATAAATCAAACATTTCCAAAATTATGGTATCATTCTGCCATAATCTTGAATTATTGAGTCTGTCATCTGCACCTCTATAACTGTCTGGTTTGGTTCTGCAACCCAACAAGACAGACACAGACTTCAGAGGATAATTAGAACTGCAGAAAAAACAATTATACCAACCTGCCTTCCCTTGAGGACCTGTATACTGCACGAGTCAAAAAGGGCTGTGAAAATATTTACAGACCCCTTGTATCCTGAACATAAATTGTTTCAACTCCTACCCTCAAAATGACGCTATAGAGCACTGTACACCAAGACAACTAAACACAAGGACAGTTTTTCCCCAAACGCCGTCACTCTGCTAAACAACTAATTCCCTCAACACTGTCAAACTATTCACTAAGGCTGCACTACTATTACTAATAGTCTTCTCATCATTCCTATCACCCAACTCCTCCCGCTTATGACTGTATGATTGTAACTTTGTTGCTGGTATCCTTAAGATTCATATTGACTGTTTCCTAATACGATTTGATTGCTTATTGGTTCCCTGTGACTATCATTAAGTGTTGTACCTTATGGTTCTTGATGAATATATCTTGTCTTTTTATGTACACTGAGAGCACATGCACCAAAGACAAATTCCTTGTGTGTTCAATCCAGGGGTGGGATCTACTTAGCTTTACTACTGGTTCGCAATGGGATCGCATGCGCAAATCGCCTCTGATGACATCCGGGGTGGTGGATTTTACTACCGGTTCTTCTGAAACGGTCCGAACCGGGGGCAACCCACCACTGCTTCAATCACACTTGGCCATTAAAGAATTCTATTCTATTCCATTCCATTCCATTCCATTCCATATTTTCTATTCTATTCTATTCTATTCTATTCTATTCTATTCTATTCTATTCTATTCTATTCTATTCTATTCTATTCTATTCTACTCTACTCTACTCTACTCTACTCTACTCTTCTCTACTCTATTCCATTCCATTCCATTCCATTCCATTCCATTCCATTCCATTCCATTCATTTTAGAGGTTTCCTGTATCCATTTGATCGATGCAGTAAATTTGCATGAAGAACTGAGTTTTCTAGGCCAGCCTCAATGGTGTGTGTGTGTGTGCATATGTTGTGCATGGATGTTGTTGATACATCTGCCTGTCTGTCTGTCTGTCTGTCTGTCTGCCTGTCTCTCTGCCCAACTTTGCTTTCCAATCTGGGCTTCTTGTCTGGCTCTAGGCTTTTACTCCTGCAGGAAGCCCACAAACCCCCGTTTCTGCTGGGAACTTATCATTAAGAGCCGATGTGTCTCAGTTTCGCCTGCACCATAGGGAAACCAGGTCCTGTAATATACTCCAATTACTGGCTTTTGAGGCCGGTTGACGAAGGATTATCTTCTCTCACAGCTCCGGGGAGCTCCCCAGTCTAATCTTCAATTAGTTCAATTCATGGAGCGCGCTGACAAGGCCAGCCACTGGTTTTCCCACGGCTTGCACAAATGGCCTTTCTTCACACACCCCGCCATTCATCTTCTCCCCCTGCCTCTCCCAAACAATGCACAGATGGTCTCAGGACGGTCTGTTGCAAACTTATTGCATCTGGTCCCTTAAAACCTTCTCTACAAAGAGGCAGCCTCCAATGCACACCAGGACGGACTTGTTTCAGTAACAGCCGGCTTTTCCTTGCCGGAGCAAAGTTATTCACGGAGTCAGAAAACAGGTGGGTAAACAGAAACAACAAGCAACAAATCTCTTCGTCTCTCTCTGTCTCTCTCTCTGTCTCTCTCTCTCCCCCACCTTCACTTTGTGGTTCCTTGCCAATAAGTCTGGAATAGCCCGCCCCACCCCCACTTCTCCCCAAAAAGAAAGTTTGCTGTTATCTCGCAACAAACATCTTGATTCTCTCCTTTCAGTTCAAGGGGAGAGAAAGAAAACCAGACCCAGGAACCAGATTCAGACAATAGAATAGAATAACAGAGTTGGAAGGGACCTTGGAGGTCTTCTAGTCCAACCCTCTGCTTAGGCAGGAAACCCTACATCACTTCAGACAAATGGTTATTCAACATCTTCTTAAAAACATCCAGTGTTGGAGCATTCACAACTTCTGGAGGCAAGTTGTCCCATTGGTTAATTATTCCAACTGTCAGGAAATTTCTCCTTAGTTCTAGGTTGATTCTCTCCTTGATTAGTTCCACCCATTATTTCTTGTCCTGCCCTCAGGTGCTTGGGAGAATAGCTTTGGCAGGGGCTGCCAAAAAGAAGGTCTCTCTTCTTTTTGGCAGCCTCTGAGATAATGGAACACTGCTATCATGTCTCTCCTAGTCCTTCTTTTCATTAAATTACCCATGCCCTGTGAAAGTTGGACCATAAGGAAGGCTGAGCGCAAAAGAATTGAGGCCTTTGAACTATGGTGCTGGAGAAGACTCCTGCGAGTACCTTGGACTGCAAGGCGATCAAACCGGTCAGTCCTAGACGAGATCAACCCTGACTGCTCTTTAGAAGGCCAGATCCTGAAGATGAAACTCAAATACTTTGGCCACCTAATGAAAAGGAAGGACTCACTGGAGAATAGCTTAATGCTGGGAAAGATCGGGGGGGAAAGAAGAACAGGACGACAGAGAACGAGGTTCTCTGTGGAGTCGCTGAAGCAGTTGGCGTGAGCTTAAATGGACTCCAGAGGATTGTAGAGGACAGGAAGGCATGGAAGAAAGTTGTCCAAGGGGTCAAAGGGGTTGCGATGAGTTGGACACAACTTCGCAACTAATAACAACAACCCATGCCCAGTTCCTGCAACCGTTCTTCATATGTTTTAGCCTCCAGTCCTCTAATCATCTTTGTTGCTCTTCTCTGCACTCCTTCTAAAGTTTCCACATCTTTTTTACATCGTGGCGACCAAAACTGGATGCAGTATTCCAAGTATGGCCTTACCATTCATATCTCTGGAGTCACTGGCTGGTTCTGATTGCTCAACCTGAAGACCCCAGGTGCCTAGGAAATGTAGGTGGGGCCCTAGATAACACCCCCCTCCCCAAATCTGGTATCTGATGGGCAAAACCTTGGGAATATCCACAGCTGTCCCCTGACCTCAGACCTTTTTTGACCTCCATGCTGATACTTCTGCAATAGGATCAAGGGCAGTGTTTCTCAGCACTTTAAGTTGGGTGGAAAGTTGAAGTCCGCCCACCTTAAAGTTGCCAAGCTTGGGAGACACTGATTTAGGCAGAACATTGGGCAGTAGAGAATTAAGTTCAACCTGCTATGGATAAATTGCTTTGAAAAAGAGTTGATTGGCTTTGATCGGCTCTGCAACCTCTCCCACTTCCAAATGAGTGGCCCAACGCAACATGTTGTCAAGGTCAAAATCTGAAGTCTCTCAATTGGAGTTTCATTCTTGATGAGTTCATGGATAGATCCATGTGGAGTTTTTGGACAACAACGAGAAGTGAACTTCTTGTCTTCTTCTTCCAGGAAGTCTTCTTTCCCAACTGTTAAATCTAGTCTATGCACATGAGCTTTCCTAGGGTCCCCAACCATGTGACTGAACCATTACATATGTGAGCAACACAGACTGCAAACATATTGAGCAGGGATGGGCAACAATGGCTCCTTTACGACGTGTAGACTTCAACTCCCAGAATTCCTGAGCAAGCTACAGTATGCTATCTCAGGAATTCTGGGAATTGAAGTCCACAGTTCATAAAGGGGCCGTAGTTGCCTACTCCTGATGTAGAGCTTCTATCCCACCATTCAGACGACCATATTGACTTTTTCAACTATGTCTTGGGGACATCATTGCCCATCCAAGGATTTAACCAATCCAACCCTCCTTAGCTTTTCGATGTGAGTGAAGTTTGGCTGGATGCTCCTACTTAGTTGGGTCAAAACGGAATTTCCCCTTTCCAAAATACTATAACTTTGTCCCAAATTTGACCTGATAAAAAAAACCAAAGGTTTGATAATCGGAGCCCCCCACTGCTTCACAAATAGGCCCATTTTGCCTTTTTTTTTTATTCCAGGTTGCTCAACCTCAAGAAGAATCTTTCGCTTTGTGGGCTGGGATGTGTTTTCCAAAGGCAAATATTCCCACATTGGAGAGGGGGCAGCGATAGGCGGTTACCATCTGCCCACCGTAGGAATGCCAAGGCGGGCCTGGCTGGGGGACTGAGGAGAGACTGGGAACCCTGGCTCATTTGCATATTCATTTGAACGTGTGCCAACTTCAGGCTGAGATTCAATTAAAAGCTGTAGCCTGGCTCGGGGTGGGGTGAAGGTGGGAGAACATTCAAAAGATATAAAGCCCCCCTAGTAAATAGGGCATCTGATTTTCCTTCCATACAATCTGGAGTGCTTTTGAGAATGTATGCTGAAGTGAGAGTTCCCACCATCGTTTGCTAAGAGCCATGCATCATTTTGGTCAGTTCTGCTTAATTTAACTTGGGAACTGAGCCTGAACGTTAAGAGGAAGTTGCAGCCAGTGGAAGGGGACAGTAAATATGCATAAAAAGGCACAGTAAAAAAAAAACAAAACCAAAAACTTACATTTAAAAGTGTACCGAATCTGTGCTGTTCTCTAGTATCGTTTCAGGCTTTACATGTTATCTATGTTATTTTCCTTTGTAATGAAAACAAACGGTTTTTATTTTTCTTGTATATAAAAAACAGCGTAGAGAAAAGTAAGAGACAGACCAAAACATTTCCAGTATCACATTATGAAAACTGCACTTTTTCTACATGCCCCCCCATACGATTTAGTGATTTCCTTGTTGTCAAATATTAAAGTAGTTTAAAAATCACATGTGTATTAATGAAAAGAACTTGCTGTGGATACTAGTACGATAGAGAAGGGCAATATTAGAAATGTTTATTTTTAAAAAGAAGCCTTAAAAGATATGACCATTGCTGAATCTATTCCCTAAGGCAGTTGCCACCATGCTATTTCAAACTTCACCACTTGGATGAAATCCTGCAGGTCCTGTTGGACTCGTGCGAGCCGGTAGCGCCGGCAGTGCATAGTTTGGCGAACTGGTAGCGACAGCAGCATGAGGCTCCGCCTACCCTCCCAGACATCATTACTTCCTAGTTTTAAGGCTTTGCGCATGCGCAGAGGGTCAAAAATTGGACGTGACAATGGCACAGGTGCACATTTCCGAACCAGTTGGGAAGGTAAGTATATTTCACCCCTGCTCGCAATGCACTAGATATTCCTTGACTTATGGCCAGAGTTGGGACCAGAATTTCCATTGCTAAGTGAAGCAGTCGATAAGTGAGTTGCGCCCAATTTTATAATCTTTTTTTTTTGTGTGGCAACAATTGTTAAACAAATTACTGCATTTTAGTGACTCACACAGACGAATCTTGTTTCTCCCCATTAACTTTGCTTTTTGGAAGCTGTCTGGGAAGGTTACCAATAGCAACCACATAACCTTGGGATACTACAACCATTTGTAAATAAAAACCAGCTACCAAGGGCCCCCAAGTTTGATCACGGGACCCTTGAGATGCTGCAAGGGTTCTAAGCACGAGAACAAGTCGTAAATCTTTTTTCCCCCCAGGTGTAACTTTGAGTGGTCACTAGACGAATGGTTATAAATTAAGGACTACCTATACCCATAATGTCTGGAATAATGTCTTCTCCAGGTGCGTATAGGCTGGTATACAAGAAGAACTTCCAAAATGCTCAGGAGATGCCGTATTAACAATCCACACTGGATTCGTGGAAGGTGACCATTCTTTTTGGAGGCTTCTTAATGCTGCACTTCTCCTTGCTTCCAGGAGCATTTAAGGGGAGGCCTCCATCCACCCAACGCCAGAAGGTTGGCAGTTCGGTAGTTCGATCCTGACTTACTAAAAGTTGACTCAGCCTTCCATCCTTCCGAGGTGGGTAAAACGAGGACCCAGATTGTTGGGGGCAAGATGCTGACTCCGTAACTGCTTAGAGAGGGCTGTAAAAGCACTGTGAAGCGGTATATAAGTCTAAGCGCTATTGTTATCCTTGACATTTGGAAGAGCAAGCAATGAAAGGGTGGGCTGGATGACCTTGAGAGTCCAATAGATCCTAGTTGACTTAATTTTGGGTCACTGTTAAAGATCCGTAGCTGTACCTTTATTGGCTGTACCTTTATTCTATCAAGACATCAGGAATTGTGGCTTTAGAGGGCATGCAAGATGAGTAAAAGCAGGGATGAAAATCTAGCAGGTTCTGACAGATTCTGGAGAACCGTTAGCGAAAATTTTGAGTAGTTCGGAGAACTGGTAAATACTACCTCTGGATGGTCCCAGAGTGGAGATTTGCAATATCCTTCCCCCAGGAGTGGGAAAGGAATGGGGATTTTGCACTATCCTTCCCCTAGAGTGAGGTGGAAATGGAGATTTTGCAGTATCCTTTCACTGCCACGCCCACCAAGCTACACCGACCAAGCCACGCTCACACAAAGGGTAGTAAAAAAATTGAATTTCACCACTGGGTAAAAGCAAAACAGCAACCTACATCTATTTTAGCAGCAATGGAGTGTTGATATTATTGTCTGTCATCATATGGGTTGTTTTTTTTTTTTTGAAAGAAGCAGAAGAAGACTTTTGATTAATATGGTTAAAGGTTTTGGATCTGTTATATTGCAATATAATTTCCAGTTTTCCTGCTTTTCTCCAAGGGGCATCAAGGGTGCCACTCGGTTGGGTTTGTTTAAAGATGCTGAGTATTTCTCAACAAACTCTTCGCCCATCCTGTGTTCTAGCTGCCAGCTGCCTGCAATTACTGCGAGTTCAAATCTCACAAGGCTCAAGGTTGACTCAGCCTTCCATCCTTCCAAGGTAAGTAAAATGAGGACCCGGATTGTGGGGGCAATAAGCTGACTTTGTATAAAAAAGAACATCGCTTAGGGAGGGCCGAAAGCCCTACTAAGCAGGTATATACAAAAATATGAAGCCTATTGCTTAACGCATTGTAAGCTGCCCCGTGTCTCCGGAGAAGGGCGGCATATAAATAGAACCAATAAATAAATAAATAAATAGTCCTGATTTGCCATGGGGTGCTTATGTGAGGTTGGATGCAGTTCCCCACTTTGGTAGGGAAAAAAGATGCAAACCAAGCAGTTCTGAATGCTCTTTATTACTAAATAGCAGTCATTCAAGTTATCTTCTGTTCTTTCAAACAGATCAATACATTCTTTTTGCTACTCTTAGCAAAATTTTAGTTTTTCTGACATTTTTATACATACCTTTATTGCAGTCCTATCCCCTTCCTTCCTTCCTTCCTTCCTTCCTTCCTTCCTTCCTTCCTTCCTTCCTTCCTTCCACCAGCATTCTTACTGGTAAAAGGTTGAATAAAAAAATACAATAAAAACAACAAAAGACCTCTTAAAAAAACTTGCAATATTGTAAAGCGGTGCCTTCTGAATCAATGAAATTGTTCAAATGGTTAAACATTTAAACGTCCTTCAAGCCTCCAGTCCCTGCATTTTCAGAACTGTTCGATAAACCACAGATTTAATGTTTAGCAAGGGGCACTTAGTGAGCTCTCAAAGACATTGATATTCCATATCTCGACCAAGTTTCTGATACAGCATCCAAACAGGTTTGAGAAAACATTACCTCAAACTGCCTGGCATCCAGAGAGATCAATAATGCTCCCTGGGTGGATTAATCTCTGTGGTTTCCATCTTTGCAAATGGAAATATACTTTCTTTATTCGGATATTCAGCTACAAAATTCATCTAGCATTTTTTTGGCCTTAATCAAAAAAATTTCGGACAGTCCAAGGTGTTTGACTTCACTCATTTCTAGCTTTCCATAAGATCATAAATTCCTGCGGTATGAAATCATTTCCCTCATGTTTCCACTAATTTAATTCAATTTCCAGTTATTTAATCTCAATAGTAGTTAACAGGGCTATAACAAGTGGTAAAGAGGAGTTGGTCTCTGTGTTGCTTCTTCTGTTTATGATGCTCCTGGCAGATAAGGGGGAAAAAAATAGGCAATTGATATTCATAAATTTTAGTGCCCTGCTATATAGTCAGATATAAAGACAGCCATTTAAGATGGTCAAAGTGAAAGTGATTGTGCTAAAATTCTGCTAAGTATCAATTGAAACATTTGGCCACATTCATTTATTTATTGGTTTGTGTTTTTATGAACTGACTATAAAATCACAAACAGGAAAAAAGATAAACAATATAGAATGTTAAAAAGAAAGGAAGCAAAATAAAAATAAGATAACACCCCATCCCAAAATATACAAGATCCATAGACATTTAAGATGTCTCCCCTCCCTCCCTGTGTGTGTGTGTGAGAGAGAGAGAGAGAGAAAGTTACGTGTATATAGTATATATACTGTATGGGATATATTAGGGACACAATGGCTCAGTGGCTAAGACACTGAGCTTGTCAGTCAAAAAGTCGGCAGTTCAGCGGTTTGAATCCCTGGTGCCGCGTAACAGGGTGAGCTTCCATTACTTGTCCCAGCTTCTGCCAACCTAGCAATTCGAAAGCACGTAAAAAATGCAAGTAGAAAAATAGGGGCCACATTTGGTGGGAAGGTAACAGCATTCCGTGCGCCTTTGGCATTTAGTCATGCCAACCACTTGACCACGGAGACGTCTTCGGACAGCGCTGGCTCTTCGGCTTTGAAACGGAGATGAGCACCGCCCCCTAGAGTCGGGAATGACTAGCACATATGTGCGAGGGGAACCTTTACCTTTACCTTTATGGGATATATTATCTATCTCATATAGTAGTTATCATCTCATATAGTAGATATTATCTACTATTCTCTACCTTTTCAATAAAGGATGTTTGTGTTTATTTTTATTATGTTGAGTTCATTTAAGTTGGTCACTGATTCCTTCATACGTTGCAAATAACACCAATTCTGCAGAAGATTCTTGAGCAGCTGAGGACATGAACTTATGTCAAGGCAGAAGACACCAGAGTTATCTGATTGCCCAAGAGGAGAGGTTTAGTAAGGGCATCCTATTGACCCAAGCATAGACAGTCAAGTCTTTGAGTCAACTGCTGCCGTTGCAATAGGGCAAATTCTATTAGCTAGCTTGATCTACTGGCCATACCATCAAGGATCTCAGCTCATTCTTCCTTATTCAGTTTGAGTGAGGGCTATATAAGCTATGTCAGAGATGCATCTGCCTTGAACATAGTCCAGATTGAGCTGTAAAGCACAGTCAAACTAGTGGTGGATTGCTACCCGTTCACCCCGGATCGGGCGAACCGGTAGCAGCGGCGATGGGAGGCTCCACCCACCTGGTTGGACGCTTCTGTGCATGCGCAGAAGCATTGCACGCGCCTGTGAGCACATGCACACCTGCGAGTGAGCCGGTTAGCGACGGATTTTGAAACCCACTACTGAGTCAAACGTCAGCAGTTAACCACATAATGTTTTATGACATTTTGTATTATGTTTTATAAAATTTGCCAAATTTCAATTCCAAGGGAGCCATGGGTTTTGGCTGCCTTCTGTAAGTTAGTCCACGTGGCTTACTTTGATCAAAAATGTTTTGTCCTATGATGCATAGTTTGGCCCAGTTAAAGGTTACAGACATGAAAATTTTATTAGTATATAGGTTAGCAGCAGCTAGTAGACTATCATAGAAGCTGATTCTCACATCCACCCACTGTGGCACAAAAATGCCCATTAAGTATTTCTAGAGGAGGTTTTGATTGACTATTGTAAGATGGCATTGTAAGTTGACCATGGTCTGCAGACATCCCTGAGAGGATATGTCCACTTGCCTTCAACACCCAAAGCAGTGGCAACTTAAATTTGTCCTTAGCTCTTCCAGTTTTAAAATAAAACATTTCTATCTTCTTCAGACTTGCTGTCTGAATGATTTACTCTGTCTCATTCCTGTACTTGGTGACTTAGTCAAGAGGGGGCATCAGCTGAGCTTCTAAGGACCGATTCAGGCTGCAAGCAGGCATGGCTCCAGTGACTGACATTGCCTTCCACAGCCTTCTTGGCTTGGACTTGAAGTCGAATCCACTCACTTCCATGGAGGCCTCTGTCCAGGTAATGCCCATCTGTGTTTTGCAAAGTCCCATAGAGCCTTTTCATAGACTCCATATATACAGCATTCTTCTCAAGGGTGGGCTTCAAAAGTTTTAGCAAGGGGTTCTCTGACCGATTTGCCCTCCCCAGGCTCCAGAGGCTTTTCTTGAGCCTCTGGGAGGATGAAAACAGCCTCCTCACGCTCCGGAGGCCCTCTGGATGCCAGAAATGGGCCTGTTTCCGGCCTTTCCGAACTTCCGGTAGGCCCGTTTTTCATCCTCCCCGAGCCTCCGGGCGCACCTTGTACTTACCTACATCCAAAACGGGCTGGGTGGTGAAACCTGAGAGGAGCAGGGTGGGTGGGGCGGGGCCAGCCAGGAATGGAATTTGAGGGCTCTCCAAACTGCACAGAATCTTAGCTAGAGGTTCTCCCAAACCCCTGCGAACCCGCAGCAGCCCACCCCTGATTCTTCTGCTCTTCTAGAAAATCAGAATAATGGTTATTAAAATGTTTTATTAGTCCTTCAAAAGACCAGTAAATCGGTAATAAAAAGTGAGGCTGATCATTTTTCTACTTGGAAAAAGATCCATTCGTGATTCTTTCTTGGATGAGGGGTGCTAAAGGCTTTCTGCTTTGCCAATATGGATGTTTGCAGGGCCATGATTTCTTCTGCCTTTATTACTTTGGAAGAGAGGCAGCCTCATTTTGTATATCCTAAATAAGTTTTATGCATTCCCCAGGATGCTTCCAGATGCTACTGGCTGTGTCTTCTCACTGCCAGCCCAGTTTTTTTCTTGCAGCCTTACCAGAATGGGCAATTTGAGAGCTGGAGTGGACTTGAGAAATATTTTGCCAGTTTCCTTTTTTTAGCCCAATAATAGGAGGGCTTGGAAACCTTTGCTTGAAAATAGCCCAAAGGGCAGATATGAGCAGAGGGGAAGAGCCGGTCAGGATTTGCTGAGCGTAACTCAGTCCACCAATTTGGACACAGAACTGCCAATCATTCAGAAGTCAGAATAACAAACTTGGAAGGGAACGTAGAGGTCTTCTAATCAACCCCTGCTTAGGCAGGAAACTCTATACTATTTCAGACAATGGTATAATTGTCCAATTTCTTTTTAAAAACTTCCAATGTTGGAGCATCCACAACTTCTGGAGGCAAGTTGTTCCACTGATTGATTGTTCTCACTGTCAGGAAATTTCTCTTTAGTTCTAACTTGCTTCTCTCCTTGATTAGTTTCTATCCGTTGCTTCTTGTCCTGCCCTCAGGTGCTTTGGAGAATAGCTTGATTCCAGGGGTGGTATTCACTTACCTTCGTTACCGGTTTGCAAATATGCACACGCATGATCTCTGCGCATGTTCAGGGCCTTACGCGCATGTGCAAAACTTCAAAAACGGGACGTGATGATGCGGAGCCTCACACAGCTGCTGCTATCGGTTCGCCCGAACCGTATAGAACCGGCTGAATACCGCCACTGCTTGACTCCCTCTTCTTTGTGGCAACCCTTAGTCCTTCTTTTCACCTTTAGTCCTTCTTTTCATTAAACTAGACATACCCAATTCCAGCAACCACTTTTTATATGTTTTAGCCTCCAGTCCCCTAATCATCTTTGTTGCTCTTCTCTGCACTCTTTCTAGAGTCCACATCTTTTTTTACATCGTGGTGACCAAAACTGGATGCAGTATTCCACGTGTGGTCTTACCAAGGCATTATAAAGTGGTATTAACACTTCACATGATTCTATCCCTCTGTTAATGAAGCCTAGAACTGCATTGGATTTTTTTGGCAACTGCAGCACATGGCTGGCTCATATTTAAATGATTGTCCACTAGAACTTCAAGATCCCTCTCACAGTTACTACTACTGAGCCGAATACCACCTATACTGTGCATTTGTTTTTTCTTGCCAAAATGTAGACCCATACTTTTTTTCACCATTGAATTTCATTTTTTAAGAAAGTGTCCAATGTTCAGGTTGTCAGAGTTGCAATCAGCCCCGTTACCTTGCGTGGGGTAATTGCCCTCATTTTGAATTGGATCGTGACTTTTATCCTTCTGTATACTTTGATCAATAAAAACGGAAATACATCTTCTAGTTAAACTTATATTTATTGTAAAGAAAATAAAACATCTCACTAATCTAAATTAGTTACATTTTTGGCAAAGAATCCCCAGCCAGTTCTTAGCTGGCAGGAGAACAAAGGAAAGTTTTTTTCAGAAGAAGAGAAAGAATGCAGGACATGCACAGTAGATACTGATAAGGACTTGGCAAACTACGGTAAGTCTGAAAGTCCAGAAATAATAGCTCTGCTGGTAAATACAAAAACGCAGTGACACAGGTCCATCAAGATCCTTCTGTATCTTAAGCCTATCTTCTTGAGTGTTGTCTATTCCTGCTAGCTTGGTGTTGTCTGCGGGTCTTTATTCAGATTTAGTCCAAGGAATTCATTTCTGGCATGGACCACTCCATGAGTGGTTACAATCTCCATTTGAAAGGTCAAGGTCAAGGTTCCCCTCGCACATATGTGCTAGCCGTTCCCAACTCTAGGGGGTGGTGCTCATCTCCATTTCAAAGCTGAAGAGCCAGCGCTGTCCGAAGACGTCTCTGTGGTCATGTGGTCGGCATGGCTAAACACCAAAGGAGCACGGAACGCTGTTACCTTCCCACCAAAGGTGGTCCCTATTTTTTTACTTGCAGTTTTTTTACGTGCTTTCGAACTGCTAGGTTGGCAGAAGCTGGGACAAGTAACGGGAGCTCACTCCATTACGCGGCACTAGGGATTCGAACTGCTGAACTGCTGACCTTTCGATCGACAAGCTCAGCGTCTTAGCCACTGAGCCGCCACGTTCCTTAATCTCCATTTTACCTTTTTTAAACATCCCATGCCACCTGGCACCAACTCCTGCCACTGCTTACCTGCAGTGGCTTATCCATCTCCTGCTGTTTAACAAGATTTATGGTGCCTCCTTTGATAAAGATCTCTAACTTTTGCTTTATGTTTTGATTCCAACCACCGATAGCGGCAGCCACCGATAGCGGCAGCTGCAGGAGGCTCTACCCACCCGTCTGAATGTTTGCTCACATTTGCGAACCGGTAGCAAAGGTAAGTGAATTCCACCCCTGATTCCAATGGTTTTATGGTGTCCTTTTTTGTCAGTAAATGATTTCTTTGGCCTTAAAACAATCTTTTAAAATCTGTAGAGTTGCAGGAACCAAATGAGTGTCCATTTCAGGGAGTTCAGGGAGACAGAATATGGTTTCAATGCTTCTAGGTCTTGTGCATAGAATTTGATTTTTGAGTACCTTAATCCAAGATTACAGTCCCTGCCGAAGGACGGTAATCTTTTTGCCAGGGGGTGTAATCACTCCCTGCTTGATCATCGTAATTCTAGACAAAATTCTTCTCTCTCTTTTTTTAATGCTAAGTACAGTTTGGTTCCATGTCTCGTTCTTTGTTACCTCTGGCCAGGACTGAGACATGTAAACAAACGCAAAACATTCCCAGCTTGTAAACCAGCCCAATTTAGCCTTACCAAGCAGGCGTGAAGAGGGTCTCTGCAGGATGTCCCAACTAATCATCAGCTTGAAAAAGCGTTCCTGCCGAAGAGATGGCATCTCCATTGTTTTCTCTGCACACCATCTCAATCCTTTCTTTCTCCTCCTTTGTGCGCCCCCAGAACAAAGGTCTGACCAGGCTTGAACTGGGCACCGGGCCATGCGAACAGATGGGTAGAACGACATGGGCAGCCAGATGCCCATGTCTGCTTGTGAAAGGAGGGGATGGAGAGCAGAGTTAAGTAGCTGGCTTCAACGGCTCTTCATTCTCCTGAGCCTCTTGCCACCAGAGGCAAAATCCAGACAGGGAAATCTGCCCTTGTGAAGTTTTTTTTTTTTTTTAAAAAGGAAAACTAATTCAGCCTTCACGTTAAATGGAAAATATACCTGTGGGCTGAGAAGTGCAGGATCAAGGAAGCCAACCCTATACCAAGGACAGAAGTTTAAAATAAGTGACGATAGTAGGGATGAGAAGTATTCTATGCCACCATTAGATTGCTAGGGCACCACGTCAAATACAGATAGACTTTGATGTACAATCATTTGTTTTTCAACCATTCTAAGTGTAAGAAGTTAAAACCCACCGCTCTCCTAGAAAAATGAAATCTTTTAGGAAATATTAAAAGGGCAGACTATTTTGCCTAAAAGGGAGGCAGAAGCTCAACCACCCACCCACCCCACCTTTGTTAATGGGCCATTAACAAAACCGCCTTGGTGGCACAGCAGCTTAAAGTGGTGTTAACGTGACACCAGCTGCCTGCAATTACTACAAGTTCAAATCTCACCAGGCTCAAGGTTGACTCAGCCTTCCATCCTTCCGAGGTAGGTAAAATGAGGACCCGGATTGTGGGGGCAATAAGCTGACTTTGTATAAATAAAGAACACCGCTTAGGGGGGCCGAAAGCCCTACTAAGCAGGTATATACAAAAAGTATGAAGGCTATTGCTTAACACATTGTAAGCCGCCCTGAGTCTCCGGAGAAGGGCGGCATATAAATTAAATTAAAAAAAACAAATTAAGGCCTGAGCCAGTCCATTCGACATAACAAAGATCTACCTCCTTCAGACAGCGCCATTTAATTTAGTCTGCTGAGCCTGGATAGCTCAGCAGACTAAAAGCTCAGCAGACTAAAAGCATTGTGATTAACACCAGCTGTCTGCAATTACTGCAAGTTCGAATCTCCTCAGGCTCAAGGTTGACTCAGCCTTCCATCCTTTCTAAGGTAGGTCAAATGAGGACCCAGATTGTGGGGGCAATAAGCTGACTTTGTATAAATATACAAAAGTATGAAGGCTATTGCTTAACGCATTGTAAGCTTTGGGCTGGTTCAGGTGAATGGGTAGTTAAATGACTGGCTGACCCCGCCTCCTCCCGTCCCCACTCCTTCCAGGTTCCCCACGTGCCCCATTTTGGCTCCCAGGTAAGTGCAGGGAGGCCTCCTTGGCCCAAAATGGGGCATAGGGGGTATGGTGTGCCCCCCCAGCCCGTTTTCACTTCCAGGAGGCTTCAGGGAGGCCTCCTAGGCCCAAAACAGTGCACAAAAATGCGCTGCCCCGCCCCCCACAGCCCATTTTTGCTCCGGGGGGGGGCAGGAGGCCGAGTGCTGCTTGTCACACCCCCTGGCCATGCCCACTATGCCCACATCCACCCAGCTGGTCATTAGGGCAGAGAACCGGTTGTTAAATTATTTGAATCCCACCACTTGCAGAAGGGTAATGTTTGTGTGTCTATGATACATAGGATGGAGCCATTCCTTCTTCTGGGAACACCGGTCATTAAAAATCAGGCTTGCTCCTAACTAGGAGGACATAATCTGGTAACTTTTTTTGCACTAATACACTTGGTCCAAAGGCATCAGTTTTGGTGAGCTGCAGCTCCCTTAACCCGATGCATAGGGTGGCTAAACGGTTGTAGGCTTTTGATGAAGGGAGCTCCCGTTCATGGAAACTGAGGTCTTGGAATAAAATGTATTAGTCAGAGGAAATGCTAGCCGACTTTTGATTTTTCCCCAACGAAGCCTAATATACAGGTAGTCCTTGATTTATGACAATTGAGCCCTAAATTTCTGCTGTTAAGTGACACATTTATTAAGTGAGTTTTGTCCCACTTTAGGACGTTTTTGTGCCACAGTTATTAAGTGAATCACTGCAGTTGACAAGTGAGCAACCCAGCTGTTAAGTGAATCGGGCTTCCCCGTTGACTTTGCTTGTCAAAAGGTTGCAAAAGGAGATTACATGACCTTGGTCATAAGGATGAGTCAGTTGCCAAGGAACTGTATTTTGATCGCATGATCATGGGGATGCTATGAAGGTTGTAAGTGTGGAAAATGTCCATAAATTACTTTCTTCAGTGCCGTTGTAACTTTGAATGGTCACTAAATGTACATTGAGAGCGTATGCACCAAGACAAATTCCTTGTATGTCCAATCACACTTGGCCAATAAAGAATTCTATTCTATTCTATTCTATTCTATTCTATTCTATTCTATTCTATTCTATCCTATCCTATCCTATCCTATCCTATCCTAAATGAACTGAAATGTAAATTGAAGGTTACCTAAAGTTCTTAGAAGGATACTAGAAGTTAAAGCTTAGAACGTCTACAGAAAAGACTTCTTACTAATTTATCTGTGCCTTCCCTAACCTGTATGGTTTGGTCATTATAAACACAGATGGTCCTTGACTTACTAAATTTCATTTAGCAACTGTTCAAAGTTATGACAGCACTGAAAAAGTAACTTATGACCGGTACTCACACTTATAACTATTCAGCATTCTTACAGTCATTTGATCAAAATTTGGGTGATTGGCAATGGGCATGATAGTCCTTGAGCTACAACCAATTGTTTAGTGACTGTTCCAAAGTTACAACAGCCCTGAAAAAAGTAACTTATGACCAGTCCTTGTACTTATGACCATTGCAGCATCTCCTCGGTCAAAATTTGTACCTGTGGTAATGGACATGTGTATGACAGTTGCTGTGTTGCAACTGTCAATGGGGGAAACTGGATTTGCTTGTGATTCATTTAACAAATGCAGTGATTTGCTTAATAACCATGGCAAAAAAAGATCAAGAACAATTGGGCACATTTCTCTAAACAACTGTCTTGCTTAGCCACAGAAATTCTAATCCCGATTGTAGTCATAAATCGAGGACTACTGTATAGGGATGGAATGCTAATCTCTAATTCTGCACCAAGATGGGTCATTCAGAACCCCAGTGGGGCCTTTACATGCTTGTGTGATCAAACTTCAGATGCTTGCCTGGTTCATACTTACGACCATTGCTGTGTCCCAATGGCATGTGATCTCCAAGGATGCAAGGAGAAGCAGAGTGTCTTCAAAACAACACAAGCCACAGTAGGGCCATTAAAAGGCCCCATGGATTTCCCAAACCATGGTGGGTCTCTGCAGGAGGGGAAGGAGAGTCATGTGGCAGAAAATGGATGTCATCTTTTCTTGAGGTTTGTTGTTGGTACCTGCTCCCAAACTGCTGATCCTGTTAGCTTTTGTCTCTTCCTCTCTCTCTCTGCTGAACATCAAGAGTGGAGCTAAATATGAATCGGCCTTCAGATCCAGGGGTGGGCTTCAAAAAGTTTAGCAAGGGGTTCTCTGCCCAGGTGCTGGGTGGGCGTGGTCATGGTGGGCGTGGCCTAGTTGGCCTCCTGCATCATGGTGGTGGGCATTTTTGCCCTTCCCGGGGTCCAGAGGCTTTTCTTGAGCTTCCGGGAGGGCGAAAACAGTCTCCCAAAGCTCCGGAGACAAACGGGCCTACCAGAAGTTCAGAAAGGCTGGAAATGGGCCTGTTTCTGGCCTTCCTGAATTTCCGGTAGGCCCGTTTTTCTCCCTCCCCGAGCCTCCGTGTTAGAGGTGGGTTTCAGCAGGTTCTGACCAGTTCTGGAGAACCGGTAGCGGAAATTTTGAGTAGTTCAGGGAACTGGTAGTAAAAATTCTGACTGGCCCAGCCCCCATATATCTCTGTCTCCCAAGTCCCAGCTGAACAGGAGGAAATGGGGATTTTGCAGTAACCTTCCTCTGGAGTAGGGAGGGAATGGAGATTTTACAGTATCCTTCCCCTGCCATGCCCACCAAGCCATGCCCACCAAGCCACACCCACAGAACTGGTAGTAAAAATTCTGACTGGCCCGTCCCCCATCTATTCTCTGCCTCCCAAGTCCCAGCTGATCGGGAGGAAATGGGGATTTTGCAGCACCCTTCCCCTGCCACGCCCACCATGCCACGCCCACCATGCCATGCCACGCCCACCAAGCCACACCCACAGAACCGGTAGTAAACATTGTTGAAACCCACCACTGCTCCGCCCTGCACTTACCTGCATCCAAAACAGGCTGCATGGGGACTCCTGGGAGGGGTGGGGTGGGGTGTGTGGGGCCAGCCAGGAATGGGATTTGGGGGTTCTCTGAAGTGCACAGAATCTTAGCTAGAGGTTCTCCCGAACCCCTGTGAACCCCCAGGAGCCCCACCCCTGTACAGATCCCAAGCAATGGTGTCCTGGATTCCGTTCCATCACATCAATTTAGCCTTGCTGTGCTATGAAATTTCTCTTCATTTTTTTTTAAAGAACTTCTTCCCAAAGACGAATTCACTTGATCTGTTCAAATACTCAGGAATGGGTGGGAGGGAGGGTCCTTGGGAGACTGGGCTGTCTCATTTGAATTAGGCCTGTTGAACCACTTCTTATAGGAGCGTCTTTCAGGCTGCTGCTTTTTAAAAAGCTGGTTATTTAAGGCCTCTGGAACTCTTCCAGCGGCTCGCAGAGCAAATGGTGTACATCTTGAGAGACATCCACCAGATGTTTTATGAGGAAACGGTCAAAGGATATCTTTGCTCTTCTTTTCGGGAGGCATATTTTTTCTTCTATGGTTTTCATTTAACATGCCAAACGTGAAAATCTTTTCTCTTTTTTTCTGTTCTTTTTTTTAAAATTGGTGCATGAGCATCTTATTTTCTGTGGGACGCTTAGCTCCTTCGTCTCCCAGACTCCAAGGAAAGTGTTCAAACAGCTAATAATACCACTTCCTTTGAGGTGGGGAGGTGGGGTATTTTTTCTTCTGCTCCCCTCCACCATCCAGAGTTGCTCCTCTCCACCCAGAGCAGCAGGAGTTGCTGAAGCCCAGCCTTTAATAGAGGGGCGTCTAACCAGTGGTGGGATCCTGCCGGTTTAACAACCGGTTAGTTCAGGAGTCAGCAACCTTTGGCTCTGGAGCCGCATGTGGCTCTTTCACCCTTCTGCTGCTGCTCCCTGTCACTCAAAATATGCGTCACAACCGCCAATGTGCGATACCTGCTGGCACATGATTTATTGAGCTTTTCAACCCCCGGTAGGCCAACCAAGAAAAGAAAAGTTTCTGAAGAAAACAAAATGTTTAATTCAACTACATATGCTAGTTTTGTGGCCACTCAAAAAATAGTCAGGCACAGGTAGGGTTTTGTGGTTCCTGGTGTTTTCTTTTCTGTGGGAAAGGGGTCCAAATGGTTCTTTGAGTGTTTAATGTTGCAGACCCCTGGGTTAAGTGATTGCGTGCTGACGCATGCTATGCACGCGTGTACAATTTTACAAAAACTTACCTTCCGCGTTAGTGCTAGGGAGTAATACAGCTGAGGCGCAGCAATCCACTCTGCTCTGTTCTGCTCATCACCTGAAAAGATATCGGTCAGTAAAGTGCAGGGGCAGGTAGGTGGCCCACCCAATTGTCAGAGTGAACCAGTTTTCTTCCAGCTGTTCGTCGGAGTTACCGGTTCACTCCCAGCTCATTGTAGGAGTTACTGGTTCACTCCCAGCTGATCATAGGAGTTACCGGTTCTCCTGAACCGGTCCGAACCGGTAGAATCCCACACCTTGGCAAATTTAAAACCTATGGAATTGAAGTCCATAGGTCTTAAAGTTGTCAAAGTTGGGCACACGTCTTTTAACAAGAATATTGGCACAAAGAAAAGTCTCTTTCCAAGAGAGGCCATGCTTCCTCCCTGGCACACGTATATGTCTCTGTATAGGTCCTTCAGCAACTTCTTTAGGGAGACAAATCCCGTGTCATCTCCAACTTCTAACCTCAGCCAGGCCCAGTTTTCAGGGGACGATATTACATATCGTGACTTCAGATATGATGAAAATATCAGTGGGGCGCCAAATGGTGGTCCTGGGACTCCCAGTTGCAGTTGTTAATGGTTTTATAGGATAGGAAGGCTGGAAGGGAAGCCAGGAATCCTTATACCACTGATGGCGAACCTTTTTCTCCTCTGGTGCTGAAAGCATGTGCGGCGTGTGCCGACACCTATAATGCAATGTCCCCTGCAGGCCCGCCCCCCCCCGCATGCACGTGTGACCCCATTTTGTGTTAGCAGCCTCCCTGAAGCCTCCTGGAACCAAAAATTTCCTTCCGGGAGCATCTTGTTCACCTAAGAGCAACTCCGACAAACATCCCTCTCTGATTTAACAGCAGTTAAGTGTGTCATCTGAATGTAGGACTATGCAACTCCTGCTGCTGTGAAGTGAAATTTGTGGCAGTTTAGTTCATACTTAAAGCTAAATCCTTGGAAGCAGAGCTAGTCCTTGACTTATGACTGTATTGAAGCCTGCCCATAGGATTGTGATGGTGTTATGACTGATTTGATTTTACAGCCATTTTTGTGGCCATCGTTAATAGGTCACCATGGTCACTGAGTGAATCTATGGTCATTAAGCAAATGCCATGGATGCTAAGCAAACTCATTCTTTGCCATGGAGCGCTTTCGACGAAAACTTGAAGTAAACACTGTTTTTTTGCAAAAACTTCGTAAATCATCTTCATGTGACCACAAAATGCTGCAAACATCTATAAATGCAGGTCACGGTAAATGTTAAGTACCTTCCCGGGGCTCCTTCGTAACTTGGAACTGGTCGCTATGCAATCGGTCATAAATTGAGGACTACCTGTAGCATTGTCCTGCATTCATTCAATATGTTTAAGAGGGACAGAGGGAGAACTAAATGCAAATAAATTAGCCCAGATATTTTTAATACTGTGCTCAAATACACCCAGAGCTGTGTTTGAGGTTCATCTTATCCAAGGAAAATATTTCCAGGACTAAAAACATGCTGAACTTGGGAATAGGAGGAAACAGGAGGATTCCTTGGAGTTTGGACGGCAGATTTGGGGCCTCTGATGCTACAGCTCCTTCACCCCTGGAGAGGGCAGGTGTGTGTGTGTGTGTGTGTGTGTGTGTGTGTGTGTGTGTGTGACTCTGATTAGAAGAATGCAAAAAATAGTCCATGCAGATGAAGCAAGAGAAGGAGCAGCCACGGGTGGGCTTCAAGAATTTTAGCAAGGGATTCTCTGCCTGTTTGCTGGTTGGGTGTGGCCATGGTGGGAGTGGCCTAGTAGGCCTCCTGCACCACGGTGGAGGGGAGGTGTTTTTGCCCTCCCAGGCTCTGGAGGTTTTCCTTGAGCCTCCGGGAGGGTGAAGACGGCCTCCCCAGGCTCCGGAGGTTCTCTAGAGGTAGCCTCATTTTTCGCCCTCCACGAGCCTCTGCGCGCGCCGTGCACTTACCTGCATCCAAAATGGGCTGCTTGGGGACTCCTGGGAGGGGTGGGGCGGGGTGGGGGGGTGGGGCCAGCCAGGAGTGTGACTTGGGGGTTTTCCGAACTGCACAGAATCTTCGCTAGAGGTTCTCCCAAACCCCTGTGAACCCCCAGCAGCCCCACCTCTGGGAGCAGCCCATATTGTTGAATGCTTTAATTCACCGAGGATACACTTTTTAAAAAACAAATCAGAAATATTGTTCATATTAAAAAGAAAAGAGGTTAGTTAGTCTTTAGCTTTTGGGCAGGGGAAGAAAAAGGCTTGGTAAGGTTTTCAGATGCGGAAGAGGTCTGTTGCCCTCTTGTGGGAAAGAAACCTGATCAGAAACAGATCCAGCTCTTCGGTGTTTTGTTGCGAAGCCCCACAGTCTTTATTTTCCTTCCCTTACCCCACTCTTCACTCTTAAAAAAACCCAAAACTGGGGCTGCCGGGGAAATATTAAACATATTTCAACATTACAGATCCATTAAGGTGGAGTTTAGTCATGTTGTGGTTTGGGTTCATTGTTTGTTTTTAATGTCTATCCTCTTTTATCATTAGCATGAAAAAATGCAATTCTATTGTGGCTCAGTGGCTAAGACGCTGAGCTTGTCGATCGAAAGGTCGGCAGTTCAGCAGTTCGAATCCCTAGTGCCGCCTAACGGGGTGAGCTCTCGTTCCTTGTCCCAGCTTCTGCCAACCTAGCAGTTCGAAAGCACGTAAAAAACGCAATTGGAAAATAGGGACCATCTTTGGTGGGAAGGTAACAGCGTTCCATGCACCTTTGGCATTGAGTCATGCTGGCCACATGACCACGGAGACGTCTTCGGACAGCGCTGGCTCTTTGGCTTTGAAATGTAGATGAGCACCGCCCTCTAGAGTCAGGAATGACTAGCACATATGTGCAACGAGAACTTTTACCTTTACCTTTAATGCAAACATTATTCCAATACATATATAGTTCTAATACATTTGACTATATTTTTAACCTCCTCTACTCTGCATAAATGAATCTCACATTTCATTATACTTATCCATACAAAGTCTATGTCTCTAGGCAATCCGCTCGTAAGGGGCAGGAGCACTCAGGGGTTCAATCCATTGAATAAATGATGCCATGCATGTATTTTTCCAATGCTGAAATATCAGTCTACTGGCCATAATAAGGACATGGACATTGCATTATCTGATTGTCAAATTCCAATTACCAGGTATATAGTTCAAAAGAATATTATCCTCTGAAAAGTTTACCTTCTGTCCCACAATCATACTTAATATAATTCACTATTTTCTCCCAAAACATGGCAAAGTATAGGACATTGTAGAAACATGTTTTAAAGATGCATTATCCCAATTACATCCCCCCCCCAAAATGTTGTTTTGGGAGTCCTCTTTTGTACAAATGTAACGGTGTCCAATACATTGTAATATTATCTTTTGTGGTGTAATTTGAGATTCATTGATACTATTGCTATAGAACAGTGACAGCTAACCTTTTCAGCACCAGGTGCCGAAACTGGCCAGCTGGCTGATGTGCGTGTGCGTGACAAAATCTGGAAGAGCAGCTGGCAATGGTGCGCGTGCCCACAGAGAGGACTCTGTGTGCCACCTCTTGCATTCATGACTCTAGCGGCTTTCTAGGAGGCTGGGTAGGGCAAAAACTGCCTTCCCAACCTCTCCGGAGGCCAGAAACAGTCCATTTCCCGACTTCCAGTGGGCCCGGAAGACCCGTTTTTCACCCTCCCTAGGCTCCAGAGACTTTCTAGGAGCCTGGGTACGGCGAAAATTCCCCGGAGGCCTGTAATAGCCCATTTCCTGACTTCTGGTGGGCCCAAAAGGGCTGAAAATCAGGTAGCCGGCACACGCTTGCATGCTGGAGCTGAGCTAGGGCAACACTTGCGTGCCACAGATATGGTTCCGCGTGCCGTAAGTTCACCTTCACGGTTCTAGACAGGATTTCGCTTTTACGTTATGGAATCAGCTTCAAGCTTTCTAGCAACCAATCTTAAATTCCCTTAGGAGGGTTTAAAGACACAATTTGTTACAGTCCAGGAAGAAGGCAGTGAAACCTGCACATTACTGAAAATACAATTCTTAGTTAGGCATTTAAGACCTAGATTTTCATGTTTTATTATTTTATGGCTTTTTATTTTCTTGAATTAGGTTATTGACCATTTGGGCTGGGTAAGGAATGACGTGTTTCATTACTATTGCTGCTTTAGTGTCTATAATTTATTTCTGGCTAAGCATCAGTCTTTGATCATTCAATGTTGTTCGATATTTGTAACTATTGATTGTCTTTGACATTCTGACGTTTGGTCTTTTGAGATTTAAAATCGCATTGAAGATGATGCAAAAATTCTTATAATACCTTGTGATTTCACCAATCCAAATGAATACCAAATAAGAAAAAGAAAGAAAAGAAAAAGCTAAAAGCGTAAGAAAGGAGGAAAGAAAAGAAAAAAGATATAAGTAGCTTCTTGTGTTCTTTACAGCAATTAAAAATACAATTATACATTTACCTCTTGTTCTATAGTTACAACATAACTCTCTTTTTTCTATAATCTATCCAGTCTAATCACCAAGGCCATAAATCATAAGTTCATTTGTTTCTGTTTCACACAAAATGTCCATAAGGAATTTCCAATCAGCAATAAACATAAATGTTGATTTTTTTCCCCTCTGCTCAGAGAAGTCAATTTGGCCCATCTCAGCAAGTTCATTCATCTCCACCAACCATTCCTTCAAAATGGGTTGTCTCAAATCTTTCCATCTTGGTGCGTACAATAATCTTGCTGAAATTATCACGTACGAAAAACAAAATTCCGTAAGCTTTTTCCAACTGTCTGTCCATCAATCCCAAAGGAAAAACTCCTGCTCTCAATGTATAGATAAATCTTTAAAAACCTCTGAATCTAAATCAATCTGAAAACCGATTTTTCAAATATAATAAAATGTTCCTCTTTGTTCACATTTCCACAACGAATTAATCTTTGCCCAGTGGCAGTCATTGAACAAAAGGGAACGCAGTAGTCATTAAGCAAACATCATGATTGTTAAGTGAATCCATTCATTCCTACGGGCATTTTTTTTTTTGCTGGAAAATGGCCAGAAATCCACAAAAAAGTATTATAAATCGTGGTCATGGGGATGCGTGATCATAGCAATGTGTGTTCATTGGAACGCAACAAAATGCTGCAACCGGCCATGAAAGTGTACTGTTGCCAAGAACCCACAATGTGACCAATGGCGGGGGTTGCTACCATCCGAACCAGGTTATAAGTTGCTTTTGGTGGTCTGTCATAGCTTTGAACAGTTGCTAAGCTACCAGTTGTTAAGTGAAGATTACCTGTATAGTGTCAAGGAATTGTCACTATACAGGTAATTGCGCAGCCGGTGTACAAACAGAGTCAGAGACGCTGATGCGAACCAGAAGTTTTATATAGATAAATATATTTGTAGAAAATAAGATAGGCAAACAGGAGCATTGTGAGGTAAATCAACCCAGAAGGAATATCATGAGGTAAATCACAGTGAGCACACAGGGTACACAGAGGAAAAAGGCGGGAAGCAAAGAAACGCCCCCTTTTCACTCACAGCAACCAATCACAGCTCAGATTCCCTCATGCAGGGGCCAGCTGTCCTCAACTAATTAGTGACAACTGGGTGTTCTAACTCATTGTCCAACCTTTCACTGCTCCAGCTATTAAATGTTAAATATCTTAACACATAGGCTTTACTATGGCTGTGAACTTGATTAAAATTAAAACGGATTGATTGATTAAAACCTATTTTCCAAAGCTCCTGAAGGCCAGACAAGGTATAATGGATGGAAACTGATCAAGAAGAGATTCAACCTAGAAATAAGGAGAAATGTTCTGACAAGTGAGAGCAATCAACCTATGGAACAGAAGTTGCCTTCAAAAGTTGTGGGAGCTTCATCATTGGAAGCTTTCAAGAAGTGACTGGACTGCCATCTGTCAGAAATGATGTAGGATCTCCTGCTTGAGTGGGGGGTTGGACTAGATGACCTACAAGGTCCCTTCTAACTTTGTTATTCTGTTGTTGTTGCTGTTGTTGTTATTAAAATCCCCTGACTCCCGGTCACTCAACTCATAAGCCAACCACAAAAACTTCAGTTGCTGCAGTCTACCCGTGAGGAACAGCTGTCCAAGGTACAAATATGTAATCTCATGAACACTCCTTTTTTCAAAGAAATTTCTCCAGTCTGAATTCATGTTTGGCTGATGATCTTTGCCACAATGCCATTCCTGCTTCTTCAGGAACATCTAATTTAGCATCAGTCCTTGCTGGCAAAATGCTGGCTTGGGAATTCTGGACATTGAAGTCCTTACATCATAATGTTGCCGAGGATGAGAAACACTGCTATAGAGGAAGAGACTTTCTGTTGTCACACTTTTTTTTCTTATACATCACCATTCCTACACCCCCAAAACAGTTCTGAATTTTGGAAACACCCCAATAAAGTGGTAAACTTTATTTATTGGAAATGCAAATTGGTAAAAATCAGGGATTGACTTCCGTTAGAACAGATTGTCCCAAACATAGTGTTCTCCAGATATCTGGAGACAGTTTAGGGATACCGGCAGAGGTAAAGGTAAAGATTCCCCTCACACATATGTGCTAGTCATTCCCGACTCTAGGGGGCAGTGCTCATCTCCGTTTCAAAGTCGAAGAGCCAGCGCTGTCCGAAGACATCTCCATGGTCATGTGGCCAGCATGACTAAATGCCAAAGGTGCCCAGAACACTGTTACCTTCCCACCAAAGATGGTCCCTCTTTTTCTACTTGCATTTTTTATGTGCTTTCGAACTGCTAGGTTGGCAGAAGCTGGGACAAGTAACGGGAGCTCACCCCATTACGTGGCACTAGGGATTCGAACCACTGAACTGCCGACCTTTTGATCGACAAGCTCAGTGTCTTAGCCACTGAGCCACCAAGAAATATCAGAATGGTGTCATAATCATGCAGTTGTGAACACCAATTTGGAGCACTGCCACTACTGTGGGTGCCCTTAAAACACCCACAGTGAACTAGAATGTTTAGCTTCTTTGGGGAATGCATATGGTCTCAATATATCTGCAGGGCCCCTAATTGGAAAAGGGGTACTATGGACGGCATCATTTTTTCTCTCCCCTATACTGATACCCACAAATCCTCGGAATATAAAACCGTAAGAAAGCTGGGGATCTTGTAGTCTTCCTTCAGAATATCTCCGTGATGGGAGGCTAAGCAGCCTTGCGTAACCCAAGATGAAGAATATCTAAGGCCAGCGGTGGTGAAAGGAAGATGAGCTGTTGAAAGCAAAATAGGAACCAAACGTACTGCCAAGCAAATCCCTCCAGGGAGTTTTTGAGGTTTCCAAGGCCAGAAGAAGCTGTGTCAAGTCAGAATGGATGTGCGATTGCTGGAAAGCACCACTCGCCATGATGTGGGAAATGTGCATTGAAATTTCCCGTGGTTTCTTGAAAAATGAATCGCAGCTGCAGTGTGTGTGTGTGTGTGTGTGTGTGTGTGTGCAGGGTTTGGAATGAGACAGAAGACTGGGAGGAGGAATGAAGGACTGTTCCTTCCTTGAACTTCTTTACTGGGAGAAAATTCTTCCTGGCTCTATGCAGGAACCACACTGGCTTCTCTTTGTGTCTTTTGTTTAATTAAACAATTGCTTAAATATCCCATGAGAGAATTCTGTTAATCCCAGATCACAACAATTTTTGTTTCCCCAGCAGAATATTTCTGAATTTTGGCAACTTTAACGTGTGAATTTCAGCTCCCAGAATTCTACATCCAACAAAAGGCTGGCTGAGGAATCCTGGGAGTTGACACACATCATAAAGCTGCCATGGTTGAGAAACACTTCTCTAGCCCAGAGGTCAGCAACCTGCGGCTCTGGAGCCGCATGTGGCTCTTTCACCCCTCTGCTGTGGCTTCCTGTCACTCAAAATGTGTGTCACAACCACCAATGTGTGACACCCACTGGCTCACAATTTTTTGAGCTTTTCAAACCCCGGTAGGCCAACCATGGATAAATCCAACAAAAGAAAAGTTTCAGAAGAAAACAGAACATTTAATTCAACTACATATTTTATTTATTTATTTATTTATTGTCATATTTATATGCCGCCCTTCTCTCGAGGGACTCGGGGCGGCTCACAGAATAAAACAACCCAACAATAAATAGAATTAAAATGTTAAGATGCGATTTAAAAGGCCAAATCCCCCAAATTAAAATGCACGGCAGATCAGGGAATTTGCTGAAAGAGTCATGTCTTTAGGTGCGGAGGTCAGGGGGCATCCAGAGCACAGTGGGTAAACCATTCCAGAGGGTCGGTGCGGCCACAGAGAACGCCCTCATCCTGGGGGCCACCAGCCGACACTGTCTGGCTGATGGGACCCGGAGGAGGGGAGTCCTATGTGAGCGCACTGGGCGGTGGGAGGCCGGTAGGAGGTAGTCCTGCAAGTACCCCGGGCCCATGCCATGAAGGGCTTTATAAATGAGCACCAGTACCTTGAAGCGGATCCGGAGGACCACCAGCAACCAGTGCAGCTTGCGCAACAATGGTGTTATATGGGAGTAACGGGAAGCACCCTTAACCACCTGCGCGGCCGCATTCTGGATCAGTTGGAGCCTCTGGGTGCACCCCAAGGGCAGCCCCATGTAGAGGGCATTGCAGTATTCCAGCTGAGAAATAATGAGAGCATAAGTGACCGTACGGAAGGCATGCCTGTCTAGGAAAGGGCGCAACTGGTGCACCAGGCGAACCTGTGCAAAAGCCCCCCTTGTCACGGCCATCAGATGGTCCACCAAGGACAGCCGTGAATCAAGGAAGATGCCAAGATTACGAACCCTTTCCGAGGGAGCCAGGCACTCCCCTCCCATCAGAAGCAATGGGGATACTAGATCATGAGATGCCGGCATCCACAGCCACTCTGTCTTGGAGGGGTTGAGTCTGAGCCTATTCCTACCCATCCAGACCCGCACCACCTCTAGGCACTTAGACATTGCAGAAAGGGCATCCCTGGGTTGATCCAGGGTGGAGATGTAAAGTTGGGTATCATCAGCATACTGATGATACCTCACCCCGAAACTACAAATGATCTCACCCAGAGGCTTCATGTAGATGTTAAAGAGCAAGGGGGAGAGAACTGACCCCTGCGGCACCCCACAAGTGAGGGGCTTCAGGGAGGATCTCTGATCCCCCACCCAGACAAACTGCGTACGTCCCGAGAGGTAGGAGGAGAACCACTGTAAGACAGTGCCCCCACCCCTAACCCCCCAAGTCGTCGCAGTAAGATACCATGGTCAAGTAGCACCAGGATGGAGGAATAACCCCCATCCCGGGCCCACCAGAGATCATTCACCAGAGCGGCCAATTTCCGTTTCCGTGCTGTGTCCGCACCTGAAGCCTGATTGGTATGGGTCTAGATAATCAGTTTCCTCCAGGAATTGCGGGAGTTGGTACGCCACCACAGACTCAACAACCTACACGAAGGTTGGAAGACAGGACGAAAGTTGTTCAGGGAGGCCGGATCCAGGGCAGGCTTCTTGAGGAGGGGACAAACCACCGCCTCCTTAAGTAGGGCGGGGAAGACCCCATCTCTCAATGAAGCGCCTGAATCCAGTCTCCAGTCACCTCTCTGGTTGCCCCAAGAAGCCAGGAGGGACAAGGGTCCAGTAAACATGTGGAGGCCCCCAGTCTACTCACAATCCTGTCCACTTCCTACATAGAAACAGGATCAAAGTCAACCCAGATGATACCTCCAAGATCTGCTCCCATCTCCTCGTCGGATCCTGCCCAGTCAGAGTTTAAACCCGTCCGGATCTGAGCGATTTTGTCTTGCAGAAATTGAGCAAAATCCTCAGCACTGCCTTGCAAGGGGTCCTCCCTTGCTCCCTGATGAAGAAGGGAGCGGATCACTTGGAACAAGCTGCTGGGCCATTTTCTGCAGACACAATGAGAGCAGCGAAATAATCACGTTTCGCTGCTTCCATCGCCACAAGATAAGACCTAATATGGGTTCTTAGCTGTGTTCAATCAGATTCGGAACAGGAAGACCTCCAATGGCCCTCTAGGCGTCTCTTCTGATGCTTCATTTCCCTAAGCTCCACGGAGAACCATGGAGCTGCCCAGGATTCCTGTCAGAAGAGAGGCCGCAAGGGGGCGATTCAATCCAGTGCCCCAGTGGCCGCCCATGCCCAGGCATCCACCAGGGCCTCTGGCAAAGAAGTGTCCCAAGCTCTGTCAGGAACCTATCAGGGTCCATCAGGCGCCTGAGGCGGAACCAACGAGTCAGTTCCGCCTCTCAGCAGTGGGGGTTGGCAGACAGAAAGTCTAGCTGAAGGAGGGAATGGTCGGTCCATGACAGGGGTAGCACAGAAAGTTCACCCCTACCCCAAGCATTTATCCACTGTCCAGGGATGAAAATCAGGTCGAGTGTGTGTCCACCACTGTGAGTTGGGCTCTGTACAACTTCAGTCAGGTCCATAGCCGTCATGGAGGCCATGAACTCCCAAACCAACTCAGATGTCTCACCGGCTGACAGGAGATTAAAATCTCCCACAACCATCAGGTTGGGAAGCTCAACCGTCAGTTTGGCTAAGACTTCGAGTAGCGCGGGCAGGACTGAAGACATGCAGCTGGGAGACAGGTACGTAATCAACAGAGCCGACTGCACTCCAGGGTCCCATTTCAACAGAAGGGTCTCACACCCACCAATCTGAGGGACAGTCACCTCCCTAGTTCTAAGACCTTCCCTAATGACAACCGCCACCCCACCACCCCTCCCATGGAGTCGTGGCTGGTGTACTACACAGAAACCTGGTGGACATAAATCAGAGAGAGGAACCCGTCCCTCCGCACTCAACCAGGTCTCCGTGATGCAAGCCAGGTCCACACCTCCCTCATCAATCAAATTACGGACAAGGGGGGCCTTATTAACAATGGACCTGTCATTAACATACACCAGTCGGAGTCCCGGGTTCCACACTCCTGTTTCCCCCAGGGTGCAGGTAGAGGTACGAGGGCCGTAGCGTTGAACCTGCTGCAAGCAGCAGGGGCATGCCCCACCAATGTCCTTACGCCCTCTACTCCTCCACTACCATTTCTCCCAACCACCATGGAGATAGAATGACCCTCACCCCACCGTACCCCATCTGGTCCCCCTCCCCGCACCCCCCCCCCACTGCCACCGTCTGACAGGCTGACCCGCTGATCTATAAGGACCAGCCCAGATCCTGTCATGAGACAACCCCCCCTCCAGAACCCCTTAAAATTTTAGCTAAAAACTTAGCCAAAAACCCCCTCAACCTCCTCTTTGCAACATGCCACCTCTCTGGGTTCCAAAACCCGTCATCAAGGTAGGCCCTTGATAGTATGGAGGGCCAGGCCTGCGGGAGGGGGGAGTCTCACAATGCAAGAAGCTTGGCTGCCGAATACATCCAAAAGTGAGGATGGGAGGTGACATCTGACCAGGGATTCAACAAGTAGTCTAAAAGTACTGGAGCAGAAGAGTAGATCTCGATGCAGGTAAACTGGACTCCACTGCCCTCTCACAGCAGTGAGAGGAGTCCCGTGCCATTTTGATACAATCAGAGGGTAGCCCAGATGGACATAGCAATGGAAAATTTGATGGTCTGTCTCCTCCGATGATGAAGCGGCAGTAAAAAACCAGCTCCCTCAGCACCCACATGGTAATTGCCCAGTCTCCATCCAGCAAAGGGGCTCAACTGGAAAATAGAGCCAATCCCTAGAGGCAGAATAATAATAGTCCCAAGGGAGGGAAGATGTATGTAGAAAGGAGATAATTTACAACAGGACACAATCTGGAAGGTGGATGGCCATAAAAGGGCAAAACCAGGCTGAAAAAAGGGAGGGAGGAAAGACCACCCAAAGCGATCAGATGACCAGTCCTTGGCCGTCCTCCAGCCTCTCCAATCCCCCAGATCTTCACACAGTCCCATAATTCACGGTCCCATCATTCATGCCTCTAGACTCCAGCCCCCAGATCTCTATGGGGGTCTCCAGGTCTCTTCAGGGCTGGACACCAAAATTGGGCCAAACACCTTGCCTGGTCCAGGCAGTTCTGGATGATAAAGCTGTCCATATATCCCCCTCCGCCATTGCTGCTAGCCACCAGCTGCCGCCGCCATTAACCTCATTGTTGTGCTGCGGCTGCCATTGCCACAGCCGCTGCTGTCGTCAATGCCAACAACACCTGGGCTCCCAACATACCCAGAACCTCTGAAGGCCCCCAGAGATGTCCAGAGTCAAGAGGGAGACTGCTACGATGACGCCATCACCGCCGTCACTGTTGCTCCAACCGCCACCACCTCAGGCACAGGAAAAAAGCCACCGCAGCCAGGCCGCTGCAGCCGTCCTCCCGCGGCACCTACAATTGTCAGCTCCTTCCCAGCCACGACGTTCTGGAGGGCAAGAAAACCGTCAGCAGGCTGGGAAGGGACTCCCTTAGCCGGGGCTGGAGCCAAAGGTGGTCAGATCAGCCCCAGAAGACCCCAAAAAGCCAGAAACCGCCCCAATCACTGGACGCGTTTCAGGCAAGCACCGCCATCTTGGAGCATGCACAAAAACCGGAACATATGCTAGTTTTGTGGGCAATCAAGAAACAGTCAGGCATGGGAAGGGTTTTTGCATGCTCCAAGATGGCAAGCACCGCCATCTTGGAGCATGCACAAAAACCGGAACATATGCTAGTTTTGTGGGCAATCAAGAAACAGTCAGGCATGGGAAGGGTTTTGTGGCTCCCGGTGTTTTCTTTTCTGTGAGAAATGGGTCCAAATGGCTCTTTGAGTGTTTAAGGTTGCAGACCCCTGCTCTAGCCCATCTCTGTTTCTGCTACATTTTAAACTCTTGGCAGTCTGACTTTAGAGTTGATCTGTCATTGTTTCTTAGCTTGCTTAAGATACACCTTCAACGTCTCCCAAAATCCTTGCTCTTCCATGCTGTTTTACATTTCCCTGTGGTTGTTTTATTATTATTATTATTATTATTATTATTATTATTATTATTATTATTTAATTTGTAGTGAGATTCACAGTCTTTGAGGCTGGTTAATAGCTCAGCAGCTCGAGTCCTAACCAAGGACCTAGGAACTGTTAAGGTATCGTCGGAGGATGTAAGCTGTTCCGAGTAAGGTGGTTTTTTGTAGAGTCAAAATGTTCAAGTCCGGTAAATTTAGAATTTCTAAATAGCGGGGTAGCCCTTTGGGTATTGCTCAAAGGGCTCCAATTACAATCGGAACAACACACGATTTCTTTTTCCATAGTCGCTCAACTTCGATTTGCAATTATTATTATTATTACTGTTGTTGTTGTTATTGTTATTTGGATTTATATGCTGCCCTCTATCTAAAGGACTCAGGGCGGCTCACATCAAACGAAACAATCCCAATAAATACAGATTAAAACAGACTAAAACAGACTAAAACCAATTTAAAACAGTAGACCTCATCAGTCCTGGCTAGGGTGTTCAAACAGCCAAGGTCTTAAACTCACAGCGGAAGGTACGAAGGTCAGGGGCCAGCCGAAGACCCATGGGAAGTTGATTCCAAAAGGTGGGCACGGCCACAGAGAAGGCTCTACCCCTGGGGGTTGCCAGCCGACATTGTCTAGCCAACGGCATCCTGAGTAGGCCCTCTCTGTGGGAACGCACCAGGTGATGGGAAGTCAATGCTGGTTGCAGGTGGTCCGACAGATATCCTGGACCTAAGCCATGAAGGGCTTTATAGATTAACACCAGCACCTTGAATCTCACCCGGAGGGCAACTGGCAACCAATGCAAGTTGCGCAGGAGAGGTGTAACATGGGAGTATCGGGATCCTCCCATTACAACCTGCGCGGCCGAATTCTGTACCAGCTGAAGCCTCTGAGTGGTCTTCAAGGACAGTCCCAGGTAGATTTTGCCATTGTTATTACTAACCAGGCTGTGTTAGATCAAGCAAAGGATATCTTACTAGTACTAGTACAACAAGGTGGGAAATATTTTTTGGCAGATTTCAAGGGTGTCCTGGTAGGGAGGGATTCAAGGAAATCACAATAGTGGCCAGGATCATACAATTCAATTCCTGGAGGCCACCATCTTCGCTATTTTGACCCCTTCTGCAAATTCCTCAATTTGAACGGTACTGAGAGGTGTGGGGGGGGGGGGTACAACTGCTTTTCACGGAGGAAAGGGAATGCCAGTTTGTTCTTATTTCTCTCCACTAGATGGCAGCATTGCCCCAATGGTAGCCCATCAGAGGCTTGATTTGCTGAGTCTATGTCCACTAAGGGGCGATATTCTCAGCTGCAATTTTTCCCACACCCCGACCGCGTTGCAATTGGATTGTAAGAGAAATGTTCTTTATTGCAGCCCCCCCCACCTCGCCTCCCCTCCCCTGTGGCCATTGTCATTCTCCCCAGTCTTCCGCCGGTATTGGAAGCATCTTAAGTACTTTTTGGGGCGAGAACGGGAGCTCTGCCCTTCTATCAATTCTGCCTGTAGCCCAAAATCCCAGGGCCTGTAACCAGAATGTCAATAAAGCTAAATGCAATAACATGACAACTTCATAACACTAAATAAGAAACACTCACATGTTCAGTAAAAAAAATAAAATAAAATAAAATCCCTGCTGGGACAGAAAAACAAATTTGTGCTTTCCAAAACCCCTCTGTGAAATGCTACCTTTTCGGACTAAGATGCTAAGATGCGTTCAAGATGGTTGGTAGGTAAGGGACCCAACTAAAAGGAAAGGAAATGTAAAAGAAACAATCAACATAATCGAGAGCATTGGCAACTTTAAGGTATCTGACCAAGTGGTGGGTTGCTCCCGGTTCAAACCGGTTTGCAAGAACCGGTAATCAAACCGGCGGAAGGATCCGCCCACCGACCCCGATGTCATCAGGACGCTTCTGCGCATGTGCGCGTGGCCCCGTCGCGAACCGATAGTAAAGGTAAGTCAAACCCACCCCTGATCTGGACTTCTACTCCCAGAAATCCCAGGCAGCATTTTGTTGACTGGGGAATTGTGGTAGTTGAAAGCTGCACATCTTAAAGTTGCCAGCCACCTAAAGACACTTGATGGATCTTGGTCAACCTAAGTCAGAAGGGTTGCTCCTAATTAGGACTTGAAAGAGAGACCACAAGGAGATCTCAGCCTGCTGGAATAGACTAACAAAACCCACAACATTCTGAAAGAAGGTTATACTTCTTGAATTATGTGGGCATTTTTACCTTTCTAGCGGCTATTTGCAAAACAGTCTGGGGAGGCATGAGGCAAAGAGAACTAATATAGTGTAGTGTACAGTGTAATATATAGCACAATCTTTCTTTATGCCTTTTAGCAATTGCTTGGCACTTTTGCCCTCAAGTCGGTCTCTTCTGTTCTTTTACTTGGTAATGATCATTGTTACTATATCAAATTACTCTTATAGCAAATATTACATATTATTATATCAGATGCAGTACCTGGAAAAATAGGGGAGGAAGAAATGCACATCAGTAATGAATGGTATACATTTGCTGTGTTATTTCAGTTCATTTCTTCAGTGAATTCTGTGCCACCTTATGCACAATTGTTTGCAACAGTTTAACACAGCACCATAGCCGTCCCGATTATACTGCTGTTTAAGTCTGCCCTTAAAAATTAATACAGGTAATCCTGGATTTACAATCATTTGTTTAGTGACCTTTCAAAGTTACAAGTGACTTATGACCATTTTTCACAGTTACGACCATTGTAGCATCCCCGTGGTCATATCATCAAAATTCGGATGCCTGGCAGTTGATTCATACTTATGACAGTTGCACTGTCAAACAAAAATGCTGGGTTCAAATCAGGAGTGAAATGCTACCGATTCAGACCGGTTTGCCCAAACCGGTAGTAATAAAAGCTACCGGTGCAGGCGAACTGGTGGTAAAAAATGCTTACTACCGGTATAGGGAGTACCGGTATTTCTGACAATTAGCTGTGCCGTGTGATTTATATTCGCTAGAAAGCAGAAAGTCCTGCTTTCTCGTGAATCAAATCTTGTGGCACAGCTGTTCCTCCCCCTCGCTCTTCTACTTACCTTAGAAAAGGCTTCTTAATCCTCCTTTTTCAGCACTGTGTGCGGTAGCACCTGCAGTATGCATGCGTGGAAAGCACACATTTGGTGCGCACCGCGCATGCACGCATGAAGTGAACCGGTAGCGAACCGAACGGGTAGCAGACTTCAGAGCATTTGACCCCTGGTTCAAATTGTGCTCATAAGTCAGGACTACCTGTATTACCAGGACACCCTGAGCCAACAACGATTTTAGCTATTCAAAGGATGCTTCAACATGTTTCCTTAGCTTTGGCAAAAATGGATCTCCGAGGAGTCTGTTCCAGAGGGATGGGATCATAACTGTGGAGCATTCAATTTCCCATGGGAATGGGGAGACCCCTCATGTCCGTATATGTCAGATTGCTGGTGACCATATCCATGGAGGTGTACCAGCAGAACTGAGGAAGTATAATCTTCTTTCAGAATATTGTGGTTTTTTGTTAGTCTGTTCTAGCAGGCTGAGATCTCCTTGTGATCTCCCTTTCGAGCCCTAATCAGGAACAAACCTGCTTACTAAGGTTGACCAACGCGCCACAAACTTTACTTTGTATTGCAACGGAATGGCCCCTCAGAAGATTCCCTGGATCCCTGCGTGAAATACATCATCCTGAGCGATCTAAATATCCGGCCAAAATAATTCACTGTTCTGGTGTTTTATATTTTGATACACATTTCATAGGCTGTTTTGGGGAAAATTTAAATGTATTTATTTATTCTGTCAATGTTGACCAACACTAAATGACAAAACGAGCGATAAAAAGCAGGAAACACAACCAGGATCAGAGAGGAGGAGCGGGCACAGCCCCATACCAGCAACTACAAATAAAATAAATCAAAATAAATCAAACAACTGCCTGTCTCATCCAACACCAATAAAATCAATACAATAAAAGTATGCAACCAAATATACATAACTGGAAAATAACTAAGCAAATTATTCCTATGAATAAGGATCTTTAGTTCTTTAGCTGCTTATTTTCCTCCTCTACAGTAGTGGCCAAAATTGTGGAAACCTTTTGGGAAAAGTATATTTTCTAAAACTAGCTAATGACACCACTTTTTTGGGCGGGGGGAATAGTACCATAAAATTATATATCAATGGAAAGATAATTGAATCAAGAATATAATGCAATAACTTTTATGAAGGATTTACTATTAGAGTAGCAGTTACAGTATAAAGAAGACAAGTGAAACACATAGAAAAAACAAGATACACAAAAATGATCACCATAGAAAAAATGAGATATACAAAAATGATCACCATGTCAGTTAACACTTCGCTGGGTAACTTTTAGCATGAATGACGGCCTTACAACGTCTTCCCATGGAGTGAACCAAGTCTTTCAGTTCTGCAGCTGTTATCATGTGAAACCAAGATTGAATGATGGCTTCTATTAACTGGGTTTTATCGCTTGGTCACTTCTGTGTATATTATCATTGCAGCCGCACAAAATTTTGCTACTGCACGAGTGGAGGCTGGATTTGAATCCTGAAGGAGATGATTCACATAGAAATGATCTTTTCTCCCTAGAAATCTCTACATTGGAGGGACAATGTATGTTGATCTAGAACTAGCTGATTTATGCACTAATGCTGTATACTGTTATGCCGTACGAAATAATAACCAGAAACTTTCTTCAGAAAAAACACAGTTGTTACAGCAGGCAGAAGTGAGCAAAGTCCCACCCTTTCCACTGCCTCATCTGCCTACCTATTATCTGTGACTCTAGGTCCTAGGGGGACCCCCAAGTTGTGAATCTAGACTCGAATGGAACCCTCAAATCAAAGATCTGCCCATCCAGGATCATCATCAAAACAGTCCAAGCATCGTACAATTTCTGGCTTCTTCTTGGCTCTCAACATTCTTGGCTTGACCCAGGGCAGGGGTCTGCAACCTTAAATACTCAAAGAGCCAGTTAGACCCATTTCCCACAGAAAAGAAAACACCGGGAGCCACAAAACTTGGGTGGGCGTGGCCAACTCGATGTCACTCACTTCTACCAGTCACATGACCCCCCCAGGCACGCCTACCCAGCTGGTCATTAGGGCAGAGAACCAGTTGTTAAAAAACAGCCGGGAATCACAAAATCCTTTTGACATCTCTCTCTCCCCACTCCTTCTCCCCACCTCTCCCTCTCTCTCTCTATCTCTCTGTCTCTGACCTGGCTGTTTCTCCATCCCCCACCATCACCCTTACCTTCTCAGGCCAGGTGAGGAGTGACTGGGAGGGGAGGGCGAGGGGTGGGGCCAGCCAGTGGTGGGATCACTTGACAGGGAGCCACAGCAGAGGGCCCAAAGAGCTGCATGCAGCTCCAGAGCTGCAGGTTACTGACCCCTGACCCAAGGTGAAGATGAGTAGTTGAAGTTAACTCAACCTGAATAAATACATGACCTCTCTGAATGGCTTTAGGGAACCAGGATTAGTAGAACCACTATAAAACAGTGCCCCACATCCCTTGTAAGAAATCCAGAAAGGTAAGGGACCAAGGGGACATGCTTCCCCTTTCCAGATCCCAGTGAAGATCCTCCCCTGGTGTGATCTGACACCTGACCAAAAAGGATCTAAATAATTCGCTTCTTCTATAATCTCTGCAGTTGTATTTGTTGGTTAAAAAGTTATCTTCACTGGAAGCAATTCAAGTACAAAATGAAGATGACGTATGTAAGTAAAAGCATCTATCTGTGTAAATGTTGCATATCTTGATCGTATTCATGATATAAACCTAAGAGAGTGAAGGGTTGAACACTAGATCATTCAGGCTGGCCAATTGTCATTCTTAAGCAATTTTTGCCTCACTCTGGCACAAAATGTTAAAACAGGGTCTGCCCACAGGCCAACAGATAATTAAGTTGCATCACAAAAAGAAAAATGCAGGAGCGAAAAGAAGAAAACACAGTCTGAAACTACCAGATGGTTCTGGCTGATTGGTGTCTCCACTTTAACCTAAAATACTTTGGGAATGGGGAGACTTTGCTCCCCTGGCTATTGGCAAAACTCTTCCTTTGCAAAACTCATCCATGTCCCGTTAGTAACCATGATTTGATAACTATTTTTACAAATATATTTTGGAGTGTTTAGGAAGTTGTTGTTTTGGATTAATGTAATTTCTTCTGCTACTCCTTAGTTATTGTACTGAGAGTTTGTGTCCTGCAATAAAAAAAATCATTTATTCATGGGGTTTTTTTAGCCCCTCCCTGCTTCAAGTTTGGTAATCCAAGGACAGTTCCACCACAGCTGAAAATATTCCCTGTATTGTATTAAATATTGCATTAAATCAATGTTACATACTCAATTCTGCCAATATTACTTTACTGAAATATCAACATCCCTATAGTTTCACAGGGCTGCAATAGCTGACTTCTGCATCCGAATCACAATTTACCATGCATTTCTTCACTTCTTCAAATTCATACCTATATGCCAGCAAGAATTAATACAATGTGAATAGCAGACTTCCTGCTTCCTGCCATAGGAACTCTGCTTCCCATTGGATAAAATTTCTTAAATTGACTTTGTCAACAGGATCTCTGACTGCAAAACCATTGTTGCCCCAAAATCTAATTGGTAAAAATTTAAATCAGAAAAGCTCACCCTAGCGTTAATTTGGGGTCAATTTTCCCGTACAATACTTTCTCAATTAGTTGCACCCCATAGTTATCACATAGTGACATGCATGGAACTAAAAAGGTTTATTATCTTTGTTTTCTTGTATTTCTTTGTTTTAATTCTTTGTTTGCCTTAGCATTGGATCAGTAAGGGTGAAAACCAGGGGTGGGTTCCACTTACCTTTACTACTGGTTTGCAATGGGAGCACGCTTCCTTCTGCACACACGCAGATCGCCCATGATGACATCCGGGCGCGTGGGTGGAGCCTCCCACTGCCATTACTACTGGTTTGCAAAAACTGGACCGAACCGAAAGCAACCCACCATTGGTGAAAACATCTATTATTACAATAGATATGATTATATACTTTCCTACTCTATTATACAGAGTATAATTCCTTCTAAATGACATATTTGAGAATACTGACTTTGACTCCAATTTACAATCCATTTAATGAGCTGCATTTTTTAGCATTTTTACAATCTGGAAGGAAGAGCCTATTACTTTTCTGTCAAATCAATATTGAGCTGACACATTGTATTTCCTCATTTCAAATGAAGGCGAACAGGAGATTTCCTACATATTCTCTTCTAATAGAGAACCAGAAATCTTCTCTCACTGCCCAGAGTTTCTCTCTGAGGAAGACAGGCGGTTAACAAATATGAAATATAAATAAGTATGTATGTATAAATAGTGTGAAATCTAACTGAGCACTGAGGTCAGTTTTGCTGCTGATCCTGTAGCAATCTCGTACAGATCCAGGCACAGAATGTAGGTGCATAATAAATGCATTTATTTCAAAAATCCAGGTGAAATTTTCTCTGGAGTTCCAACTTAAAAAACCCTCTCATTCTCGGGCTGAGCATCTCAGACATGTCAACACAAGCAGAATAATTCTGGAAATACAGCAGAACATCTGGAAATGAAAGTCTAGATCGGAGTTTCTCAACCATGGCAACTTTAAAACATATGGACTTCCCCATGCTGGCTGGGGGATTCTGGGAATTGAAGCCCATAGGTTCCAAAGTTGCCAAGGAGAAAGACTGATCTAGCGCTTACCCATTGAAGTACTGTAACACCACACATTGTGAGGCATTGAGCTAATGCTACTGAAGCAGTGGACTCCAACCCACAAAAACTAGCTTTGCTCAAAGAAGTCTGTGATACACTTATATAGAAGTTATATAGAAAAGCAGAGTTGAAAGGACCTTGGAGGTCTTCTAGTCCAACCCTCTGCTTAGGCAGGCAAGAAAAGGAGGAGGAGGAGGAGAACAAAAGGAGGAGGAGGAGGAGGAGGAGGAGGAGGAGGAGGAGGAGGAGGAGGAGGAGGAGGAGAAGAAGAAGAAGAAGAAGAAGAAGAAGAAGAAGAAGAAGAAAGAAAGAAAAGGAGGAAGAGGAGGAAGAGGAGGAGGAGAAGAAAGAAAAGGAGGAGGAGAAGAAGAAGAAGAAAGAAGAGGAGGAGGAGGAGGAGGAGGAGGAGGAGAAGGAGGAGGAGGAGGAGGAGGAGGAGGAGAAGAAGAAGAAGAAGAAGAAGAAGAAGAAGAAGAAGAAGAAGAAGAAGAAGAAGAAGAAGAAGAAGAAGAAGAAGAAGAAGAAGAAGAAGAAGAAATAGTCACTTGTAAGAGCATGCCCAGAATCTGAGTTTCTACTATCATATCCTATTTCATTGAAGTGGAAGATTTTGAAGGCACAAAGTTCCTCAGGGCAATGAGTAATGCTTGTATTGAAAATTCCAGGGTGAAAGATGGTTTCTTCCAACCTGATAAGAAAGCCTTGAGCAAATCTGGGGCTAAACCTCCAGCGCCTGTAAAAAGGAACTGAAGAAATGCTGCAGAGCTCTGCTCCCATCACAAGCGTTTGCAGGATTAGCAGCATTTCTTATGGCTGAGGCACTGGGGCTGGTGTGGCTTGGCTTCTCCCCTCTTCAGAGGCCTCCTTGGCACTTTCCCGGAGGGGAAGAAAGGAAAGAAGCAAAGCGAAGCCTCTACTATATTTTGTTCACCAGGAGAGGCAGGGAGGTTGTCCTGCCTCTTGAAGCAGATTCAAGGAGTCATTTTGCGTGGATTTTTATTCCAGCAAAATGCCTCTTTGAAGAATTGCCCAGCTACCTAACCCGTCTTTCATCCATGGATTCAACCATATATATATTTGTGTGTCTTGCCCTTTCTTGCAGTCTACCTGATTGCTTGGAAAAAGTGCAAGGATCCAACTTCCCAGCAGAGTTGTGGCAGGGGTGGTCTGTGTTATGTTTGTGTGTGTCTGTCTATACATGTGTGTGGTTGTTGTTAGTTGTGAAAGTTGTGTCTGACCCATCGTGACCCCATGGACAACGTTCCTCCAGGCCTTCCTGTCCTCTACCATCCCCCAGAGACCATTTAAGCTCACGCCAACTGCTTCAATGACTCCATCCACCCACCTCATTCTCTGCCATCCCCTTCTTCTTTTGCCCTCAATCTTTCCCAGCATTAGGCTCTTCTCCAGTGAGTCCTTCCTTCTCATTAGGTGGCTAAAATATTTGAGTTTCATCTTCAGGATCTGGCCTTCTAAAGAGCAGTCAGAGTTGATCTCTTCTAGGACTGACCAGTTGGATCGCCTTGCAGTCCAAGGGACTCGCAGGAGTCTTCTCCAGCACCAGAGTTCAAAGGCCTCAATTCTTTGGCGCTCAGCCTTCCTTATGGTCCAACTTTCACAGCCATACAATGCAACTGGGAAAACCATAGCCTTGACTATACGCTCTTTTGTTGGCAGGGTGATTTCTTTGCTTTTTAGTATGCTGTCTAGATTTGCTATAGCTTTCCTCCCCAGGAGCAAGCGTCTTTTAATTTCTTGGCTGCAGTCCCCATCTACAGTGATCTTGGAGCCCAGGAAAATAAAATCTGTCACTACCTCCATTTCTTTCCTATCTATTTGCCAGGAATTGAGAGGGCTGGATGCCACGATCTTAGTTTTCTTAATGTTGTTTCAAACCAACTTTTGCACTCTCCTTCTTCGCCTGCATCAAGAGTCTCTTTAGTTCCTCTTTGCTTTCTGCCATTAGAGTGGTATCATCTGCATAACTGAGGTTGTTGATATTTCTCCCGGCAATCTTATTGTTAAATGTGTGTGTGTAGGTTGTTTGAATATTTCCTTTGGAGAATCCTGATTCTGAATTGATTTGTCAAATTCAACAACTGAAGCCCTTTCAAACAGTAACATGGAATTGATCCGATTCAAAAGTTCCTTTGATCTGGTGCATGTCCAAAAACACCCCTCCCCCCCCCAACTGATTTGAACTGCTTGGTCCAATACAAATCCCGGCTGAACTGAATTGACCTAAATGGATTATGCCAATGAAGGTTTCAAGTCAAATGGTTTGGCAGATTGAAACAAGCCAATATACCGAACAGATTCCATGATTCCATCAACTGATTTTGTTCAATGATTTGCATCCAGTTTAGGAATGAAATGATTCAGGGACAGTGAGGTCAACAAGTGAGCATGGGATTGTAACTCTGTCCATTTTTGCACACTTAAAAAACTATGTTGGGTTTGGGACTAGGGAATTCAGGATTGCAGCCATCGTTTTATTTATTTATTTATTTATTTTTCAAATTTATATGCTGCCCTTCTCCCGTAGGACTCGGGGCGGCTCACAAAATAAAACAACACAACAATCCAAATACCGTATTTTCCGGTGTATAAGACGACTGGGCGTATAAGACGACCCTCCTCAGAGCCATTTAAGGCTCGTCGGAGCCTTATGGGCTGGTCTGCTTGGTTACAGGAGAATGAGACCCGGTGTATAAGACGACCCCCGACTTTTGAGAAGATTTTTGTGTGTTAGAAAGTAGTCTTATATGCAGGAAAATACAGTACTAAAATTAATCAATTTAAAAACCCCAAACAATTAAAAACCTCACAACAGATCAGGGAATTTGTTGAAAAAGCCATGTCTTCAGCTTGGCGCGGAAAGTGCGGAGGTCGGGGGCCGTCTGGAGCCAGTGGGTAATCCATTCCAGAGGGTCGGTGTGGCCACAGAGAATGCCCTCATCCTGGGGGCCGCCAGCCAACATTGCCTGGCTGACGACACCCGGAGGAGAGCAGTCCTATGTGAGCGCACTGGGCAATGGGAGGCCAGTAAGAGGTGGTACTGCAAGTACCCTGGGCCCATGCCATGAAGGGCTTTATAGGTGAGTACCAGCACCTTGAAGTGGATCCAAAGGTGCAGCTCGCAGTGCAGCTCGCGCAGGAGAGATGTTACGCGGGAGTAATGAGACGCTCTTGTAGCAACCCGTGCGGCTGCATTCTGGGCCAGCTGGAACCTCCGGGTGCATCCCAAGGGCAGCCCCATGTAGAGGGCACTGCAGTAATCCAACTGAGAAATGATGAGAGCATGAGTGACTGTACAGAGGGCATCCCTGTCTAGGAATTTTGACTTACTTTCTTTCTTTCTTTCTTTCTTTCTTTCTTTCTTTCTTTCTTTCTTTCTTTCTTTCTTTTTAACTCTCTTGTGGAAATCTTTCATGACCACAGATCATGTTCTTTCCACAAGACTGCAGAGCCGAAGGCATGGAAAAATGGGCATTCTGCAGCCAGAAAGGCTAGTAGAGAACAAACAAAAACATCAATGTTCACAAGACAGTGGTCAAAAAAATTCAAAATGGTGGATAGTGTGTTTAAAGCATCATGTTTGTTCGCCCCATCATGATCACATTTTAAACTTTTTAAAAACCATACCTTGCAGAACAACCCTGGGCAAATAAAAGACTTTCCAGGACATTGTAACTAAGGGACTCTTGATTAGTTGTAATTTATCCAGGTAGCAACTCCAGGAGGAAGTTAAGTGCCTAATCAGGGAAAAAAAAAACAGGGCTAAAAGACTAAAGAAGCAAGCAAAACATAGAAGCAGGGATGTGACCATAATCCAGAGCTGTTTTTCTCAGTTTTGTCAAATTGAAGATGTGTGGACTTCAACTCCCAGAATTCCCTGCCTAGCTAGGGAATTCTGGGAGTTGAAGTTCACATGTCTTCAAGTTGCCAACGTTGTGAAACAACGATCTAGACTAGAGCTTTGCAAGTGGAACTTTCTTCTTTCGCCAAGCCAAACCAAATGGATTTTTCATTTCATGTTTTCATTACAAAAACCTTCCCTGCAAATGAGCATCAATCTGATGGATATATATTCCCTTCGACCTCAGCTGTGTATGCTTCAGTCATGCACATCCTTACGATACACCCGAGACAGGATGGCAGAAGCCGATTAGAAATGATGTAAGCTGAGTAGGGGACCAAGGAATATAAGAAACAGGCTGTACAAACTCCGGTGGAAATCATCTATCAGGATATATTACTGTTATTTAGTTCTTCAGATGTTCTTCATATATCATAGAATGTAATCAGCTGAATACCTATTTCCAGTGGTGGGACTGAAAAATTTAACAACCGGTTCGCTGCCTGGTTGCTGGGTGGGCGTGGCCATAGGGGCGTGGCCTACTTGGTCTTCTGCACATTGGCGTGGGGAAGGTGTTTTCGCCCTCCAGAGGTACCGGAGGCTTTCCTTGAGCCTCCAGGAGGGCGAAAATGGCCTCCCTCAGGCACCAGAGGCCCTCCAGAGGCCGGAAATGGGACTTCTGGTAAGCCCGTTTTTCACCCTCCCAGAGCCTCCACATGGTCCTTGCACTTGCATCCAAAACGGGCTGCTTGGAGATCTTGGGAGGGGTCAGTCAGTCCTTGGAACAATTGGTTCACGCGAACCAGATTAAAATTAACATTCGGTTCGCCCGAATCAGTCTGAACCGGCTGAATCCCATTCCTGCCTATTTCCCTGGCTTAGAAGAATTTACACTCAAAATCTCTGTTCTATGAACATAAGCTTCAATGAACAATTTATTTGTTACTTATTTCTTAATTTTATTTGCTGCCTCTCTTGTTGTGGGGTTACTCTGGAACAGTAAAAAACAGAGAACTGAATAGAAGAGAAAACATAAAAGTATCAAGTAATGAAATAATAAAAAGAAACAATGGAATAAATAATGAAGATACAGTAATATGAGATTAAAAATGGGTGGGGAGGAAGTCAGGGCTGCAGGGGAGAGGTGGGGCAGACACCTCTGATGTGATAATCTCCCCGGGTAATCATAATCCCTGTTTTCAGTGTTGAAATATTCCAGGTATAAAGGTCCAAGTATTCCAGGATTCTCTGTTCCATTTGAGGCAAGGCGCTTCTGTTTATGGATTCAACAATCTATAAAATCATAACTAGGTGTGATTTGCTTCCATAAATGTGGCCGCAAACTTCCTCCATCTGATCCTGGGGAAATTCACCAACAGCTATGGGGCAGGGCTGGGCTTCAAAAATTTTAGCAAGGGGTTCTCTGCCTGGTTGCTGGGGGGGGGAGGTGGCCATGGTGGGTGTGGCCTAGTCAGCCTCCTGCACTACAGTGGGGAGGGCATTTTTGCCCTCTCCAGGCTCCAGAGTCTTTTTTTGAGCCTCCGGGAGAGCGAAAACAGTCTCCCCAGGCTCCGGAGGCCGTCTTCAGGTAGGCCCGTTTTTCGCCCTCCCCAAGCCTCCAAGTGTACCGGGCACTTATTTGCATCCAAAACAGGCCGCCTGAACCCCTGGATACATGGCTGTCTTTGGAAGAACATATGACTTCTGTAGCCAGGGGGGCTTTCTATCAGGTTCGCCTGATCTGCCAGTTGCGGCCCTTTCTGGATCAGGATGCCTGTCACTCATGCCCTTGTCACGTCCCGCCTGGACTACTGCAATGCTCTCTATATGGGACTCCCCTTGAGGAGCAAGTGGTCTTCCAGATGCGGTTCAAGGTATTGGTTACCACCTTTAGAGCGCTCCATGGCTTAGTACCCGGGTACTTACAAGACCACCTTCTGCCACCGGTAGCCTCCCACCGACCAGTACGCTCCCACAGAGAGGGCCTCCTCAGGGTGCTGTCAGCCAAACAATGTCGGCTGGCGGCCCCCAGGGGGAGAGCTTTCTCTGTGGGGGCACCTATCCTCTGGAACGAGTTGCCCCCCGGAGATATGGTGGATCCCTGATCTGCGCGCTTTCCGAACTGCCCTAAAGACGTTTTTGTTTCATCAAGCCGGGCTGGCCTGACCTACTCTTTTAATTGTTTTTAACTTAAATTGCTAAAATTATGGGTTTTAATATAGGGGTTTTAACTATGGGCCAAATTAATTTAATTGGATTTTAATACTGTTTTCAATTTTGTATTTTCTGTATTTTATTTGCTGGCTGTTCACCGCCCCGAGTCCTTTGGGAGAAGGGCGGTATATAAATATAATAAACCTAACCTAACCTAACCTAACCCTGCAAACCCACAGCAGCCCAGCCCTGCTCTCTTCCTCCTAGAGAAATTTGAAAGCAAAGAAAATGCTCTGTGAAGGAAGCTTTAACTCCTTCGTCTTCCCAGTGTCTGGGAAGAGGGTAGGTTTCTTCCCTGATTAATGTTTCCGATTGTGACTTAAATCTGTCTGGAGGAAAGCAGATCAACCTCTTTGCTATGGTCACTTATGCCCTGAAGTTAAGCTTGATGGGGCAGCCCATGCCTGCAGGAAATGCCACCTTGAAGCCTTCTGGGGTAAATAATGAGCAGTCGCTTGGCTCCAGGTTTTATTTTTTTTAATCACTATTCACATTTAGCTCTGAACAGCCACCTCACAGGGCATCCCTGGAAGATTAAAAAGAGAGCTGGAGTAGCGAACTATCTTTATTAGCATCAGCTCTATTTACACATAGCCATTGGGTGGCTTGCAAAGAGGGGATGATTGCACCTTATAACCACTTTGGCTGATTGATAAGATGCTTCCTGGTTAATCGAGAAAGCAGATGGTTTTAAACCTTTTATTAGGAAGAAGCAGACAGGCCCATTTCTCGGTGCAGCCTGAAGATGGAAGTGGGGAGAGGACTTATCTTATTCGCTGTCATCTTGTGAAGAAGACCGTTAACAGCAATCATCAAACGATTCCAAGGGCAAAATAACTGGTAGAAGGTATACTCCAGCTGGGGCAAGAAGATTGCATAAACTGATTACAAACAACTTGACATAACACAGTCTCTCCCCCCCCCCCCCCAGCCCCAATGATTCACTGGAATATCTGTAACAATAATGACCACATGCCAGTAATGAAAAATAGGCGGGAACATACTGTACAGTTGAAAAAGTAGTTGAAAACGAGCAGGTTAAAATATTGTGGGATTTCTGAATATATGACAAGCCAGATTTAACTGTGGTTGAAAAGATGAAAGTGCGGATAGCTGATGTGGCAGTACCAGAGGAGAATAGAATAGAATAGAATAGAATAGAATAGAATAGAATAGAATAGAATAGAATAGAATAGAATAGAATAGAATAGAATAGAATAGAATAGAATAGAATAGAATAGAAAACATGAAATAGAATGGAATGGAATGGAATGGAATGGAATAGAATAGAATAGAATAGAATAGAATAGAATAGAATAGAATAGAATAGAATTCTTTATTGGCCAAGTGTGATTGGACACACAAGGAATTTGCCTTGGGTGCATATGCTCTCAGTGTACATAAAAGATATAAGTGATAAACCATGATCCTAGTCATCATAAATACATTCATCATGAATCATAAGATACAACACTTGATGAAGATCACAAAGTATCAAGAACTGAACACTGAAGTTGAAAGATTGTAACCTAAACTAGCCAAAATGGCCCCAAGGGTTATAAGGTACACTGGGTACCATACTAAAAAAAATCTCGGACAGCCCTTAGAAAATCTTTGCATTGACAAAATGTCCATGTGCCAATTGCGAAAGGCTACAATATCAATATATTACAGCATCCTAGTTCTTGGGAAGAACTTAATGCACATGGAGGCTAACACCAGATAAAGAACTGGCATGGACTTCACGTTGTTTTGTATATAATTATAATACAGGAAGTCCTTGACTTTCAGCAGTTCCTTTAGTGACCGTTCAAAGTTGCAACAGCCCTGAAAAATGTGACTTATGACTGTTTTTCACAGTTTTGCAGCATCCCCATGATCGTGCGATCAGAGTTCAGAGGCTTGGCAAACTGGCTCATACTTATGACTGTTGCTGTGTCCCAAGGTCACGTGATCCCTTTTTGTGACCTTCTGACAAGCAAAGACAACGAGGAAACCCGATTCACTTAACAACCAGGTTACCAACTTATCAACGGCAGCGATTCACTTAGCAACTGTGGGCAGGAAAGGTCATAAAATGAGGCAAAACTCCCTTAACAAATGTCTCACTTATGATAATGTCTGTGGTTGTAAATCGAGGATTATCTGTACAAGAAGAACAAAATGGTTAGTAGGTGGACCAGTAGACACATCCATAAAGAAATTTCCAAACTCCAAATAGCAGGAGACTCAGGGGTGGGCTTCAAAAATTTTAGCAAGGGGTTCTCTGCCTGATTGCTGGGTGGGTGTGGGCATGGTGGGTGTGGCCTAGTCGGCCTCCTGCACCACAGGGTGGGGGGCGTTTTTGCCCTCCCCGGGCTCCAGAGGCTTTCCTCGAACCTCCAGGAGGGGGGAAATGGCCTCCCCAGGCTCCGGAGTTCCTCTGGAGGCTGGAAACGGCCATTTCTAGCCTTCCCAAACTTCTGGTAGGCCCGTTTTTCGCCCTCCCTGAGCTCTGTGTGCACCCTGCACTTACCTGCATCCAAAACAAGGCCGTGTGGGGACTACTGTGAGGGGTGGGGCAGGGTGAGAGGGGCCAGCCAGGAGTGGGATTTGGGGGTTTTCCAAACTGCACAGAATCTTAGCTAGAGGTTCTCCTGAACCCCTGCGAACACCAGTAGCCCCATCTCTGAGCTGGCCCCATGGGGTCGAAACCCTATCTCTTTCAGTGTTCATCATTGGGTTTATGAAAAAAGGAATGGCCGCTTTGATCGCATGGGTGTAGCCGCCATCTTGATTTATTTTTTTGCCCTCCCGCAGATGCGTCTTCCCCACATATATGCACAACAATAATTCATTCCATAGGTCAGAACTGACTAGTGCAAAACTGGGATTGCAATCTCGTAATTCTAAATTGCGGCATTGCACTGCTATTATTTGGTTAGAATAATAATTAGGACTCACAATGTTTGGTCTTTTAATTTATCAAATTGCAATATTCCAGGAAAGTCCTTTTGGATGATTAAAAAAAAAAGGCTTTGATTAATCAGGAGAAGCCATGAAAAACTTTTTTAGAACCAATATTACCTCAGCTGTTGTGGGGGGATACCCTTCTACATGCATGCTTTCTAATTCTCCACACATGCCTCCAAAAAAGGAAGTTGGTTTAGTCAGAGTCTGTTAGCGACTGTAAACCACACTGATATTTATTTGGTTTTGGCTTATTGTTTGAGTATAAATATCATGCTAAATCACGGTTTGTTGAACAATAGGTTGCTGTTGGAAAAGATGGATTGCCAAACATATTAACTATGACTCTGGCTTACAATTCATTTGGTTGTTAAACCATGATCTGTGGCTTATTTTTGGCCAGCCTATGGCTTATTGAACCCCAGCTATGCAAACCATGGAAATGCTGTCCTTTCACCCCCAAAGATGCAATTTGGACACAAATATGGAAATGTGGTGGTTCATAACAGCACAATTTGTAACTACAAATCCTGGTTAGTTAAACGAACTTATCTCCTGCAATTCTCTTGTTGTTGTTAGTTGCGAAGTCATGTCCGACCCATCACGACCCCATGGACAATGTTCCTCCAGGCCTTCCTGTCCTCTACCACCCCCCAGAGACCATTTAAGCTCATGCCGACTGCTTCGGTGACTCCATCCAGCCACCTCATTCTTTGTCGTCCCCTTCTTCTTTTGCCCTCAATCCTTCCCAGCATTAGGCTCTTCTCCAGTGAGTTCTTCCTTCTCATTAGGTGGCCAAAGTATTTGAGTTTCATCTTCAGGATCTGGCCTTCTAAAGAGCAGTCAGGGTTGTCTTCCTTCTAGGCAATTCTCTATAAATGTATAAAGAAACCAACGTTGCTTAAGAAACAAATGCAGTTCATTTATCAACTCCTATCCATTTCCCTGGCATTATGTTTGAACTTTTGGCCATTTACTCATGAGCAAGCCCCATCAAGTTTATTGGTGTGTGTGTGTGTGTGTGTGAGTGAGTGAGTGACAAGCCAGCCTAAGGCTATGCATGATTTTTCAAAATTCGGTGGAGTACTATCTTTGGGCAGATATGAAGAGTCTCCTCCCCTGCATTATTTTTTATGGTTTTAATTGTTTAATCACCGTTGTTGCTCCATTTCTACTTATTTAACTGTAGTTAGTTTCTGTGGCTTTGAACTGTATGAGGAGCCCCTGAGTCACTTATGGTCAAATCATTTAATTAAATAAAATAACCTTAATTCAAATCATTCACTAAGACTGTATTACTATTATTCTTCTCTTCCTTACTAGTATCTAATCTCTTCCCTACTTATGACTATAACCGTGTGGCTCCCGATCTCCGCACTTTCCGCGCTGGCCTGAAGACATGGCTCTTTCATCAAATTCCCTGATCGATTATGGGGTTTTAACTTTGGGGATTTTAAATTTGGACTTGTTTTTAGTATTCTTACTGTTGTTGTTTTTATTGCGAGAGCCGCCCCGAGTCCTACGGGAGAAGGGCGGCATATAAATTTTAGTAATAAATAAATAAATATTATTTTTATTTGCTTCCTAGTACGATTCAATAGTTTTATTAGTAACCTTGACTGTCACTCAGTGTTTTATCTTTTTAGTCTCGATGAATGTATTTTATTCTCCTTACGTATCCCGAAAGCATATGCACCAAAGACAAATTCCTTGTGTCAATCACACTTGGCCAATAAAGAATCCTATTCTATTCTATTCTATTCTATTCTATTCTATTCTATTCTATTCTATTCTATTCTATTCTATTCTATTCTATTCCATTCCATTCCATTCCATTCCATTCCATTCCATTCCATTCCATTCCATATATTCTATTCTATTCTTATTCTCTTCTATTCTGTATAAAAGCAGATAAATATCTATTCTTCTATTCTATTCTATTCTATTCTATTCTATTCTATTCTATTCTATTCTATTCTATTCTATTCTATTCTATTCCATTCCATTCCATTCCATATTTTCTATTCTATTCTATTCTATTCTATTCTATTCTATTCTTTCTATTCTATTCTATTCTATTCTATTCTTATTCTCTTCTATTCTGTATAAAAGCAGATAAATATCTATTCTATTCTATTCTATTCTATTCTGTATAAAAGCAGATAAATATCTATTCTATTCTATCTATTCTATTCTATTCTGTATAAAAGCAGATAAATATCTATTCTATTCTATCTATTCTATTCTATTCTATTCTATTCTATTCTATTCTATTCTATTCTATTCTATTCTATTCTGTATAAAAGCAGATAAATATCTATTCTATTCTATTCTATTCTATTCTATTCTATTCTATTCTATTCTATTCTATTCTATTCTATTCTATTCTCCTCTCCTCTCCTCTCCTCTCCTCTCCTCTCCTCTATTCTGGCAGACTGGTAGCTCCTATTTATAAATGGAATCAATAGATAAAATTATATTATTTTTTCCCAACCCATCGGTGGACCTGCTCTCTCTTTGCTGAAGGGAGGGGAGGGAGCCCTGCAATGTAAATTGTTTGGCACGTCTCAAAGGCCTGGGAAGGGGGGGAAAGTTAGCTTCCCCCCCCCCACCAAGCCCCCCCCCCCAACTTCTGAGCTGTGGCCCCTTCGAGCCTGGGAAGCCGAACGGGGGAAAAAAAGGGAGCGAGCCAACAAGAGAGGTGTGTCCGCGGGCGAAGGGTGCGCGCGGGGCGCGAGGCGGGAGCGCGCGAGGGGTGCGCGCGCGCGCGCGCGCGCGGTCTTTCCTTACCTGGAGCTTTTTTTTTTTTTTTTTTTTAATGCAGGTCGCAAAAGAGACGCGCGGTGTGCGCTTTACCTGCAGAGACGTTTCCCCTACCCAGCAGAAGCCCCGGCTTTTCCACCTCCAGCCCCCGCCGCCTTGCCCCGAACTTTGGGGAGAGGTGGGGGGCGCTTCTCCGGCTCGGCTCGGGAGGGGAGGGGAGGGGAGGGGAAGGGGAAGGGAGGTCAGCATGGTTGGCACGGACCCGCGCTGCTTGAAGGCTGCGGCGGGGCTTCCACTCGGGTCCGCCGCCGGAGAAGCCGCTCCCCAGAGGCTTTAATCGGCCGAGGCTTTGCTTCGTTTGGCTTCTCTGCCTGCCGCCCCCCGGCCCCCACCCCCAAAGCCCGCAGTCCCGGCGCGCGATTTCCTTTTATATGGCTCAACCCCCCCGGTCTTCCTAGAACATGCACAGAAACTCCCGCAAGTGGATTTTCTACGTGTTTCTCTGCTTCGGAGTCCTCTACGTCAAACTAGGGTGAGTACCTTGAACGGGGGGCTCCCGCAAGCCCCATCGCGTGGCGCTTTATTTTTATTTTTATTATTTTTGGTGGTGGTGGTGGTGGGGAGCAGGATTGGTTTTTTTAATGCGAAGGGAATGAATTGGGGGTGGGGGTGGGGGGAGAAAGCGGGGCTTTGGAAAGAAGCGAACTGCCCGGAGTTTCTCCGAGTTTGGTGGGAGAGGGAGGGTCGCCTCCCCCTAGGGAAACGGGAGAGGGGTGGGTTGGGGTGGGGGGTCGAAGTCGAAATGTGCCTGCGAAGGAGATCCACCGACCTTCCGAAAGAGAAGGCTATATAAAACAATTCTGGGGAAGCGGGGGGGGGGCGAGGCGGGTGTGTTGCGCGGCTTCCTAACCCTTGGTCGGAATCCTAAAGGTTCCGTTGCCTCTGGAAGCAGCGGGGACTTGCTTTGAATCAGGAAGAAAAGGGGGAAAGAGAGAGAGAAAGACAGCAGAGACTTTTGCAACGCGCTGCTTCATAGCCCTCCAGGTTTTTGTGCGCGATCCAGCCGCCTGGGCTTTCCCTGGATCGCTGCTAAGCGCCGCGGGGACCGTCGCCTCTCAGCCACGGGGACTTCTTTTTCGGAAGACAAGCGGGTTCCGATCCAGTAGCCGGAGCGCCCAGAGGGTAGGGCCAAGATACCGCGCGGAGGAGTGTGTGTGTGTTTGGGGGGGGGGGGAGGAATCGCGGTTTCCACGCCGGAGCAAGCCGGGCTAGGCGGCAGCGGCTCTTCCACGGGCTTGGGAATTTGCAAACGGAGCCCACTCCACCCTTTCTAGGAAAGGGGAAGCCCCCCCTCTTGCAAATCAGCAGCAGGCGCATATCCGACACCCCCCCCCCAAAAAAGGGGAGAGAGAGGGGGGGCATTTACGCTTAGCACCCATGGAAGGCGTCGGTATTTTTGAGTGGGTGGGTTGGGTGGACGGTCCCGATCGGTGGAGCCGATCGTCCCGGCTTGCAGGTGCGCCCTGGAGGGTCGATACTCCGTTCAGCCTTAGTTCCAGGCTCCTGGGCTGCTTTGGGAAACTGGGGAGGGGGGGTCCCCTACGCGCGCCCCCCCTCCCATGAATCAACCTGCAGAAGCCGCGAAGTGGAGGAGGTAGATGCCCTGCTTGGGAAAGGAAGGTGGGCGCCCCCGGCCAAAGACCGAAGGGCGCCCCTAGGTGAGCGGTGACTCTGGGGGGGGGTCCCCCAAGACCCTGCTGAGGTTGTTGTTTTTTTGCCTCTGGCGCTCGGAGCGCCGTTGGCTCCCCTCTTCCCCTTCCCCGCGCCCTCGCCAGCTGGCTCGGTGCACTCGCCTGCCCGCCTTAGTTGAATTTCCACATTCCTTTGCGGCAGCCGAGTTCCTACCTGTACAGCTTTGGAGATCCCTGCCTCTCCTCCTCCACTACCACCACCCTCTCTCCTCCACACACACACCCCGCGCGCAGAAGCCCCCCCCTTTTTTTGGCAGGCTGGGGATTAGGTGGGTGTACTCCTCCCACCCACTCCCCACTCCTGGAGACATCCAGGGACCCAGAGGGCTGCAAGGGACAGTTTGACAACCGACGCACCCCCCCCCCACCCCCAACCACCACACACACACTTCCCTGACCTGGCTGAAAAACTGCTGCTAAAATGATATTCCAACCTCAATCGCAAAGGTGTGTGTATGTTTTGTGGAATAAGGTCAAAAAAGTCAAAAAGGTGGGCAGTGTAAGCAAAGTTCCCTCTTGTTTTTTTTTAAAGTGTATTTCAAGGGTGAAGGTCACGCATTGATTGCGTGATGGCCAACACTTTGAATTTGTGGGAACAACCGCCCCCCAGCGATAAACCCCTGCCTGGCTTGGAAAGCCCCTTCCCCTAAGAATGCCCATCTAAAACTTTCAGAGTGCCAGGTGCCCCCTGCTTCCTTCTCCATCCCCGGTGGATGTAGGAGAAAAAATGAGCTGGCTGCTTGGGAGATGGAGATTTATTTATTTATTTATAATCGGAACTTAAATGCCGCCCTTTCTCCGCGAGGACTCAGGGCCAGCTCACAACAATAAAACCAGTCCAGATTAAAATTCAGACGCTAAAAACTAAAATTCCCATTAAAGCCCCATTCAGTCCAGGCCAGCCTGGCGAAACAACCATGTTTTAAGATCACGGCGGAAGGAGCGAAGGTCAGGGGCTACCCAGAGCTCCAAGGGGAGCTGATTCCAGAGGGTAGGTGCACCCACAGAGAAGGCTCGCTCCCTAGGGGCCATCAGCCGACATTGCCTGGTGACGGGACCCCAACAGCTCCCCAGCGCACCGGGCGATGGGGAACTGTTGCTGGCCGCAGGTGTTCCGCCAAATACCCCGGACCTAAACCATGTAGGGCTTTATAGGTGATTACCAACCCAATCCCCCTCTTTTTTTCTGTTGGAACTGACCCCAGTCTTCTTCCTCAGTCAGGATAGAAACATGTCCTGGGAATCTCTTTTTTTTGGCTTGTAAAAAAAAAAAAGTTAATCGGCTTGAGGTTTGCTGCCTCCTCAAAATCCCCCACCCTCGCCTTACTCTTTGAAGTAAGAGTGAGACAAGTTAAGGAAAGAAAGGAAGAGTGGATCCCGTTAGCTTTGTCTCTTCTCCCCACACCTCATCATCTTTCGTAGGTTTTGCAGGATCTGCTGCATTCATCAGAAAGAAAAAACCTCAGGGCAGCTCAGTCCTGCCAGCTCAGACTCTTTGAATGGCCTGGTCATATAGCAATAGCACTTAAAGTTATATACAAGCAGTGTTGGAGTTACGACCACCATTGAGCCCCGCATTTCTGTTGCTAAGCAAAACCTTGCTTAAGTGAATTTTGCCCGATGTTATTATGTGATCTTACTTGCCGCCGTCATTAACATCGAAGCATTGCAGTTGCTAAGTTGGCGACAAAGTTGTTGGGTGAATTTGGCTTTCCCAATTGACTTCGTTTGCTGGAAGGTTCGCCAAAGGGGATCGCATGCATGACCCCGGGGACACTTCAACCGTTATAAATACATGCCGACCTTCCGAATTTTGATCACGTGACTGGGGGGACGCTGCAATGGTCATAAGCGTGAAAAACGGTTGTACTTATTTTCAGTGCCATTGTAACTTTGAATGGTCACTAAATGGATACAGGACTTCCTGTACCGCTGCATAGTGTTTTACAGCCCCTCTTTAAGTGATCAGAATATTGCCCCCAATAATCATCATTTTACCGACCTCAGAAGGAAGGAAGGCTTGAGCCAACCTTGAGCTGGTCAGGATCGAACTGCTTGCTGTGGGCAGAATTAGCCTGCAATGCTGCATTCTAACCACTGCGCCACCACGCTCTGGGGGATGCCCTTAATTCTGCTTCCATTGCAATTCTGTTCTAGTCACCCATGTCCCACCTCCTCCAATACCACGAGCCTTTTCAGAGGACAAAACCACTCTTAGGAAAACAGGGTTGGGGTGAAGATGGGCGGTGCTTGGACCACTGCGTTTAGCCACCCATCCGGCTGCTCCACTCGCACGACATGGTCATGAAGATCAGGGGTGGGTTCTACTTACCTTTACTACCGGTTTGCAATGGGACTGTGTGCGTGCGCGCAAAGCAACTGTGTGCGCTGAGCTGCTGCGCATGCACAGATCATCTATGATGACATCTGGGTGGGTGGACGGAGCCTCCCCAGGGTTTTACTACTGGTTCGCAAGAACCGAACCGAACCGGGGGCAACCAGTGGTGGGTTTCAAAAATTGTTACTACCGATTCTGTGGGTGTGGCTTGGTGGGCGTGGCATGGCTTGGTGGGTGTGGCTTGGTGGGTGTGGCACGGGAAGGATACTGTAAAATCTCCATTCCCATCCCACTCCAGGTCAAGGATACTGCAAAATCCCCATTTCCTCCCAATCAGCTGGGAATTGGGAGGCAGAGAATTGATGGCGGTGGGGCCAGTCAGAATTTTTACTACCGGTTCTCTGAACTACTCAAAATTTCTGCTACCGGCTCCCCAGAACTGGTCAGAACCTGCTGAAACTCACCTCTGGGGGCAACCCACCACTAGTGAAGATGCTGTGTGCTTTTTTTTTTTTGCCGTTTTACCCAAGCTGATCTTCAGTCCAGGCTTGTCAATGCAGAGAAGGGGTGGAGGATGGAGTGGGACTCAAAACTGAGTGAGCTACACCCACAGTGGCATGGAAACATTGGCAGCCAGGCCAGTTTTCTCTTCAAGAGCTGCCAGCACCCGGCATCAGAATAGAGCTGACAAAATTAAAACAGTTAAAACAACAACAAAAAACCACAATTCCATAAACACCCATGTTAGCAGAAACAGCAGAAAGTCTGTAATGCGCCCTATAGGGCAAGGTTTCCCAACTGGAAACTTTGAGTAGTTCGGAGAACTGGTAGTAAAAATTCTGACTGGCCCCGCCCCCATCTATTCTCTGACTCCCAATTCCCAGCTGATCGGAAGGAAATGGGGATTTTGCAGTATCCTTCCCCTGGAATGGGGTGGGAATGGCGATTTTGCAGTACCCTTCCCCTGGAGAGGGGTGTGAATGGAGATTTTGCAGTACCCTTCCCCTGCCACACCCACCGTGCCACGCCCACCAAGCTATGCCATGCCACGCCCACCAAGCCACACCCACGGAACTGGTAGTAAGAAATTTGGAAACCCACCACTGGTTCAAGGTTGGGAAACCCTGACGTAGTGACAACTGAGCTTCTTCTCAATTGACCTCTGGTGCAGTGGTAGTATTCAGCCGGTTCGGGAAAACCGGTAGGGGCGACTGTGGGATGCCCCACCCACCCATGCGGACGCCATGTTGCCCCATTTGTTCCACATTTTTGAGACTTTGCGCATGGGCAGAAGGCCTTGTGCATCCTCAAAAGATGCATGCACATTTGCGAACCGGTAGGGAAGGTAAGTGAATGCCACCCCTGCTCCAGTGTGTCCCAAAAGCTAAGTACATGTTGGCCTGCAGTGACCAATAGAAGCCTAGCAGATTTTAACGCCTTCGCGTTCCATCATCCACATTATCTATGAAGTATTCTAGATTGTGTCGGTCAAATAGGATCATTTATTAATTCATTTGCAGCATTTGGAGTTTACTTCCCGTTTTAAAGAAACATCTCAGAATGGTTTCAAAAAAAATATATCCATCAATCAAACTCTCCATTACAACTATTGATAAAAGCATATGTTGGATAACATTTTTAAAAAATTTAAAATAAAATAAACAACCAAATAATGACCGAGAGAGAAACAGCAGCAGGGGCAAAGAAATTTGGATACAACACAGCAGCTTCAACCAGTGATTTTAAATCCGAAACATGCTTTTGTGTGCCACTGAAAAAAAAAAAAATAAAACAAAACGTTTTGTTACATATAACATTTATCCATTCAAAGGAAGCTTCCTTGTCTGTTGCATATTCTTGGAATGTTATACAGAGAGTCCTCGACTCACAACAGTTCATTTAGTGGACCGTTCGAAGTTGCGTCGCTGAAAAAAGTGACTTACAACAGTTTCTCAAGTTTACGGCCATTGTAGCACTCCCCAAGGTCATGTAGCGATCAAAATCGCTATTGCTGTAGTTGCATTAAAAAAAGTGAGTTATGACCGATCCTTGTACTTCCAACCAGGGGTGGGTTCTAAATCTTTTTACTACCGGTTCTCTGGGTGTGGCTTATTTTGTGGGCGTGGCTTGGAGGTCATGTGACAATTCTTTAGGATTTAGCAGAGGTACTGGTCTACCAGGCTTTTAACAGCTTGCAGAGCTGTACCGATCTACCCATTTGTTTTTGGAGGAAACCAGTCTACCCATTTGTTTTTTGAGCGCACTCGTTTACTACCACACTGCCGTTTAACACTGATCAGCTGTAGGGTGGCCCTTTGAAACCCCACGGCAACAGTTTTTTTCCTTCTAGCTGATCAGCTGGGACTTGGGAGGCAACGAATAGATTGGGGGCGGGGCCAAATAAAAGGTAAGAATAATGTGGGGGCGGGCAGCTCCCAAACAAAGAGAACCGATTCGGTGATGTCATATCGTCACCGCTACCGGCTCAGCCGAACCGGGCCAAACCAGGAGGAACTCATCACTGCTTCCAACTACTGCAGCACCCCCATGGTCCCGTATTCAAAATCTGGGTGCTTGACAACCAGCATATATTTACAACAGTTGCAAAGTCCCAGTGTTATGGGATCCCCCTTTATGACTTTTTCCAATCAGTTTCTGACAAATTCAAGAAGCCAGATTCGTTTCATGACTGTGATTCACTTAACAACTCCAACTTCATTTAACATCTGTGGCAAAAACGGTCATGTAATTGGGTGTGGCTTACTTAACCACTGCTTTTCTTAACAACAAAAAAATTGTGGTCGTAAATCGAGGACTGCAGAATGCCATGGTATACAGAATGGCAGCCACTCTCTTGACTTTTTTTTTTAAAAAATTCACCCCTCCTGCGCAATAGGAAATCCTTAAACAGTGCGTTGCCGTGGGAAAAATAATAGGAGGAAAAAGTCCACCAGATATAAACCAGGGGTGAAATCCAGCAGGTACTGACAGCTTCTGGAGAACCGGTAGTGGAAATTTTGATCAGTTCAGAGACCCGGCAAATACCACGTCTGGCTGGCCCCAGAGTGGGTGGGAATGGAGATTTTGCAATATACTTCTCCCAGGAATGGGGAGGAAATGCAGATTTTACAGTATTCTTCCCGGGCCATGCCCACCAAGCCACGCCCACAGAACCGGTAGTAAAAAAAATTGGATTTCACCACTGATATAAACCCTAACCCATAAATAAATCAAATTGCTCACCTGGAGCAAATCTAACACAATAGCATTTATATATTATTATGAGAAATACGAGAATGCAGGTAATCCTTGATTTACAACAGTTCATTTAGCAACGTTTAAAGTTTCATTGTTTCAAAGTTTCAATTTTAACAACTGCAGCGATTCACTTAACAAAAGTAGCAAGGAAAGTTGTAAACTGGGGCAAAACCGGTGTCACAAAGTTCCCGCTAAGCAACATAAGATTCTGGGCTCAATTGTGGTCGCAATTCGAGAACCACCTGTAAATGGACCCTCCTTCCTTTCCTCTGTGTAGCTAGTGACTCGATTTGTGGGTGCGTTAATCGGCTACAGGAGCTTCATCATTGGAAGCTTTCAAGAAGAGACTGGACTGCCATCTGTCAGAAATGGTTGTAAGGTCGCCTGCTTCGGCGAGGATGGGGGGGGTGGGGGTGGGGTCGGACTAGATAACCTACACTCTGTTAATCTGTAATTGATGGTTTCTCTCTAAAAAGCTACCTGGTGTGGCTTCACTCATTGTCTGAGTATGTGTTGTGCTTGTGTGCAAGACAATCTTAATAAGCACATTGGAAAAATGGTGGCTTAGTCTTTTGCGTGTGAACTGCTGCTTGTGATTCATGTTTGCCACGTAAGGCTAACTCCCCAAAGCAATCCCTGACCTATTTCCAGACCAAAAGTTTCATGGTAAAAAATTAATCAAGTAATTAAGCCTTTATTAGTGAGGCTGTATCTAAAAGTTTCAAATATCTTTGTTGTCCGCCTGCATAGTCCCACAAGAACCCAGCAAAGTTTAAATTCTGAGTCGGAGCGAGCAATTGGGTCCAAAACTTTTCTTAGTCTGCTTCTCCCAGAAATGTTGGTGGTGGATCAAATTGTTCCCATCAAATAGTCCATATTCAGTCCAAAGTGCATCCTTTGGTAAAACCAGTTGTTAGTATGAAACAAGGAGAATGTATTTCTGTTTCTGCTTGCAAATAGTCATCTCCTGGCAGTATGGATTCTCACCTTTGCTCCCCAGCGTGGCCTTTTATCCCACCTCCAGAGCCAAATGGGGGACCGGCTCAAGCCATCCTTAACTTTACTGGTATTAAATAAGACTTTCTGCCTGTATTCCAGCACTTTCCAAAATTATCTCATGGTGGATAAAATGTGCTAGGCTTTGATATCTGCAAGCTCTAAGGAAGCCTTCTTTGCTCCTTGAGCCTTTCCACACAAACGTATTTCCAGGTCATCTAACCATAGTTGGCTTGCTATATGAGTAGATTTTACACCATGGCAACGCGGGCGAAGAGCTGGTGAAACGAAACAGTATAGAAAGCTAGAATGGAAGAAGATATTGGTTTCTCTGCGTATCTAGTGGCCTTTATCTATCACAGGTGTTGACAACCTTAAACACTCAAAGAGCCACAAAGGTCCTAACTGGAAGCCCCCCCCTTCAATTCTGAAGCCGACCGGAAATCTGGTTCCCCCCACCATAGAGTCTCTTCCTAGGGCAGCATCATTTTTCCTCTGCTGACCGGAAGTCCGATTCCCTTACCATAGAATCTCTTCCTAGCACAGCATCCTATTTCCACTACCTGTCCTAACTGAAAGCCCTATCAATTTTAGAGCTGACTGGTGATAGGGAGCCGCAGCAGAGGAATGAAAGAGCCACATGCGGCTCCAGAGCTGTGGATTGCTGACTTCTGGTCTATTAGTACAAGTGTGGTGGAAACGCCATGGGGCTTACTTCTGAGAGGCACTTCTAGTTTTCATCCCTAGGCCAAAGGGCTTCTGATTCAGCAGGCTTGGCTAACTCTGTCTAAGATCAGGAGCTAAGGGATACTTCAGAAAACCCCTGTCAAAAGACAAACATGTATTCTGAAACTAAGGCAATACTGTATGTGACCAAGACACATCCCTGAAAAAATCACCAGGAATTCAGAACGCTGGTGGAAAGGGAGCTTCCAATTCCCTTTTCTCCAGATGGGGAAAAAAAAATCAAATCTTGCTTCCAGAAACATTGCTTTAGGACAGTAGTCAGCCTGCCTAGCCATGCGCTCACTCTCTGATAATTGCAGTACACTTTAAAATTGTGTTGGTCAGTTGGAAAAGTTGCAAATGGACTCCTGAGCTTTTGCATCCCTTAGTTCAGTGTTTTTTTCCCCAATTGCTGCCTGAGGAATTGTGGGAGTTAAATCCACACTTTTAAAGTCATCAAGTTTGAAAAAACACTACATTGGACTAACATCGCTCTCCTCCTCCTATATCCACAGACAAAAACAACACTTTTGCTTGAATTCCTGTGCATGGAGCAATCCTACTCATACCTTGCAAGTTTATTATTTTGTGCACATGTGTAGGCACTTAAATCTCTTCTCCTTCTCTTCCTATCAAGTAGCTTGCATATGCACCTGGAGTGGGAAGACTTTGGATAAATCTATTCTACAGTAGTGGCCAAAATTGTGGAAACCTTTTGGGAAAAGTGTATTTTTGAGGTTGGATGGCTAATACCACCACTTTTTTTGGGGGGGGGGAGTTTCAAGGTAATCCTATTCCACTGCTGGAATGGCCTGGGAATAGCCCAGACCTTCACCCAACTGAAAATCTAGGGAGCCGACTAAAGAAACGTGTTAATCAGAAGCGACCCAGCAATAAAACCCAGTTAATAGAAGCCATCATTCAATTTTGGTTTCACATTAGAACAGCTGCAGAAGTAAAAGACTTGGTTCAGTCCATGGGAAGTCGTTGTAAGGACGTAATTCATGCTAAAGGTTACTCAACTATTAACTGACATGGTGATCATTTTTGTATATCTCATTTTTTCTACGAGTTTCACTTTTCTTCTTTCTACTGTAAGTGCTATTTTAATAGCAAATCCTTCATCAAAGTTATTGCATTACATTCTTGATTAAATTGTCTTTTCATTGATATATAATTTTATGGTTCTACTCCCCCCCCCACAAAAAGTGGTGTTATTAGCTAGTTTTAGAAAATATACTTTTCCCAAAAGGTTTTGGCCACTACTGTATGTTATGGTTAATTAGTTAGCAACTCCCAGAATTCCCCAATCAGCAAGACCTTAAGTCCACATGCGTGAAAGATTCTGAGGTTAAGAAACTCTGGTCTATAGATCTTTCCCTTTCTTCTATGAACTGGGATTTTTTTACATTTTTTTTGCTTTCTCTTCTGCTATCTCCTGCATAGATATAGATCAAAGGTATTCAGCTCTTTCAGTTTGCTTCCAGAAGCTATTTCTCAAAATGGCCATGATCCCATTTCCAAAAATTCATTTTGCACAAGGATGTCTCTATTTGAGACCTGATTGGTTCAAATCCAACTTTAAAAACAACAACAACAAAGCAATGTACCATGGAATGTGTTTCCCGCATTTTCTGAACCATTGTCAGGAATGTCTTTGGGGGGGGCGGTCAAAAAAGTCAAGATGGCGGGCACAATTGTGCATTGGAGACCCTGCCTCCATTGATGGCTGGCATTCTATAGCGTTAAAAAAAAGAACCCCACCCCCACCCCGAGATTTTAAACAACTGAACTCTGGCCCTCTTTTCCTGGATCGCTGGCGTTGGAAAGGTCCGAGGAGATCTCGCTAGATCTAGGGGATCTAGCTGGCCCGCTCTTCAATTTAGGGCAGAAAGTAGAACGGGATTTCGGTTCTGCGTATCCTTAAAAGGAACCCCGAGAATTTTAGTCGGTTTTGCTTGGCACTGTGCATAGTTGTGTTTCAATAGGGAGAAAAAAACATCTTTTTTATGATGCTCCTTGGAAGGACAACTGGAGGGAACTGCAGGGGAAACGATCCCCTGCGATCGCTGCAGAGGGATCGACCTCCGAGCACCTCTTGGGCGAATAGGCGAGCTCCGAACTGGAGCATCTCTTAGGCACCCAGGCGGCGTTAACTCCGGGCTCGTCTCTGGGCGCAAAGCCCTCCCGCTCGCCCTTTCCTGGGGGCAGCCACGAGGGAGACAATTCGGCCCGGGATGTTGTATCTAAACGATTGAGCGGCACATCAACCAACCAAGTAAACAAGCAAATAAACATGAAAAAATATCCGCTTACAGGGACGGGAACAGTTACCCTTATATTCTGTACACGCAGTTCCCTTCGCTGCTTGCATGAGTTTCAAGCTACTGGTCCATCTGTCCATCCATCTTCGGTCTGTCTATCTGTTTAGCTAGCTAGCTTGGGTTTTTATAGGTTTTGAAGTTGTGGATTTTTAATGTCGTTTTTAATATTGTAAACCGCCCGGAGTCAGTTGGGAGTAAGTTGGGAAGCCATATAAATAAATAAATTTCCTTCCTTCCTTCCTTCCTTCCTTCCTTCCTTCCTTCCTTCCTTCCTTCCTTCCTTCCTTCCTTCCTTCCCTTTCAATTCAGTTTCCTTCCTTCCTTCCTTCCTTCCTTCCTTCCTTCCTTCCTTCCTTCCCTTTCAACTCAACTCAATTCAATTCCCTTCCTTCCTTCCTTCCTTCCTTCCTTCCTTCCTTCCTTCCTTCCTTCCCTTTCAACTCAATTCAATTTCCTTCCTTCCTTCCTTCCTTCCTTCCTTCCTTCCTTCCTTCCTTCCTTCCTTCCTTCCTTCCTTCCGCTACCTATAATGTCTTTTCCACCTACGTACTTTTTAGTTGTTTTTAGTGGAGTTGGGGCCACCAATTTCTCTCTCTCTCACAGCCCAACCTTCCTCACAGGTTCATTGTCGTAAGCAAAATCGGGGAAAGGGACCGCTACCTACGGGTTCAAAGATCCCGAATCGAAAGATGCGATATCGATCTTCCAGATATCGATTTCCAGAGCACGACACCATAGTCTTTTGAGACTGAAGGATGCCAATGTCAATGATATCGATATAATTAAAAGGAGTCAGTGCTTTGCCATTGCCCTAATTCAACTTCGCCTGCCCTCCCTCCTCCTCGGGATCTCCTGGTGGCCTCCCACCCTGTTTGGCTTTTCAAGGCCAAAGGAGCTGACCCTCTCCCTTTCTCCGCTGGAAATTTGACCCAACCCAACCCAACCCCGCGCTTTCATGATATCAGAAATGCCATCATGAGGGAAGGACGCAAGTAAAGATGGACACAGCCCTGGAAGTCGACAAGAAGAAGGGAGGGGTTTGGTTTTTTTGCGCGGGGGGGGGCAGTTGTCCCTGGCAGATGGCGAGGTGGTCAGCCTGCTCGGAGTCAATTCGCTTCGGAATCCCAGTTTCGGAGGAGCGCTTTGAAAAAAGGAAGGGGCCCGAAGCGCTGAGCCTCGGAAGAAAGCATATAATAACAGTAACAGAATAGGAAGGGTCCTTGGTTCCAACCCTCTGCTCACGGAGGAGACTTGTACTACTAGGGATTCGAACCGCCGAACTGCCGACCTTTCTATCGCCAAACTCAGGGTCTTATCAAGCCTGGCGCTTGATCCACAGGCTGCGCCAAGCCACGAAGGCCAGAGCCACGATGGCCAGGCCCTCAGCCCCCCCCCCCGCCCCCGGCTCACGAAGCGTGAGAGCAAAGGTTTCCCAGGCCGGTTAGTCAAGGAGGGTCCCGCAGCAAAAAAAAGTCAAGGCCAAGCCGAGATGCTTTTGCGCAAAAGATGTGGGGCCAGCCAGCTCCTGTCCATCACCTCCTTTTACTCGCGAGTCAAACGGTCCTCCGTGGGGGGGTCTCTGCAACTCCAGAAGGCTCCATCCCTCTTGGCGTGGGGGAAGGGGCGCCCGTTACCAGGGCATGCAAGACGGCTAGGTGGCACTGAGACACTGGACTTTGTCGATCGGAAAAGTCGGCAGTTCGGCGGTTCGAATCCCTAGTACAGGTCTCTAGAGGTTGGACTAGATGACCTCCAAAGGTCCCCTTCCAACTCTGTTACCGTTTGAGCTTGCAAAGGTCCTCTTCTTCGGTTCTCGAGACTTTGCCTGGGGAGGGGAGGGGGCAAGACCCCTGAGATCCGCGGGCGCAGGCTAAGGAAAGCTGCAACCTTCTGGGCTTCGGTGCAGAGCCAGTCCGGGGATCGCCAAATCCATCCCCAAACGCTCTTCTTTCTATTACATCCCAATCCACCTGTTCTCTGCATTATTTTACACATTTGCCAAGTTCGGGAGATATACGACAAACTTAACTAGCCAGAGGAGCTGGGCTCTCCCAGCACGAAGTTAAGGGTCGTGTGAATGCGCGCGAGGTAGAGGCTGGCAAGACCATAGGCCCGCTTTGAAGGGAATGGGGGGCGCACTTGCAAAAACTAGGGCTTTCTGGGGAGTATGGGCACTGGAGTCCCGCCAGGCAAGAGGCCCCGTCGGGTGGGGGGGGGGCGGGGTGTCGCAGGTGATGCAGGAACCGAAAAAAGGTGGTCGGTGAAAGTCGCGTGGAATGAAATTCCACGCGCCCCCCACATCCCGAGGTTGCTTTAGGAGAGCATCTGGTTAGATTGGCTTCGTGCAGTCGGCAAAGATCAATTAATAGCTGCTCTCCCCCTCCAAAGAAAGAGAGTCTGCCCGATTTGGGGCGACACAGCTTGCATCATTAAGCCAAAAATGGTTTCGGCTGGGGATGATGGGGGAATGCATTCATTCAAGGGGCTCCGGTCTGTAAAAGCCTTAATAAGGAATGATTCGGTTTTAATGGAGATGCGGCTGGGCTCCCTCTTTAGCCAACGAGGTGTCTCTTTTTTCCTCTTTTTAATGTTTTTTTCTTTTTTCCTCTATTTTTCCTCTTATCTTTTTTCCTCCTTTCCCTTATTTTTTCCTCTATTTTCCTCTAACCTCTCTCCCTTATTTTTTCCTCTTATTTTTTCCTCTTATCTTTCACCCTCTTTTTTCCTTTTTTTTGGTTCTATTTTTATTTAATTTTTCCTCCATTTTTCTTCTATTTTTCCTCTTGAGGAGTTTTGAAGGCATTGGGCCCTTTGGGCCATGTATGTGTGTCGTTCTTTGTGTGAACGAACTTTTCGCTCCCTCCCTACCCTACCCTACCCTGCCTCGCAACTCGCCTCCTCCCCCCCCCCCCCCCAAAAGGAGGCAGCCTCTGGCCGCTGAGAGACTCCACTCTTTTCAAAATCCTCGGGCTTCCCTCTCTCTTCCTCGTAGAGAAAAGCAGATCCAATAAAACAAAGGGCAATATTTAATTGTATTTATTTACAAACCGCTCATCGGATCCAAATGCTTCTGGCCGGCTTAAAATAAATATATTAAAAGTAAATCGAAATCGTAGTGAAAAAAACGCCTGGGCGGACCCTGGAAGAGGGTGCGGGGACTCATTCCGCACCCCAAACGGATCTCGCAGGGAAACGAACTGAAACGAACTTCTTTCCCAATCGAATTTAAACGAAACAAAAATCGTACGGTCAGGCGCGCTTCGTTATTTGCAAAGCCCGATTTCCCCTGCAATCCCTTCTGAGTGAGGGTGGACCCCGTGGAAGGGACTGCAGGAAAATGCTTCGTTCGGAAGCAAAGCCCGAGGAAGACTCGCGGCCCCCTTTTCACATGATGCGCAAGAGCTGGGCTCGGTTTCGATTTGGGCATGTTTTGAGTGGAAACCCCCGGGCATTGCGGCTGGGCGGACTCAGCTTCCCCCCACCCCCCGCTTAACCGCGTAGAATTATATATGTGATTTTGCATGTATGTAAACCAGCCTTGGATTTCGTCTGAACCCCTTCTCTCGATTCACACAATGTGTGGGACAGTAAAATGGCTTAAGGGGTGCTGAGTGGCAAGAATATATTAAATGTTCTCCTGCTTCTTAACTCTTATCCCAACCAAGATTATTAGCTCCAGTAACCGAGCGATTTAGGAATAGGATAGGGATAGGGATAGGGATAGGATAGGAATAAGGATAGGATAGGATAGGATAGGATAGGATAGGATAGGATAGGGACAGAACAGAACAGAACAGAACAGAATTCTTTATTGGCCAAATGTGATTGGACACACAAGGAATTTGTCTTTGGTGCATACACTCTCAGTATACATAAAAGAAAAGATACATTCGTCAAGAATCATAAGGTACAACACTTAATGATAGTCATAGGGAACAAATAAGCAACCAGGAAACAATCTCAATATAAATCGTAAGGAGAGGCGAATGCAGGGGTCTTTTCACCGACTTAAGTTGCGTGAAGGCGTAACCAGTTTTTTTTTTTTTTGAGAGCTAAACCAGAGATGCTTTCGGAAGGCGGGCGTGAACTTCCCAAGGCATCTCCCTGCCCGAGGCTGGGGTCTTTACATTTTCCTCTCCCTTTCGCTTGGGGGTGGGGTGTCATTACAGAAATAGTTCAGGTCACCAAAATCGTTTCTCTGCTCCAGCGTTGGCTTTGTGGGCAGAGAGTCCGCGGAACGTGCCTGTGGCTGTTGGCAGGGCGAGGGGTGTTTAAAACCCGACGGGGTGCGGTGTTGAACCCGAGGCAGAAGGAGAGAGAAAATGTCTCTGAATCCCATCAAATACATCCACGTTTTCCTGCCAGGCGTTCTTTCTCTAGAGTGGTCCACAATTCCAAAACCCGACTTTCTAAAAAAATAAAATAAAATTTAAAAAAGGATTTTTTTTCTTTTTTGCCACGTGTGAACGCCTCAAGCAGGCGCTTTCTGGGCCCTGCTACTCTTGGGGATGATGGGGCGCGAAGTTGAGGAGCTGGACCGCCACCGGGCCAGCTGATGCCTGACTCCAACTTATAGCTCCTGGTTGTAAAGAGAGCATTCCCTTCCCCGCTTCGCATTCGTTGTTTGCGATCTTTTTTGCAAGTTCCTGGAGGGGTCATTTTGCTCGAAAAGACACCTCACTCCCCCCCCCCATCATTTGACGGAAAAAGATCCTTGGGAAGCGCGTTTGTGGCGTGCCTCACCTGCGCCAGGTAGACCCAAGTCAAACTGTCAGTCTTGCAGAGGCTGCGTTTGCGGCGACGGGGAAAGGGAGCGCCCGGGGGTGGGGGATGAGGAGTAGCTGTAGCCGGTGTCTTTGATCTGTTGTGATCTGATCTGATCAGGAGATCTGCAGCTCTGCCCTCAGGGGGCGATTCTCCCGGCCTGCGCCCCCCCCTCCCCGTCCCACCAACCCTGGAATACGTTGCTGACTTTTGCTGAATTGCAGCATAGCAACAGTAGGACCAGTTCTTCTTTCCCACAGATTGATCTTCTCCCCCTCGTTAACCCCGGTTCACCTTGGAGCGCCGTCAGTAGGATTCTTACGCGGGGACAGAACCCCTGCCCGTTTGGGTACGAGACACCCTGGCGGCTGCGTCGGGCTCAAGCCGACGGGCGCCATCCAGCCAGAAGTGGCTCGTTTTTATTTAGGTGGAGGTTGCTTCCTGCGTGGGGACATGGTTTATAAGGGGGGGAAAAACAAGGGTGAAATCCAGCAGGTTCTGACAGGTTCTGGAGAACCGGTGGCGGAAATTTTGAGTAGTTTGGAGAACCAACAAATACCAGCTCTGGCTTGCCCCAGAGTGGGGAGGAAATGGAGATTGTGCAATATCGTTCCCCCAGGAATGGGGAGGGAATGGGGATTTTGCAGTATCTTTCCCGTGGAGTGGGGAGGGAATGCGGATTTTGCAGTATCCTTCCCCTGGAGTGGGAAGGGAATGGAGATTTTGCAGTATACTTCCCCTGCCACGCCCACAGAACTGGTAGTTAAAAAAAACCTGGATTTCACCACTGGAAAAAAAAATGCACGCGCGAGATTAGTAACTCTGTAGGTAGGATGTTCTCCACGTTCCTAGTCTGATTTACACCACGCGGGGGTCCTTGGTGAAGCCACGTTCGCGCAGCCTGGAAAAAGTTTGGTTCAGGCGTTTCGGAGCCGCCCGGGGTCTGTTCCTTCGTTTGCAGGACTCGCTCAGCCCTTTCCCTACATTTAGGGTTTAGACAAAGGCGGAAACTGGGGTGCGGGGGTGGGAAAAAGGGGAACCGACCAAACCGCGCGTGCTTTTGGTCCACTCCACAGGGCTCCCCCTCCCCTGTAGAATCAGCTGCAAGCCCGGCAGCGATCCTTTTGCTTGGGTTCGGCCGACGCTGGGGTGGGGGGTGGGGAGAGCGTGGAGGGGGGGAGGGGGATGGAGGGAAGAGGGGAAGGTGGTGGGAGGGGGGACTGGGTAAGAGGTGGTGGGAGGGGGAAGGGTGATGGAGGGAAGAGGGGAAGGTGGTGGGAGGGGGGAGGGGGTAAGAGGTGGTGGGAGGGGGATGGAGGGAAGAGGGGAAGGTGGTGGGAAGGGGAAGGTGGTGGGAGGGGGTAAGAGGTGGTGGGAGGGGGGGAGGGGGATGGAGGGAAGAGGGGAAGGTGGTGGGAGGGGGGAGGGTGATGGAGGGGAGAGGGGAAGTGGGTGAGAGGGGGTAAGGGGCAAGGGGGTGGGGGGAGGGGGTAAGGGAGCAAGGGGGTGGTGGGAAGGGGGGATGGAGGGGAGAGTGGAAGGCGGTGGGAGGGGGAAAGGGGGCAAGGGGGTGGTGGAAGCGGGAAGGGGGATGGAGGGGAGAGGGGAAATTCGTGGGAGTGGGAGGGGGGTAGATGGGAGGGGGGAAAGGGGGAGGGGAGGGGAGGGGAGGGGTGGAGGGAGGGAGGGAAGGAGGAGAGGGTTGGTGGGGAGGGGAGAAGGGGGAAGCGGGAGCCTGCGGCGGCTCGCCCAATGGCAGCAGCGGCCCGGAGAGAATAAGCGAGCGTCGGGGCTCGCGCCGCCCTCTGCCCTCCGTTGCTTCGGGCGCCCCTCCGGGGAGGGAGAAGTCCAAGCAGCCTCCAAACAGCCCCCGCTGCCAAATGCCGCAGGCGGCGGCGGGGGCTCGGCAGCTCCCGGCCAGGCCCTAGAGGCGGCCCCGCCAGCCGACCTGCCTGCCTGCCCGCGGCCAGCGCGTTGCGCCGTTGCTCCTCGCCCGCCTTCCCGGAGGAGGAGGAGGAGGAGGAGGAGGACCAGGACCGGAGCCCGCCGGCGGGGCGCCCCGGCCCGAGGAAGACTCCGCCGGCACCCGGGCCGCCCCACCATGCTCCTGCTGTCCCCTCGCCGCCGCCGCCGCCGCCTCTTCCTGGCCGTCTATTACCCGCAGCTCTTCCTCATCCTGACCAGCGGCAGCTATTTGTGAGTCGGCGGCGCGCCTGCAAGGGGGGGGGGGGGGAAGGTTGGGAAGTGGGGCAGCCGCTTAATCCGGACAGGGCGGGGAGGGAGCGGGAGGGCGGCTCGGCAAGGCAGGTGGATGGGGGGTCCCCTTGGAGAGAGAGAGGCTTCGGAAGCAGCGGCGGGCGGGCTGCCCCGCCATGCCCCGATGCCCACCGTCCCCCAGAGGAGCAAAGCCTGGCCGGCAGGTGTCCCCCCCCCCCCCCAGCGAGAGCCAGAGGGTCCCGGGCCCTTAAAATCCTTCCGTGGACCCCGGGCTCGCCTGCCGTCCCTCTACCCCAGCCGGCATGGCCAAGAAAGGTTTGGGGCGTCGGGGCTAAGCGCCGATCGGCTCCTTGCCTCTGCCAGCCTCGGGGCCGGTTGCTGCCCTTGTGCGCAGGTGGAGGAGGCTGGCTTGGCCTCGGGCAGTGGGAGGCTCCGGGGTCGGGCCGGGAGGGGGGGAACCCCTCTGGAATGGAGGGGGGGGGGGTCGCCCCGGGTTGAGACCTGTCCGGGCTTGTCTTTGGGAGACACCCGCAAAGTTTGGGTGTTAAGTGAATTTCATTGTACGGGTATACTGTGTATACACGTACAATGACAATAAAGTTATCGTTATTATTACTAATCGTTATCGTTATTATTGTTGTTATTGTGTTGTTGTTTTGTTGCTGTTGTTTTGTTCGTTGTTGTTGTTGTTGTTGTTATTATTATTATTATTTCCACGCGCGGCTTTCCAGGTGACCCGCAATCCGAGTCCATTGACTCGATTCCCGGGAGGAGGCGAAACCGCGGAGGGATGGGGATGAGGTTTTCCCCTAGCAGGTGGCACTTATTCATCGGGATCCTAGGTTGTTCCGCGTGTCGTGCGAACGGAAACAAGCGAGCGGGCGAGAATCGGCTTGGGAAGCCGTGGGGACGGGGTGGGGGTGGGGGGATGGGGAGCGGTCTGGCCCAGGAGCGAAACGCGCGAACCCCCCACGCGGGACGCCCTGGGCCAGATTCCCCTCCGCCGGGCACCTTTTGCGAACCTCTGGAAGCTGAAGAGACGCGCCTCCGCGTGGGAATTTCGCGAGCGTGGGGCGGTGTGGTGTGTGTGTGTGTGTGTGGAAGGCTTCATTCGCGGGCTTTCTCAAGCGCCGGCTGAAGTTTCGCAGGGAAGTTTCGCAGGGAAACCTCCGTCGATCGGCCGCTCTCTCTTTCTTCTCCATCGCGGCGCCCCTTTCTCCAGCTCCGATCCACCCACCTCGCGTCTTTCTCCGCCCGGCCTCTTTCTCCTCCTTAATTCTAATGAAACGCATATGCCTCTGAGCAGGAGTTGGCTTGGAGAGTCCCGCGCCGGGTTCGCACTGGGTAGCGGCCTCCCTGCAACCGGCGCTCGCACTGGGCCAGAGCTGCTTCCCAGCGCCCTGCTCTTCCCCAGCGGTGGGAGCTTCTTGGAGGAATGGGATGATGGGGTGTGTGTGTGTGTGTGTGTGTGTGTGTGTGTGTGTGTCAGGGGATTAAATTAATCTGGAAAGGAACCCCTTCTCCTGCCCCCTCCCCCCCTCCCCAGGATAACCCTGCCTGTATTTTCTTGAAAAAAAAAAAACTGGAGGAAATTGCTATCCTTCCCCGGTTTTCCTGGCTATAAATAGTCTAGCTTAGTCTTGAAACAAAAGTTTTCTCTGCCGCAGGCCAGATGCTGGTGGTTTTCCTTGCAGTGTGACATAATTATAAGGTCCGGAGGCAAAAAGCTATAGAAGTAGAATAATAATCCCAAAGCAGCTTTTAGTTCGAGCAAATTTCGGGGAGAATTGGCTCTGGGGCAGGGGTCTCCAACCTTGGCAGCTTTAAGCCTGGCGGACTCGCCAGGCTTAAAGCTGCCAAGGTTGGAGACCCCTGGTCTAGAGCCCAGGTTTCTGGAGCGGCATCAATTGGTGGTGGGAAGATTAATTCCTCTCCTGCCCTGACCCCCTTTTCCGATCCCTTTTTTGCAATGGACTTGGCGCTGGTGGTCCATTGGGACGCTGGTGAAGTCCTGACCCAAAAAAAGACTTGAGCTGCATTGCTGGGGGGGGGGGCTACCTCTTACTCCAGGGAGTAAGATCCAGGGAGCACCTGCTGCTTTCAGGTAGAAAGTTAAACTCCTGGTGTGTGTGTGTGTGTGTGTGTGTGTGTGTGTGTGTGTGTAACCCCATTCATCTTGGAGGATTTATGAACCACTGGGGTAGTTTTGTTAGCAATCTACTCTGTCCCTGCTTAGTTTTTTTCAAGGGTCAGGCAAATCCATCTGGATGCCACCTAGCTCGGGGATCTCCCAACCTTGGCAACTTTAAGCCTGGCAGACTTCAACTCCCAGAATTCCCCAGCCAGCTTGCCGGGTCTCAATCCAGCAAATCTCAACCCAGTCTCAACCTGGAGCTTGCTGGCTGGGGAATTCTGGGAGTTGAAGTCCGCCATGCTTAAAATTGCTAAGGTTGGAGACCCCTGAGTCCTAGCTGAACAGTATGAGGGTTTTTGTAAGTCCTGAGGCTTTGATTCAACTTTCAAGACTGTGGTGGCTGTTGACACACACAAATAATCGAAAGAAATCCATAAACCTTTCCTCAGGTTCAAAGCAGTGGATTCTAGAAAGTTCTAGCAGGGCTTTGCCAAGGTTTTTTGCACAAGGTGGTGAGGGCCACACTCCTCCCCGCCCCAAAGTAGCTGATTTCCTTCTGGAGACCATGTGAGAATCTTAAGGGGTGAACAAAACGTCTTCCATCCCTTGAAGCTTAAGGTCAATATTTTATTCCTTTCCTTTTACTCCCAAAGGAAAGTAGAACATATGAAAGAATGAAAATTTGGGTTGTAACCATTGTGGAAGCCTTCTTCAGATGCAAACAAAGCAAATAAACAAAGGTTCTAGGGATGGGCATGAAGCTCTTTTACATCCCACTGCACACCCCACAGTACATCCCACAGGATGTTCCTGTTCCAGAACATGCATTGATGGGGCTGTCCACTTTGGGTGAACAGTTGATTAGAAAGAGTCGAAGATGCACTAGGAAGACATCCAGTCCATCCAGTGGCACTGTTGTGGCCCGTCAGCGGCCTGTGCAGCTCGTAACTGATTTCGACAGTGAGGAGGCTGGTGCGGTGCTGCACCAGCAGCCTGTGCAGCTGGCACTCGAGTTAGACAATGAGGAGGCTGGAGAAGATGTGGTGCCAGAGGCAGGGATTCACCCAGGGCCTTCAGAACCTCCAGAAGCTCCCATAAGTGAAGAGGAAGAAGAGAAGGAGCCTCTTCTCGATGCACGGGTGTGCAGAGCTGCCAAAAGGCAGGAGTGGCTCTTCAGGAGGAGGTCTCCTCAAGAGTAAGGCTTGGGGCTAATTGGCCATTCCCCTAGCCTATTTAAGGAAGGATGATGACTGAGGCAATTTGCAGGAAACAACTTCGTTCATATTCCTTCGCGTCTTGATCTTAGTTCTCTTATCAGTTTCCTGCAAATTGCTTCTGGGCTTTCTGCCAACCATAGTAAGATTACGATTATTTATTCTTTGGATTCTTGTAGGCTGTTAAGAAAGTTAATTAACAGCCTTTATTTGAAAAAGACTGGTTTAATTTAGTAAACTAAGGTTTGTACAGACTTTGTGTGTGTTGCGTTCTTCGGGGTCCGTAGCTGGGGCAGAACAGGCACCAAGTGTGCCATGGCATTGTTGTGAAACAGCATCCTGACCCATGTGATGCCATCAACAGTTTTACCAGGGTGCTCTGCCCGCAGAGCTTCTGTATGGTGGCAGAAGATGAGAGCTTCTGTGAAGCCTTGTGAACCAGGATTCAAGATCTGCTCTCTCTCCTCAGGGGTGGTTACTGGCAAATTTCTGTGCCCCTGAGCAAAGTTGTCATTGGTGTATGTATGTGTGTCTCCATGGAAGAACATTTTTGCCACTCCTGGGCTGATACATTTCATTTTATTCTAAGATCACCTGAGCTATTTGTTGTTGATGTTAGTTGCAAAGTCGTGTCCAACCCATCGCGAGCCCATGGACAATGTTCCTCCAGGCCTTCCTGTCCTCTACCATCTTCTGGAGTCCATTTAAGCTCACTGTTCCAGTGACTCCATCTAGCCACTTTGTCCCCTTCTTTTGCCCTCAATTGTTCCCAGCATTAGGCTCTTCTGCAGTGAGTTCTTCCTTCTCATTAGGTGGCCCAAATATTTGAGTTTCATCTTCAGGATCTGGCCTTTTAAAGAGCAGTCAGAGTTGAACTCCTCTAGGACTGACCGGTTTGATCGCCTTGCAGTCCAAGGGACTCGCAGGAGTCTTCTCCAGCACCAAAGGTCTCAATTCTTCGGCTCTCAGCCTTCCTTATGGTCCAACTTTCACAGCCATACATTGCAACTGGGAAAACCATAGCTTTGACTATATGCACTTTTGTTGGAAAGGTGATGCCTCCGCTTTTTTGAGCTATTATGTAGCAGCAAAAGTATGCTTCACCATAATTCACACATGGAACCGAACAGCAACACGAGTCTCATGTTACCTTTATATATTTCCTATTTCACCAAGGTTTCCAGAAAAGCCTTTTAAAGTGAAGTGAGCAGCAATTGGATTCAATGGGTGTGATTTCTCCATTTTGCTATGCCTTGCATAGGAATGGTGGTCTCATATTTTTCACCTTCCCTGACCACATATATTACTTTCTGTATCCCCACCTGGGAGATTGTTAGGGCTGATGTGTGAAGGTAACATATCTATTTTACCCAATTCTATTCAGCAGGTTTTAGGGACGCAATTCTATTCAGCAGGTTTTAGGGACGTGGGGGCTCAGTGGCTAAGATGCTGAGCTTGTTGACCGAAAGGTTCGCAGTTCAGTGGTCTGAATCCCTAGTGCTGCGTTATGGGGTGAGCTCCCGTTACTTGTCCCAGCTTCTGCCTACCTAGCAGAGAGAGAGAGAGAGAGAGACAGACAGACAGACAGACAGACAGACAGACAGACACACACAGAGACAGAGATATAAAGAGAGAGACAGAGAGAAGGAGAGGGAGAGGGAGAGAGAGAGAAGGACTTGTGGAAGCAAAATATTGTATCCAATTCCTTTCCTTTTCCTTCATAGGGCTTATTTTCTAGTCCCCTGACCCTGGATCCTTTCTTTGAATCTGTTCCAATTCCTCTTGTTTCTTCTTAAACAGTGATGTCCAGAAGTGGACACAGGACTTAACGTGTGCTCTGACCAAAACAGATGTGTCTTCACTTTATAGGCATTTTTTTTGTCAATTACTGAATTAGTTATGGATATGGACATGTGCAGCCTAAGGAAGCTGCCAGTCCTGGTTTCTCATTGCCAGGTTCATTCAGATATAAATCCTTCATATTCAGAGAGTTCTTTCTTTCTTTCTTTCTTTCTTTCTTTCTTTCTTTCTTTCTTTCTTTCTTTCTTTCTTTCTTTCTTTCCTCCCTCCCTCCCTCCCTCCCTCCCTCTTTCTTTCTCTCCCTCCCTCCCTCCCTCCCTCCCTCCCCCCCCCACTCTTTCTTCAGATCAGAATTGCAGCCACAAAAATCATAGATTTCACCCGGAAAGTAAAATATAGGCTTAATATTTTCCTGGTTTAATTATCCTACCTTAGAAACACAAGGCTGATACAATATGATCTGTTTATCCATACTTTATTTTGCCAACTTTATGAGATGTATTTAACCTTTGCATCGTACTGAATATAAACACTCTAGCAGGAGTGGTTGAATTAATGCAATATATTTTTACAAAGCACATGGTTCCATTCTGAAAACTGATGCAATATTCTGGCCCAGACTTCTAGTACATTATTTCCATGTCTAATGGAAAGTACCCTACTGAACTTGTGGTGTGTGTGTGTATATGTGTTGTGGGCAACTGTACTTTTCCTGGTTAACTAATGGCAACCTTTGAAGATTAAAACTTGGCAGAAACTCCCTGTTTCCTTTTCAGGGTCTTTTTCGGAGAGAAATTTAGTTTTCTGAAAGGACGCGAAGGCTTTCCCAGTTGTTAGACAGAAAACCTGAATGGGTTTGCAGCTTGTTTTTATTCGTATTTTTCTAGTCATTCTGTGCTTTTTAAAAAATCTACACAAGAAAGCCAATGTATAATTTTTTATTAATAAATGATGGTGTAATCATATATGTTCTTTAGGAGTGATTTTTTTTTGCTTATTGTTACTGCACACTGGCTTATGAATAGGACAATTATTCCTAAATTTGAAACCCCTTTATTATTATAAGACAGGATGGTTTGGTAGTGAAAGTTTGGCCTAGGAATGAGGAGATCCAGATTTGAAACTATTCTCCCTCACAGAAATTCCTTGACGGGACTTCGGGCCTTCTCTCAGCTCAATTTACCTCACGGGGCTGTTGTCCTGGGAAAGGAGAAGAGAGAATACAGACCAGAGGTGAAATCCAGCAGGTTCTGACAGGTTCTGGAAAACCAGTAGCGGAAATTTTGAGTAGTTCGGAGAACTGGCAAATACCACCTCTGGCTGGTCCCAGAGTGGGGTGGGAATGGGGATTTTGCAGTATCCTTCCCCTGGAGTGGGGTGGGAATGGGGATTTGACAGTATCCTTCCCCTGCCATGCCCACCAAGCCACGCCCACAGAACTGGTAGTAAAAAAATTTGAATTTCATCACTGGTACAGGTAGTCCTCAACGTACGACTGTAATTGGGACCAGAAATTCTCCACCTAGGCAACACTGTTGTTAAGTGAGCCATACCCAATTTATGAGCTTTTTGCCATGGTCGTTAAGTGAATCACTGCAGTTGTTAAATGGGTCACGCAGCCAGTAAGCGAATCTGGCTTCCCCCCACCGACTTTGCTTTTTGGAAAGTGCTAAAAAGGTTTGCAAGTGGTGATCCCATGACCCTCCAGGATGCTGGAGCTCTTGTAAAATACACACCAGTGAGCGAGCACCCAAAGTTTGATTACTTGACTAAAGGGATGCTGTAATGTTGGTAAATGTAAGGACCGGTCATAAGTCCCTTTTTTTCAATTCTGATATAACTTTCAACAGTCACGAAATGAATTATTTTCTGTTGAGGACTACTTATTTATTTATTTATTTATTTATTTATTTTTAAAATTTATATGCCGCCCTTCTCCCGTGGAACTCGGGGCGGCTCACATAGATTAAAACAACAATGATAAAAACTAAAAGGCAGTCCAAATTTAAAATCCCCCAAATTAAAACCCCATAACCGGTCAGGGAATTTGGTGAAAAAGCCATGTCTTCAAGCCAGTACGGAAAGTGCGGAGATCGGGAGCCATGCAGAGCTCGGTGGGTAACCCATTCCAGAGGGTCGGTGCGGCCACAGAGAACGCTGTCATCCTGAGGGTCACCAGCCGTCATCTGCCTCTGGAAGTTCATACTATATAATTGCATGGAACATTTTTTTAAATTCCTCCTATAATTTTGATTTATTTATTTTGATTTATTTATTTGTCAAGAATGTATTAGGTAATTTATATAATTATAAGCATGAAGTGAATACATAAAATAGATACAATTAAAGGGAACATTAGGACAGGGACGGTAGGCATGCCGGTGCTCTTATGCACGCCCCTTACAGATCTCTTAGGAATGGGGTGAGGTCAACAGTAGACAGTCTTAGGTTAAAATTTGGGGGGGCTTTGGGATGAAACCACAGAGTCAGGTAGTGCATTCCAGGCATTGACCACTCTGTTGCTGAAGTTGTATTTTCTGCAATCGAGTTTGGAGCGGTTCACTTTAAATTTGTATCTATTGTGTGCTCGTGTATTGTGTGGTTGAAGCTGAAGTAGTCATTGACAGGTAGGATGTTGTAGTGGATAATTTTATGAGCTACGGTGTAGTTCTAAGTTTTCTAGGCCCAGAATTTCAAGTCTGGTGGCGTAAGGTATAATGTTGCGCATTAATATTATACAGTGAGACGTGTGTCTTAACTCATAGAAATGTATGAAGGATGAGGGCTACCTAAACCCACTGATCTAACGAGCTGTTTTCTTTGGTTACGTTATCCGCACACAACCTTCTCTCGGTCTCTCTATGCCCCTCACCTCGGAATGAGGAACAAGTGCCCCACTTGTTATCTCCTACAAAATGCAAATTTGACTTCGCTTGCATATGTGAACTTAAAGCCGGAAGGAATTTCATTTCCTCCATTAACGGAGTATGATGAGCACCAGCAGTGGGTTTCAGATATTCTTACCACTGGTTCGCCGCACGAATACACACTTGCTTTGCGTGTGCACCTTTTGTGAATGTGCCCGGCCTCGAAAACATGGCTAAATAGGATGGCATTATGCTGGGGCAGTCGCCGCTACCAGTTCGCCCAAATTGGTCCGAACCGGCTGAATAGCACCTCTGATCAGCACACTTAGGAATTCACAGGCAACGTAAAACAATATTTCTTGATTTAGCGATAACTGAGAAATCTCTGCAATCTAAGTTTGATTGAATTGGAAATGCTTAAAGAAGAAGGGAAGAAAAGAGAGAGGGACGCTTTGAGAGCACAGGGAAGTGGGGTCCAAAAAGTCAAGATGGTGGCCATGATGGCAGGATCATAGCCCTGCCTCTTTCCCAACATGTTTACAAAAAAAAGATGGGACTTCAATAGATCAGTTGAGGCCCCAAGGCTTGCAAGAAAGGGAGGTGGGATCCAGGAACCAAACAAGGAGTCTGTGCGTATGGCCAAAGGCCATTGCACAGGTGTAAGATAGAGATATATTCAATCCACATCATCTCCTTGTCGTATCCAGCTCAACAAATCATTAAGAATTTGATGGATGTGTGTTAGGTTCTTAGCAGCAGCAAGTGGACCATTATTAACAACTCAGTTGCGAGTTGCTTGGCTAAAGTTATTAAGCGGCTGCTTTGTTGCCCACAACTTCGTTTTTTAGAAGTTACAAATAGGTAATTAATTAATCTGTCATATTTCTGCCTGAGCAGACATGCCCACCACATTCAGAAAGATCCATCAATAGATCTCAGGGAAATTTCTTTCTTTTGCACGTGGGCAAGCAGTTACTCACACACACACGGACACAAAGACACACACACGTGCACACACACACACATATTACTTTTGATCTCTCCCATCTGGAAATTTGGCCCAGTTTTTTACTGTCGTGTGGATAGCTAAGGTAATTCTGCAGTTTCAATCACATTCTGGCAGAAAACAATATAACAGACTTTTTAAAAAAACAATCAAATTGTAAAAGTGAATATTTCTAAGAAATTGGGGCATGCTTTCACAAACATTTGCTTTCTTTCTTTCTTTCTTTCTTTCTTTCTTTCTTTCTTTCTTTCTTTCTTTCTTTTCTTTTCTTTTCTTTTCTTTTCTTTTCTTTTCTTTTCTTTTCTTTTCTTTTCTTTTCTTTTCTTTTTCTATTTTTTATATGCCGCCCTTCTCCGGAGACTCAGGGCGGCTTACAATGCGTTAAGCAATAGCCTTCATACTTTTGTATATACCTGCTTAGTAGGGCTTTCGGGCCCCCCCCCCCCACCCCAAGCGGTGTTCTTTTTTATACAAAGTCAGTTTATTGCCCCCACAATCCGGGTCCTCATTTTACCTACCTCGGAAGGATGGAAGGCTGAGTCAACCTTGAGCCTAGTAAGATTTGAACTTGCAGTAATTGCAGGCAGCTGGTGTCACTTAACACCCCTTTAATCTGCTGCGCCACCAAAGCTTTCCTTGCAAATTTCATATGATGGCAGCAAATGGTTCGTTTATGCTTGGTTTCCTCTTGCGAGGTGCTATGAGAATAGATCTCTGTTTTCCTACGTCTAGACCAGGGATCCCCAAATTGGCGGCTTTAAGACCTGTGGACTTCAATTCCCAGGGAGTTGAAGTTCACACGTCTTAAAGCCGCCAAGTTTGAAGACCTCTGATCTAGACAGTTAAAGTGGACTGCCTCTGAAGTGATCTGAGTTGGATGAGATTATTCTTGGATTAGATATTAGAACAGAATAGAGCTGGAAGCGACCTTGGAGGTCTTCTCCAAGTCCAGAAGACCTCCAAGCAGGAAAACCTGTACTATTTCAGATGGGCGTCTGTCTAGTTTCTTCTTAAAAACCTCCAACGATGGAGCGCCCATCATTACTGAAGACAAGCTGTTCCACTGATCAATTGTCCTCCCTCTTAGGAAGTTTCTCCTTAATTCCAGGTTGCTTCTCTCTTTGATCAGTTTCCAACCCTTGTTTCTTGTTCTGCCCTCTGGTGCTTTGTAGAATAATTTGCGCCCCCCTCTTACTTTGTGACAGCCCCTGAAATACTGGAATACTGCTATCATGTCACTCCTAATTCTTCTTTTCTTTAGATTAGCCAAACCCAAATCCTGCAGCCGTTCTTCATATGTTTTAGTCTCCAGGCCTTGGATCATCTTAGTTGCTCTTCTCTGAACTTTTTCCAAGGTCTCAACATCTTTTTTTGTAGTATGGTGACCAAAATTGGTTGCAGTATTCCAGGTGTTGGTCTTATTAGCGTTTTATTAGATTATTAGATACCCTTGGATTATTTTTAGATTGTCCTTGGAGTAGATCAAGTCTTGGATGAAATTTCCCAAGTGTTGGAACTGAGGTTCTCAACTAGAATGGCTGCACTAGACAAGATCCCTCATTTATACTTCCTTTTGGGAGGCATTCAAATTCTCATAAGGATTTCATTAGCTGAATCTCTGCAACCAAGTAACTGTAAACTGCAAAGTATACTGTAAATCAGGCAAATCACACAGGCACCTACAAATACGAACTTGTTGTGGATGCTTAACAAATCCGGTTTTGATGCTTTGAGCCTGACCAGGATTAACAATAAGATGAATTAAGGCTTTAGCACTGAAGTGAGATTCAAGTTAGGGAGGAATTGAAGGAGGGCAGAAATGTTTTCCTTACTCCTCCATAGTATCTCATTCAGAAATAAGATTCCAAGGAGAAAAGTGAGTGCATGGAAAGGTGGTAGCTAAGGCATAATTTCAGGGATGCAGTGGCTCAGTGGCTAAGACGCTGAGCTTGTTGATCGAAAGGTCAGCAGTTCAGCGGTTCGAGTCCCTAGTGCCGTGTAACGGGTTGAGCTCCTGTTACTTGTCTCAGCTTCTGCCAACCTAGCAGTTTGAAAGCACGTAAAAAAATGCAAGTAGAAAAATAGGGACCACCTTTGGTGGGAAGGAAACAGCGTTCCGTGCGCCTCTGGTGTTTAGCTATGCCGGCCACATGACCACGGAGATGTCTTCGGACAGCGCTGGCTCTTTGGCTTTGAAACGGAGATGAGCGCCGCCCCCTAGAGTCGGGAAGAACTAGCATATATGTGCGAGAGGAACCTTTACCTTTACCTTAAGGCATAATTTAGCCCCTTCCTGCCCTTGCTTCTTTATCACATAATTGTGGATTCTGGAGAAATCCACAGAGAATGAAGGTAAAACAGAACAAAATGGAAGGATGGCTATGAATCTTTTTTTCAAAGAAAGTCTTGCAGGTAGATGCCAAGATATGGTTCATAAATAGAGAAGAAAGGAAAGTTTGGAGGCCACCAAACACACTCAATGAGTAGAGAAAGGGTGGGAGGCTGAAATGCATGAGAAAGTATCTCTCAGACCAGGGGTGGGCAACTATGTACCTTTTAAGAACTCTGGACTTCAATTCCCAGAATTCTTGAGTCAGCCTGTGAGCCTGGCTGGCTCAGGAATTCTGGGAATTGAATCCGCTGGTGGTAAAGAGGCCATAATTGCCCACTCTTGTCCCAGATGATAGGCGAGAGATTCAGCGATATCTTTCTTTTCTCTCTTTGGACTGTCTTGAAGGCATTACTGAGGAGATATGAAATGGAGTAAGAAACTGCTTTTTTTAAAAAGGAGTCTTTAGCCTGCTCACATGAAATTGTCATGGAAATAAGCAACCAGAAGAGAGATCTGCATTTTGCAGAGTGCCTATTCCAGGTATGGGAGTCCCAGGAAGGGCATCAAAATTGGATAGAAGAGTGCTTAGTTACTGCTTAGGTTTCCCCCTTCCCCCACTTAGACAGGGTATTTTGTATTGTTTTGTTTTATTTCATTTGTAATTTTAATGTAATTTTATATATTTATACTTATGAATAAGTAGATTTATATTTATAGATTTATTTTAATGTTGTAAGCTGCCCAGAGTTGTCTTGTGGCTACATGAGTGACAAACAAATTTAAGAAATAGGTAGGCAGGTAGGCAGGCAGGCAGGCAGACAGACAGATAGGTAGGCAGGCAGGCAGGCAGACAGACAGACAGGTAGGCAGGCAGGCAGGTAGGCAAATGATAGGTAGGGAGGTAGGGAAGCAGGCAGACAGACAGACAGGTAGGCAGGCAGACAGATGATAGATAGGCAGGTAGGCAGGCAGGCAGGTAGGCAGACAGATGATAGGTAGGTAGGTAGGCAGGCAAACAGACAGGTAGGCAGGTAGGCAGGCAGGCAAATGATAGGTAGGCAGGTAGGCAAGCAGGCAGACAGATGATAGGGAAGTAGGGAGGTAGGCAGGCAGACAGGCAGATGATAGGTAGATAGGTAGGTAGGCAGGCAGGTAGATAGACAGACAGACAGACATTATAGATAGGTAGGTAGGTAGACAGGCAGGAAGGCAGGCAGGCAGGAAGATAGACAGACAGATACCTGGAGATAGATAGATATGATAGACAGACAGACAGACAGTCAGAAAGACAGACAGGTTGTGGTGCTAACTAAAGGTAGACTCTTGAGTTTTGAGTTTCATCCTTCAGCACAAAATCAAGAATAAGATTAGGTAAGGAAAGTCTACAGTAAACTTTGGTAAACTTTGTCATTCACCCATCCAGATATTGATTTGGACTCTGAATTGTGCCTGTGGAACATTTTATTCTCTTCATGAGTTCCCCACCGCAAAGAACGTCACCATCGTTGGTTTTGAGAAGACCAGGCACCTGTCCTCCATATTCTCCTGGCAGGCATCCTTTCTACATATGCCCCCGAGAACACTTGGAATACTAGAACTGTGAGGAAGAGTCAGAAGAAAGGGTGATGTCATTTGGCCATTGACCATAGATTAATAAAGAAATAAATGAAAGGGGATGAGGGAGGGAGGGAGTTGCAAAGGTGCCTTTGGGCCTCAGAAGACTTTTGGATTCTCTGGAATCCATCACGTTACGTTTTCTTCTGTGAGGAAAAAAAGAGGGCTGGGAGGAGGGGTGTATGCCAGGGTTTAAAAGGGCTTATCCTTGGGTGTGTTTGCCCGCAGGTAAGAAATGCAGATTTTTGACTCAGCCACTTCTGGACACTTAATCATGGAAGAATGCAAAATATTTCCTCACAGTTCAATCATGCATAGAGATTAGTTGAATAATATAATTATAAACTTCCTCATCTCCTGAGTTGGCTGTGGCCTCTTTCACTTTTGGCCCTACCTCTTGCTGGGAGTTACAGATAAAGAGTTCCCAGGGCCTGCTGTATCTTTTTTTTTAAAATATATATTTTCATATTTTATTTTTATTATTTATATATAAGTGTATCGAACACAGTGTGACCGGCCTGGCATTTCATCCACCGTAGAAACCAAAGTGAAAGACAAATAACATACCTATTTTCCGGCGTATAAGACGACTGGGTGTATAAGACGACCTTCCTCAGAGCCATTTAAGGCTCGTCAGAGCCTTATGGGCTGGTCTGCCTGGTTACAGGAGAATGAGACCCGGTGTATAAGACGACCCCCGACTTTTGAGAAGATTTTTGTGTGTTAGAAAGTAGTCTTATACGCAGGAAAATACAGTATATACAGCTTACATGGTGCTAGTCTTATATAATTATTTTTGACCAACGTATTCATTCTAATACATATATCCGTGATGGCTAACCTTTTTGCCATCATGTGCCAAAAGCGGGGGAAACGGGGCGGGGGGGTCGTGCGCACATGTGCCCACACCCATAATTCTATGTGCCCCACCCCCGTGCTGTGTGTGCAACCCCCCCCGCACTTCCCTCGCTTTTGGCACGCGATGGCCCAGTGGACCCTGTAGTCCTGTTTTTTTTTTGCCCTACTCAGGCTCCAGAGCCTTTCTAGGAGCCTGGGGAGGGCGAAAACAGCCTCCCCGCCCCCGGAGGCTGAAAACAGCCTATTTGCCGACTTCCAGTGGGCCCAGAAGGCCCAAAAATCAGCTGGCCAGAGTGCACATGTGTGCCAGAGCTGAGCTCATGTGCCCACCGATATGGCTCCGTGTGCCACCTGTGGTACATGTGCCATAGGTTCGCCATCATGGACATATATAATATATATACAGAACAATTAAAACTTGGGCCACACATTTTTCTGAATAGTTTTTATCCCAGAGCTATAATTGCACTCAACAATGAACTGAAGGGCCACCATCAGTGAGCTGTTGGACAGCATTACTTGGTCTGTTGTGTGGATGTTTGGGTGGTTTAGGGGTGGGGAATTGTGGTGGGTGGGAGTGTGTTTGGGGATTGTTATGTGTGTTGGACCTGGTCTTTGGGTGTTAAGTGAATTTCGTTGTATGGGTATACTGTGTATACACATACAATGACAATAAAATTATTATTATTATTATAATATCTCATTTCAGGTCTACTTAGCCTAATTTTTTCGTGTTCTGACTCCCACATTGTGTTTCCAGCCATTGATAAAATCTATTCCATGTGTCATGATATTCTGTCTCTCCTTCATTTTTTAATTCTAACGTTAGTCTATCCATTTCTGCACATGTCAACATTTTCCTTATTATCTCCTTTTCTGAAGGGGTGTTTTCACTTTTCTATTGCTGTGCATACACCATTCTCGCTGCTGTAGGATGTGAAATATTAGCTATATTGACCCGTTGCTATAGGCTTCCATAATAATACCTAATAGAAATAGTTCTGGCTTGAATTCTATACATTGCCCAACCATTTTTTCTAGCCACATCTGAATTTGTAACCAAGATCTCCTTGCTTTTTTACAGGTCCACTACATGTGGTAGTATGTGCCTGGTAATTGTTTACATTTCCAACATTTTGGGGATGTGTTGCTAAACATTTTAGCCAATCTTGCCGGGGGAAGATGTCACATGTAAAACATTTAAAAAAGATTCTCTTTGTATGATGTGGCTAAGGTCAATTTCCAATTTCTTTCCCAGAATTTTTGCCAGGGGTGAAATCCAGCAGGTTATGACAGGTTCTGGAGAAACAGTAGTGGATATTTTGAGCAGTTCGGAGAACCATCAAATATCACCTCTGGGTCGCCCTAGAGTGGGGTGGTAATGGGGATTTTGCAGTATCCTTCCCCTGGAGTGGGGTGGGAATGGAGATTTTGCAGTATCTTTCCCCTGTGTGTTGCATGCCTGCTGGGAAAGCTCCGCTGTTTCTGGCTCCAGACCACCATTAGATATGGTGTTACTCCTGTCAGCTATCTTAGCCAGTTGGAGTCAGCAAGCTACCAGAAAGCATTTTCGCTCGCCCAGTGCCATGTGCTTCCATCGGCCATCCTGTACGGCAAATATAAAAAGATACCATTGACTGAAATACTCCTATGGCTCAGGAGAAGTTCTGACCTTGGCTTCCTTAAAAAGCACAAAGCAAAGTCTTAATTCCAGCCAAACCTCTTTTATTTACATGACTGTGAATGCCGTTGATTCACAGTCAGTCTTTTCCATATAAAAACCATATAATTTAGCATCTTTTTCACATCTTGATCTTATCTGCATATACATATACCAATCGATCTCAATTCCCTGTTGTTCCAATTCTTGTTTCTCTTTCAATTCCCCCTTATCCGTTAATAACTCATTATATCTAACAATATTTCCAAAATTAAAGACATTTGGGTGTGTTAAAGCTTCCGTTATTGATAACCATGTTGATAGCCACCCCTGGCTAAAACTACAGGTAGAAATTTCACCGCTGCCTTTGATGCATTTAGAAACCGGTCATTTGAAAGAGAACCGGTGATGAAAATTTCTAGTAATTTAAATTAAGAATGGAAATTGCCATCGTGTATAAAGTGGATGAGAGCCAGTTTGGTGTAGAGGTATCAGTCTAGAAATTGGGAGACTGGGAATTCTAGTTCTGCCTTAGGCATGAAACCAGCTGGGGGACTTTGGCCCAGTCATTGTCTATCAGCCCTACGAAGGAGGCGATGGCAAATCTTCCCTTAATCTTAAAGGAAAGGAAGAAAAACCAAAGAATCAAAAATAAACATGAAAAATCTGCAAAGCGTTACCGTACATGGCATCTTTGGTAGTTCTGCCTGAAATATACAAAGTTAACTCACTAAGAAATATACAGTATTTAGTTTAATCACAAAGAAATGGAAATTATATTTGAATAAAACCTCTCAAAGGTGCTTTTTCAAAACTGAAGAAGCTTTTTGGATGAGAAGTGAAACATCTTCAAGGAAAAACAAAACAAAACAAAAAAATCCAGTTGCCTTTTGAGAAAGCACCTTTGGGACAATTATGACCTGAATGACTGAGAATATCCATAGACCTGTGATAAAACAGTCTTTAACTGATAATTTCTTCAATATCCTTTGTTGCTACATTAATTTTTCAATCACTGCTGTGCATTAAGGATGGAGAAGAAAAGGGTTCACACTAATCCAGTGTTTTTCAAACTTGATTTAATTTTTTTAAAATAATAATTTAAAATTTTAAGTTCCAGAGCTCGCAGAATGTCTGCTTCTTTCTTTACTAATATACCCAGAACTTATCTCTCTCTCTCTCTCTCTCTCTCTCTCTCTCTCCCTCTCTCTCTCTCTCTCTCTATCTATCTCTATCTCTATCCCTCTCTCTCTATCTCTATCCCTCTCTCTCTCTCTCTCTCTCTCTATCTCTATCCCTCTCTCTCTCTCTCTCTCTCTCTCTCTGTGTGTGTGTGTGTGTGTGTGTGTGTAAAAAGAAGCAGCCATACTGCGAACTCCGGAACTTAAGATTTTAAAATGTTAAAAGAATTAAAATTTTATTTTACTAAGCTTTTGTCAGCCATCTGCTGACATCATCAGAGTATTAAACTACCATTACAGAGATCTCTGCCTTTATATGCCATGAATCAATTTAGCCCTTGCGCATATAATCGGCCCTTCCAGCCGTCTCCCACTTGTAATCAGCTGTGTTGTTTTTGCTCTCGTCTTGCTGGACGATGGAGGCTTGATTCCTGCTGTTTCCTCCCTCCTAGCCTGCCCATCAGTAGGGGATGATGTTAACCTGTCAGCTATTGCAATTTGCTGCCTTGTCTTCGACCTTGTGGTTAGCCAGGTTTGTTTCTCATTAATCCTATCTGTTGCAGTTTGAGACAGCCCTGCCGGGTTGCTCTGTGTTTATATATATATATATGTAAAAATGCAAATAATACAAACAAAAAATAATACAAATACAATTCCCCACATGTCTTGAAGCCACCAAGTTTGAAACAACAACAAGAGTGAGGACATTGTAGATTTGAATAAAAGCATTACAGAGTTGCAAGTTTTAGTTTTCCATCCCTTTCTTAATAACTGTCTAATAAAAAGACGTTTCCCAGGAAATATATGCAGTTCTTTAAGAAGAGAGGTGCTTATTTTTCAGTTTTACATGCTTTGAAGAGTACTTGTATGATGGAAGAGACTTCACAGTTGGCTAGGATGGTTGGAACAAAATGTGGAAGATTAAACACTTCACCTAAATGCTTACGATTTTCATGGACAAGTACAGCACTGTTAGATGCCTCCCTTGGCTAGATCATGTTCTTAATAGTGCAAAGATACTTTTACACTAAATGGAAGGCCTGCAGCGCGTAGACATTTATCTGGACAGCAAGAGAACTGATGTGGAAGCCTTCTGAGAAGGTTCCAGGAGAGTCCGTGTTGTCCTTGGAGCTAGGAGGACTCACTTCAAAGTCTAGTCCTCTTGTGTGGCTTGGCCAACTCACTGTTCCTCAGCTTCTGCCCCTGCTGTTTCTGAAGACTTGGAGAAACGCAGATTCCATTCTCCGCTGTAACAGTGGGACTTCTGCTGTAGCATGCTGTTTGGTGAGGAGTCCAAGCGAATTGATTGCAATCCAGAGTAGTTCTGAGCGTGCCAGCTGAAGTCATTCCTACTAATAGCTGTGGTTGATACCTTCCTCTAAAATTGGGGTTAAGAATAACAAACAGAATAGGCCCTGTTTGGCTTGGGAAAACAGGTGAAGGAAGACATTTGCCGGAGAACGTACAGAATAAAGAACCAATACTGGATGTTGAATTCACACGACCAGTTTCTAGCTTTCTTATTTTGCTAGGATAAGGAATAGCAACCGTCAAATTCCTTAGCTCACCAAACAACCAAGATGCAGGAGACTTTATGGGCTAGGAGACGTCATGCTACCTGTAACAATCAATAGTTAACCCTGTAATCGGCGAAAGGTGTCCATAGCTTTCACCTTTGCAGATTCCAGTCTTGATTACAATATTAGGAGTGTCAGGGCTCCGGTTCAGGTTTTTCTTAGGATTTAATCGTGAAATAAAGTGGGATGAAAAAACAAACAAACCCGAGAACATGATCCTGAAGCAGCGCTTTCAAGATTTGACTAAACGGCAGTTTGACTGATCTGTTTCTTTGGACTGAATCATTCAATATCACCTTGGTTCAGTTTAAGGCAGGGGTTTGTAACCATGGCAACTTTACGACTTGCGGACTTCAACTCCCAGAATTCCTCAGCCAGCATGCGCTGGCTGAGGAATTCTGGGAGTTGAAGTCCGCAAGTCGTAAAGTTGCCAAGGTTGCAGACCGCTGATTTAATGCATTGGACCAATGGCCATCAACTTGAAGATCTGATGGGACTTGATGCAATTGCCAGTATATTTTTATCAAATGGAGACTCTGAACAGATTTGACATTTTGAATTGACTTTTGGAGACAGGCCTCCAATAAAAACAAAACCTTAGCTGTTTGCATGTCCCCAAGGGTCTTTCATTGTATCCTGGTTTGCAGGTTCCTCTACCATTAGGGCTTGTTTACTACCATAAAGGTAAGAAGGATTTGGATTAGCTGTAGTTCACATGGCATACAACACCAGCCACAATGTGGTAGTACCAACTACATGTTAATGTTAATGTTTATTAGATATATATACAGCTCTTCTCCCGAAGGACTCGGGGCGGTGTACAGCCATGATGCACCATACAACATTTAAAACTCACTTAAAACAGAATTAAACAAACTTGGCTCTCTACATTAAAACCCATACTTTAAAATGCCCCGTCCAAATTTTATTTTATTCAGCCAGGCCAGCCTGCTGAAATAACGGTTCTTAACGGCCCAGCGAAAAGTAAGGAGATCAGGAATCGTGCATATCCCAGGAGGTAGTTCATTCCAGAGGGCGGGTGCCCCCACAGAGTAGGCCCTCCCCCTGCGGGTCGCTAGCCTACATTGTTTTGCCGACGGCACCCTGAGGAGCCCCTCTCTGTGGGAGCACATTGGTCGGTGGGTGGCTATTGGTAGGAGAAGGCAGTCCTGTAAATATCTGGGCCCTAAGCCATGGAGCACCTACATCATTAGAGATGAGTGATTTGGTCTGTAAAGGCTTTGCACATAGGTTGATGTCAAGCCCCAACAACCAAGTAAATCACACTGGCTTACTTCAACAGTTTCCTTTACAGTTTCCCACCTAGAGATAGAAATCTTGCCAAAGTAAAGCAGATTACCGGTATTTACATAATTAAAGATATATTTTGAGAATTGCTCGGGAGGAATTGCCTTAACTAGGCTGCTTAAACAGAGGGATAGAATCAAGATCACGTGAGATGTTAATACCACTTTATAATGCCTTGGTAATACTGCATCCAGTTTTGGTCGCCATAACGTAAAAAAAGATGTGGAGACTCTAGAAAGAGTGCAGAGAACAGCAACAAAGATGATTTAGGGGACTGGATGCTAAAACATAGGAAGAACAGTTGCAGGAACTGGGTATGTCTAGTTTAATGAAAAGAAGGATGAGAGGAGACATGATAGCAGTGTTCCAACATCTCAGGGCTGCCACAAAGAAGAGGGAGTCAAGCTATTTTCCAAAGCACCTGAGGGTAGAAGCAATGGGTGGAAATTAATCAAGGAGAGAAGCAACCTAGAACTAAGGAGAAATTTCTTGACAGTTAGAACAATTAATCAGTGGAACAATTGCCTCCAGAAGTTGTGAATGCTCCAACAATGGAAGTTTTTAAGAAGCTGTTGGATAACCATTTGTCTGAAGTGGTGTAGGATTTCCTGCCTAATCAGGGGGTTGGACTAGAAGACCTCCAAGGTCCCTTCCAACTCTGTTATTCTGTATTCTGTAACTCTTTTCCTCCCAACCTAACTATCTAAACTTCGCTGTTTTTTGCTTCTCCCTTCTGGGAATCAAGACTACATTCCAATACATCTAAAATATTTTAACTTGAAAAATCTGTTGACTTTTAACTGGATTGATAACCGAACAATAGATGAAATGTATGCTTTGGGGATGGTTAGATGTCTGTGAAATGGGTCGCTTAGTGTCAATTTCCCCATATGATCACTAATGTGAATACGGTAGTTTATAATTAAAATCATAGAATTATGAGGTTAGAAAGGATAATCCATTCTAATCCAATCCCGTTTATAATCCAATCCTGTTTATATTATGATTATAAAGTCATAATTTGTATAATGAGCATGATAACAGAAGCAGTCATAATTTGAGATGGCAACATAGTCAATATTCAGCTGCACAATTTTTATTTTTTTCCCTGAAAGTTGGTTCTCCATGAAAACCTAAATAGAATATATAAATAGAATATAAAATCTTGTTAAAGATGATAAAAAATTGTATAAATTGATGACTGGATCAGGGCTCTGTTCCAAAAAGATGTAATTTGTGTGTTGAGAAAAATAAAAAAAAACTGGGGGGCTTGCTCAAACATTAGAAAAATGCCTTGATCTCCTTTCCAAGAGTGTGAATCTCTTTGTGTTTTAAAAATGGGGCTTTTTACTCATAACACAAGAACCAGTCACACATTAGGTAAAGGTAAAGGTTCTCCTCACACATATGTCCTAGTTGTTCCTGACTCTAGGGGGCGGTGCTAGGGGGTGAGCTCCCGTTATTTGTCCCAGCTTCTGCCAACCTAGCAGTCTGAAAGCACGTAAAAATGCAAGTAGAAAAATAGGGACCACCTTTGGTGGGAAGGTAACAGCCTTCCGTGCGCCTTTGGTATTGAGTCATGTTGGCCACATGACCCCGGAGACGTGTTCAGACAGCACTAGCTATTCAGCTTTGAAACAGAGATGAGCACCATCCCCTAGAGTCAGGAACCACTAGCACATATGCGCGAGGGGAATCTTTACCTAATTGTGGCTTGTTTAACTATGGCTTGTAACACAATCCATCTAGAATGGATTGCTTACATAATGCTACATCATAAATCATAATTTAAAAGCTACAGTGGAACTCAAACAAATTACGTGATTAATTTAGCACTGAGCCCTGATGTGTTGTATCAAAACTGTTTCATACTACTTGTTCTCCATAGTTTTCTACAATAAAATGTTTGATCCAAAAGAGTGAGGTTATTTACTCACCCTTGAAGGTCCCCAAAATAAGTGATATGTTGCATGACTTCAGTCAAATGATTGTGTCTGGCTAGTCCAAAAAGCGAAATGACTTGTATAACAAGAGGGAAGCAGCGTGATGGGGACAAATTTCGAAACCTTCCTTGCTTCTGCGTAAAGAGATTAGGTCTTACCTCCCTTATTCTCTACTTGATCTTCCTCGAGTTGATAGACTTAAAAGGAGATTGTTCACACCTCAAACCTGTGAGAAAGGAAGTCAACTTCAAGCTAAAACTATTTTTATTGAGATTATATATTTATTTATTTATAATTGGATTTATATGCCGCCCTTTCTCTGTGAGGACTCAGGGCGGCTCACAACAATAAAACCAGTCCAGATTAAAATTCAGACACTAAAAACTAAAATTCCTATTAAAACCCCATTCAGTCCAGGCCAGCCTGGTGAAACAACCATGTTTTAAGGTCACGGTGGAAGGAGCGAAGGTCGGCGGCTACCCAGAGCTCCAAGGGGAGCTGATTCCAGAGGGTAGGTGCACCCACAGAGAAGGCTCGCTCCCTAGGGGCCATCAGCCGACATTGCCTGGCCGACGGGACCCCAAGTGTTTGGGCTGGACCAGGGGTCTGCAACCTTAAGCACTCAAAGAGCCATTTGGACCCGTTTCCCACAGAAAAGAAAACACCGGGAGCCACAAAACCTGGATGGTCGCGGCCATCTCGATATCACTCACTTCTACCAGTCACATGACCCCCTAGCCATGCCTACCCAGCCAGTCATTAGGACAGAGAACCAGTCGTTAAAAAACACCGGGAACCACAAAACCCTTTTGACATATCTCTCTCTCCCCTCCTTCCCTCCCCACCCTCTCTCCCTCTCTGTATCTCTCTATGTCTCTCTCTCTCTCTCTCTCTCCCCCTCTCTCTGTATCTCTCTGTCTCTGCCCTGGCTGCTTCTCCATCCCCTGCCATCACTCTTACCTTCTCAGGCCAGGCGAGGAGTGACTGGGAGGAAGGGCGAGGGGTGGGGCCAGCCAGTGGTGGGATCACTCGACAGGGAGCCACAGCAGAAGGCCCAAAAAGCCGCATATGGTCCAGCCGCAGGTTGCTGACCCCTGGGCTGGACCATGTCAGGTGGGAGAGTCATATGACTGTGATTCCTCTCTTAGGAAAAAAATAACAGAACCCATCTAGGTAGGAAATCAAATACAGTATGTGGGAAATGGATGCTGTCCTAGTTTTTGAGGAATGCTGATATTTCTTGTTCAGGTTATTTTCTCAGTGATTTATTGCAGCAGAGGAAACAATCTGCTGGTGCGGTTCAGTCCTAGAACAAGATCCTGCCATTTTCATTTCACGCAGTATTATATCCCAGTGGATAATTGGAAGACTAGACTCTTAAAGAGATCCTTGTTTGGAATTGCTTCATTTTTCTGTCTCCGGAGTCCAAATGAATGCACCCTCTTTTGACTGCTCCAATTGCCTTTATCAGTCGCTCTTTCTAAACCCTTTGTTATTGCCTGTAATGTAACCCCCTCTTTGGCTTTTCTGAATGTTGCATAATACGTTTTCCAAGGATATCATCTCTTTGCCTGCCGGAGACCTCTTCAGCTGCCATTGTTCCTTGCCCTTACCTTTATGGCAAAGGCTGCCTTCCCTGCAAACCATCTCAAGAGATAATTGAAGTGATGACTGATGCTACTTAATGCCGTGAAAGAATTTATCTCGACTTGTACTGGGAACAATTAGAGGTGACTTGTGCCAAATTCAGCCCTGGCATTTTTCCATGGGCTTCAGTTAATTACAGCAGCCTCTTCTCAGACTTCATAGCTTTAGGGAACCCTTTCCATGTTGACATGCTTGCCACACAATCCCTGCCGATGATTTTGCAAAGCCTTGCCAAAGACACAGTCAGGTTGCGCAGGTGTGAGCTGAGTTGAGCTGGTTTTGCTCCATGTGAACTGAGAGCCAGCCAGTTCTTTCGCTGGGTGCAATGCTACTGCTGCTTCCATTTAGAAATAGAATAACAGAGTTGGAAGGGACCTTGGAGGTCTTCTAGTCTAACCCCTCTGCCTAGGCAGGAAACCCTACACCATAAATGGTTATCCAACATCTTCTTAAAAACTTCCAGTGTTGGAGCATTCACAACTTTTGGAGGCAAGTTGTTCCACTGATAAATTGTTCTAACTGTCAGGAAATTTCTCCTTAGTTCTAAGTTGCTTCTCTCCTTGATTAGTTTCCACCCATTGCTTCTTGTCCTGCCCTCAGGGGCTTTGGAGAATAGCTTGATTCCCTCTTCTTCGTGGCAGCCCCTGAGATATCCTCTCTCCCCTAGTCCTTCTTTTTATTAAACTAGACATACCCAGTTCCTGCAACCATCTTTCATATGTTTCAGCCTCCAGTCCCCAAAGTCCAGTCTTGGTTGCTGTTCTCTACACTCTTTCTAGAGTCTCCACATCTTTTTTACATCGTGGTGACCAAAACTGAATGCAGTATTCTAAGTGTGGCCTTACCAAGGCATTGTAAAGTGATATTAACACTTTGCGTGATCTTGATTCTATCCCTCTGTTTATGCAGCCTAGAACTGAGTTGGCTTTTTTGGCAGCTGCTGCACACTGCTGGCTCATATTTAAATAGTTGTCCACTAGGACTCCAAGAGATTCTATGAGTGCATCTCAAAACTGCTCAGTTGGCCTTCATATTCCCACAATTGAACCTCCGCCTTTTTTTATGGTTGTCCCACTTGATCTGGAAGATGTGGCTGCCATTTTGACTTCTTTAACCTCTACTGAAAATGCCCCTAATTTCCCTCCCCATCCCCTGAGACCCCTACTATCATGGTAGAAGAAAATTCCTGAAAGTATCACAAGCTTATAAATTTTCAAACTCCTCTTTAGCTCCTCGTTACCTAACACCAATATGGCACATGGATAGTTTCACTGCATTAAGATACCACTGAAGTCTATGGAGCCCCAGTGATTTACTGTACAAATTCATCGCCTACATGAATTCACTTACTGAAACTCCTTTTTGGCTTGAGCTTGCAATTTAAAGCCCATCACCATACTCTCACATTTTGGGAGGGGGGGAAATTAACCACAATGAGCTTCAGGGAAGCTGGCCCATTGTTTCATAGATCTTCTCAAAAAAAGGAAGCCTTGGTTCAGCAGAATTTGGCTCAAAAGTCTAGTAGATTATATCAGTGTTGAATAGCAGCTCTCTTTTAATAATAGTTGCTGAATATATATTTTCCTTTTTGAGTCCTGCAAGCTACTGGGTTGGTTGAGTGTAATTGCAAGCATCCACTTACCAACTTTCAAGTTATGATGACATGCACGTGGTTTTAGAAAAATCCCTACCAATGTTACTTTGCCAAGGGATGAGGAAAATTTCTTCCAATATTTCTGTCTCTCCTAGAATTAACTGGGAGCAGTAACAGAACTGTGACCATTCCATTTTTTATTAAGTGGGCCTTACTTGGTAAATTGAAATCTGCACCTTCTTCTGTGTCATGTATGGTTGACCTAGTAAGCACAGAGGCCTTTCTGACAATATCATAAAACACACAGATGATATCATCACCTATGGAAAGCAGGATGAGACTTCTGAAAATGGTCGTCCTTGTTCCTAGAGACCAGTGGTGGGTTTCAAATTTTTTTACTACCGATTCTGTGGGCGTGGCTTGGTGGGCATGCCATGGCTTGGTGGGCGTGGCTTGGTGGGCGTGGCAGGGGAAGGATACTGTAAAATCTCTACTCCCTCCCCAGTCCAGGGGAAGGTTACTGCAAAATCCCCATTTCCTCCCGATCAGCTGGGACTCGGAGGCAGAGAATAGATGTGGGCAGGGCCAGTCAGAATTTTTACTACCGGTTCTCCGAACTACTCAAAATTTCCGCTACAGGTTCTCTAGAACTGGTCAGAACCTGCTGAAACCCACCTCTGCTAGAGATTGTTTTCTGTTCCAAGTGTTGCGCTCTTCAGCCTCCATCACTGGTCCTCATATTTTCAGCCCTGAGCTAATAGCTCCCAAATTCATCTTCTGGTAGATCTCATCATTCCTTTTGACCTATCTGCCAGGGGTGGGATTCAAAAATTCTCGCAATTGGTTCTCTGCCTGGTTGCTGGGTGGGCATGGCCATGGTGGGCGTGGCCTACTTGGCCTCCTGCATCATGGCAGGGGGCGTTTTCACCCTCCCCAGACTCTGGGGGCTTTCCTTGAGCCTCTGGGAAGGTGAAAACGGCCTCCCCTGGGCTCCGGAGGTCTGAAACTGGCCCTTTTCTGGACTTCCAGTACTTCCGGTAGGCCCATTTTCCCCCCTTCCTGGGCTCCGGAGGCTTTCCTTGAACCTCTGGGAGGGCAAAAATGGCCTCCCCGGGCTCTGGAGGCCCTCCGGAGGCTGGAAATGAACTTCCAGTAGGCCCTTTTTTCACCCTCCCAGAGCCTCTCTGCGGGTGCTGCCCTGACCTAACATCCAAAATAGGCTGCATGGAGACTCCTGGGAGGGGTGGGGTGGGGTGGGGTGGGCGGGATCAGCCAGTCCTTGCAATTACTGGTTCAGCAAATCAGATTAAAATGAACATCCGGTTTGCCCAAATCAGTCCGAACTGGCTGAATCCCACCCCTGCCTATGTGGAAGAAAATGACTATTTTGGATCGTGGGGCATTTGCTAATTTCTTGATAGGGATGTATTTCTTCACGATCAAGAAAATCCAAGTGGAAATTTGAATGTAGCAGTGAGAAAAACTGGGTCTTGGGTTTAAAATCCATCAAGGGCAGGCATTACCTACTTAACTCCAAACAATTAACAGATGCTTCATTTCCATGCTGAAGTCAAGTTAAAATTTGTAATATTTGAATAACAGGCATTGCATTGCATTCTGTTGCATACTGTTTGAGTATTTTGGAGACCAATGTTTTCCATCCACAATGCAGTGTGGATTTTCCATGTCAGGGCCTGTTTCTTTGGGTCTTTGCCATGACCTGCCTGGGCAACCTCTAGCCCTGAGTGGGCTGTTCTTCTCTCCCTGTACTTATTCCAAACTTGACCAATTTGACCTAGCTGACAATCGTGGTGGCGGTTTTTGTGATATGGCCAGTTGCCCACTGGGAACTGGATTAAAATCATCGACGGATTCATAATCCCTTTGGCCACAAAACATCTGCCAAATGTTAACTCTTCCCCCTCCCCCCTTTTCTGGTCACTACTGACTTGAACTGTGTTTTGATCAATGATGAAAGTTTCCAATGAGAATCCCTCAAACAATTTGGTTTCCCAGAATACTTTTAAAGGAAAAGGAATAAAACCACATTATATTATCTTAACAAGTCTCTTTCATGTACTATTCTAAGAGCATGAGTTAGCTCGGTAGGTGTAAGATTCTCCCAAACTCAAATATTTGAGTTGTATACATACAGATGTCATAAACTGTCCCCAAGCAAGGAGATGATGTATATTGTTGATCCAGTTGAGTTTGGCCACAAGGAAGATGATATCTCAGTGAGTGGAAGAGGTTGTTTCCGGCTATGGCAAAGTCCATATTTCCCGCACATTGTCACAAACAAACTGACTTAAGTCATGTCTGTCTCTGTGGTCAGCTCTAATGGAACCGTGAGAAAGGAAAATCTGAGGAGTGGAGACCACGCTGGAAAAATAGGAGAGTGGATGAAGCCAGAACCAAACCAGGGCCCACGCTTGACTAAGTAGCTATACTGAGTCAGAAGGCCCAGACTGAAGTAGGATACCAAAGGAAGAACATACGATGGTCATAGCTAGATAGACACACTGTATTTTCTTCAAATATGTTGGACTTTCTGGCCAAGGTTTACATATACATATTAGAATGGAATGGAATGGAATAGAATGGAATGGAATGGAATGCGGATAGGATAGGATAGGATAGGATAGGATAGGATAGGATAGGATAGGATAGGATAGGATAGGATAGGATAGCTGGTCATTAACGTAGAGAACTGGTTGTTAAATTATTTGAATCCTGATTAGCATCAGATCCTCTCATTCTAGGTGGCATATTGGATAGGAAGGGATTTCCAATATTTTCAGTTTGGGGCAAATTCTTCAACATCTTCCCATTTGAGATCTGTAAATAGTCTATGAACATTCTTTGCAATGTATTTCAAGTGTGTCCTCTTGACCATTTGACATTGGAGAAGATCCATCTCATTTCCTTCTTGGGAATTCAATTATTCTCCATATGGGATATATACAGTAAGTGGTGAAATCCATTTTTTCTTACTACCGGGTTTGTGGGTGTGGCTTGATGGGCGTGGTGTGGTGTGGCTTGGTGGGCGTGGCTTGGTGGGCGTGGCAGGGGAAGGATAATCCCCATTCCCTCCCCACTCCTGGGGGAAGGATATTGCAAAATCTTCATCCCCACCCCACTCGGGGGCCAGCCAGAGGTGGTATTTGCTGGTTCTCCAAACTACTCAAAATTTCCACTACCGGTTCTCCGAACTGCTCAAAATTTTCGCTACCGGTTCTCCAGAACCTGTCAAAACCTGCTGGATTTCACCCCTGGGATATATACAGGTTGGAATTTTCTGCATGGGACTATTTTATGTAACCTGCAGGAGAAACTCTCTTGGAGCACTTATTTGTTACTAACATGGTTAAAACAGCAAATCTGTAGGCTAGCTACTTAGTTACTACATCTAGATAATAATTGCTAGGCAGTTCTTCTAGGCTTGATATTTTTAGGTTCTGGACCAAAAATTGGTCTTGGTCAAAAATTGACCAAACTGTTAGTACAGACAGTCCTTGCTGATCTATGCTCAGCTGGCTTTAAAAACACCAGCATAGAAATTGTTTGATGAACAATACTTTTAAAAACCTGAGGGCAGAGGTGGTATTCAGCAGGTTCTGACCAATTCTGGAGAACTGGTAGCGAAAATTTTGAGTAGTTCGGAGACCCGGTAAATACCACCTCTGACTGGCTCCGCCCCCATCTATTCTCTGCCTCCCGAGTCCTAGCTGATTGGGAGGAAATGGGGATTTTGCAGTAACCTTCCCCTGGAGTGGGGAGGGAATGGAGATTTTACAGTATCCTTCCCCTGCCACACCCACCAAGCCATGCCACACCCACCAAGCCACGCCCACAGAACTGGTAGTAAAAAATTTTGAATCCCACCACTGCCTGAATGTAATGGAATTCTAGTTCAGAATTTCTCCAATTGGAAATCTGGGTTTTGAATGGTGGTAGGTGGTTCCTGTGATTACAATCATCTCAAGCACAATTGCAACACATGTGAAGAAAGCTCAGTTATTCCTGGTGCAGTGGTAGCTGTCGTCTTGACTTTTTGACTTCATCCAGTTGCTTCTTTTTGTAAGTCTTTGGCAAAAAGGACAGGATGCAAGCTAGCAGATTTCTGAATAGAAATGCAGATTATATATTTTTCCCTTCTCCCTTTTCTCTCTCTCTGCACTTATTTTTTTTGTCGTCTTTTTCTTGTTTTGTATTGCTTTGTTTTATCTTTCCATTTAAACAATAATTATTAAAAAGATGCAGATTTTATCATGGCCACACTACATTTAAATAAAAGAGGTATTGCCATGAATCTATACTCTCTCTCTGTTTTTTTTCAAAACCTCAGACATTCATTTAATTTTGTTATGCCACTGACTACTGAAATCCTTGTAAACATTTCATTATATTTAAAACAACCTCATTCCTGCCAGTTGAAAAGTTATTGATAGCTTATACAGATAGTCCTCGACTTACAACAGCTCACTTAGTGACCATTCAAAGTCATTTATTTATTAGTTCAATTTATATACCACCCTTCTCTGGAGACTCAGGGCAGCTTACAATGCGTTAAGCGGCACTGAAAAAAGCGACTTATGACTGTTTTTCACACTTACGACTGTTGCCATGGTCACGCAATCAAAATTCAGGTGCTTGGCAACTGGTTCATATTTATGATGGTCGCCATGTCCTGGGGTCATGTAATCACCTTTTGCTACCTTCTGTTCTGCCCCAGCTACAGACCCCAAAGAATGCAGCACACACAAAGTCTGTACAAACCTTAGTTTACTAAATTAAATCAGTCTTTTTCAAATAAAGGTTGTTAATTAATTTTCTTAACAGCCTACAAGAATCCAAAGAATAAATAATCGTAATCTTACTATGGTTGGCAGAAAGCCCAGAAGCAATTTGCAGAGAACTAAGATCAGGACGTGAAGGAGAGTGAACGAAGTTGTTCCCTGTAAATTGCCTCAGTCGTCATCCTTCCTTAAATAGGCTAAGGGAGTGGCCAATTATCCCCAAGACTTACTCTCAAGGAGACCTCCTTCTGAGGAGCCACCCGTGCATCAAGAAGAGGCTCCTCCTCTTCTTCCTCTTCACTTATGGGAGCTTCTGGAGGTTCTGAAGGCCCTGGCTGAATCCCCGCCTCTGGCACCACATCTTCTCCAGCCTCCTCATTGTCTGATTCAAGTGCCAGCTGCACAGGCTGCTGGCGCAGCACCACACCAGCCTCCTTGCTGTCGGAATCAGCTGCTAGCTGCACAGGCTGCTGATGGGCCACAACACTTTCTGACAAGCCAAGTCAGTGGGGAAACCAGGTTCACTTAACAACCGGGTTACTAATTTAACCACACAAATTTAAGTGCGGTAATTCACTTAACAAATAGGACAGGAAAAGTTGTCAAATGGGGCAAGACTCATTTAACAAATTTCTCTCTTAGCAACAACTTAGCTCAATTGTGGTTGTAAGTTGAAGACTACCTATAGAGAATACCTGGGATCCTAGTTTTGGTGGATTATTGAGTTGCCTAAGGCAGTGTTTGTCACCCTTGGCAACTTTATGAAGTGTGAACTTCAACTCCCAGAATTCCTGAGTCAGCATGTTGGCAGAGGAATTCTGGGAGCTGACATCCACCCATCTTAAATTTGTCAAGGTTATAAAACCTTGGGACCTAATGTTAGGGGGCAGTTATGAGGAAACAAAATAATTAGGTAAGCACTTGTTTGTTCTTGGGACTGTACCCACAAGGGAGGATTAACAAGCAATCAAAAGCTACTAGAAGACCTCCAAGGTCCCTTCCAATTCTGGTTCGGTTCGGTTCGGTTCTGTTTTTTCCTATTCTTATTTTCTTATTCTATTCTAAATTCTTATTCTTATTCTATTCTAAATTCTTATTCTTATTTTATTCTATTTTCTTATTCTTTATTCTAAATTCTTATTCTATTCTAAATTCTTATTCTTTATTCTAAATTCTTATTCTATTCTTAATTCTTATTCTGTTCTAAATTCTTATTCTATTCTATTTTCTTATTATTCTATTCTAAATTTATTCTATTCTAAATGCTTATTTTTATTCTATTCTTAATTCTTATTCTGTTCTAAATTCTTATCTTTATTCTAAATTCTTATTCTTATTCTATTCTATTCTAATTTCTTATTCTATTCTAAATTCTTATTCTTATTCTATTCTAAATTCTTATTCTTTATTCTAAATTCTTATTCTTATTTTATTCTTATTCTATTCTATTCTATTTTCTTATTCTATTCTAAATTCTTATTTTTATTCTTAATTCGTAGTCCATTCTAAATTCTTATTCTTATTCTATTCTAAATTCTTATTCTTATTCTATTCTATTTTCTTATTCTATTCTATTTTCTTATTGTTATTCTATTCAAAATCCTTATTCTTATTCTTAATTCTTATTCCATTCTAAATTCTTATTCTAAATTCTAATTCTAATTCTAATTCTAATTCTAATTCTTATTCTTATTCTATTCTATTCTATTCTATTCTATTCTATTCTATTCTATTCTATTCTATTCTATTCTATTTTCTTATTCTATTCTAATTTCTTGTTCTTGTTCTTGTTCTTGTTCTTGTTCTTGTTCTTGTTCTTGTTCTGTTCTGTTCTGTTCCGTTCTGTTCCGTTCCGTTCTATTTATTCTATTCTATTCATACATAGCCTGAGTTTATGTTAGCTTGCTGCTTTCTGCCTGTGTCAAGGGAACAAGATAAATTGAATGTTAATAACAGCATCAATTAATTAGGAGCTGGATGAGGCAGGGATCTGTGGAAGAACTTTGAGAAGAATCTGGTGGATCAGAGCCAGACTGGAATGGATGATTAAAATGTAATCTGAAGGAAATGGAACATAGCAGCTTGCACAAGTAATCATTTCCTAATTTTCATTCTCGCTACTGCTCAACCAACATAATTTATTGTAACGAGTTGTACCACAAAGTTTTTTTTTTAAATGTAGAGGTATCTGGGTTCATTCAGATTTATAAAGGGAAGGGGGTCTCAATTGCTATGCTGGGCCCACCGTCTTCCAGATTTTGGCACTGCAGATGCCCCTGAATCACTGAGAAAGAAAATGTGTGGAATCTCTTAGTAGTGACTCCATATTTTTTCCTAGAGGAGGTAGGCTGACAGTAACATTTCCTTGTAAGTGGTCCTCAGTCTCCGGACATTTCTGACCAACTGAATATATAGGATTGTGGCGACTGTTCCTGACTTTTATTTCCTCTCCTCCGTTCTCCTTTTCTGCGTTATAAAATGATCAAAATTGGAATAGAGTTGGAAGGGACCTTAGCCCAACCCCTTGCTCAAGCATGAGACCCAGTGGTGGGATTCAGCCGGTTCTGGCGAATCAGTAGTTACATTGCTGGCTGGCCATGCCCCTTCCTGCTCCCCCTTCCAGGAGTCACCACACGCCCTATTTTGGCTCCCAGGTAAGTGCAGGGAGGCCTCCTAGGCCCAAAACGGGACGGGGGGAATGCATGCGGCCCCCAAGTGGCCTGTTTTCGCTCACAGGAGGCTTCAGGGAGGCCTCCTAGGCCCAAAATGGGGCACGGGGGGCGCAGAGTGTCCCCTCCCCCACAGCCTGTTTTTGCTCCCAGGTGGGTGCAGGAGTGCTGCCTGTCACATCCCCTGGCCATGCCCACCAAGCCACACCCACAGAACCGGTAGTAAAAAATTTTGAATCTCATCATTTAAAAAAAAATTTTTTTAATTAGATTTATATGCCGCCCTTCTCCAGAGACTCAGGGCGGCTTACAATGCATTAAGCAATAGCCTTCATACTTTTGTATATTTTATACAAAGTCAGCTTATTGCCCCCACGAACTGGGTCCTCAATTTACCCACCTTAGAAAGAATGGAAGGTTGAGTCAACCTTGAGCCTCGAACCTTGCAATAATTGCAGACAGCTGAATCTTAATAACAGGCTATTAGCCAGTTGAGCTATCTGAGAACCTATACCATTTCAAGTGGCTGTCCAGTCTTTTTTTTTTTTTTTTTTAAACCCTTCAGTGATGAAGCACCCACAACTTCTGACTAGTTAATTGTTTTCACTGTTAGGACATTTCTCCTTAGTTCCAGGTTGCTTCTCTCCTTATTTAGTTTCCATCCCTTGTTTCTTGTCTTCTAGTGCTTTGGAAAATAAATTGACCCCCGTCTTCTTTGTGGCAGCCTCTCAAATACTGAAATACTGCTATCATGTCCCCCTCAGTTCTTATTTTCTCTTGACTGGCCATACCCAAATCCTGCAACCGTTCTTTATATGTTTTAGTCTCCAGGCCTTTAATCATCTTAGTTGCTCTTCTTTGCACTTTTTCCAAAGTCTCATCATCTTTTTTGGAAGTTGAGACTTTGGAAAAAACAGATACCCAAATGAGTGGGTGTTTTTTGGATATCCAACTGAGTGGGGTAACAGAAATACCAGGCTAACAGGACTTTTTCTTTTTACTGTATTTGAGGATTTTGTCACATGCATCCACCAGTAGAAGCCGGAAAGACATCAAAATGAAGTTGTGGGCATCCTGATATTATTGGCATGAGGGTGTCATGATCAGGAGTGGGTTCTACTTACCTTTACTACCGCTTCGCAATGCCTAGTTAGCTGTAGCAAGGAAGGTCTCACCCAGAATGGCTGTAAGCAACAGCACGACAAAGTAGCAACAATGGTGCATTGGAAGAGCCACGAGAAATTCTGCAAGCAAGAACTGGTGGGACTACAAAATAGAAAAAAAGTATTAGAAAACAAAGGAACTAAACTGCTAGGGGTTTTTAGAATTTCAATAGACAAGCACCTGCCACATAACACTCCAGGTTTAACAACTGCTGATAAGACAGACACACACAAAAATGTGTACAGCTGGAGTTGTTTTCTGTTTTACTTTTCCCTATCTGAAGTTGCCTTGACCGCTTGGTTTCAGCCCTGAAATAACATGGGAACTGAAGTTTCTTTATTTAAGAAGTTTTGGCATGTTGAGAGTACAACCTCATTGTATTCAGCAAATGGCAAATACCCTAGATTCCTACAGCTGTTAGAAATCAAATATTTTCTGTGTACTCATTCATTCAAAGAATATTCACCATGTTTATAATCCCCACAAGAAGAGTTTCTATCAAAACCAGGGTCTTCTGATTAACAGGGACAAACTGAGAAATCATTAAAGCTGGAAGTATTTTAATGTAAAAGGACAATAAAGGAAAAGGGAATCTACTTTTGAAAAAAATAAGTCACACATAGTTGACAGATGCCAGGGCCATCTTGAGAATATGAATGACACCATGTGTTCTGCCCCAGCTACGGACCCCAAAGAACGCAGCACACACAAAGTCCATACAAACTTCAGTTTACTAATTAAGGACTACTAATGAGCTTTCTTAGTAGTTGTTTGAACACAAGTACAGTTAAAATCAGTCTTTTCTGAACAAGGGCTATTAATTTAATTTCATTAACAGCCGACAAGAATCCAAAGAATAATAACTCAATTCTGAGGCACAGCATTTCAGATAACCATAATCTTACTGTGGTTGGCAGAATGCCCAGAAACAATTTGCAGGAAAACTGACAAGAGATAAACAAGAGCCGAATCAAACGTTTCTGGAATCAAGACGCGAAGGAATATGAACGAAGTTGTTTCCTGCAAATTGCATCAGTCGTTGTCCTTCCTTAAATAGGCAAGGGGAGTCGCCAATTAGCCCCAAGCCTTACTCTCGAGGAGACCTCCTCCTGAGGAGCCACTCCTGCCTTTTAACAGCTCTGCGCGCTCACGCATTGAGAAGAGGCTCCTCCTCTTCTTCCTCTTCAGCTTCTGGAGGTTCTGAAGGTCCTGGCTGAATCCCCACCTCTGGCACCACATCTTCTCCAGCCTCCTCATTGTCTGACTCGAGGCTGCTGGCACAGCACCACACCAGCCTCCTCGCTGTCGGAATCAGCTGTTAACTGCACAGGCTGCTAATGGGCCACAACACCATGGTCTTCTTGTACCGTGTATCTTATATTTTTTTGAACCCCGAAATAAGCACTTGGCCTTATTTTTGGGGAAGTCTTATTATTTTGGGCTATGTGGAGGAAACCAGAGGAAATGGCAGGGACCAGCTGCATATACGTTTAAATATTTTCGGAGAGATCTTATTTTCAGGGGGGGTTGCGCTTATTTTCTGGGGATGTCTTATTTTAGGGGAAACAGGGTAGCTGCAGTCTCTTTCGGTATTTTTCCTGTATGGGTTATCCTCGATTTATCACCATTCATTTAGCGAGCAATCAAAGTGACAAAAAGCACTGAAAAAGCAGCTTGCAACTGGTCCTCACCTTAACGACCATCAGAACATCTCCATGGTCACATGATCAAAGCTCAGCAACCAGCATATATTTACGACAATTACAGCATCTTGAGGTCATGTGATCAGCACTTATGATCTTCCCGGCTGGTTTACGACAAATGAACTTATTGAGGGGAAGCCAGACTTGCTTAAAAATACATGATTCACTTAAGAACCATGGCAAAAAAAAAGGGCCATGGTGGCGCAGTGGTTAGAATGCAGTATTGCAGGCTAACTCTGCCGGGAGTTCAATCCTGATGAGCTCAGGGTTGACTCAGCCTTCCATCCTTCTAAAGTGGGTAAAATGAGGACCTGGATTGTTGGGAGCAAGATGCTGAGTCTGGAAACCGCTTAGAGAGGACTGTAAAGCCCTGTGAAGCAGTATATAAGTGCTATTGCTAAAATCAAGCACGATTCAATTAACAACCCCCTTGCTTAGCAACACAAATTCTGCTCCCAATTGTGGTGGTAAGTCGAGGACTACCTGTACCACATTTTGAACACTCAGTCGATGGATAGTGGGCATCTAATTTAATAAATGCTTCAGGCGCTCCATGTGGAGGCCTAAACCCACCCACCCCCAAAAATGGAGATGGATAAGATGGCGTGAATGATTTTTTTGTTAACACGTGAGTCCCACCTTGTAGAACTTCTCTTTCTTGCTGCTTTGAGAGTAGATCAGAAGAAGGCCCTCTTCTGCTTGTCCTCCCATGGAACATGCATGGCCATCCCCCAAACCAGGGGTCTGCAACCTTAAGCACTCAAAGAGCCATTTGGACCCGTTTCCCACAGAAAACAAAACACTGGGAGCCACAAAACCTGGGTGGGCGTGGCCAACTCGATGTCACTCAATTCCACCAGTCACATGACACCCCCCCCTAGCCACACCTACCCAGCCGGTCATTAGTCAGAGAACCAGTTGTTAAAAAACACCGGAAACCACAAAACCCTTTTGACATCTCTCTCTCTCCCCTCCTTCCCTCCCTCCCCCACTCTCTCTCCCCTTCTCCCTGTATCTCTCTGTCTCTGCCCTGGCCACTTTTCCATCCCCTGCTGTCACCCTTACCTTCTCAGGCCAGGTGAGGAGTGACTGGGAGGGTGGGTGAGGGGTGGGGCCAGCCAATGGTGGGATCACCCAACAGGGAGCCACAGCAGAGGGCCCAAAGAGCCACATGCGGCTCCAGAGCCGCAGGTTGCTGACCCCTGCCCCAAACTATTCCTATGACTCAGACTGGCCCTGTTTTCCCCAACTTTAATTTAAACATTTGCCTCTGCAATGTAACTGTTCTCTGATGGAATTTCTAGGCCTTTCCAAGCCAGTTCCCCCCCACTCAACCAACCCTCCTTCCCTGCTTTCAATGTTCTGACTCACATTCTTTCTTTCAACTTAATAGGCTCTAGTTTCGGAATATGAATACAGCCACGATGGCCAACAAACCTTTCCCAACAAAATAGCTACTGTATTTCATTGCGGCCTCAATACGCTATCAATGCACTATTCATAAGGTAACCTGGGAGGTTTTTTAAAAAAGACGTTATCTAAATTAACCCCAATTGCACACTTTTTATCGGCTTTCATGCGCCTGCCTGCGAATATACGTGACCGAAAGAGATGGGGGATGATCTTCGAGCCAAAAAAGTTTTTTTTTCTTTTTTAAGGATTTATATTCCTAGATTGTTTTGAATTCTGCTGGCTTTCTCCATTACCACTGGAGCTCCTGCTATCTTTTCAAGACACAAGCACACAAAGCCTTCACACAACAGAGAGAGCTGTGCACATACAAGCTGCTGCTCCCTGTATAAAGATCTGTGGAATATTGCCCAGAAGCATTTAAAGAGTGACTTCGCAGGCTTCTCTCCAAAACCCTGCCAGTCCAGAAAGGGATTAGAAAGAAGAGAGGACTGTTATCTTAGCCTGACTTTCTGCGTCATTCTGTGAAGACCTTTTAATGTGACATCAGCCAGTGGTGGGATTCAAGTAATTTAACAATGAGCTGGCAGTGGAGTCGGACAGCGATGAGGCTGAGGAAGAACATGGCCAGTCCTGGAGGCTGGGGAAGGCCTGAATGAGGGCTCTGTGTCAAAGGCAGAGATGGGACCAGGGCCATCGGGACCCTGGTCCCATGATGTGTGGACTTCGGAACCTCCAGAGGCTGAGAGTAGAGAGGCAGAGGAACAGGAGGAGCCTGTTCCTAGTGCACATATGAGAAGAGCTGCCAGAAGGCAGGAGCAGCTAAAGCAGAGAGGATGACTCAGGAGTAAAGCCAGGAGATGATTGGCCCCTCCCATAAGGCTTAAAAGACCAGCAATGGGTCTTGGCCTCTGCCAGAAAACAACCGTTGAGAGAATTGCTTCTTGTTTGGCTGTAGTTATTTCTTCTGTTCCTGAACTGTTGCCAGGAAAAGCCTTTGGCAGTTTGCCTAATTATCCCAAGGTCAGAGATAAACTAAAGACTGGTGTTTTGAGGACTTTGTTTTCATTTAATTTAGAATATGCTGAGAATGAGTTAATTCTCAGCTATTTTAATAAAATCAGTTTGTTTTTTGGAACTGTTTTGCAATTTATATCAACTACGTGGACCTGGGTCACAACAAACAACTGGTTCTCTGCCCTAATGATTTCTTCCAACACCCACTTTGCCAAAGTGCTCAGAAAGTTAACAACCGGTTCTCCCGAAGTGGTGCAAACTGGCTGAATCCCACCACTGGATCAAGGGAATCCCAATTGAGTTGCTTTATTATTTTAATAGAGTTAGGCATAAGGCCAATAATAACATCTTAAGAGATTTAGGAAAATAATACAGTACTATGTTGCGCAGTAATAACAGGTTGATATGTTTCCCTTCACCTTGCCACTCTTGTCATATGCACATATGTCTGGCAGGGGTGAAATCCAGCAGGTTCTGACAGGTTCTGGAGAACCAGTAGCAGACCTTTTGAGCAGTTTGGAGAACCGGTAGTGGAAATTTTGAATAGTTTGGGGAACTGGCAAATACCACCTCTGGCTGACCCCAGAGTGGGGTTTGAATGGAGATTTTGCAATATCCTTCCCCCAGGAGTGGGAAGGGAATGGGGATTTTGCAGTATCCTTCCCCTGCCACGCCCACCAAGCCACGCCCACCAAGCCACACCACACCACACCCACCAAGCCACGCCCACCAAACCACATAATGCCCACCAAGCAGGGGTGAAATCCAAATTGTTTTACTATCGGTTTTGTGAGGGTGGCTTGGTGGGCATGGCAAGGGAAGGATACTGCAGAATCCTCATTCCCTCCCCACTCCTGGGGGAAGGATATTGCAAAATCTCCATTCAAACCCCAGTCTGGGGCCAACCAGAGGTGGTATTTGCCAGTTCTCTGAACTGCTCAAAATTTCCGCTACCAGTTCTCCAGAACCTGCTGGATTTCACCCCTGCCACCAAGCCACGCCCACAGAACTGATAGTAAAAAAATTTGTATTCTACCAGTGATGTCTGGGGGTATGTGAGTGTGAGTTAGGCATAGAAGGAAGGAGTGAAAGAAACACAGTGAAGGGCAGGAGAGAACAGAAGAAATGTAAAAACACTTTTCATTCAAAGCATAACAACAATGACTTGTGTTCTTTGGGATGACAACATGATTGGTTTTAGTATTTTTTTTTTAAATCACTTGCCTATCTTCTCCCAAGCGTACCTGTAAACTTTGGCACTACAGACATTAATCCCTTAATTCAACCTTGACAGACATGGCAGAAAAGCTTACAGACGTGACTGGGCCAGACTAGTTACAGTAATCAAGAAAAAAACCATGTACACCCAGAAGTTCTTCCTACTGCATTACCCAGGGGTGAAATTTACTTACCTTCCCTACCGGTTCGCCAATGTACATACTCTGCATGTGCGCTCACTTTGCTCGCATGTGCCATTCTGGAGAACTGGTAGCGGAAATTTTTGAGTAGTTCAGAGAACCGGTAGTAAAAATTCCGACTGGCACCGCCCCCATCTATTCTCTGCATCTCAATTCCCAGGATCAGGAGGAAATGGGGATTTTGCAGTAACCTTCCCCTGGATTGGGGAGGGAATGGAGATTTTACAGTATCCTTCCCCTGGAGTGGGATGGAAATGGAGATTTTATAGTATTCTTCCCCTGGAGTGGGATGGGAATGGAGATTTTATAGTATTCTTCCCCTGGAGTGGGATGGAAATGGAGATTTTATAGTATTCTTCCCCTGGAGGGGGATGGGAATGGAGATTTTACAGTATCCTTCCCCTGCCACGCCCCCCAAGCCATGCCTACAGAACCGGTAGTAAAAAATTTCGAAACCCGCCACTGCCTTGACCCCAATCTAAACACAGTGCCCCAGATTCATCTTTTAAAAATGGAAAAAAGCACAGGGAAATAAATTCCCTGGGATAATGGGGGATTGCATCAGTGTTAGGATGATCTAGATCCAAATCAAGAGCTGGATGATCTAGATCCAGTGTTCCCCATCACAGGGAATGTGGACTGCAACTCCCAGAAATCCACAGCTCACTATGGCTATTGCTAAGAATTCTGGGAGATGAAGTCCACACATCTCAACATTGGCCAGCTTGGAAAAGACTAGATCTAGATCAGAGATCAGCAACCTGTGGCTCTGGAGCCGCATGTGGCTCTTTCACCCCTCTGCTGCGGCGCCCTGTCAATCAAAATATGCATCACAAGCACCAATGTGCGACACCTGCTGGCACGCGATTTATTGAGCTTTTCAACCCCCGGTAGGCCAACCATGGATAAATCCAAGAAAATAAAAGTTTCAAAAGAAAACAGAACATTTCATTCAACTACATATGCTAGTTTTGTGTCCGCTCAAGAAATAGTCAGGCACAGGAAGGGTTTTGTGGCTCCCGGTGTTTTCTTTTCTGTGGGAAACAGGCCCAAATGGCTCTTTGAGTGTTGAAGGTTGCAGACCCCTGATCTAGATGATTCAACTGTTGCTAGATTGGTGTAGTTTTCTAGCTTGTATCTCACAGCAGTTAAAGGTATCTAGTATAAGCCATGATGATGCCCTGCATATCACAACGCTACAGTACAACCTTTCCAAAACATATGCAAATTACACAATTCACTTCCTTTGCGCAATGACATCATTGTTATTTGTTCCAGATATTGCTGATTGGACTCAATGATTTGAGGGGCCGGTTTTGGCCACTTTGGCATTGCCAGTAGAATTGGCAAATTGGAAGACTGACTGGATCCTTGTACTTGTTTTTCTGTTCTAGCGGAATCTTTTTTATTGATTTGATCCGTATGTGTACAATTAAAACGGCAGGAACACTACTTCGAAAAGTTAAAAATAATTTCAAAAGCCAATTACAATAGAGAGGATTCAACAATCAAAAACCAAATGTATAAGAGTGGCCATTGATACATTTTCCTGGGGCAGATTTCAAAATTTTGTTAAGGTCGTGCATTTTGAAATGGTTGAAGACTTTTGAAGCCAAGCTGATTTGAAAATAGTGGTGGGACCGTTTTATTTCTCAAAGTAGAAAAGATGCACCTCCTGTTTGCACTGAATATTAATGTAGGGACTCTTCCAAGCTTCAGAATCTAGAAGTGGGCTCTAGGAGATGTTCACTTAATACAGGGGTGTCCAGCTTTGATCATTTTAAGACTTGTGGACTTCAACTCCCAGACTTCAACCTGAGAGTTGAAGTCCACGAGTCTTACAAGTGCCTGTTGTGGCCCTCCAGCAGCCAGAAGAGCTGGCAGCAGATTCGGACAGTGAGGAGATTGGGGAGGAATGTGGGCTAGTCCTGGAGTCTGGGGAATGGCGATGGCTCTGAGTCGCAGGCAGAGAGGGGGCCAAGGCCATCTGGTAGTTCTTTGCTGCCTTCAGAGTCTCTGGAGTCTGACATCAGCGAGGCAGAAGAACAGCGTGAGCCTGTTCCCAGTGTGAGCATGCGCAGAGCTGCCAGGAGACAGGAACGATTAAGGAAACAGGGGCGACTTGGGAGTAAGGCTTGGAGACGATTGGCCCCTCCCATAAGACATAAAAGAGAAGTGAACGGGACGTGAGCTTTTGCAGGAAGCAATTAGTTCATCTGGCCGATTCAAGATTTGAAAATTCTGCTTGTGACTCTGTGCTAAGTTTGGCTTTGCCCTGCATCTGAAAATTAGCTCTTTGGCAACGTTCTACGTGAGAAAGGCTCTGGAGCCTGGGGAAGAGCAAAAAGGCTCTGGAGCCTGGGGAACAGCAAAAAGAGGGCCTTCCGCTCCCACCGGAAGTTTCCGGCCTCCGGAGGGCCTCTGGGGTGGGGTGGGGAAGGCTGTTTTTGCCGTCCCCAAGCTCCTAGAAAGGGTCTGGAGCCTGGGGAGAGAGAAAAATGGGCCTACCGGGCCCACCGGGCCATCACATGCCACGAGCAGGGGCGGGGGAGTGGGGGGGGTCATGTGCATGGGGGCGGGGCACATAGAATTATGGGTGTGGGCACGTGTGCGCACGACCCCCCTCCCCCGCGCTCCTGGCACGCGATGACAAAAAGGTTAGCCATCACTGATATAAGGTCTCCTGCTTAAGCAGGAGGTTGGACTAGAAGACCTTCAAGGTCCCTTCCAGCTCTATTTTGATTGATTGATTGACTTAGGGTGAGACAAGCTGCGTTTCAGAGCTTAGTAGTCCTTTTGCCTGAGTTATAGCTCACTGAGTTATAGCTCTCAGTGTCATCTGTACTTCCACATCCTCCCAGCATGGGAAAAAAATATGTGAAAGCATATGTGCAGGGTCTTTCCTTGGGCAGAGAAGAAAGGAACGACCGTCTCACCGGCTGATGGAAAAGGGTGTTCCAGTGTGAAGCCATCACTGCTTTTCTCATTGAAATGGGTCTGACCCAGGTTTCATGGCAGCGTACCCTTAGAGAGCCTTACAGCCTAATTGTGCAGCAATTTGGAAATAATCTACAATTATGTGGCCACATAATCACATTACATACAGGTTCGTGCTTGTGAAGGGCAAAGCCACAAGGGAATTTCAGAAAGCTTGTGGCAAGTATGGCTTTCTGTCACTCTTTTGTTGTTCTGGATATATAAACCCACATAAGTAGCTCCTGTAGAAATAATTGAGAAATTCTGGAGTGTTTTGTTAATATCTGGGCCTTTGCGGCAGTGGTGGGATCCTTCCGGTTTAACAACCGGTTCGGTGATCGCGCGCTTTGCTTCTCACAGTTCAACAAAAAATCACCTTCTGCGTTAGTGCTAGGACAGGGGTCAGCAACCTGTGGCTCTGGAGCCGCATGTGGCTCTTTCACCCCTTTGCTGCAGCTCCCTGTCGTTCAAAATATGTGCCACAACCTCCAATGTGCGACACCCGCCGGCATGCAATTTATTGAGCTTTTCAACCCCCGGTAGGCGAACCATGGATAAATCCAAGAAAAGAAAAGTTTCAGAAGAAAACAGAACGTTTAATTCAACTACATATGCTAGTTTTGTGTCTGCTCAAGAAATAGTCAGGCACGGGAAGGGTTTTGTGGCTCCCGGTGTTTTCTTTTCTGTGGGAAAGGGATCCAAATGGCTCTTTGAGTGTTGAAGGTTGCAGATCCCTGTGCTAGGGAATTAAAACAGCTGAAGTGCAGTAATCCGCTCTGCCGTGCTAATCAGCTGCGAAGATAAAGATAGGTAAAGCACAGGGGTGGGCGGGCGGACCCGGCTGATCATTGGAGTGAACCGGTTTGCTCCAGCTGATCATTAGAACTACCAATTTGGCCGAACTGGTCTGAACCGGTAAAATCCCACCCCTGCTTTGCGGGCAAGGATGTCTGTGAGGGGCGTCCAAAAAAAAAAAAAAAGAAAAGAAAAAAAAATCAAGATGGCAGCTGTGACCACATGATCAAAGCCCTGCCTCCTTTTCATAAGCATCACGCATGTGCCACATATTTAAAAAAAGGGGGGGGCAGGGTTTCAATCATCTTAAATATATGATTCCCCCTCCTTCCGATGGATGCCCCTATTTGCAAGCAAAGCAATTTTTGCCTTGGCCCCAGCTAGCAGTGGCTTGACAACAATTGCTTGGGATTTCAGTCTTTGACCCCCGATACGAAACAATTGATTTAGCTGACACCAAGGCTGAATGTTGTTTGGCATCCTGTGAATAACCCTTGATGCGTGCCATTCAGAAATATCCACAGTTGCTCCTGTTTAAACATGACAGTTTGCAATTGCTGAGTGTGCACTGCTGTGTGTGCACTGTTAGGTCCCTCGTTCCTGGTGTCAAATTTTACATTGTCCCCGAGCTTCTGAAAAATAACACTTACAGTAAAACATCAGAGCATGCTGCCACACTAAACCACGTAAAATAGGTTAAATACAATCCATGTACAGAAGTTCTAAAACAAATCTCAAACAAGAATTCCCTTTTTATTTGAACGCTTCTATTTCAAGTGATTTTGCATCTCATTCTTTGCAGGAACTTTGCAAAATAGGATGGATGGATGGATAGATGGATGGATGGATGGATGGATGGATAGATAGATAGATAGATAGATAGATAGATAGATAGATAGATAGATAGATAGATAAAATTATTTATTGGCCAAGTGTGATTGGACACACAAGGAATTTGTCTTTGGTGCATATGCTCTCAGTGCACATAAAAAGACAAGCTACATTCTTCAAGAATCATAAGATACAACACTTAATGATAGTCATAGGGTACAAATAAGCAATCAAATTGTACTAGGAAACAATAAATACAAACCAATATAAGGATACAAGTAACAAAGTTATGGTCATACAGTCTTAAGTGGGAGGAGATGGATGATAGGAACGATGAGAAGATTAATAGTAATGCAGACTTAGTGAATAGTCTGACAGTGTTGAGGGAATTATTTGTTTAGCAGAGTGATGGCATTCGGGGAAAAAACTGTTCTTGTGTCTAGTTGTTCTGATGTGCGGTGCTTTATAGCGTCGTTTTGAGGGTAGGAGTTGAAACAATTTATGCCCAGGATGTGAGGGGTCTGTAAATATTTTCACAGCCCTCTTTTTGACTCATGCAGTATACAGGTCCTCAATGGAAGGCAGATTGGTAGCCATTGTTTTTTCTGCCGTTCTAATTATCCTCTGAAGTCTGTGTCTGTGTTGTTCAGTTGCAGAACCAAACCAGACAGTTATGGAGGTGCAGATGACAGACGCCATAATTCCTCTGTAGAACTGGATCAGCAGCTCTTTGGGCAGTTTGAGCTTCCTAAGTTGGCGCAGAAAGAACATTCTTTGTTATGCTTTTCTGATGTCCATTTTAGGACTTGGGCTATGATCTTGAGAGCTTTCGGTGTGATAAACTTATTAAATAGTAATGACGCTGTAGGGATCTGTGCTCTTCTCTCAATACTCTGCGGTATGGACATCTGTGTGTGATCTATTTAATCTAAAACCCATTCAAGGGGCTGGAAAGGTTTCAGCAGCTTTGGGCTTCTGGTACTTTTGACTAAATTTCACCAGCATTCCTCCAGCTGCCTTGTGAACTGATGCTGTGGGGGGAAAGAAAAATCATCTCCTTATATAAAATATATGCTCTCCTTCTCTGCTAATTGCCTGTGTGTTAGAAGTTAAACCGCAGCAAGCATGGTGACTTGGAGATTTAATAACAGCTCTGTGGCTCAAAATTAGCATCTGCATGTCTCAGATCTCACTGGGGATGAGATTTTTCCTGCGGGATGATAGTCTCAGCTACATTTAGAAGCTCTACTTGGATAGATTGGGATGCAACTGGAAAGAAAGGGAAGAAAAGAGCATTGGATACAAGTTTATAATAACCAGGGCAACGTTATCAGGGATGCACACACTTCAAGCAGGTACATGTAGTAACGTATCCTGGTTTCTGTCTGTCAACCGTCATGACTTCTGTGGGTATGATACTCTGTCTAAAGCAGGGGTCCTCAAACTACGGCCTGCGGGCTGCATACGGCCCACCGAAGCCATTAATCCTGCCTGCGGAGGTCCATGAGGCTGCCCTGCCCACATCACCCTGTCCATCCACCGGCCCCCACTCTTCAGCCAAGCGCAGGACTCATCTTTGTGAGGGTAACCGGGGCACACAGATGCCCTGGGAGGCCAAAAACGGGCCCATTTTAGCTTGTTTTTGGCCTGCAGTGTGCTTCTGGAGGTGGGGAGATGCCCCATTTTTGACCACCTAGTCACATGACCTCCTAGCCACACCTACCCAGCTGGTCTGCCCCCCCCCCCCAGTCTGAGGGATCATGAATTGGCCCTCTGTTTAAAAAGTTTGAGGACCCCTGGTCTAAAGGGAGGGTGGCTCAGTTTCCATCTTCCTCAGGGATTGGTTGTTTTAAAATCCCCAATCCCATTGTGTCATGCATTCACTGTCCCCATCCTGCTGGGTAAAACATGGAAGATGCAAGAAGGGTTGGAAGCAGCATTTGAAGGAAAGAAGGCAGAAACCTGAGGTTCCAGTGAGACGATAATGGAGTAAATATGAAGCTATGGACTGAAGGAGCCCATAAAGAAGAAACAACAAGGGGAGACAGATAGAAGGACAACAGAAGAAATGAGTGTCGGAGAAGAACAAGACAACGTCTACCAATTTTGGTGCAGAAGAAAAGTCACTTGATGGTTCTCCACAGAATATGAAGGACAAGTCATGGTGGCTGTGATAATAGAAATGGAAGTCCTTTTCAAATTTTGACTCTCAAAATTTGGCCAAGAGAAGATTTGTTTGTTTGATGGTTTACAATATTTATGTATGTATTTATGTAATTTATATGCCTCCCATCTCATTGTTTGGCGATTTCTGGAAACTTACGCTATCATAGAAGAACAAACACAAAACTTAAAATATTAAAAGTTAGCAAAAAATGAGATAAGATTATAAACTTTTTATGATCTTTTTTGGAGGGGAACGTATTCTGTATATTCTTAGAAGGAATATTTGAAAAAACTATTTTTCCCACTATACTTTGGCCATGTGTTCTTAAACTAAGCTGGTTGGTTTTTTAACCCTACTTGCAATAGTTCCAATGATATAGTAACTTAAAAAAAATATTGCATTTTTGTGCTTTTAATTTGGGAGCAATCTCGGGATTTTTAAAAATTACTTATAATAAAAATTACTTATAAATAGCCTTTGTTATTTGCCCAAAAATATACACATTTTCTGAAATACATGAGGGTAATATTTATCCCATGAATTATAAATGGTGCAAAACATTCCTGTGGATAAGATGATATATTTTCATAAATTTCATCCTTCATTACATATCAGAAGAGTTAAGCTAAAACCGAACCAAGATTGAGGCCTAAACTAAATCTCCTATTTATTTGTTTTTTCGTGTTCTTTACCTGGGATTCCCTGGGCAAATTACAAAACTTCATTTTATCCCTGGGAAATGCAAGGAGAATGTGAGGATAATTTGATCATCATCCAGAGTTCTCAGAAAGAACTATTGTTACTGGTATTCCGTCTGGCTCATCTCCATTAACATTTAAAAATTGCAAATATCCCGAGCAGTTCCAGGAAAATATAGCGTTTATGACGCAAGGAATCTGTGGTCCAGGCCACATGCATTGCTTGGCCAAGCTTCATGCCCTCCTAAGCTAATTTCAGAAGGGCTCTGGCAAGGCTGACCTGGTCTCTCTACCTCTCTAGGGACCCACTTGGCCAAGGAGGAAGAAGGACCAGGGAGGCAGGGAAAGACCAATGGCTAACCTTGGGAGAAGCCCTCAGCCAAATAAAGTCTACTTAGAGACCATTTGATTAAGAGTTAAAAATGGTAAAGATGTAAAATAATACTAATATTGGTTGATTTCCAGGACGGGAGAAAGACGCTGGAAACAAAATGGAGTCTGGAGGCAGATTGGAAAGAAGGACCATTTATTGGCAAACAGAACCACCAGGGTTTGTGGTTCTGGGGCAGCTGATAAAATGGAGTTCAGAATGAGTAGGTTTTTATATCTTCTAGATTCCTATGGGGTCATGTAGGGGTCATGGCTGGCTCTATAGACAAAAGGGGAAATGCAAATCCTAGGTGTTTGTCTGAGCTAATTTTGTCAACCTTTGGCTTGTTGCTTATCTGGAGTTTCTGTCTGACCCAGTCTTTCTGAATGGATTACCAAGTCTGTATTTCTAAAAGCTGGCCTCCTCACTCCCCAGAGACTGGGGCTGGTTTCTGCCTCCCTTAAGATCCCCCACCCCATTTCTCTTCTAGGGGAAATATTTTATCTTGCCTTTTTTTAAACATTTCCCAAAATATTTCATTCTTCAGGGGCGGGGGGGGGGGGGGGGGAGGACTTTCCACAGCAGAAATGAGCCCTGCCATTTTTCCTGGTTTTTTTTTTCCAATGAAGTCTGCACAATGTCAACATCTGCAAAATGATAGGCCCAGGATCATTATCTTACAGATTTTGACTTCTCTTCTGGATGCCCTGGTCATAATGATACTGCCTTCCTCTTGCCCCCAAAAGAGACACTTTGATATAAGAAAAGATGCTGAGAACCAACAAAATGTGCAGAGAAGAGCAACAAAGATTTACTTACTTACTTACTTACTTACTTAGTTACTTATTTACATACTTATTTAACCATATTTTATACCGCCCTTCTCCCGCAGGACTCAGTGCGATGCACAGCAAAGTAAAAACACAAAACACCATAAATTTAAAATTTAAAAATATTAAACAATTTGGCTTAACAATTGTCTGTTAAAAAACCCCCAAAATTAAAATACCTAATTAAAATTCATTTAAATGGTCAGCCCCGCCTGATGGAATTGCAGGGTCTTGAGGGCACGGTGAAAGGTACGGAGGTTGGGGATCCTACGTATCTCCAGGGGCAGTTCATTCCAAAGGGTGGAAGCCCTCACAGAGAAGGCTCTCCCCCTGGGTCGCCAGATGATAAGGAGCGTGGAGGCTAAATCATATGATGAACAATTGAGGGAACTAGGTATGTCTAGTCTAACGAAGAAAAGGACTAGGGGTGACATGATAGCAGTCTTCCAATATTTGAGAGGTTGTCACAGAGAAAGCAGGTATGTGTGTGCGTATCACCCTATTCTTCAAAGCACCTGAGGGCGGGACAAAAATGAATGAGTGGAAACTCATTAAACAGAAATCCACCCTAGAACTAAGGAGAAATTTTCTGATAATGAGAACAATGAATCAACTTGCCTTTAAAAGTTGTGGTGCTCCATCACTGGAGGTTTTTAAGAAGAGATTGGACAGTCCAGAATGGAATAAGGTCTCCTGTTCGAACAGGGGGCTGGACTAGAAGACCTCCAAGGTCCCTTCCAACCTATTATTCTATGTTCTAAATCATCTTTAGTTGTGCCAGTGCTAGAAGACATCCAATCTTTCTTTTGGATCCCCATTGACCAAAATTGCTTGAAGGGGTCTCAAGCAGGAGTGAAATCCAGCAGCTTCTGACAGGTTCAGGAGAATCGGTAGCGGAAATTTTGAGTAGTTCTCAAAATTTCACTCTGGCTGGTCCCAGAGTGGGGTGGGAATGGAGATTTTGTAATATCCTTCCCCCAGGAATGGGGAGGGAATGGGGATTTTGCAGTATCCTTCGCCCAAGAGCAGGGAGGGAATCGGGATTTTGCAGCATCCTTCCCCTGGAGTGGGGTGGGAATGGAGATTTTGCAGTATCCTTTCCCTGCCATGCCCACCAAGCCACGCCCATCAAGCCACATCACGCCCACCAAGCCACGCCCACAGAAACGGTGGTAAAAAAATTTGAATTTCACCACTGCTCTCAAACCTCTTAAGCTTCATCCCCCATATCCTTTGAGGGAAATCAGGAGATGGAAACAGAAGCAATAAAAGACAGGAAAAGCAGTTAGGAATGGGCCAAATGGATCCTGAGTTTAGTTTAGTTTAGTTTAGTTTTCTGATTACCTAAAGATGGGTGGACACCCCTTTGAGTCAGCCATAGGGAATGGCTCCTGGAATTCCAAGTTCTGCTTTATCTTACTGGCTTCCACAAATTTTTTCTCTTTTGCCTTATCTTCGAGAAGCTGGGCTATGTGTCATCTCTCAAAATGCTTGTGGGAATCCCATCTGTTTGCAAAATGCAAATGTTTGAGAAAGGGGAAATCCAGTGTTTTCTTCAAGACCCTTTGCTGATTTTCTCTTGTTTGCCTGCCTGCCTAAACTCTGTTTTATTATTTGGCATTTCCAGTGTTTTTATTGCACGTAAACAAACTGATCCTGAAATGAAATTGTTTGGAAATGGTATTTCCTGCAAAAAGCAATATTTCAGAGTTTCTAAGCAAACCACTAAATGATGACTTCATATTGCAGTTTACTGAAGACCGCATCCTGCTTATAACTGGCAAGTTATGTCCGATCAGATCCTTAAAACCCCAAAATAAAGCGGGAAGACGCTGATCGTGAGATTTATTTTTACTAGCGCAACAATGAACTTTCACAAGGCTCAGCATTTTGATAGCAAGCTAAAGCGTCTCGCGCTCCCGCACATATGCACACATCTTGCTGATGGCTTTCCACATTTTTCCGCACTTTTCAGAGGGCTTAAGGAATTTCCATTGTCAATTCGAAGGTGTGCAAAATGGCTTTAACACCCGTTTGTTTGGATGGAAATTATGGCCTGGAGTGGATGTACAAGCAAGGAAAGGAAATGGGGCAGAAAAATTCACAGATAACTAACTTGTGTGGTTGAGTATGAACCTGGGTCTTTCTATTCCCACTACGACAGATATACAGATTAACAGAGTTGGAAGGGAACTTGTAGGTCATTAGTTCAACCCCCTGCCCAAGTAGGAAACCCTACCATTTCTGACAAGTGGCAGTCTAATCTCTTCTTGAAAGCCTCCAGTGATGAAACTCCCACAACTTCTGAAGGCAACTTCTGTTCCATGGGTTGATCATTCTCACTGTCGGAAAATTTCTTCTCATTTCTAGGTTAAATCTCTCTTTGGTCAGTTTCCATCCATTATTCCTTGTCTGGCCTTCGGGTGCCTTGGAAAATAGCTTGACCTCCCTCCTCTCTTTGGCAGCCCCTCAAATATTGGAAGACTGCTATCATGTCTCCTGTGGTCTTTCTCTTCACTAGACAAGCCATGCCCTGTTCCTGCAACCGTTCATTGTATGTTTTAGCCCCCAGTACCCTAATCATCCTGGTTGCTCTTCTCTGCACTTTTTCTAGAATCTCAACATCTTTTTTATAGTGTGGTGACCAAAACTGGATGCAGTACTCTAGGAGTGGTCTTACTAAGACTTTATAGAGTGTATTAGCACCTCACTTGATCTTGATTGTATCCTTCTGTTAATACAACTTAGGGTTGCATTGGCTTTTTTGGCTGCTGCCGCACACTGCTGACTCATATTTAATTGGTTGTCCACTAAGGCTCCAAGATCCTTCTCACAAGTTACTGCTATTAAGCCTGGTTTCACCCAGTTTATATGCGTAGTTTTGGTTTTTCTTGCCTAAGTGTAAGACTTTCAACACTTCACCACTCACTGTTACTGTTACTGTGCTCTGGCTGATAATATGCTAGGTCAGTGATGGCGAATCTTTTCGGCACTGAAGTGGTATCTATTTATCTACTCGCACTTACATGCTTTCGAACTGCTAGGTTGGCACAAGCTGAAGCAAGGATGGGAGCTCACCCTGTTGTGTGGGCTCGGATCTTGAACCTGGGCTGCCGGCTTTCCAACTGACAAGCCCAGCATCTTAACCGCTGAGCCGCTGTATCACTGGAGGATGAATATACAAATCATTATTATCTGACTATATGCCCAGCCTTTTCTGGTTTTAAAACCATGTTTAGTAACATCTATAGATAAGTTAAGGGACAATTTGAATAGAACATTGCTAATTCATAAATGTATAGGGTAAAAAGCGACTTAGGAGTGGGACGTCACGAGGGAGGTGATCTTTCTGACTCCATTCAGACATATAAAGGGGCAAAACAAAGATGTATTTTAGACTCTTCATTTTTTAAAAATTATATACATTAATATTCTCATTAATACTCTTAAGCAGCGGACAACCAATAATGCCTAATGTAGCTTAGTCACAAGCCTTATATTGTGGCGTGTTTATTTTTTCTATAAATCTGTTTTAATGCTCTTTTTTCTACATCTTCCATGGGTTGAGAATTTCATGAGATTCCTTGTCCTCTGAGTTGTTTTAACTTTGAACGGTCACTAAATGAACTGATGTAAGTCGAGGACTACTGGCATACATTGAAGTAACAGAGCATCCTAAAATTTACCTCAGAATGTTGGTAGCAGCCATCTTCCAGATGACTACATGAAGGGAGACGAACTTTTTTGCAGATAGGAGCAATTTCCAAAAATCATCCCAGCTTCCTTGTTTTGGCTCAGCCTTTTATTTTCTGGTAAAGGCATTAGAATACATTATAATTTTCCTGTGGGTTGAAAGAAGAAACCAAATTCTGGTCATTTCAGGCAATATTGAAATTATATAAATAAAGGTGCATGCTGAAAGGGGGGAATGGGGAAAATGTAATGCCTAGAAAGCATTCTAAAATCTTCTACAAGTAGTCCTCAACTTACAAATTTTTGTTTCCATGGAGAAATGTTCAGATTGCTATGTGTCTCTAGTGGAAACCCATCTTTAGATGAGATTTAGAAGAGAAATCTGGAGAAAAAGCTTCAGTCTTATGGTTTTCCTTAGAACTTGTTGTAATGCTCAGATCTAAAAATGCTAAAAGAAAAGATGTGAGTCTTATTTACTTTGCAGTGCAGAAGATTCATTGTGGATTTCAAAAATTGCACCTTTTAGAGATATTCAAGTGACATTGATTTTTATATACTTTTATATACTTTTATAGAGCTTGCTAAGTAGGAAGCCACAACACTACAATTTTCTTAGAATAGAATAACAGAGTTGTAAGGGACCTTGGAGGTCTTCTAGTCCAACCCCTTGCCCAACCAGGAGATCCTGTACCATTTTAGACAAATGGTGTCCAATCTCTTCTTAAAAACTTCCAGTGTTGGAGCAATTACAACTTCTGGAGGCAAGTTGTTCCACTGATTAATTGTTCTAACTGTCAGGAAATTTCTCCTTAGTTTCTAGATTGCTTCTCTCCTTGATTAGTTTCCATCCATTGCTTCTTGGGTGCTTTGGAGAATAGCTTGACTCCCTCTTCTTTGTGGCATAGCCCCTGAGATATCGGAACACTGCTATCATGTTTCCCCCCGTCCTTCTTTTCATCAAACTAAATTTTGTCATTTATCAGACCTACATTTGGATTCTCAGCAGCAAAGCCAAATTTTGCACTATTAATTGTCATGCACATTGCGTACTCATTAATGCAAGTTAATGGGCCTTGGTAAACAATTATGCACATTCAGGATTTTAAGGAAACATGCAGAACTTTGTTATAGCTTGGAAAAATTTGATTGTATCTTTGAGTTAAGTTTACATAAGTTGTAAGCCGTGATGGTCATAAAATGGGTCATCACGTGACTGATCCAGTTTTACAACTTTTTTTGCACCAGTCACTAAGTCAGAACTTTGAAACCATTTCATAACCATTTTGGTGCAGGAGGTCGACTAGGGCATGCCCACCATGGCCATACCCACCTAACAGCCGGGCATTTATCATGTCCCCCCCTAAACCTTTTCTTCAACAGGCTAGTAATAACTAGGCCCCTCAAGAATTCTACAATTTAGCCTCCAGTCTCTTCTTTGGTCTTCTCTGAACAAATTCCAGGGTCTCAATATCCTTTTTGTATTGTGCATTTTTGTTGTTGTTAGTTGCAAAGTCGTGTCCGACCCATTGTGACCCCATGGACAACGTTCCTCCAGGCCTTCCTGTCCTCTACCATCCTTTGGGAGTCCATTTAAGCTCACACCTACTGCTTCAGTGACTCCATCCAGCCACCTCATTCTCTGTCATCCTCTTCTTTTACCCTCAGCCTCTCCCAGCCTTAGGTTCTTCTCCAGTGAGTCCTTCCTTCTCATTAGGTGGCCAAAGTATTTGAGTTTCAGCTTCAGGATCTGGCCTTCTAAAGAGCAGTCAGGGTTGATCTCCTCTAAGACTGACCGGTTTGATCGCCTTGCAGTCCAAGGGACTCGCAGGCGTCTTCTCCAGCACCAGAGTTCAAAGGCCTCAATTCTTTGGTGCTCAGCCTTTCTTAAGGTCCAACTTTCACAGCCATACATTGCAACTGGGAAAACCATAGCCTTGACTATACGCACTTTTGTTGGCAGGGTGATGTCTCTGCTTTTTAGTATTTTATTTTATTTATTTAGTATTTTAGTATTTTTAGTGTATTTTTGTTTCCTTTCCTAAATTTGGTTATGTGTTTGAAAATATTGATTTTTTTCAATAAATCTTGAAGTTGTTTGGATCAATCTCATGTTTGTTATCTGTGCTGGAGGCGTTGTGCATTAAGCTAAATTGTAAGCACCACAGAAGCCTAGAGGGAACAGATGTTGGGTCTCCTCCTTGTGACTCTGTGATCAAAATCCTGCCCTAAGGGGCTGCCAAACGAAGTTAAAAAAAACAAAATAAAATCAAAGACTAGATTGTGGCAGGTGCTTGTATTGCTTTCTTCCCCAATCACCCCTGCTTGTGGAATATATGCATTTATTTAATTATGAAGTCAAGACTACTTCAATCCTGTCTCAGGACCATCTGACGGATGTTTTTCACTCCTGTCAGAAGCTGTTCTGAAAGGTGAAAGCAGCCAAACCAATGCTGCTTTTCCTAATTTCCTAATTAGAGGAAAAATTAATGGTTGGCCTCCTCACAAACCACACCATTTGGCAGACCTACTATAGACAAGGAGCAGTATTGGCAGAGGGGAGAGTCAATTTTAGGCTGGTGTTGATTTCTGCCATCTCAACCATGGATAGATAACACTTTAACTCAGCAACAAGGAAAGATCCTAAAACAAGATCCAACCGGAGGTGGACTTCTCATAATTTAAGAACCAGCACCAAAAATGTGAGTGCTTTGCTCACCTGCAGGGCTTGCATGCATGCACACAGCTTAGAAAATGTGGCTAAATAGAATGGCATAGTGCTGGGGCAGGTGGGCAGGCCCACCCTCAGGTTGCTACTACCGGTTCGAACTGGCTGAATCCCACCACTGGATCCAACACAGTATATTGTAAGTGAAGGTGATGATAGGATGAAGACATTGGAAACTGGTCTGACCTGGTTCAAACCGGCTGAATCCCACCACTAGCTCCAAACCAGTATATAAGTGAAGGTGATGATAGGATGAAGTCATTGGAATGGTCCGACCCAATTCAAACAGGCTGAATCCCACCACTAGCTCCAAACCAGTGTATTATAAGTGAAGGCGATGATAGGATGAAGACATTGGAAACTGGTCCGAACCGGCTGAACCGGCTGAATCCCACCACTGGATCCAACCCAGTATATTATAAATGAAGGTGATGATAGGATGAAAACATTGGAAACCATCCTTATGGGACTCAATAGAAAGAAGAATGAATGTTGTTCATGGGAATCAAGATCAACAAAGTGAATGTCCAGGTAGGCAGAGAATGCAGGATTTCCCCAGACTGTTACTGAACTCCATAATGTTGCTCATTGCCCATGCCAAAAATGCGAAGATTTCATCAAAGATGTTCATCTCCCATCCCAACAATACTATTGGAAGAATCAACCCCAAAATTAATCAACAATGGAGAAGCTTCACTGGAAAGACATTCCCAATTCCAAAGGGTAGATTTTGATGGGAATTCATTATGGTTCTGCGGCCCAAGACTGAGTCTGTCCTGCCTATATCATAGGAATTGAGTTGCAGTGTTTAGGTTGACTTAGCCAAGTAAAATAATTCAGAGAAATGGATTTCGTTATCAGATCCTCCAAAAACCTGTTGTTTTTCAAGCAAAACGGTGATCCAGCCGAGCCGAGCCGAGCAGGTTCCTTAATCTGCCCCTTATGCAATGCGATGAGAATGCTGCGGAATTTTCCCCTCCACCCCCCAGGGATGGGTGAAATTGTGAAGCATGACAAACCCAAGCAGATTATTTCACGGAGCCCTCCTAACAATACTTTTTGAGGGAAGCATGACGGTACTGTTTCATAATGCCTTTTCAGTGCAGGTATTCCAAACATCTGCTTTTATTTGCTAATGTTACTTCCTGAACAAACAAACACGAGGAACACCTACTGCATTTATTTCCTTCAGATCAAACACCGATCATTAAAACATTCTTGGAATAGTTCTCATTAAGGTGCTCAAGAAATAGAAAAGCTTGTAGGATGGAGCTGCTCAGAACCTTTTGCCGAAGGCCAGATTGTGCAATGTGGTTCGTTGACAACTTGACGCAAGCCACCGGTCTCACATCACATCGTCGTGCCTGGAGGCTGAGATCCTGAGACTAAGAAATAGGGGGGCCAATGGGAAACTGGGAGGACGAATAGAATATTTGGGTCAAAATCTGAGACTTGGTAACTAGCTTTTCAATATGGTTTTAGCTGCTTGGATGACATGTTAGCACTATATTGTGTTTGTGGTAGAGGGCTTAAAAGTTGCCATCATACATTCACTGCAAGCAACCCTGAAAAATAATTGTTTAGGAAAACGACAGATAAATCCCTAGTGGAAAAATGGGGGAAAAAAGAGGCCACATTTCAGATACAATGGCTTGCTGAGATCCACTCTAGAAGCTAATCTAGATACAGGATATAATGAAAGCTTAGAAAGGACATTTCAGAACAGAAGGAAAATTTGTTTTTCTAGGTACAAGCAGGAGTGAAATCCAGCAGGTTCTGACAGGTTCTGGAGAACCGGTAGCGGAAATTTTGAGTTCAGAGAACTGGTAGCGGAAATTTTGAGTTCAGAGAACCGGTAGCGGAAATTTTGAGTTCAGAGAACCGGTAGCGGAAATTTTGAATAGTTTGGGGAACCAGCAAATACAACCTCTGGCTGGTTCCAGAGTGGGGTGGGAATGGGGATTTTGCAGTATTCTTCCCCTGCCATGCCCACCAAGGCACGCCCACAGAACCAGTAGTAAAAAAAATTGGATTTCACCACTGAGCACAAGTATACTGTAGCTATAACCCCAAACAAATTCTTTGAGAGGTAGTCTTGCTAAATATGGGACGCGATGGGATGCAGTGGCTCAGTGGCTAAGACGCTGAGCTTGTCAATCAAAAGGTGGCAGTTCAGTGGTTTCAATCCCTAGTGCCACATAACGGGGTGAGCTCCCGTTACTTGTCCCAGCTTCTGCCAACCTAGCAGTTCGAAAGCACATAAAAAATGCAAGTAGAAAAATAGGGAGCACCTTTGGTGGGAAGGGAACAGCATTCCATATGCCTTTGATATTGAGTCATGCTGGCCACATGATCACGGAGATGTCTCTCTTGAAACAGAGATGAGCACTGTCCCCTAGAGTCAGGAACGACTAGCACATATGTGCGAGGGGAACCTTTGCCTTTACCTTATCCTAAGCCTAGTTTTTGGCCTGGGCAGAAATTGAGTTCTCTTTTTATTTTTCTGAGTCTTACCTTCAAGTTGGTCTTCTCCCAGTCAATTAGTTAGGTGCCACTGTATTAGATTTGACTCTCAGCCATTTCATGGACAGATGTCCATCATCCTGGCCTATCTCTGACAATAATCTCTCTGAGGTCATTCCAGTGGCCTCCTGGAACTTGTCCAACTGCATTGCCCATTTTCCATTCCTTTTTTTTTGCTGCGTTCAACCTTGCCAAGCAGAGTGGACTTCTTCCAGGTTCATCATCTGCTTCTTCCATCCCCTGCCAAGGTGATGTGTGATTTTTGTTTTTTTAACCCTTCTCACTTCAAGAGAATAGTCAGCCATTCTTTGTTCCATGACTGGTCCTTCTTGCAGTCCACAGAACTCTCAATAACTATCTGTAAATGCATACATCATCCAAAGAGTCTGTCTTTCCTCCCTTTTCTATTTCCTTCTGGAAAACTCTCTGTTCAACTGTTCTGCTTTGCTCGATGCCAAATTTGGCTCCTGTCTTCTGGCTCACTCTGAATTAAGTATAGTGTATCAAACCAGAAGCTTGTTTCGTTAGGCAAGGTCTGTTCTCTGCTCTATTACTACTCCTAGGACCCAAAGGAATCGGGTAGCATCAGACAGATTTTTTTGTTAAAGATAAACGTTTCGTCTTGTAATAAAATGGTGTTCGCCTGAAACGGTGCTATGAATCTGCTTCTGAACTTTGGTGACTAACATGCAGTCGTGGGTTGACCCTGGTTCGGACTGGTTTGCAAGAACCGGTAGTAAAACCGGCGGGAGGCTCTGCCCCCTGATCCGGACGTCATCAGAAGTGATCTGCGCATATGCAGGCACGATGTGAACCGGTAGTAAAGTTAAGTAGAACCCACCCCTGGTAACATGGCTCTTTTATAATGGTGTGGTGGAATCCAATTACTACCGGTTCTGTGGGCGTGGCTTGGTGAGCATGGTGTCGCTTGGTGGGCGTGGCAGGGGAAGGATACTGCAAAATTTCCATTCCCACCCCACTCTGGGGCCAGCCAGAGGTAGTATTTGCCGGTTCTGCAAACTACTCAAAATTTCCGCTACAGGTTCTCCAGAACCTGTCAGAACCTGCTGAATTTCACCCCTGCTCTCTTATAATTTTCACCCTGAGGTATTTGAAAGATCTTCGTTCTTCCACTCGTTCCTTTCAAATCATAAAACAATTTCAGTAGTCCTTGGGGTATATCTTTTGGGGGGGAAATGGTGCTTAATTTACTGATGCCGGGTGCTAAATTTATGCCTTGATTTCAATCTGCAGCAAGTCCATCCTAATCTCACCCTAGCAGTATTTGCTTTAAATATTTCAGGCTGTTTTCAACCCTTCAAAAACAGAGGGCCGAGTTGGTTGTGTGCAGTGCTTTAGCATTACATTCACAGAAAGCTATACCAAAAGGGAAATTTAGGAAGGAGATTTTTCACCAAGCAAATTCCATCCTAATCTTTTCTCCTGCCCCCAATACCCAGGCGGGCTTTAGTCTCATGGTCAAATTTCCAAAATAAGTGGAGTTTTGCGGTTGACCCTCTGATTGGGTGGCCAGTTCATCACAAAGCTTTCTCTGACAATTGAATAAATTTGTCACAAGGGGGAATAGGCTTGGTTAAGGGGCAAAACCTCTGACCTCCTGATCTTACTGCATGTGTAACTCACTCAAGCATTAGCCCCGAGTGAATAATTTGGAAGGACATTTGATCCACTCGAAGGGAGGTTCAAGGCTATAGGACCTTGTTTAATGCAGAGCTGCTACATTTGTGTTTCTGCAGTTGCATCGAAAATAAAGAGAAGAAGCTTGCAGAATTCCCAAATGGTCAATTTGTCTGTTCTGCCTGTAACAGTGATGGCTAATCTTTTTGGTGCCGAGGGCCCAAAGAGTGTATGGCGCGCAATTGCGCACAAACCCTCAAAATGCAATGCGAGTGCTCCCCGTGCATGCACCTCCCCATGCATGCCCCCACGCATGCCCCCCGTACATGTGCCCTGCCCCCCCTTGCCCATTTTTGGCTTCCAGGTTGGTGCAGAAGGCTTTCCAGGCCCAAAATGGGGTGGGGGAGTGTGCACACACACAAACCCCAAAATGCAATGTGAATGCCCCCTGCACATGTGCCCCCCCTGCACATGTGCAGCAGAAATCCAAAGGCCAGCTGGCTGGCGAGAGGCATGGGCACATGTGCAGTGGAGCTGGGCTGGGGTGACGGCTGGCATGCCCGCAGAGAGGCCTCTGCATGCCACCTGTGGCACGCGTGCCATAGGTTCGCCATCATAGGCCCATAACATCCCTACACATGAGAAGAGGTTTTTTCACATCCTTGGTTCAGAAGATAAAGTTTACAAAGGGACAGTTACCTGGGAAATATCTGCCGTCTGCCTGTATCCCAGCTATTTCTAATGTCTGCATCAACTTGTTACTAAAAATGTGATGTCCTTGAGAATCCCAAATTCCTTGCAAGGATACGGTGTTTCCCCAAAAATAAGACCCTGTCTTATATTTTTTTGAACCCCAAAATAAGCGCTTGGCCTTATTTTTGGAGAGGTCTTATTATTTTGAGGTGCATGGAGCAGGGCGGGGCTCCTCTTGTCATCTTACCTGATTTCCAGTTCTGTCTCCCTAACCCTAACCAGAGGAAATGGCGGGAACCGGCTGTGCATGTGTTTAAATATTTGGGGGCGGGGCTTATTTTCAAGGAGGGCTTATTTTAGCGTGTGCATTCAAAAGCCCGATTGGGCTTATTATCCGGGGAAGGTCTTATTTTTGGGAAAACAGGGTAGTGCCTACTGTCTCTTTATAATTCCTTGCAAGGATAGTGCCTATTGTCTCTCCCTCTGTTGCAGATCCCGACAGATTCCATTGTTCAGATAGTCCTTGACTTATAACCATTCGTTTAGCAACTGTTCGAAGTTATAATGACACTGAGAAAAGTAGCTAGTACTCATGGTTGCAGGGTCCCCACAGTCACGTGATGAAAAGTTGTGACCAAAAAAATTCCTGGGATCATGTGATCCCCATTTGAAAACTTCCCAGCTGGCTTCCGACAAGCAAAGTCCACGGGGAAAGCTGGATTTATTTCATGACTGTATGATTCACTTCATTCCTACAGTGATTCATTTAACAAAATGAGCAGGTCATAAAACTGGGTACAACTCGCTTAAAAACTGTCTTGCTTAGCAACAGAAATTCAAGTCCCAATTGTTGTAAATTAATGACTACCTGCGTCTGGATAGTTTTGCAGTGCTACACCAGCTGTGATTTTACACACATTATTTTGGGGGAGAGGCTTCACTTACCCAGATCATGCATTTGCAGCCATCACCCTGAGTTTTTTTTTTTTTTTTCAGCCCTCTTGCAAATACCTCTGAATGGAATCACGTCTAGGGAAATGTTCCTTATTTATTTTTATTAGCGCGGCCTAGAAAAGATAGGGTTCTTGGCAGCCAAACATCATCCCAATAATATCTCATGGCTTAAGTTTTAGAATTTATAATTCAAGGGAGTGCATCTTGCTGGCCAAAAAGAGAAGGGCCTTTTCAGAGATTTCAGTTTTACAAAGCAAAAACTCAGGTCACTTCTCCAGTATTTTGGTTTCTCTAGCCAGACTGCATTCCTTAAGTTCCCTCTTCTTCTGAACACGTCTTTTCTGCCTAAAGCAGAGGCCCCCTTCTTCTTTCCCCACCATGGGTAAAATGTCAAACGTTTCGGTCTTCCACTACTGTCCCTCAAGGGGATGCTTCCAGAGAGGGCCTTGCCTTGCCCAGCTTGTATCTTGGGTCCCCCCTGATTATTTCAGGGTAAATCAATACATCCCCTGTCAACCGGTTTCGTAAGATATCTACCAGGTTATGTCAGAGAGTGGTAGTTTTATAGGGTGACCTCGAGACGGCAAGCAGAAAAAAAAGCTACAAAACAAGCTACTGAACATCAGAAGCTGGTTGCCGGTGGAATGTCATCAGAGGTGGGCTTCAAAAATTTTAGCAAGGGGTTCTCTGCCCGGTTGCTGAGTGGGCATGGCCATAGTGGGCGTGGCCTAGTCAGCCTCCTGCACCATGGCGGGGTGGTGGTGGTGTTTTTGCCCTCCCCAGGCTCTGGAGGCTTTCCTTGAGCCTCCAGGTGGGCGAAAATGGCCTCCCCAGGCTCTGGAGGCCCTCTGGAGGCCTTCTGGAGGCCGGAAACCATTGGTTTTTGGAGGCCATTTCCTGCCTTCCCAAACTTTCGGTAGGCCTGTTTTTCACCCTCCCTGACCCTGCACTAAGCTGCATCCAAAACAGGCTATGTGGGGATTCCTGGAAGGGGAGAGGAGGGGTGAGCAGGGCCACCCCTCCTCTCAAGAATGAGATTTGGGGGTTCTCTCAAGAATGAGATTTGGGGGTTCTCCGAACTGCACAGAATCTTAGCTAGAGGTTCTCCCGAACCCCTGCGAACCTCCAGCAGCCCACCCCTGAATGTCATTTGTTATTTTAGAGCGTTCCTAAGTTGTAGAACACAACATTGTTGGTACAAATGAAAGTGAACCTCACAAAGACATCTTTCCCTGTTTAACTGGCAACTCAGTCCAAACTCGACTGAGAAAAAGAAGACAGAAATAAGGGACAAGGCAAACGATTGACACATCTACTTTTTAGGAAGGGGGGAAAAAATCTCTTCAAATATATTTTTTGTGTCAGTTGTTGATTGATTTACTAGTTATTCATGCTGCCTGGACTGTGTCAAGTTACATAAACTAAAAAACAGACCAGAAGCTATTTCTTGTTCAATCAGCTTCTTGGTGTTTTATTTCCCCAAAGAAAAGGAGAAAGACTTGGTTTTTAGTCCAGTTGATCAGATATTGCTATCTCAAATATTGGGTTTTTTTCAAGCTTCATTTGAAGTCAAAATGGGGCCATAGTATCGAGCATGTGGATCTTTTGGGGGTGCAAATAGGCTCCGAGAAGATCAAGTCTCTCTCTCTCTCTCTCTCTCTCTCTCTCTCTCTCTCTCTCTCTCTCTCTCTCTCTATCTATCTATCTATCTATCCAGTGGTGGGATTCAGCCATTTCGTACCACTTCAGGAGAACTGGTTGTTAACTTTCTGAGCAGCTTGGCAAACTGGTTGTTGGAAGAAATCATTAGGTCAGAAAACCGGTTGTTAAATTACTTGAATCACCACTGTCTCTGTCTGTCTGTCTGTCTGTCTGTCTGTCTGTCTGTCTGTCTGTCTGTCTGTCTATCTATCTATCTATCTATCTATCTATCTATCTATCTATCTAGAGTGTAAAGGAAATAAATGCAGAGTAACAGTGAGAATATCTCACAATAAGGACCACCAAGTTAAATGCAGTCCATTTAACACAAGCTGAGAGGCTGTGGCAAACAGACGGTGTGCGGCCTTGGGCAGTGGGTGTCCTGCCCCCTTGGGAAATCTAGGTGGATTATGGCCCAGCTGGAGTGGTAGATAATCTTCAAAGGCGGCCCCCCACTGAGCACATGATGGTTGGGGCTGGGGTGTCTGGAGGCTACCGAGGCAGAAGAAATAGGGCATCCCTAGTTAAAGGATTATGGTTCGAGCTCGCTTAGCAGGTGAAAGGGGGGGGGAGGAGAAAAGGACCCCTGGCTCAAGTGGGAACTTTTTCTTGGAGAATCGTGCCCCCCCCAAAAAATGATGCTTTCATGGCCACACACTGCAAAGGCACCTGAGGGAAAAGTTAAAATGGAGGCAGAGCAGCATAATTGAAGCCCTATCCCTGTTTTACAGGTGGGACTACCGATGTGAGAGAATCGTAAATCCAACATTCCTCTGGTTTAAAATAAATCAGCCAGCTGAAGAAAGAACGGACAAATCAAATCAATTTTTGCTATGGTCATGGACCAATGCAAAGACTCAACGTAACCTCAATCTACTTTTTTTGAAGGATTGGGAAGGATGTTGGAGGCTAGGAAGCATCGTTAGAAAAGTTGTCTCTCCGTTACAGCCTGACCTCTCCCCTGACCAAGGCTGGATAATCCAGAAGGCACCATATAGGCTTGCTGTCTGAGGCTGACCAAGCTCCCAGGCCCAGCCTGGAATCACTTTGGTTAGCATTGGGAGGCCAGCATTGGGTCAAGAGCAGCCATCTGCCCTGGGACTACCCAAATGATGGTTCACGTTGTCTTTTCACTCAACAAAGAGAATCACATCACCTCCATGGTGTAAATGGGCAAAGATTTCCGCTGCTTTGCCTGTCTAGAGAATGAAAGCGTTTATCTCTAAATCTTCTTTAGGGTTAACAAATACAGGAGGATTCAGATATGACACCTAAGTCTGATAAGAATAGAATAGAATAGAATAGAATAGAATAGAATAGAATAGAATAGAATAGAATAGAATAGAATAGAATAGAATAGAATAGAATAGAACAGAACCTTGGAGGTCTTCTAATCCATTCCCCAACTCAGGTAGGAGAACCTATACAATCTCAGACAAGTGACTGTACAGTCTCTTCTTAAAAACCTCCAGTGATGGAGTGCAGCAGTGGGTTTCACATTTTGTTACCACCGGTTCGCCCCATGGGCACACGCTCACCTGAACCCGGCTGAACCGGCTGAATACCGCCTCTGATCGAGTGCCCATGAAGTCATTGTGCAAATGAGGCCTATTGCGTAGGTTGTGTTGTTTGTATGCTGACATCATAATATCTGTAACATTGCTTCCTATTCTCCCATTTCCAATACCTATGCGGCCACGTTGTTGATGCCCACGGAGAAGCTTGAGTCCACGGGTATTCGCACGTATGGTCACAAACATCAAGATGGTGTATCCTTAAGGGTACACAAAGAGCCTGGTGGCGCAGTGGACTAAGTGCTGTTAAAGTAGCACTTAGTTGCCAGCTGCCTGCAATTACTGCAAGTTCAAATCTCACCAGGCTCAAGGTTAACTCAGCCTTCCATCCTTTCGAGGTAGATAAAATGAGGACTCAGATTGTGGGGGCAATAAGCTGAGTTTGTATAAAAAGAACACTACTTGGGGGGGGGGGCGAAAGCCCTACTAAGCAGGTATATACAAAAGTATGAAGGCTATTGCTTAATGCATTGTAAGCCACCCTGAGCCTTCGGAGAAGGGCAGCATATAAATCAAACAAACAAATAAATAAATAAATAAATAAATAAATAAATAAATAAATAAATAAATAAATAAATAAATAAATAAGAGTGCCACCAAAACTTTGTCTGTGTTTGACGTGCAATGCGTTTTAACTTTTTGAACCTACCCCGAGGGTGTCTCTGTTGCACAATCCGATCCTACATAAAAGGGGGAAAGTCAGTGATTTATATCCACCTAGCAAGAGGCAGGTTTGAAGATTTTTGCAGTAAATCTGCCTGCTTCTCCCTCTGGAAAATTGGCAATTCTGTTCATTCTAAACTTCTGCCCTCCTCGCACTTCTCTGCAGATTTGATAGATGAGCAGAACCTCCTGACTGGGACTAGGGCCTTCCAATCCCTTTTGCATAACTAGCCCACTTCCGCTGTTAATGCTAAGGAAATGCAGCTAGCCCTCAACTTACAACCACAGTTTCTGTGTCTAAACAAAGCAGTTGTGAAGTGGCCCGATTTTACATCTGTTTTGTTAAGTGAAGCACTGCAGTTGTTTAAGTCAGGGGTCTCCAACCTTGGCAACTTTAAGACTTATGGACTTCAACTCCCAGAATTCCTCAGTCAGAGAAGGAGTTCTGGGAGTTGAAGTCTACAAGTCTTAAAGTTGCCAAGATTGGAAACCCCTGGTTTAAGTAAATCCCAGAGTGATTAAGTGAATCTGAATTCCTCCCAATGGCTCTGCTTATCAGAAGCTGACTGGAAAGATCACAGTGGCAGTCGCAGGATCCAGAGTCGCTACAACCATAGTAAATAGATGCTGATTGTGAAATTTTGATCATGTGATCATGGGGATGCTGTGATGATTGTGAGTGCCCAGTCATAAGTCACTTCTTTCAGTGCACATTGTCACATCGAATGATTGCTGTACAAACGATTGTAAGCTTTTAGATAGCTTGACATCGTAAGCTTTTCGATAGCTGACATAGCTGTAAGCAGTGGTTCCTCCCGGTTCAGCCCGGTTCCGCCAAGCCGGTAGCAGTAATGATATGACGTCACTGAATCGGTTCTGCCCCCCCGCCCCTCTTACCTTTTATTTGGCCCCCTCCCCAATCTATTGCTGCCTCCTGAGTCCCAGCTGATCGGCTAGAAGGAAATAAACTGTTTAAACTCTTGCCGAGGGCCGCCCTACAGCTGATCAGTGTTAATAGACAGTGGGGAGGTAGACCCGTGCCTCCAAAAACAAATGAATAGACCAGTACAGCTCTGCAAGCAGTTAAAAGCCTGGCAGACCAGTACCTCTGCTAAATTCTAAAGAATTGTCACATGACCATCAAGCCACACCCACAAAATAAGCCACACCCACAGAACCACAGTAAAAAATTTTAGAACCCACCCCTGGCTATAAGTAAGTTCACATTGCAAACTCTCGCCAGGATCAATCCTTCATTTATATTTTCTTTTGTCCGTTTGTTCAAGATCCCTCTTTCCTTCCTACTCCTGACTTTCAATTCCTTGCTTTCTTTTTACCATGCCATAGTTTGAATCCCCTTAATAAATCAAATTCTGTACTGGTTACAGGAAGGGCATCCGGCCAGTAAATCTGGCCTCTCCATTCAGTTGCCCAGGCTCCACCCCGCAAAGGATTATGGGGCCGTTAAAAGAGGATGATAGTTTGAATTGCCTTGTCTGTCTTTTGTGGATTACTTTGCTCTGTGGCAAGATTATTTTCAAACACTACAGAAATAGGGCTCATCTGAATTATCTAAAATGGGGAGTTCAATATGGGGAGTCCTCCCACTAGAGAGTTTCAAAATAGTTCTGGATTCATGTAATCCCAAGACATTGGTGGTCTGAAAATTGTTCTCTGGCTCTATTGTGATTTATTTACTACTGAAGCAAAGCTGGTGTGTCTTTGCTGAAGCTTATGGTGGTTCAGTATGTGTGTAGGTGTACCTTTTGAGTCAGTCTAATCCAGAGGTGGGTTTCAGCAGGTTCTGACCAGTTCTGGAGAAACGGTAGCGGAAATTTTGAGTAGTTCGGAGAACCAGTAGTAAAAATTCTAACTGGCCCCGCCCAGGGGTGGGTTCTAAATTTTTTTACTATCAGTTCTGTGGGCATGGCTTATTTTGTGGGCATAGTTTGATGGTCACGTGACAATTATTTAGGATTTAGCAGAGGTACTGGTCTACCAGGCTTTTAACTGCTTGCAGAGCTGTACCAGTCTACCCATTTATTTTTGCAGGCACTGATCTACCCATTTATTTTTGCAGGCACCGGTCTACTCATTTGTTTTCTTTTTCTACTGATCAGCTGTAGGGCGGCCCTTTGAAGCCCCGTGGCAAGAGTTTAAACAGTTTTTTCCATCTAGCCATCAGCTGGGACTCAGGAGGCAGCAATAGATTGGGGATGGGGCCAAATAAAAGGTAAGAATAACGCGGGAGGTGGGGGGCAGCAGAACCGGTTCGGTGACATCATATCGTCACCGCTACCAGCTCAGTGGAACCGGGCTGAACTGGGAGGAACCCACCACTGTCCCCGCCCCCATCTATTTTCTGCCTCCCAAGTCCCAGCTGATTGGGAGGAAATGGGGATTTTGCAATATCCTTCCCCCAGGAGTAGAGAGGGAGTGGGGATTTTGCAATATCCTTCCCCTGGTGTGGGGTGGGAATGGAGATTTTGCAGTATCCTTCCCCTGGAGTGGGGAGGGAATGGGGATTTTGCAGTATCCTTCCCCTGGAGTGAGGTGGGAATGGGGATTTTGCAGTATCCTTCCTGTTGTGGCCCCGTCCTCTGAGCCTATCCCTTTGGAGGAAGGCAGCTCTGAGCAGGAGGAAGAGGAGCCAGCCAGATCTCCCAGCCCTCCCCCTCTGGCACCGGCTCAGGTGCCAGCTGAAAGAGAGCCAAGTAGTGGGGAAACAGGTGTCTCAGATGAGAGTGAGGGAGAGACGTCATTCCTGGACGCACGCCAAAGAAGGCGAGAGAAAAGGGTACTGCAGCTGCGGCGTATGAGGAAATCCTGAGTCATTGGATTGGAGTCACAGGATCAATGACTCACTGGACCACACCCAGAAACATATCTATATAAGACAGTATGGTGGGTCACGAAGTTCGTGACGAACAAAGCTAAACAAACGGAGCAACCTCGTAGTCTTGGAAGCTGGATGAACGGCAAAGCTACGTAGGATATTTTCTTGTTTGTGTAAACCAATAAAGTCCTTGGCAGACGGTGTGCATATCGCTGCCAAGGTTGAGATAAGAACTGCGGAGTGTGCCAAGTGATTCTTAACCCTCGACTGGCTGTGTTTTTGTGGGTCTCTGAAGGGGGGGGACAGATCACTTCCCCTGCCACGCCCACCAAGCCATACCCACTGGGCCACACCACGCCCACCAAGCCACGCCCACCGAACCGGTAGTAAAAAAAATTTGGATTTCACCACTGACTTAGGCTTATGTATCGCTTCACAGTGCTTCACAGCATGCAGGTTTAATCGATAGAAATAAGCATGTAAATTACAAGCTGACTTTCATTGAAAGAGCTTCAACCATCAAGGTGAAGTGGTGTCTTATAATAAGCAGCCCTGTGGTGGGAATTCTGATCTGAGTGTCAGGCTGAATGTCCCAAACCAGTTAATATGGAAGTCTAGTCATTATGCTCAACCTGCATTAGAATTCCTCATCTGCGCACACAGTTGCTCCCAACCTCAACCTGTAGGAGATCCTGGCAAGAAGGATAATATATGGGGAAAAAATCAGTTCATTCATTGAATTTGGAGCACTACTGAGATGTGAACACCTTGAGGGTGGTATATAAACAAACCAGACCATGTCATATTCACAGGTGGTCTTCACATAATTTAACAAACGGTTCGCCCAGAATTGAAAATGTGAGCATGCGTGTGTGAATACTTGATTCGCTCGTTTGTGTGCCTTGCACACATGCTCGCTGCATCAAAAATACGGCGATTGTATAGGATGAGCAATATAAGACAGGATTGTGCCTAGGCGAGTGGGTGGGCCCCCACCCACCTGCAGATCGCAACTAATGGTTTGCTTGAACCTGTCCGAACCGGCTGAATCCCACCCCTGGTCATATTCTGGATTCGCTTGCTTGCGTGCCTTGCGCACATGCTCTCTGTATCAAAAACATGATGATTGTATAGGATGAGATAGCTTCGGTCTTGCGTGCTCCATCCACACATGCATGCGGCGTCAAAAAACACAGTAATTTGCTCGTGCACACCGTCCACACATGCGTGTGACGGCAAAAAACACAATGATATAGGACAGGATTGGGCCTGGGCGGGTGCAGGTTGCAACTACGGTTTCCCCGAACTGGTCCGAACCGGCTGAATCCCACCCTTGGTCATATTCTGCCTGGGACAATCCCATAGCTGCCCCAGCCAACTTTGACTGCCCTCAAAAAGCCAAGCAGGGTTAGACCAAGTTGGTATTTGGAGAGAACAGAGAAGACTTCGAGAAATGTGTTTATTTATTTGAGTCCCACCTTTATCGTTTTTATAAATAACTCTTTCTACATCTAAGTAACAAATGTAACGAACATTAAAAAGTTATGCTATTTATGTCATTATTTACCAAGCACATCTAAATCACATTAAAGTAACCAAAGTATGTTTACCATCCCCAAGCTATGTCACAACTTTTGATCACCCCTAATGTTTGGAAATTGAAGGCTGGAAAAATTTGACACGCCTCCCAGCATACCTTCCCCCTTCGATTTTCTCACAACAACTGTATGCAGAGGTTGGACTGAGATTGACTGGCCCAGAGTCAAGCTATGGAAGTTGTCTTTCATGGCTAAGGCAGGACTAGAACTCACAGTCTTGCCTGGTGCCTTTGCCACCAGATAAAAGTGGCTCACTCAAATCCTGGGTTCTAGGCTATTTTGAGAAAGTAAAGACTGTCCCCCCAAAAAAGCTTCATCAAGCCACTTCCACCTTATCACCAAAGAAATATTATATTATATTATATTATATTATATTATATTATATTATATTATATTATATTATTATAACATTACATTACATTACATTACATTACATTACATTACATTACATTACATTACATTACATAATATAGAATGGAATGGAATGGAATGGAATGGAATGGCATAGAATAGAATAGAATAGAATAGAATAGAATAGAATAGAATAGAATAGAATAGAATAGAATAGAATAGAATAGAATAGAATAGAATAGAATAGAATTCTTTATTGGCCAAGTATGATTGGACACACAAGGAATTTGTCTTCGGTACATAAGCTCTCAGTGTACATAAAAGAACAAGATACATTCATCAACAATCATAAGGTACAACACTTAATGATAGTCATAGGGTACAAATAAGCAATCAAATCATGCTAGGAAACAATCAATATAAATCGTAAGGATACAAGCAGCAAAGTTACAGTCATGCAGTCATAAGTGGGAGGAGATGGGTGATAGGAACGATGAGAAGATTAATAGTAATAGTAGCGCAGCCTTAGTGAATAGTTTAACAGTGTTGAGGGAATTATTTGTTCAGCAGAGTGATGGTGTTCGGGAAAAAACTGTCCTTGTGTCTAATTGTTCTGGTGTGCGGTACCCTATAGCATCATTTTGAGGGTAGGAGTTGAAACAATTTATGTCCAGGATGCAAGGGATCTGCAAATATTTTCATAAATATATGGCAGCATTAAGCTCAACTCAAGGGAGAATTCAAATTGTTGCTTTTTCAACATTAAAAGAAACTTCCCACCACCAAATCACCTCTCTACCTCGAAACTGCCTTTTTTCCCCCAGATGTGGAAAGAGTTTGTAACTTTACATTCTTCCCAAAATGCTGGTTTTTTATGGTAATCCAGTGGAAGTAGAGTTGCTTTTTTAGGAAGAGGCCTCCTACTTACCGCGGAGACTCCTTCTGGGCACATTAGGGAAAGGAATGGCCCTTGCAAGAGAAGATTGTGCTTAAGATGATGATCCTGAGATGTCCTAACATGTACCATAAGCAGGTGGAAGCCTCAGGGGCTGGCAGCTGTTCAGGCAGCTCAAGATCTTTGCCAAGCTCGGGTGGGGCAGAGGCTCAGGCCAAGGTTTCTATTCTTGTCAACCACAATTTTTCTCGCTTGTATTTGTTTTCCTGGAGCAGAATGATGAACTGCATTAACCGGCTGCAGGAGAAAGATTTCTTGCTGGGAGGGCACTTTCTCTCATCTGGTCCTCTCCGTAGTTCTTCAGTCAGGGGAAGGAAGGGCGGGATGGGTCCCTGACAGCTTTGCAAATGAGGAAACCACCCTGAGAAATCCTGTAGAGATTCTCAGTCATCCGGGTCAGGGTTGTCCCAAAGGTGCTTTTTCAGGAGGCCACTGGCCTTTTTGTTTTGTTTTGTTTTGAAGACGTTTCGCTTCCCATCCAAGGAGCTTCTTCAGCTCTGACAGAACAGTGGGGAATGGAAGGATTTATATTCCTTGCAGACAGCTGGTCATTTGCATCCTTTTAGAGGGACGTTGAAGCCCTTGGAGGTTTATCTGTGCCCTCCCGCCTTTGGTGGGAAAGTAACAGCATTCTGTGTGCCCTTGGTGCTTAGTCATGCCGGCCACATGACCACGGAGATGTCTTCGGCTTTGAAATGGAGATGAGCATTGGCCCCTAGAGTAGGGAACGACTGGCACATATGTGCAAGGGGAACCTTTACCTTTTTATCCTGAATGTGCAGCCACTTTCTGCATGTAATATAAAATGCTCTGGTGCTGAAGTCTTCTTTGCTGTCTTCCTAACTCTAAATTCTGGATTAAATTTCAAAGATGAGGTCAACTCCATAAGGGTCAGTTTCTCAGGACAAGAAATACAAAGCTTCCATAAGCAACAATATTTTTTTTCCCCATCTTTTCGCTCCAAAGATTGCTTTTTAGAAAAGCATGACTGCATGACAGTAGATTCCCTACACACCACAGCTCCAGTCTTGTGTGTCAAATTGTATATTCCTCACTCTAAAATTGCTTCCCAGACCATGCTCCTTCAAAGTTATGGACAACATTCTGTAGTGGGTAACATGTAATGTGGACTTCTGAAGATTTTTGTGGGCGAACGCATCCAGAAACAAATACAAAATCAGTATGGAAATGGTGGGTTGCTTTTGGGTGCATGTCGGGACAACAGTCCACGCCTGTCTTTCCCAAAAGAACCCTTTTTGGCACCAAGCAGGGCCCTTTGACTCATGTGGGTGGACCTGTTGTCTTCAGACAACACAGGGTCAGAGATGGTGGAGTCTGCTCTTCCTAGTTTCACCAACAGTTTCAAGATTGTAGATGAGCTTTGTTGAATGAATGATTGAGTGCAATCCTAAACTGCATTAGGATACAATCAAGATCAAGTGAGGTACTGTTACCACTCTATAAAGCCTTAGTAAGATCACACCTAGAGTCCTGCATCCAGTTTCGGTCACCCCACTATAAAAGAGATGTTGAGATTCTAGAAAAAGTGCAGAGAAGAGCAACCAAGATTATTATATGATGAACAGTTACAGAAACTGGGTATGTCTAGTCTAGTGAAGAGAAGGATCAGGGGATACATGATAGCAGTCTTCCAATATTTGAGGGGCTGCCACAGAGAGGAGAGGGGGTCGAGCTATTTTCCAAGGCACCCGAATGCCAGACAAGGAATGATGGATGGAAACTGATCAAGAAGAGAACCTAGAAATAAGGAGAACTTTTCTGACAGTGAGAACAATCAACCAGTGGAACTGAAGTTGCCTTCAGAAGTTGTGGGAGCTTCATCACTGGGGGCTTTCAAGAAGAGATTGGACTGTCACTTGTCAGAAATGGTGTAGGGTCTCCTGTTTAGGTGGTGGGTTGGACAAGATAACCTTCGTCCCTTCCAACTCTGTTAATCTGTTTAAAATCTGAATGAGATTATCTCAGGAAATACGAGTGCAGTTTTCTGAAGCTTCCTTAGGTGGTTTGGGCCAAAAATCAAAACCTAGGGTACAGAAGTTTGACAGAACAAGGACAACTTGTGAGCAGTTTCCTGCAAATCTACCTCTTGGATGTGTTCCTTAAAACAGATTTGACATCTCTGGAAATGCAGTGATGGGTGACAGTCATGCCGGAAAATAACAATTCTAGGCAATTTGCTTTTTTGGTAGCCAGTTGAGTGATTTATGTATCCATTCCCTTCTCTCTCATCACAGTTTGTGTCTTCCATCTCTAGCATGCGATCCAAAAGACCATGATACACATAAAATCTAGGAGGAGCTTTGATCCCACTGTTGTGGCTGCCATCTCCACTTTTATAGACCATGCCTTGCAAAACATTTTGGTGAAGGAACTTGATGTTTCACTGTATGGCCCAAGTTTACTGGAGAAGCTTGGAAAAAGCATTGTCTTTCTGATAGTAAAATGTTGTTACTATGGCTATTATTGCCAAATGATATTGTTTAAGGAAAATGAGACTTCAATTATAAGATAGCATTTAAAAATAAAATAAAACATGGTTTGTTCAGTCATTCAGATGTTTAGACTAGATTTGGCATTTTTATCCATGTGTTAAATCTTTTCAAAGTATCTGGGATAGGCAGATATTTTGTTATTTAATGGTGTCATCGTTGAATGTAAGCTGTTCCAAGAAAAACTGCCTTTTGCCATTGACTGATGGTGAATTTGTCAATGCCGATGATGTTCAATTGATGTTCCAGTTGTTCTGGGATTGCACCCAAGGCGCCTATTACCCTTGGAACTATCTTTGTTTGCTTTTGGCACAATCATTCTATTTCTATTTGCAGGTCTTGGTATTAAGTTAGCTTCTCCAGTTCCTTTTCTTCTGTTGTCTCCAGGTACTGCCACATCCACTATCCAGATTTTTTTTGTCTTTCTTATCAACAATTGTTAAGTTTCAGGTGTTATGTGGTAGGTGCTTGTCTGTTTCTAAAGTTCCAGAGCTTTTTAACTTCTTCATTTTCTTCTACTTTCTCTGTTTGAGTTCTTGCATGCAGGGAAATGGCATGTCTTGCATGTCTTCCAATGCACCATTGTTGCTGCTTTGTCATTGTAGTCATTGTGTGTGAATGTCTTGCAGTAGATCCCCTGTTTCATCAGCTTTTTTTTTCTTTCTTCAGAGTTGGCAGTTGCTGTCTGTTGCTATCTTCTCAATTCTGGCTTTGAATGCATTTGTTCTTAAGCCTTGGTCTCGTGCAGTCAGAATTAGCCCCTCTGTCTCTTTCTTCAACTTTCCTGCTTTTAGCCATTGCCATGTTATTATCTGCTTTGCCTGCTATTTTTTATGTAATGGCCACGTACCACTACTATTACCATAAATTGATAGGATTGGAAGGGACCTTGGAGGTCTTTAAGTCCAACCCTCTGCCCATGGCAGGAGATCTTATACCCATGATGGCAAACCTATAACATGCGTGCTACAGGTGGCATGCGTAGCCATATCAGTGGGCATGCGAGCTCAGCTCCGATGCGCCAGCTGATTTTGGGGTCTTTTGAGCAGACCAGAAGAAGGAAAACAGGCTATTTCCTACCTCTGGAGGGCCTGGGGATGGGGTGGGGAAGGCCTGTTTTTCTTTCTCACTTGGCTCCAGGGCCTCTCTAAGAGTCTGGGGAGGATGAAAATGGCCTCCCCTGCAGAGGTCCTCCAAAGGTCAAAAACGGCCCGTATAACAACTTCCGATGGGACCGGAAGGCCCATTTTTCACTGTCCCCAGCCTCCAGGGCCTCTCTAGGAGTCTGGGGTGGGGCCAGAAGTTGTTAAATGGGCTGTTTTCGGACTCTGGGAGGGTGGGGAAGGCCGTTTTCACCCTCCCCAGGCTCTTAGAGAGGCCCTGGAGTCAGGTGAGAAAGAAAAACGGGCCTACTGGGCCATCGCATGCCAGGAGCGGGGGGAGCAGGAGGGGTTGTGCATGCATGCATGGGGCCAGGGCACATAGAATTATCGGTGTGGGGATACGCGCACATGACCCCTCCCTCTGCACCCCCTCCTGGCACACGATGGCAAAAAGGTTAGCCATCACTGTTCTATACCATTTCAGACAAGTGGCTGTCCAATCTCTTCTTAAAAACCTCCAGTGATGGAATGCCTACGATTTCTGGAAGCAAGCTGTTCCGCTGTTTAACTGTTTTCACTGTCAGGAAATTTCTCCTTAGTTCTAGGTTGGATCTCTCTTTAATGATCCTCCACCCATGAGTTCTTGTCCTGCCCTTTACAGAGCATTTATTTTATTTTACAGTGCAATTATAAACACTGGCTAGACGAGAGCAAGCTCCATTTTAAAGGGTTCACTGCAGAGGTGGGATCCACCAGTTTGCAAATGTGAGTGCATGTGCCACCTTTGGGCATGCGCACGGCCTTTTGTGCATGCGCAGTAGTCGCGCATTACATCCGGGCTGGTGGGCAGAGCCTCCCGCAGTCGCCACTACAGATTCGCGCAATCTGGACAGAACCGGCTGAATCCCACCACCGGGACACTGCTGTGTTTCTGACACATGAAAGTGCAACTTTTAAAAGCAAAGATTGGCTTTTGACCCAAGATGTGCAACTGATTGATGGAAGGGGGCAATTCTTCCTTTTTCCAGAAAAGGTTCGCCCAGCATTTTTTGAACTCTGAGATTGCATAGGTCAGCAGACAAGGGGATACCTAAGCAATGAATGGAGGGAGCATTCCCCAGTGAACTTCTAAAGGATAACCGATAACCTCCCATCGGCCAATAACCTCCCATCTCACAGAGAGGGTCTCTTCAGGGTGCCGTCAGTCAGGCAATGTCGACTGGCGACCCCCAGGGGAAAGAGCCTTCTCTGTGGGGGCACCCGCCCTCTGGAACGAGCTACCCCCAGGAATACGATTGATCTCAGATCTCCGTACTTTCTGCAAGGCCCTGAAGACTTTTATATTTCAGCAAGCCGGGCTGGCTTAAAAAGATTTTAATGGGTTACTTTTAGTGAGGGGTTTTAAATTCTGGGGAAGCCAAAATTGATTTAATTATGTTTTAAATTATTTTAACTTTCATATTGCATGTATTTTAATTTTTTGGCTGTTCACCGCCCTGAGACCATCAGGAGAAGGGCGGTACACTAAATAAGTAAGTAAGTAAGTAAGTAAGTAAGTAAGTAAGTAAGTATAAGTAAGTAAGTAAGTAAGTAAATAAATAAATAAAGCACATAGTTCTAAATATGGATCAAACTCAAAGAATGCACGTGTCTTCATGCAGATGTTATTTTTACCATTTTGTGCCATTTTTGTAAATATGATGAAAGGACCCAATGCTTCAAAACCTCTCTTTTCGGTGTCTCCCCCACCTACATCTCCAATCACATCACCAAATTTCAGTCAGCAAGTTTCCCTCTGCTTGTTGAAGTCCACACATCTTAAATTGAGAAACACTGTCCTACAAGCGAGAGACATTGAAATCACATCTTGCATTACAACGTGGCCCCTTTCTCTTGAAAAACTCCTGCAGGGGCCTCTGGAGGCTCATCATGAGGGGGTCTTGAGTTAATGTGTTCCAAGAAAATTTAGAGGACACTTTGGCACCTTATTTTAATTTGCATGACATTTGGATGAATATACTTAAATGAAGACTCCAAGTGCCATGAGTGGAGACATTCAGTTTCCTTCATTTCACACGAACTATTCCTGACTCTAGCCTGACTGGTACACATCCACGTTATAAAGTCCTCAAGTGCATGGATTGGACATAGAGGTTCTTTGATGCACCAATGAAACTTTTAGAAAGCCCGAAGTCCTCCGTCGTAATTAACTGCTTGGTTGATTATAGTAAAGGACGTTTACTTTTCAAATTGCCAAAGACATCTGCATTTCAAATCCTCCTCAATTTTCTGGATTGTTCACGGTGTGACTTAGATTTTTCCACATCACAAGTGAGAATGCTGCCAGTAGCTGAGCCCCTAATTAGGTCTGTGGCTGCAGAGAACCACAATGCATTGGCGTTGCTGGTTTTCAGATGCAGTTCTTTGCAGGAAGACAAGATTGTAAATGGTGTCAGTTCATTAAAGGACTGATTTTTTCAACAGTCAAAATGTTATGTTGTTCAAGCCTGGTTATTTGACCAGGTCCTTCTTACCTGGTGTCTCCTTGAGGAAAGCTCCTAAGCTTAGAGAAAAGCAGACGCCATTAAGTAGAAGGACACCGTAAAAGTGATGCAGTTGTGCAATTTGTATCAGTCACGTTATGCTGTAATTTTCCCCTTCTCTTTTTTTGAAGATGGGTCAATAATACCTGCTCCTCTTCATTCTTTTGGGGACTTTGTTGTAGGGGCTCCTCAGAGATTACCTGAAATAGTTCTGTCCTTGTTTCCCCTAATTCTTTAAGGACCTAGGCCAGGGGTGAGATTGAAAAATTTCAGCAACCAGCTCGCTGCCCGGTTGCTGGGTGGGCGTGGTCATGGGGGTGTGGCCTACTTGGCCTTCTGCACCATATGTGTGTGTGTGTGGGGGGGGTGTTTTTACCCTCCCCTGGGCTCTGGAGCCTCTCTAGAGGCCGGAAATGGGCCCATTTCTGGACTTGTGGTACTTCCGGTAGGCCCGTTCTTCGGCCTCCCCAGGCTCTGGAGGCTTTCCTCGAGCATCCAAGAGGGTAAAAACCACCTCCCCCGGGCTCCGGAGGCCCCCCGGAGGCCGGAAACTGGCCCCTTTCCGGACTTCTGGTACTTCCAGTAGGCCTGTTTTTTGCCCTCCCAGAGCCTCCATGCACGCCCTGCACTTACCTGGCATCCAAAAGGGGTCGCTTGGAGATTCCTGGGAGGGGAGGGGAGGGGTAGGCGGGGTCAGCCAGTCCTTGGAATAACCGGTTCGGCAAACCAGATAAAAATTAACATCCATTTCTCCCGAACCGGTCTGAACCAGCTGAATCCCACCCCTGAGTCCTAGGCTGTAACTTATCTTTTCCTACAGATTTGAATTCGTTTTTTAGTTAGCTGTCTTATTCTTTATTGTCTCCTTGTCATTCCTAAACATATTCTACTACAATGAGCATCGGAGAGAGAAGACAGACATACAAATTACCAGTTAAGAAATACTTCCTTCCTCGACACCCAGAGGTGTTATAGCTTCTTTCCCTCTCCTCTCTCCGGCATATCCAAAATCCCTTTTCTGATGGTCTTGTTGTTTGGGGTCTTTCTGGTGGGGTCTTTGATGCACTGCTCATTCTGCATATTGGTCTTTCTGATCCAGTCCTGCCTTGCATGTGACATTGATCAGAGAGCTTGGATGCCGAGTGCAGAGTCGGTACCAGAACTGGAGCTAAGGGTGTCTCCCGAGAATGTGATTAAAAAAAATGTCAAGAGGGCAGCCATGATTGAAGTCACAACACATTTGAAAAATGTGGAGCAGAGCTTCAATCACAGGGCCACACCTGCCATTTTGACCTTTTTTTTTCCCCGATCTGCACAGATGCTCCTCACCAAATCTGCTACCCCCACCCCGCCCCAGCAAATTCTTTTATTTCCTTTTCATCATTGCTTCTTCAGCTCCGGTGCTTGTTTGAAGATCGAAGTAGAGACTATTGAGAACAGCAATATACATGCAGATGAAGTCCAATGCCAAATGTACTCCTGCCAATTTTCAGGGATGTACAGATGCTCAGAAAAACATTTACTTAGGAATTCTTAATTAAATAAGCCATCTAGCAGTGAGATTGTGTTTCAGATGTGTCAAAAAGCATCGTAGCAAATGACATGGCAGCCCTTTTGCACAAAGATTCCATTATACCATGTTGTTGTTATTTTAATCAACCCTTGTAGAAGAGGTTTTTAAAGCCGTGTCAAGGGATTTGAGTGTTCTGTTAATGAGATCTGTGCATAGCTAACTTCCTTCAATCTACGCCTGGTACGCATTCTTTGCCAACAGTGATTGAAGCTTTCTGATAGGACAAATAGACAAGAGAAAAGTAGTCACATCCCGGTAATCCCTCCAAAATCCATTCCGTGCATCTGATGAAGGGATGCATCAATATTCTGGCTCAGTGACCACAGAACAATACGTATATCAGCCACTGCCCAAGTTCTGTGGTCATTGAGCCAGAATTCCACTCCAGTAACCTTTGATGTTGTGGGTGGCACTTCTCCAATATCCCAACCTGAGGTCCTGTTAATCAAATATGCTTGAGGTTGAACACAAGATCTTCTGCATGTAAAGAATGTGGTCAACATATTATGAAGTTTTCATCCCTTCCTACACAAGAGTAGCCTGTTATTACTGGTTCGATCTGATAAATTTTACATTTCTGATTGTCACCCTGAGAAAAATGCTTTCCCCTTCTCCTTTCCCTTTCTCTTCCTCTTCCCCTTCCCCACCTCCTCCCCCTTGTTGTGATCTAGGCTCACTTAGTTATTACAAGACACAATTAATCCCAAACCTATTTTATTATAACAGCTGAGAATTACTTCATTTCCAGCTTAGTCCAAATTAACTGCAAACCAAGTCTTTCAGAATAAATCCTTCGGACTTAACACAAACCTTTATCTTCTTTGGCACCCTGCCAAAGGCCTTTCTTGTCAAAGCCCCACGAAGTTCAGAAACAAGAGACACCGACTGGAAGCAGATTTAGTAACGTTGCTTTCCTACAAAGAGCCCAAGAGCCTTTGCTGCTTTTTTAAGCCTTATGGGAGGGGCCAATCCTCTCCTGGCCTTACTCCTGAGTTGTCCCTTTTGCTTTAGCTGCTCTTTACTTCTGGCAGCTCTTCTCATGCGTGCACTAGGAACAGGCTCCTCCTGTTCCTCTGCCTCTCTGCTGTCCGACTCTGGAGGCTCCGGAGTCCGCGCATCACTCCCAGATGGCCTTGGCATCATTTCTCCTTCCGACGCAGAGCCCTCGTCCGGGCCTTTCCCAAACTCCAGGACTGGCCCATTGTCCTCCCCAGCCTCCTCACTGTCCGACTCCGCTGCCAGCTCCGCAGGCTGCTGGTGGACAACAACACTCCTCTTTCTCTTCCTCCTCCTCTATACCTATCTGCTTTCAACCACAGTGATATAAAAATGACAAAACACAAAACCAGTGCAATCTCCAGTTTTTCATACCTGCATAGCAATAGTGCTTAGACTTATATACCGTTTCACGGTGCTTTACAGCCCTCTCTAAGCAGTTCACAGAGTCAGCCTATTGCCTCCAATAATCTGGATCCTCATTTACCCACCTTGGCCCTTGCGAGCTCCATTTTCTCTGGCAGAGGGATAGAGGATGTTGTTGCAGCTGAAAACAGAACTTGAAGCCCGTTTTCACTGGAAGAGTGCTCGGGGCCACCACAGGCATCCCTGACATAAGTGATGTCAAGCTGGCTACACCCACCCTGACCACAGCCCCCTGCCTCCCCCACAAGGTAAAAGACAACCATGATGCGGCTCTCAATGAAACTGAGTTTGACACCTCTACTCTAACCATATCTCATCTTGCTTAGCTTTTGGAGACGAGCTAAGACCTCACTCTACAAGTTGCTACTTAACCAGGGAGCGCTGTTCCTGCTCTTTAGAACAGGGATGGGCTTCAAAAATTTTAGCAAGGGGTTCTCTGCCTGGTTGCTGGGTGGACGTGGCCACGGCGGGTGTGGCCTAGTCAGCCTCCTGCACCACAGCAGGGTGGGGGGCATTTTTGCCCTCCTCAGGCTCCGGAGGCTTTCCTTGAGCCTCCAGGAGGGAGGAAAATGGCCTCCCCAGGCTCAGGAGGAGGCCAGAAACAGGCCCATTTCTAGCTTTTCTGAACTTCTAGTAGGCTCATTTTTCGCCCTCCCCAAGCCTCCGTGCGTACCCTGCACTTACCTGCATCCAAAACGGGCCACATGGGGTCTCCTGGGAGAGGAGGAACAGGGTGGGAGGGGCCAGCCAGAAGTGGGAGTTATGGGTTCTCCGAACTGCACAAAATCTTAGCTAGAGGTTCTCTCGAACCCCCGGCAGCCTCACCCCTGCTATAGAACACTAGGGACATTAACAGTGAAAAGCAGCTCTGGAATTGTACATGGAGACCATGATCTGAACCAGGGACACTGACTAAGAAGTAGATACCTGGTTGTTCCAAGGAGAGTGGGTGGAGGAATTTGCCTCTGAAGCCTGCTGCTTGCATTCTGAGGCTCCTGGACATGCTTCAGATACCTGCTATACACAGCAAGTTCTGTTCTAATTGATAGCTGCCTTCCCTCCAGCAGCTCTTTCAAGGCCGGGCCTTGCCTGAATCTCCACATTCCATCGTGGTTTTGTACGTGAGCCATCTTGAAGTCTTCTCCCTTTTGGCATTTCTTATGAAGAGAGTTAATCAGCAAATATTATGTTTGCATTACCGTTCGTCACTAAGAAAGGCAGCGCCACTATGCTTTGCACCGAGCTGTGATGTTTTGGCATCTGACCTGCTTGCGTAAAGAAGTCGCAAACATTTATTCACTGCTAATCACTGAAATTAGGTACGAAGGTGAGAACTGCACGTGCTTTAGAGCAGGAGTGAAATCTACTTACCTTCCTTACCGGTTCGGAAGCACACATGCATGTCACAGGCACGCACAGACCTTCTGCGCATGCACAAAACCTGCTGCGCATGCGCAGAAGGTAAAAAACACATTGCTTCCTGGTTGCAACTAGGAAGTAATGACCCCCGGCTGGGTGGGCGGAGCTATGCTCCACCGTTGCTACTGGATCGCCGAACCAACGGCCAAGATCGCTACCAGATTGAGCAATCTGGTCTGATCCAGGAGCATTTCACCCCTGCTTTAGAGGTTGGGGAGGCTGTTTTTGCCCTCCCGGAGGCTCGAGGAAAGCCCCCCCCCCCCGTGGTGGTGCAGGCCAACTAGGCAGGGGGCCGTGGTCAGGGTGGGCGTGGCCAGCTTGAGATCACTCATGTCAGGGATGCCTGTGGTGGCTCGAGTGCTCTGCCAGTGAAAATGGGTTCCCGAGCTCCGTTTTTGGTTGTAACGGCCTCTTCCAACCCTCTGCCAGCAAAAATGGAGCTCTGGTTTTTCTGTTAACCAAAAGATAGTCAACATGAAACAAATTTCCTATCTGCTTGATGGTAATAAAACTCCCAGATTCGTGACAATCCTGTTGTCTATTACACCTTTTCAAGACTGTTTCTTGAAAATCATCATTATTTCATTGTTCTAATTATTTCTCTGGTATTATTTCTCTGGTTCTAAATCTGCTGTCGCTTCTGCAGGGGTTCATCTCAGATACTTCTAAGGACTAGAGCTTTCACTCAGTGGTGAAATCCCACCCAATTTTTTTTTTTACTACCGGTTCTGTGGGCGTAGCTAGATGGGTGTGGTGTGGCTTGGTGGGCGCGGCAGGGGAAGGATACTGCAAAATTCCCACTCCCTCCCCATTCCTGAGGGAAGGATATTGCAAAATCTCCATTCCCACCCCACTCTGGGGCCAGCCAGAGGTGGTATTTGCCAGTTCCCCAAACTGCTCAAAATTTCCGCTACCAGTTCTCTGAACTGCTCAAAAATTTCCTCTACCGGTTCTACAGAACCTATCAGAACCTGCTGGATTTAAACCCTGCTCTTGCCCCTCCTTAGCTTTGAGCAAAATCCTAAGTCTTGAGGCTTAAACTCTTTGGGATGGTATCTTCCCTGTCTCTTATGGCAGTCTGTAACTCTTCTGTGGACACCCCCAATGTCTATATGGAGATTCTCAGTCATGGTTGTCCCAAAGGTGTTTTTTTTTTCTCCCAAGAGGCAACTGGACTCTCTTGTTTTTTCCTTTGAAGACGTTTCGCTTCTCACCCAAGGAAGCTTCTTCAGCTCTGACTGGATGGTGGGGAATGGAAGGATTTATACTCCTTGCAGACAGCTGGTCATTTGCATTCTTTTAGCAAGTCGTTTTGAAGACAGCAAAGTCCATATTTTGGACCGAGAGGACCGCTGGTTTGAAAGAGGCCATCTATGTCAAAACTGAACAGTCCTCTCTCAACAGAGGCGGGGAGGGATACGACATCATTTATCTCCAGTCTACAACACAATCCTTTCAGCAGTTCCAAGAAGGCTCCACACCCACTTGCACCACTCAGGTGACCCTGAGGACACAGATAAACCTCCAGGTGGCCTCAACAACCCTCTAAAAGTTTGCAAATGACTAGCTGTCCACAAGGAGTATAAATCCTTCCATTCCCCCACCATCCAGTCAGAGTTGACGAAGCTTCTTGGATGAGAAGCGAAACATCTTCAAAGAAAAACCAGAAAGTCCAGTTGCCTCTCGAAAAAGCACCATTGGGACCATCCTCACAGTCATCTTGCTCCTGTCATATCAGTTGTGTCTCCCTTCTTCTCCTTCCCTCAACTTCGCCAAGCGTTGTGTTTTTGCTGATTCAAGCCCTTGCTAGGATGACACCAAAAAAAGTCTGCTTCATCACAGAGGAACCAAACTATAGCCCTGCTTAATCAGCAGAAGAGTCCTGCTAAACCAGCATCTTCTTTCCAAGAATTAGCTTCCCCCTTTGCCAGGAGCATTGCGGGATTCAAACCCACAACTTTATAAATTGAAGGTAAATGAACTGAGGAGAGATCCCACTGGGGAGCCAAGAATCTGAATGCCGTTTTGGATCCGTTCATGCCTGAGACAATGTACCACAGTATGCAAAGGGTTTAATGAAAATTATAAATGTGTCTGTTGCAATTACCAAAAACGCTTCTTTTGACCAAACATTTGAGATGCTTTTCTGGACTGCTGCAAACCATTTTCCAGAGTCTGAAGAATCCGACTCTGAAATTTTATGCTTACAAGCTCCTATTAATCATTCACCACTTCGTGTTTATAATAATGAGCATGAATGTTGGTCAAATAAAACCATTCCCTGCTCTTTTTTTCTTCTTCTTCTTCTCTGCTGCGGTTTAAAATTAGAAGGGACGAACTGCAAGTCGCCCTGCATTCTGTAGCCAGGCTGAGCCAAAAACCCTCTATGCGCAACGCGATTTTAAGTGACGACTGTTTCCAAAAATCCAAATCGAAGTTTAATATCTGCTTCTCGTATCTCCTCACTTCCTCGTTTTATGACCAACTGAGCCTGAAAGTGCCAACGTTTTGTGAGGCAGATGGCACACGTACTAAGTCTGGTCCAAGAGAACCAGGCATTACCGAAAGTCACACAAGGTTTCCAGCTCAACTGCCAGAACAAAGAGGTTGAGATAAGTGAGCATAATTATAGGAGCCATTTTACAGTTCTTTCCCTCCTACTGTAGCCTTCTCCAGCCAGCTGCTCTAGCAAGGAAGTAGAATGAATGGCTTCCCTTAGTTCTCACGCTGCTTTTCTGCTTTTCCTCAGAGCGTTGTCATCGGTGGTGGCTTTGGGAGCAAACATCATCTGCAACAAGATTCCAGGCTTGGCCCCACGGCAGCGAGCGATTTGCCAGAGCCGCCCTGATGCCATCATAGTCATTGGAGAAGGGGCCCAGATGGGAATCAATGAATGTCAGTACCAGTTCCGATATGGCAGGTGGAACTGCTCAGCACTGGGAGAGAAGACGGTCTTCGGTCAAGAGCTTCGAGTAGGTAAGGTTCTCTCTGTAAAGTAATGCTCCTTATTTGGCAATTTTGTCTTCTGCCTTTCTTTCCACTGTAGTTTTTTTTATTATTATTATGAAAAATCACAACACGGAATTTTTTTTTTCATCTCGGCCTCTCCTTCCTTCCTTCCTTCCTTCCTTCCTTCCTTCCTTCCTTCCTTCCTTCCTTCCTTCCTTCTTTCCTTCCTTCCTTCCTTCCTTCCTTTCTTCCTTCCTTCTCACTCACTCTTCCTTTCCTTTCCTTTCCTTCCTCCTCCTTTTCTCTTTCTCTTCTTCTCTTTCTCCTCCGTCTTTCTCCTTTTCTCTTTCCCTTCTTCCTATTTCTCCTCCTCATCTTTCTCCTTCTCTTTCTCTTTTTCTTCTTCCTCCACCACTTAATTTTTTTTATTGAGGTGGACTATTTGGTAGGAACTTTGAGGGATGTTAATTTTAGAACTAATGCTACAAGTCAAATCGAAACTTATTCACACTTAGATTAGCTCAAATGAAATCAGTGAATTCATCAATACGTGTTATTCCTTTTATTTTATTTATATATATATATTATTTTTTTAATATAAGCATTCCATCTTCCCTTAAACAGTGTGTTGTCTGGGTACAAATATCTCAATATGGTGCAATTTTGATGGTGCAATAACCATCAAAATTTACAACAATATTCATTACATTGATATTAATTCTCTGATCTTACAATTGTAGTATTGAACATAGTAAATCTATTCATTTTTCTCTCTTAATGTATTTTCTAATAAGATTATAATAATAATATTAAGCATAATAATCCTAATAGTCATCTCTATCTTAACGTATTTTTTACTTCTCTCCAATTTCCTTTTATTTCCAACTTCCATTTTTATTCTTTCATTTGTTATTCATTTTAGAAGGTTGATTCTGCATATGAGTGAAATCCTTGTTGAGCATTACAGGTTCCACATGTGGCCTTGGGGCTGTCACAGCTCCTGTTTGGGGTTACTGCAGTGGTGGGTTCCTCCTGGTTCCGCCCAGTTCCGCCGAGCCGGTAGCGGTGATGAACTGGTTCTGCCCCCCCTCCCCCTCCCCCCGTGTTATTCTTACCTTTTATTTGGCCCCACCCCGAATCTATTGCTGCTTCCTGAGTCTCAACTGATGGCTAGAGGGAAAAAAAACTGTTTAAACTCTTGCCGCGGGGCTTCAAAGAGCTGCCCTACAGCTGATCAGTGTTAAAAGAAAACAAATGAGTAGACCAGTGCCTGCAAAAATACATGGGTAGACCGGTGCCTGCAAAAATACACGAGTAGATCAGTGCCTGCAAAAATTAATGGGTAGACCAGTGCCTGCAAAAATATATGAGTAGATCAGTGCCTGCAAAAATAAATGGGTAGATCAGTACAGCTCTGCAAGCAGTTAAAAGCCTGGTAGACCAGTACCTCTGCTAAATCCTAAGTAATTGTCACATGACCATCAAGCCATGCCCACAAAATAAGCCACGCCCACAGAATTTTTCCCATTATTATTCTGTAGCAGAATAATGAAAGCTGCAAGACAGAAATAGCACATATCATTTCAGAGATATTTCCTTACCTAAACAGGGAAGCAGCATGATCACAGGCAGGCAAAAATACAGTGGGACCCGGAGCAATTTCCGACTTCCTGTAGGCTTCTCCATTGACATCAATTGTGGGAAGCTGGCAGGAAGCATTAGAATCATGGTTCCTTAACTACACCTGCCCAGCCAGCTAATACAACCGGTCTGAAAATCCTTGAAATTTCAGTATGGGGTGTAATGGGTCCCAGATTTTGGACACATAACACATAAGCCCATTTATATATATTTCTTCAACCGGGTATTTTCCTACGTAAACTAAGTTTCTCAAATTGCAGCCATAGCTCAGTGAAATCACATCCACTATCCTAGGCTTCTTCAGACAGCAAGCATGCATTTTGCTGCCTATTGGGAGACTAATATCAATCTATTTCGGACTGATTGGTCCTCATCAGTTAGCCACACCCTTACCATATGTTCCCTTCCTGTAGAGAAGAAAGCAATTTCAGCTCTGATCCAGGAGTCCTCATATATATATGAGGGGGTATATGTGTACATATACATATACACATACACCAGTGGTGAAATCCAATTTTTTTACTACCGGTTCTGTGGGCGTGGCTTGGTGGGCGTGGCATGGTGTGGCTTGATGGGCATGGAAGGGGAAGGATACTGCAAAATCTCCATTCCCACCCCACTCCAGGGGAAGAATACTGCAGAATCTCCATTCCCTCCCTATACCTGTGGGAAGGATATTGCAAAATCTCCATTCTCATCCCACTCTGGGGCCAGCCAGAGGTGGTATTTGCTGGTTCTCCGAACTACTCAAAATTTCCGCTACCGGTTCTCCAGAACCTGTCAGAACCTGCTGGATTTTACCCCTGATATATACATACATACATTTCACCACTGCTGTAGATCGTGGTGGTAATCAGGTATAAGAAACAATAGGATGTCCATTGCTATTTGCTTACATCTGCTCAAAATTATTTTCCAAACCTGGTGGGGTCAGTAATCACATTCCATCTTCTGTTTCAAGGGTGATGAATGAGAAAACATTTAAGAGAGCTGGGATTTTTTTTGGCCATTATTTATATATTATTCATCCCTTGCATCTTTACTGTATTTATTATTTAGAATAGATAATGAGGAACTTTTTATATTAATGGCAGTGAGTCCACAAAGCCGATTACTGGAAATCTTCAACCCTGCATTTTAGTGGGTGTTGTTTGTACATTTTAAGCATTAGCTCAGTTGCCCCCCCATCCCTCACAACCATAGCCTGTAATAAAACATAGTTTGCGACCTTCATGACCTCATCAAGGATTGAGGTTACCTGCAACCCTGATAAGGAAGTGGCAAAACAGAGTGAGATTAAATACATTTTGGAATTTGGTGGCTACATATTCTCACTGTCCGTTTTGTGCGCAAAAGATTTGAATTTGTGAGATTGCTGAGGATTCATGCCTAATTGTATCTTTTTGTTTTCTGTTTTTATACCCTGAATGATTAGAACTTTTGCTTCTAAAAAACGAAAAGAAAATTTGAAATCTTCAAGACAGAGAATTGCACAATAACATAACATTCTCTTTCTATACTTGAATAGAAAATATTTGCCGTATATATAGTACCGTAGATACAATTATGATCGTAATTGACCCTGCCCATTATGATTATGTCATAATTGTTGTAAAATTAAAAACCAATTTTAGGATTGTTTTGTGGTAGTCATTCAGTGAACCTATTGTTTCGCTATGGTTAGGCGTGGGCTTCAGGCCCTTTAGCAACGGGATTGCTGCCCCGTTGCTGCGTGGGCGTGGCAATGGTGGGCGTGGCCTAGTCGGCTACCTGCACCACAATGGAAGGGGCATTTTTTGCCCTCCCCAGGCTCCTGAGGCTTTCCTTGAGCCTCTGGAAGGGCGAAAACTGCTTTCCCCGGTGTCCAGAGGCCCTCCGGAGGCCGGGGTCCAGAGGCCCTCTGAAGGCCAGAAACAGACCTCTTTCCAGACTTCCGGAATTTATGATAGGCCCGTTTTTTGCCCTCCCAGACCTTCTGTGTGGCCCCTGCACTTACCTGGAATGATGAACAGGCCGTGTGGAGACTCTTGGGAGTGGTGGGGTGGGGTAGGCAGCCAGGGGTGGCATTTGGGGGTTCGCTAAAACCCGGCGATCCTTGGCTAGATGATTGCCCGAATCCTGCTCACCCCTGGCTACAGTGTGGTTTTGCTGAAAACTGAATGTTAAGTGTGGGTTTTGGCAGAACTGTTGCAAATCAAGAATACATGATTATGGGATAATGCCAATAGCCATACAAAAATAAATAAACAGATAAACTTTATTGTCATTGTATGTGTATACACAGTATACCCATACAATGAAATTCACTTGACACCCAAAGACCAGGTCCCACACACATAATCCCTAAACTCACTCCCACCGACCACAATTCCCCACCCCTAAAACCACCCAAACATCCACACAACAGACCAAGTAATACTGTCCAACAGTTCACTGATGGTGGCCCTTTAGTTCATTGTTGAGTGCAACTATAGCTATGGGATAAAAACTATTCAGAAAACATGTGGTCCAAGTTTTATTTGTTCTGTATCTTCTGCCAGATGGCAACAGTCCAAAAAGATTGTAAGCAAGTTGGGAAGAGTCTCTGAGAATGTTATGCAACTTCCTCAAACAGCGAGATTCGAAGATGTTGTCCAGGGCTGGTAGCTGTTGTCCAATGATATTCTGGGCAGTTTTAATGATTCTCTGTAGAGCTTTTTTGTCCGCTACAGAGCTGCTCCCATACCATGCAAGAATGCCATATGTCAGGACACTCTCATGGTATACATGCATGGTATACATGCAGCCATGCTGCCGATCACATGAAATGCAGAACTTTGGATCTGTTACGATATTTTTCAGGTAGGCCGGAACCTTGAACGGTTGCTAAGTAACTGGTCATAAGTTGAGAATTATCTCTACAGTGGTTTCAATATCCATACTCTATGGCTCCATTTATTAAAGAGAAGGAGGAAGAGAGAGAGAGAGAGATCTTAAACCAAGTTTGACAGTTTTGATAAATGAGAAATGATTTTACCTTTAAAATTATTATTCATGCTGGGGTTCTGTCTATTCCTTTGTCTCACATTACATACTGCTGGCATTGATATTTAACTGGATAAATACTATTAATGTCAAGTTAATGTTATGCTTATTTATTACAAAATATATTTGTTTCTATTATGGGAAAGCTACCTTGAGGATATCTTTTCAATCCAATAAAAGCATGGAGAATGTTAAGGAAGCTGGAAATAATTTGAGAGAGAGAGACAGAAAAGAGGACAAAGTGGATAATTTTTAAATGTAAGGCAGAAGCGTGCTTTGTTATTTTCTGAGTACTAAGAAAATATATTTTGAATTGTACTGAAGTTGATTCGCGTAAGGCCAGGCTGCGAATATTGGTCCTTACAAGTATCTTATTGTTGATTGACAATAAAATGTTTTTTTTCAGGGAAACTTTGAGCAAGGAAGCACTTTTTCAACAAGAAAATACAAAGGGATATTTTTTATTAATGTTCTTATATAATTAAATGAACAATTGTTTTAGAATGTTGTTACAAAACAGCAGTTTAATATAATGGTGTATTCCAACCAAGTATAATGTCGTAGTATAAAATCTACGTCTAAACCAGCATTTCTCAAATTTGAGAACAAGAAAATGTGTGGATTTCATTGTGCTGGCTGGGGAATTTTGGGAATTGAAGTCCACACATCTTGAAGTTGCTAAGTTTGAAAAACATGACTCTAAAATAAAACATAAAATAGTATTAATTTCCAGGGGCCCAGGAAGGGAGAAAATACCCAATAATTAAAAGATGGAGGCCACAACAATATGATCACAGCTGTCACCTCTACTTTTTTAAGCTTTGTGGCAGAGACCCCCAATAATGCTATGTCTTAAACATAATCATTTGGAATATATTTACTTCAAAGCAACATCACAAGGACGAATAAAAAGCAAGTTTGTTTTTAATGTGTTTGAACTGCAGAGGATCTGCTTCAGGGGTGAAATGCTACTGGTTCACGCCGGTTCGGGAGAACCAGTAGTAAAAAAATGCTACTGATTTGTCCAAACGATCAGCTGTGCCACGTGATTTATATTCACTAGAAAGCAGGAAATCTAAATCCCGCGGCACAGCTGTTCCCCCCCTTGCAGTTCTACTCACCTTCTTAAGTGCCCTTTTTCCATGCGAAGCGCGCATTTGGTGTGCATTGTGCATGCAGCAAACCGGTGGCAAACCTTGGAGGATTTCACCCAGTGGTGGGATTCAAATAATATAACAACCGGTTCTCTGGCCTAATGATTTCTTCCAACAACCAGTTCACCAAACTACTCAGAAAGTTAACAACCGGTTCTCCCGAACTGGTGCGAACTGGTTGAATCCCACCACTGATTTCACCATGATCTGCTTCCAAGGACCAGCCTGGTTAGAGTCAGTTTCAGCAAACCCATGATATGGCTCTTCTAGCACACAACTGAACCAAAGGATTCAGTTAAATAATATGTAGGCCAAGTGCACCCCTGTAGGCCTTTCAAACAACCTTGTGTGCACATAATGGGGTAAGATGTGTCAAGATCCTAAATTTGTCCTTGGTGCCCTCTGAGCTTGGTGGTTTTCTGCAGATGTTTCATTACCCAACTAGGTAACATCATCCATTCAACTCCGAGCTACAAACATTCTCTTCTATTGTCCTGGTATGTTTCATGAATTCCCAGCTGATGGATGATCAGTGAGAAAAAGCATATGAACAGCTATATTTGTGGTGGCGCAATGGTTAGAATGCAATACTGCAAGTTAATTCTGTTGACTACCAGGGGTTTGATCCTCACCGGCTCAAGGTCGATTCAGTCTTCCATCCTTCCAAGGTGGTAAAATGAGGAGCCGGATTCTTGGGGGCAATATGCTGACTCTGTAAAGCACTTAGAGAGGGCTGTAAAGCACTTTGAAGCAGTATATAAGTCTAAGTGCTATATTCTGAAGATAAATCAAGGAGTGGAGTGAGATTTGGTAGAGGTGTTCATAAAGATAAAGGTAAAGGTTCCCCTCACACATATGTGCTAGTCATTCCCAACTCTAGGGGGCACTGCTCATCTCCGTTTCAAAGCTGAAGAGCCAGCGCGGTCTGAAGACGTCTCCGTGGTTATGTGGCTGGCATGACTCAACGCCAAAGGCGCACGGAACGCTGTTACCTTCCCACCAAAGGTGGTCCCTATTTTTCTACTTGCATTTTTTACATGCTTTCGAACTGCTAGGTTGGCAGAAGCTGGGACAAGTAATGGGAGCTCACCCCATTACACGGCACTAGGACTTGAACAGCTGAGCTGCCGATCTTTCAATTGACAAGCTCAGTGTCTTAGCCACTGAGCCACTGCGCCCCTCATAGAGGTGTCCAAAAGTCAAGATGATGACTACAGTGTTAATCCAATACCTGCCCTTTTCACATGCACTGTAGGTCTTTAATATCTGAAAAAGCTGGGCTGACCATTCATGTTAGGGTTAGGGTTAGGTTGTGTGTTCTCAAAGAAATTCTGATCCACCACAAACTCATTCAGTGCATGATGATGTTCCACATTAGAGGCTTCCAATAAGGCTTTGGTCTCATTTCCACTGTTCCTCTGGTGAATTGAACTGTTTTTTTTTTTAATAAGGAGATTTTTCAAATATGGCTGCTATCCAACGGGAGGAGCGTGCTCTGCAAAATGACCCATGCTTTGTCCGAAAGAAATGGTTAAATCCCAGGTAGCTAAGTGTCCTATGGATTGGAGTTACAATCTCCAGGATCCCATTGTGGCCATTCAGTAGCCTGGGAGTTCTGGAAGTTGAGGTCCTAGCACTTAAGAACATGTGGTCAGAAAGAGCTGGATCAGATTGATCATGGCCCTTGCTTTAGACGTACATGGTTCATTAGGAAGATTCCTTCTACCACATTAGACCATTCACCCCCTTTAGCTAAGAATAATCAAACGTGAATGGAACTTTAGAAGAATCAAACGGAGCTGCATATATGAATTGGAGCAACATTTTTTTGGTCTTGGCATTGCTCTGAACCTAGGCATGTAATTCCCCCATTTAGAAACATATCCAAAATTGTACTGAAGGGAAAATCCCAGCAGGGGCTGCATGGGAATAATATCGATGGTGGGATGAGAAGCGATGAAAGGTCTTTTTAGATAAAACCAAAGGCAAATTATACTGCAAGTCAATAGACAAGAGGCCTTGTTTAATTTTGTTTCCCAGTTTGCCAACGTGTGTGACGGTGCCAGATTGTTGCAATCCCCAAATTCCAAAGTGGTGCCTCAGAACGCAAGAGCAGCTAAACGCTTTCTGCCACAATGCCATCAGGCACCCCACATTGCCAGCAAGTCGGGGCAAGGGGAAAATCCATCATGCGAAAAAGCTCCCCGAGTCCTACTCTTGTCGTTGCTTTGAAGCCGTAAATCAGCAGAAAGCAATATAAGCCATGGAATTATGGTCGAGATGATGTTGTTGTTTTTTGGTGATGAGATAAGATAAAGAGGTTACTTGCTACTGGGAAAGGGGAGGAGAAGCTCAAGAAGGCATTGGCTGGATACTGTAATAAAAAGCTCAAGATTCCAGATAGGTGCTTCACTGAGGCCACATCAAGAAGGAGTTTCCTTCCTCCAGGCTGCCGGAGTTTCAAGTAACACGTCCTTCTGAACCCCGTTGGCACATTTATTGAGCTACAAGGTCAGCCACGAAGCTACCTCTCCACATTCCATTCAAATCTCTCTCGCTCCTTCTCTAGGCCCGCTCTGAAAAAAGAAAAAAAAAAAGAAAAGATCCATGTGTATCTGCCACTATAGGGGAGCCAAGAAAAAAATGGGGGAGCCGAGAGGGTCTCCTCGTTTTCGACTGCCTGGTGTTTGCAACTCAGCGGCCACGCTAACCTTATGGCCATTTCTTACAAGCCATCTTTTCTATTTGGAGGCCTCTATTCCAGCATTTTTTGGTGGGGGTGGGGGTGGGGGGATCGGCAAGACTTCCTAAATATTTGAGGGGCTGCCAACAAAGAAGGGGGGGGGTGTCAAATTATTCTCCAAAGCATTGAAGGGCCAGGACAAGAAACAAGGGTTGGAAACTGATCAAAGAGAGAAGCAACCTGGAATGAAGGAGAAACTTCCTAACACGGAGGACAATTAATCAGTGGAACAGCTTGTCTTCAGAAATCATGGGTGCTCCATCGCTGGAGGTTTTTAAGAAGAGACTGGATAGTCACTTGTCTGAGATTCAAGATCCCTTCCAGATTCTATTGTATTCTGTTCTGTTCTGTTCTGTTCTGTCCTATTCCTATTCCTATTCCTATTCCTATTCCTATTCCTATTCTATTCTATTCTATTCTATTCTATTCTATTCTATTCTATTCTATTCTATTCCCTAACAGTGTGGCACACAGGTGGCACGCAGAACCATATCTGTGGGCACGCAATTATTGCCCTAGCTCCAGCACACATGCAAGTTCCAGCCGGCTGATTTTCGGGCCTTCCAGGCCCACTGGAAGTTTGGAAATGGGCTGTTTCTGGCCTCCGGAGGGCCTCCTGACGGGGGGGAGAGGCCGTTTTCTCCCTCCCCAGGATTTTCCCCCTGGAGGCCCTCCAGATGCTGGAAACGGCCTGTTTCCCAACTTTTGGTAGACCCAGAAGGCCTGTTTTTTGCCCTCCCCAGGCTCCTAGAAAGCCTCTGGAGCCTGGGGAGGGCAAAAAATGGGCCTACTAGGCCCACCATGCCATCGCGTGCTGAAAGCAGGGGGAGTGGGGGAGGATCACACGCGCATGCATGGGGGGGGCGGGGCGCATTGAATTATGGGTGTGCATGCAACCCCCCCCCCCCCCCACATTCCCTCTGCTTTTGGTACGCGACGGCAAAAAGATTAGCCATCACTGCCCTAACAGGTTCTGTGGAACCTTCGACCCACAATCTAAGAGTATCTATTGTCCAGTCAGACTCTACAGGTAGTCCTCGACTTGCAATCACAATTGACCCCAAAATTTATGTTGCTAAGTGAGGCATTTGTTAAGTGTGTTTTGCCCAATTTTACAACCTTTCTTGCCATGTTTGTCGTTAAGTTAGGAACGCGGTTGTTCCACGGTTGTTCAGTGAATTTGGCTTCCCCCATTGACTTGGCTTGTCAGAAAGGTTTTCACACGACTCTAAGACACTGAACTGTCAGAAGTGTGAGTCAGTTGCCAAGCACCTGAAACTTGACCCCACGTGACCATGGGGATGCCGAAATGGTCATAAGTATGAAAAACAGTCACGAGTCACTTTTTTCAGTGCCATTGTAACTTTGAACTAAATGAACTGTTGTAAGTCAAGGACTACCGTATCTGCCCCGTTTACACTTTAGGAATGTCTGTAGAATGGTTGCCAAAAAAGAGGCAATATAGTCGAAGCTCTGTCTAATTCTGAGGCCCGTGCTACCATCAGCTGCCCTGTCGGGGTTGCCATCTTGATTTTTTTGTTTTATATTCTCCAGGTATCCCTCCAGCCTTCCCTCTTCTTTTATTCATGCAATCTCTTCCCCATTCTTACATCATGAAAAATAATCCTCAAATGAAGTCCAAACTGCAAAGGTATGAAAGAAAACCCATTTCAAATAAGTTAGAGCAGTGTTTCCCAACCTTGGCCATTTTAAGGTGTGTGCAGTGGACTACAGCTTCCAGAATTCTTCAGCCAGCATGCCAAATATATGCCAGCACGCCAGAGCTATAATTGCACTCAACAATGAACTAAAGGGCCGCCATCAGTGAGATGATGATGATGATGATTGGTTAATCTTTAGTGAGATTCTATTATTTAATAGAAATAATAATAATAATAATAATAATAATAATAATAATAATAATAATTTAATCTTTAGTGAGACTCACAGCCTTTGAGGCTGGTTAAGAGCTCAGCAGCTCGAGTCCTAACCAAGGACCTAGGAACTGTTAAGGTATCGCCAGAGGATGTAAGCTGTTCCGAGTAAGGTGGTTTTTTCTAGAGTCAAAATGTTCAAGTCCGGTAAATTTAGAATTTCTAAATAGCGGGGTAGCCCTTTGGGTATTGCTTCAAGGGCTCCAATTACATTCGGGACAACACACAATTTCTTTTTCCACAGTCGCTCAACTTCAATTTGCAAGTCCTGGTATTTTGTGATTTTTTTTCCTTGCTGCTTATCTTCAATCCGTGCGTCACCAGGTATTGCAATGTCTATGAACCATACTTTTTTCTTTTCAACTATTTTTATGTCAGATTGTTATTGTTGTTGTTGTTGTTGTTGTTATTGTTATTGTTATTTAATCTTTAGTAAGATTCATAGCCTTTGAGGCTGGTTAATAGTTCAGCAGCTTGAGTCCTAACCAAGGACCTAGGAACTGTTAAGGTATCATTGGAGGATGTAAACTGTTCCGAGTAAGGTGGTTTTTTGTAGAGTCAAAATGTCCAAGTTTGGTATATTATTATTATTATTATTATTATTATTATTATTATTATTATTTGTTATCGGATTGATTAGATCAGGGATCTCCAACCCTGGCAACTTTAAGACTTTTGGACTTCAACTCCCAGCTAGTTTAGCTTAGCTGGCTGAGGAACTCTGGGATTTGAAATCCACAAATCTTAAAATTGCCAAGGTTGGAGACCCCTGGATTACATTGTCCACAATGAAAATCTCTCCACCTCTGGTAGAGAAGGCTCTTCAGAATGAGAGAATGTGGACGGCTTCTTTTCTGCAGGAACTTCTCTCTTATCCTGGCCAGGTTGTTCTTCTCTTTCCGGACCCAAATTGTCCCTGATAGCAAATGGCCCATCAACTTGGAAGATGTTGTAAGTTCAAGGGGTGGGATTCATGTGTGGATGGTGCGCGTGAGAGAATTGCCGTGTTATTTGACGTTGCACGCCTGTGCGGATGGTGCACACGAGTGAAGCGAGAATACGCGTGTGCACACGCTCACATTTCCGGTGCTGGGTGAAATGGTTGTAGTAGTATTTGAATCCCACCTCCAGTTGTAACATTTCATATGCATATGGTACCTCTCCGAGATATATGAATGTATAGCCTCCTTGATTCAAAGGAATCCGTTTGTTAACTGAGCTTGTTCCGCTGAGCATAGACTCAAAATAGTCTGTTGATACTAGGTAATTATTCAAGGCTTCTATCTTACTATCTTTATACCAGTTATTGTTGGCAACAGGCAGAGTTTTTTCAGACAGAATTTTTAGGAATTACGTAACATAAATATAATCCCTGGGTTATATTTTTAGCTAGTTTTGAGCTAGCATGCTCTTTCCTTGCAAAACTCTGCCCTGTTTGTCCTCCTGTTCATTTTCTGGCGTTGCAAGCCAGTGGTGGGCTTTAAATTTTTTTTACTACCGGTTCTGTGGGTGTGGCTTGGTGGGCATGGCTTGGTAGGCGTGGCTTGGTAGGCATGGTAGGGGAAGGATACTGTAAAAATCTCCATTTCCTCCTCACTCCAAGGGAAGGATACTGCAAAAATCTCCATTCCCTCCCCACTCCAGGGGAAGGATACTGTAAAACCTCCATTCCCTCCCCACTCCGGGGGAAGGATACTGCAAAATTCCCATTTTCTCCCCACTCCAGGGGAAGGTTATTGCAAAATCTCCATTCCCTCCCCACTCCAGGGGAAGGATACTGTAAAATCTCCATTCCCTCCCCACTCCGGGGGAAGGATACTGCAAAATTCCCATTTTCTCCCGAACAGTTGGGACTCGGGAGGAAGAGAATTGGGGCCAGTCAGAGATGGTATTTACTGGTTCTCTGAACTACTCAAAATTTCCGCTCTCGGTTCTCCAAAACTGGTCAAAACCTGCTGAAACCCACCTCTGTTGCAAGCTCCTGTAAATTGGACAGGGGGTTGGACTAGAAGACCTCCAAGGTACCTTCCACCCTAACTATTCACTATTCTGTGTTCTTTTTCAAACTGGCACTTACTGAGATTCTGAAATGAAGAATATTCCTATGCTTGTAAGATGTGCTTTACGATACTTATCTCTGGTGTTTTAAAATGTTGTGGAGTACACAATTTTAAGATTCTGACTATTTAAGTGTCTTGAGTTAGAAATAAAGATCCCTTCAAAATGTAGTAGAGGTTTTACTCCTCTGAAACAACAAGCATTGAGTTTAATTACTCCCAACAAGATTAATTTTGCAATTCATTAATGAAATTTATCTGGAGTAAGGTAATATATTACTGGGTACATTTCTATCTCTTTATATGGCTTTGTCCCATATCCCTCTCCCCCATTTTAATCCTCAATTGAGTTCCATATTAGATTAAAAATTGGGGACAATGAAAAATTGTGACTGATGGGCCAAAATGACTCCAGGTGTAAATCCTTCTTCCTTATTACTAAATACAGGAAGTTCTCAACTTACAACCATTTGTTTAATGACTGTTCAAAGAAAGTTAATTTATGACCATTTTTCACACGTATGACTGTTGCTGCATCCCCGTGGTCATGTGATCAAAATGTGGGTCCTTGGCAACTAGCATCTATTTATGAAAGTTGCAGTATCCCAGGGTCACATGATCACCATTTCTAACCTTCCCAGCTGACTTCCGACAAGCAAAGTCAACGGAGAAAGACAGATTTAATTATCAACCGCAGTGATTTGCTTAAATAAATGTGGCTGCAAAATGGGGCAAAACTCATTTAACAGCTTCTTTTTTTTAAAATTGATTTATATGCCGCCCTTCTCCGGAGACTCAGGGTGGCTTACAATGCGTTAAGCAATAGCCTTCACACTTTTGTATATTTTTATACAAAGTCATCTTATTGCCCCCACAAACTGAATCCTCAATTTGCCTACTTTAGAAAGGATGGAAGGCTGAGTCAACCTTGAGCCTGGTGAGATTCGAACTTACAGTAATTGCAGACAGCTGGAGTTAATCACAATGCATTAGTCTGCTGAGCTATCCAGGCTTCTTTGCTTAGCAGTGGAAATTTTGGGCTCAATTGTGGTCGTAAATCAAGGATTAGCTGGATTCCATTTGGGGATGCTTTTTCATGCTTGATGTCATTTGATATCTGGCGTGATATATTAGACATTGCCTAATTGGTGAACTTGCAACAAAGAACAGTAATTTATGTTTTATTGATTTTATTGTAAATTCTTTGTTTGTTGTGTGATGCCAGGAAACATTGAGAGTTGGGTGGCATAGAACTTGTATTATTATTATTAATATGCAGCCCATGTTTAGTGCGCATGCACACACAGCCCACGTTTGGTGCACATAAGCACATAGTTCATGCTTGGTGCGCAGCGTGGATGCGCAGCCAGAGAACCAGTAGCAAACCAGTTCAGATTTCACCACTGTGCTTGATGCATGTGAGACATGTTTAAAAAGTGGGAGGAGCTTCGGCCATGCTGCTGTGGCTGCCATCTTAGCTGTTTTGACACTCCTGCAGTAGGGTTTGCTTTCCTTAAAGCAGATTTCCTAAATTTGGCAATTTTAATACCAGTGGTGGTATTCAGCCGGTTCGGACGGGTTCAGGCGAATCGGTAGTGGCGACCTGCGGATGGCTGCCCACCCGCCCTGGTGCTATGCTGTCCTATTTAGCCACATTTTCTGAGCCGCATGCATACATACAAGCCACACAACAGAGCAAAGGGCATGCGCGGAAGGCCGCACATATGCGTGGAAGGTGCACACGCAAAGCAAGCGCGCCTTCCACGCGGACGCCGCGGATGCTTCACATTTTTGGTGTGCGGCGAACCGGTGATAAAATTATGTGAAATCCACCTCTGTTTTAAGACCCATGGACTTCAACTCCCAGAATTCTCAAGCCCAGGAATTCTGGGAGTTGAAGTTCTCCTGTCTTATAATTGCCAAGGTTGGGAAGCCCTTCCTTAAAAGAACGATCATCACATTTGTGGATCCGGGAGCTACAGTAGAAGAGTCAAGACAGACTCTTTCCTCTTCACTCAAGCTCATGTCAAACTCTTGTCAGATTTCCTTCACTACTTTGTTCAGCCCTTTAGGGGTTAATTAGGCCATGCTGTCTGAACTCTGCTTGGGTGCAGAATATTTGCCTTCAGCACTTTGCTGTGTCGTGACTTGAACCGGGGCTGCAAAAGTCTTCTTAAGCAAAATAAGCAAGATATGTCAAGACCTGTTCTTCCTCACTATTAATATTCAAGACTGGATGTCTTCTCCTTCCTGATTATTTATACCTCTGTGTAATTGCTAGTGGTGCCCTATGCAATAACCCTGAGGAAATGATGGGTTATAATGTAGTTAATCTACTCTAATATGAGAGTAACAGCAGCCAGCAAGGAGCCTACACTATCAATGAGAAGGGTTGAAGTGTAACCTGTAGCACATTGCCCTTCCGTTTAGGACATCTATCATCATTCAGTTTAATGTCCTCCTTTGCAGTTGCTCCAAATTATATGAGGACTATTGTCATGGGCATTCCAGTATAGCCAATTAAGTCAACATACATAACTAGACTCCCAGAAAATGGTAAAACAACCAAGCAAAAATTAAAACATTGACTTTGGGTTGGGGGTTTGTTCGTTTGTTTGTTATCTTGTGGGCAAAAAAGTCACTTGTAGCAAAAGGCTATTCCGTAGAGTAGAGTAGAGTAGAGTAGAGTAGAGTAGAGTAGAGTAGAGTAGAGTAGAGTGTAGAGTAGAGTAGAGTAGAGTAGAGTAGAGTAGAGTAGAGTAGAGTAGAGTAAAGATAGAATAGAATAGAATAGAATAGAATAGAATAGAATAGAATAGAATAGAATAGAATAGAATAGAATAGAATAGAATAGAATAGAATAGAATAGAATAGAATAGAAGTTCTTTATTGGCCAAGTGTGATTGGACACACAAGGAATTTGTTTTCAGTGCTGCACTGTTCAAATCCATGCCTTGCAATTGTAGATGATGGGCTGATCACCTGGTCCAGCTCTTGATACCGAGTGGGAAATACTAAATAATAGAATTACAATTCAAAGTGACACGGGTAGCATCTTCCCTCTGTTTGTCTTTACCTTAACATCTGTCCTATTTCATAAATCATATGTTCCTTAACCATAGCACAGGGGGTATGATTTGCAAGGCAACCACACAGCACAACAGTCACATTGCTGTCACACTGTACCAGGCCAATGTGAGCCAAATTCTGGAAGCTGTATAGGAAACGTTTATGCAAAATTCAAGCACCGGAGCTGCATTTTATAGAAAAGATTTATTAGCTCAAAATACACAAGGGCTGCAGATTAACATTGCGTTCAAGAAAATTAACTATTCTGTGATCCATTTATTATGTCTAGTCAAATAAGGAAATCAGTAGCTGAAAAATAGCTGTACTCCAGCCGCATAGCTGACAAATTAATTCCCACCCTAAATGCATTTTTATTATACGAGGGCCAAGTTCTTTAGGGAAGGAGTGGGAAAATTTTCAGCCTGGCTCTATCACCAGTGTAAATGATTTCTGAAGTCTCTGACATAATCAGATGGACTTCAAGTGCAACTGGTAATTAGGTATAAAAATTAGATAAAGTCACAGAATGCCTGAGTGTCTACTTAACTACAGCCAAGCAATTCCTCTATGTCAAGAGTTTGTCAGGAATTATTTGTTTTCTCCACCATTACTGTGTGGTACAAGACAAGCTTGCATAATTTGAGGTCCACCATACCAGAAGCCTCTGAATGCCAAATCTGATGAAGTCCTCAGTTCGAAGACTCTAAAGGACTGTTGTTGCTAGTAAAATAGGATGAGCGGTGTCCCAGATTGGGCAGGTTTTAAATAGAAAGAAGAACATCTGGTAAGGACATCAAGATGGTGGCCTTAACCATGCAATTGGAGGGCTGCTGCCCCTTTAGAAAAAGGGAACAGATTACAATTCACAGACGTAGCCCCCATCTTGATTATCTATGGAGATTCTCAGTCATCCAGATCATGGTTGTCCCAAAGGTGCTTTTTCAAGAGGCAACTGGGCTTTCTGGTTTTTCTTTGAAGACGTTTCGCCCCTCATCCAAGAAGCTTCTTCAGCTCTAGCTGGATGGCTCCCCACCATCCTCCTACATGTCCTCCTTTTCGATATTTGAAGACTAATCTGTAAATCTCCGTATTCGATCGATGCCGACCCGACCTGTTGCGTGTGATGTGACGTATTTGTATTTGACATGACGATTCATCAAGGCTCGGTACAGTTCAGTAAGATGCCATTATGAGACGCATGCACTCCACACAGGAGAATTGTTTTGAGAGAGTGCGCCATGCAAGCGGCTTTGTTTACTTCTTACCGAAACACAAAATGGCACAGATGCACACATTAGACTCACTTCTTTCTCAGTGAATATTTCTTTTATTTACAATTTTTTTCCTTCAATTTATTTGTGCCCTCCTCATTGTAAAAAAGTTGGTCCCCTTAATGTTATACACTCAGGCAGTAATTAGCTAACTTTTTAGAATATAATATAATCGTCAGGAGGGCATCCAGGAAACTGATTATTACTAATATTAAATTGTGTTCTCCAAGGTTTCTTTCCTTGCCAAAACAGCTTCTGGTTTTCTATCTAGAATACATTAGCATATATTAGTGCCTCAGGCACGCCATATGTAGAGTTCTCAAAAATTCGTAAGGCTAAACTTTCATCTGATGTCGCCCCTTGAAATTTAATTTAATTCAAGTGGAAAGCCTGAGAAATGGAGTAGGTTGAAGCAATTACAACATGGATTTTGAAGTTTCCATGTTCTAAGATGGATCTGGAATAGATCTATGCAAAGTCTGGAAAGGTGGCTTCCATGTCGTGAAATGTTAGTTAAATGTCGATCATCAAAGCAGTTTCACAAATAAAAATAAAGGCCTTCTTAGGGCAATAAATTGCCTCAGGTGGCTGAAGAGGGCTTGGTAGGCCTACAAAATGCTTTGTAGAGCTGATGGCTGTTGCTGGTTTTGCTCTGGGGTTGTTACAGACAATGCCCAACATTGCCATTTATTTTCCGTATCTGGAAAACACTGGGAGGTGAGATATTGATGGGCTCTGTGAACGAAAACAACAAGCCATGACAAATAGCAAGTTAATTAAGCCTCAGCCAATCAGGGCTATTTGAAGGTGTGAAGCAGAGGTGAAATCCAGCAGGTTCTGACAGGTTCTGGGGAACCAGTAGTGGAAATTTAGAGCAGTTCGGAGAACCGGCAAATACCACCTCTGGCTGGCCCCAGAGCGGGGTGGGAATGGAGATTTTGCAGTATCCTTCCCCTGGAGTGGGGTGGGAATGGAGATTTTGCAATATCCTTCGCCTGCCATGCCCACCAAGCCACACCCACAGAACTGGTAGTAAAAAAAATTGGATTTCACCACTGGTGTGAAGTCTAACTTAACTCTGAACTTCATTCATTTTTCATCTCTCATTTTCTTCAGCCTAATAGCCATAGCCTAACGCTATCCATGAAATTTGTGTTTCATTTCATTATATTGGCCTGTTGCCTTCCTTCCTTCCTTCCTTCCTTCCTTCCTTCCTTCCTTCCTTCCTTCCTTCCTTCCTTCCTTCCTAAAATTTATTAGCTGTCCATCTTACCTCAGGTAGAGTAGTTGACAATTTTAGAAAGATACAAACTATACACAAGCTAAAAAAACCATAAACAAAATACTGTGAAAAACCAAATACTGTTACCTTTACAAACAAATATTGTCAGTAAACCACAGCTCTGGCATAAGTTGATTTATTGGACATCACCCAGTCGCTAAATTAGAGTTGGACATAACAAAATGGAGCAGCTTTGGTGTATGTTGTGCCCATGTTAGTTTCTGCAGATGGTGACTATGAGACTGCTTGCCAACTGCTATGTCCAAACTCTTAATGATCTAGCACTTTGATGACAAACCTATGGCATGTGTGCCACAGGTAGCACACAGAGACCTCTCTGCGGGCACATCAGCCATTGCCCCAGCCCAGCTCCACCGCGCATTCGTGCACTCCTCCCACTGGCCAGCTGGTCTTTGGGTCTCTGCCGCGGATGCGCAGGGGACGGGGCGCATGCATGGGAGTGCTCGCATTGCATTTGGGGGGAGGGTGCGCATGCACATACCCTCCCCCATGTCCCATTTTGGGCCTGGAAAGCCTCCTGCACCAACCTGGAAGCCAAAACAGGGCACGGGGGCACCGCATGAGCCCCCCCTGTTTCCCGTTTTGGGCCTGGAAAGCCTCCTGCACCAACCTGGAAGCCAAAACAGGGCACGGGGGCACCGCATTAGGCCCCCCTGTTTCCCGTTTTGGGCCTGGAAAGCCTCCTGCACCAACCTGGAAGCCAAAACGGGGCACGGGGACACCGCATGAGCCCCCCCTGTTTCCCGTTTTGGGCCTGGAAAGCCTCCTGCACCAACCTGGAAGCCAAAACAGGGCACGGGGGCACTGCATGAGCCCCCCCGTTTCCCGTTTTGGGCCTGGAAAGCCTCCTGCACCAACCTGGAAGCCAAAACGGGGCACGGGGGCACCGCATGAGGCCCCCCTGTTTCCCGTTTTGGGCCTGGAAAGCCTCCTGCACCAACCTGGAAGCCAAAACAGGGCACGGGGGCACCGCATGAGCCCCCCCCCGTTTCCCGTTTTGGGCCTGGAAAGCCTCCTGCACCAACCTGGAAGCCAAAACGGGGCACGGGGACACCGCATGAGCCCCCCCTGTTTCCCGTTTTGGGCCTGGAAAGCCTCCTGCACCAACCTGGAAGCCAAAACAGGGCACGGGGGCACCGCATGAGCCCCCCCGTTTCCCGTTTTGGGCCTGGAAAGCCTCCTGCACCAACCTGGAAGCCAAAACGGGGCACGGGGGCACCGCATGAGGCCCCCCTGTTTCCCGTTTTGGGCCTGAAAAGCCTCCTGCACCAACCTGGAAGCCAAAACGGGGCACGGGGACACCGCATGAGCCCCCCCTGTTTCCCGTTTTGGGCCTGGAAAGCCTCCTGCACCAACCTGGAAGCCAAAACAGGGCACGGGGGCACCGCATGAGCCCCTCCTGTTTCCCGTTTTGGGCCTGGAAAGCCTCCTGCACCAACCTGGAAGCCAAAACGGGGCACGGGGACACCGCATGAGCCCCCCGTTTCCCATTTTGGGCCTGGAAAGCCTCCTGCACCAAACTGGAAGCCAAAAATTGGCGAGGGGAGGCGGGGTACATGCGTGGGTGGGGAGACTTGCATTGCATTTTGGGGGTTCTGGCACGCACACACGCATTCACACAAGCGGGCGTGGGCGCACACTTTGGCCACTCGGCACCATAAAGGTTAACCGTTACTGCCCTAGCAATTACAACAACAACAACACAGAGAGATGGAGGAGGGAAATTGGCGGGCATTATTCAGTATTCCCAGAAAAGCAAGTGGGAAATTAAGAAAAGTACTTTTTATCGTTTTTGAACGTGTTTATTTTTAAGTTGGAGTTGCTCCCTACATTGCTCATTCAATTCAGCGTAGAGTTCTCACTGAATTTTGAGCGCCTTTTCCTCATCTCTGCTGCCTCGGCCTTCAAAGCGATGCAAAAGGACTATTTCAAAAATTTATTGCAGTGAAACTGCTTAAGGTATTTGGCTGAAACCTGGCCTTAACTCTTTCAATGGTTAATATCCTCTAAACTATCCATCTTTATTCCATATTCCAAACTATGAGGCACCTGCAAGAATGTGGCTCTTTTCCCAAGGTTAGTATACATTTCAGTAAACCTTGAATCCCAAAGTGGCTTGAACAGAATTGATTTAGCTTTGAATATTCTCCCCTTTAAATCTCAGGCCTCCCGTTAAGATTGAATTGGGACTGAGCGACACAGCTTGGCTTCTAAAACTCAAGGCGAAATATATATAAATACCACATTTCCCCCAAAATATGATCCTGTCTTATATTTTTTTGGAACCCTGAAATAAGCACTTGACCTTATTTTTGGGGAGGTCTTATTATTTTGGGGCGCAGGGAGCAAGATGGGGCTCCTCTTGCTGTCTTACCTGATTTCCAGCTCTGTGTTTAAATATTTTCAGGGAGGGCTTATTTTCGGGGGGGGGAGGCTTATTTTAGCACATGCGCTCAAAAGCCCGATTGGGTTTATTTTCAGGGGAGGTCTTATTTTTGGGGAAACAGGGTATATGTCATGCTTTGAGTAGACATACTCTCAAATGCATCGTATGAGTAGAAAATATAAATTAATTGCTTCTTTTTTGTCCTTGTAATACATGACTTCATAGTCAGATACATGTTATCCAAAGCTGGCACTAAGCTATAATAATAATAATTCTGATTTATCATAAAAAATCTTCATACTTTATAAAACTTTATTCTTTTTTTTTTTTTTTTAAAGGAAACGTATTGTTAATTTGTGGTAACATATAGCCAAGCGTGCCTGATATATAGAGGGAAAAAAAGTTAAGGGGAGTCAAGCTTATTAATTTTCATGGGCAGGGATGTCCACAGTGTATGGTCACAAAAGTCAAGATGGCATCCCCAACAGTGTGATGGACGTTTGGCCTGTGATGTGGACACCCCTGAGGATGAGGGTGTGAACAAATGTCAAATTGGCACACAGGATACGTGTAAAAAGAGGTGGCAGTTGGAATACAAAAACATCCTGGGAAATGTGTCTAGAAGCACTCCAGGTATGGATCGATTCATCAAGAGCAAAGCTCAACCTGAGGTAATTTTTACCTTATGGCCTGGGGTTCCTCCCCCCCCTTTGCCCCCTTCTAATGTCCCAATGCATAGAAAAGCTAACCACAGCTAACACAGAGAACAAATTCAGCTGAAATAAAAAAGTATACACAAGGCAGCAGACAAAATATTAGAATGTGGCAACTTGGGTGTGATGTGCCTGGACATAACATTGATGAGGACTTGACATTGGACAAGCTGTTTGTCTATTTGCAAGGTAGACCTAAAAATGCTTCTTCTTGATGGCAGAAGCATTCTTCACAGCATGAAGCGAGGAAGGAAACAAGCAGGGGGTTCGGAAGGGTTCCAGAGAACATCTAGCTAAGATTCTGTGCAGTTCAGAGAATCCCCAAATCCGAATCCCGCCTGGCTCTGACCCCCCTCCCCACCCAGGAGTCCCCACACGGCCCATTTTGGATGCAGATAATTGAAGGTTACATGCAGAGGCTTGGGGAGGGCAAAAAACAGGCCTACCAGAAGTTCGGGAAGGCCTCCAGAGGGCCTCTGGAGCCTGGGGAGGTCATTTTTGCCCTCCCGGAGGCTCGAGAAAAGCCTCCGGAGCCCGGGGAGGGCAAAATCCCGCCCCCCGCCATGGTGCAAGAGACCGACTGGGCCACACCCACCATGGCCACTCCCACCCAGCAACCAGGCAGAGAACCCCTTGCAAAACTTTTTGAAGCCAACCCCTAGAAACAAGCCCAAGAGGGCCAGGCAGGGACCCATTTTGAGGAGCAGAGTAGAATAGAGGAAAGGCCCTTACAAGGTTTGATACAGGATAACACCTTCAGCCTTTGTACATGACATCAGCCCAAGATGCTCTCTAGAACAGCGCCCCCCCAAATTTTGGGGCACTAGAGACCAGTTCTGTGGAGAAAGGCTTTTCCGCGGACCGGAGGGGGCGTGGTTTTACATGCTGCCTGCATGCCGCGATGGGGCTTCGCTCATTTGTGCGGATCTGTTGCTGGCATGCCGCGGATTGGTGCCGGTCCATGGACCAGGGGGCTGGGGATTGGGGATCCCCCTGCTCTAAAAGGATAATAAATTCCCTCTTCTGCACTTGCTGATCTTTGAATACTAAATTCTTGCTTCTTACTTTTATTCAGGAAATAAATTATGCTTTTCTCCACCACCACCAGTTATTTGCTTTCTCTTCTCCCATTGATCCAGGCCTTTTCTGCAGGCCCGGTAATATTAACTACTGTTCAAACAGAAGCCCTTAGCAGGAGAGTTTGCTGCGATTTCTCTGACCTGTTACCCCAGGGGGATTTTCTGCAACAACACGTTTTTGTTTGTTTTTCGGGGATTAGTGGCAATATTCCACATACTACTACTGACACAGTGAAACATAGCCTGGATTCTTTTCTTTTCTTTTCTTTTCTTTTCTTTTCTTTTCTTTTCTTTTCTTTTCTTTTCTTTTCTTTTCTTTCTTTTTCTTTCTTTCTTTCTTTCTTTCTTTCTTTCTTTCCCCTTCCTTACTTCTTTCTTTCTCTTCCTTCCTTCATCCCCCCTCCCTTTCTCCTTCTTCTTTTCTCTCTCTTTTTCTCTCCTCCTGTCCTGCCTCCCTTTCTTCCTTTCTCTCTTTTCTCCCTTTCTCTCTTCTCCTGTCCTTCCTTCCTTAGTTCTTCCCTCCCTCCCTCCCTCTCTCTCCCTGCCTCCCTGCCTCATTTTCTCTCTTCTCCTGTCCTGCCTTCCTCCCACCCTTTCTCCTTTTCTCTCTCTCTTCCTGTCCTCCTTCCTTCCTTCCTTCTTCCTTCTCTTTCTTTCTCTTCCTTCCTTCTTTCATCCCCCCTCCCTTTCTCCCTTTTCCCTTTCTTCTTTTCTCTCTCTTTCTCTCTTCTCCTGTCCTGCCTCCCTTTCTCCCTTTCTCCTTTTCTCTTCCTTTCTCTCTACCTGTCCTTCCTTCCTTCTTTCCTCCCTCCCTTTCTCATTTTCTCTCTTCTCCTGTCTTGCCTTCCTCCCTCCCTTTCTCCTTTTCTCTCTCTCTTTTCCTGTCGTTCTCCCTCCCTCTCTCCCTCCCTTTCTCCTTTTCTCTCTCTTTTCCTGTCCTTCTCCCTCCCTCTCTCCCTCCCTTTCTCCTTTTCTCTCTCTTTTCCTGCCCTTCTCCCTCCCTCCCTCCCTTTCTCCTTTTCTCTCTCTCTTTTCCTGTCCTTCTTCCTCCCTCCCTCTTCCCCCCCCCCAGAGGTCTCTCCCCAGCCCCAAATTTCTAAATGAACACTAGTGATCAATATTAGCCTTTTATAAATCCAAAACCCTGTAGCAGATGGAGGGGCTGAAACTGACCTGTCTATCACCAGACCTGCTATTGGCACCATCCATTTCCAGCCATCGATTTGCTATTCTGTATTGATTTAGCAGCATTCCTTCCTGCAGCTTTGATTTTGTTAATCATTTTGAGGAGGCTAATGGAAGGTGAGGGGTGAAAATTTTTAAGTGAAGAAAATGAATAAATAACTTAGTTCTTTCAGCCTATAATTTTGTACGAATAAGCCGCATGGAAACCACAGCACGTACTTCTGAACAGACACAAATATAATTTTGCACTGGAAATTGGACTCTTTCAACAAGTGGAAATGAAATGTAAATTTGGATCTCTGGCTTAGTGCAGAAGGTCTCCCAACAATGCCCCCTCCCCCTAAGCTAAGAAATAATAATAATACTCAGTAATTTTTCTTTCTTTAAAAAGCTCTGGTTTTATGCCACTTTTCTTTCCCCTCTTCTCCTTGACAACGTCTCCATGTAAAACAGGAATATTGAACATTTGTTCATACAGATTCAGGAAGTGTGGGTGCAATATTATTTTGCCTTATCCTTTTATCACAGCTGTGTGTCTGTCTTCATCTTCCATGCGTTGAATTTTCGAGATTGGCTGATTCCACCAGACTGAGTCAACTTGTCTTCTAAACGAAGGAGCACTTTCCCTGGGGTTGGAGGGGTGGAGGGGAGGTGGAGGAGAGGCATCCCCATTCCTCATCTCAGGAAATTACAAATGATTTATAATTTTTTTAAAAATTTGATTTATATGCCGCCCTTCTCCAGAGACTCAGGGCGGCTTACAATGCGTTAAGCAATAGCCTTCATATTTATACAAATTCAGCTTATTGCCCCCACAAACTGGGTCCTCAATTTACCTACCTTAGAAAGGATGGAAGGCTGAGTCAACCTTGAGCCTGGTGAGATTTGAACTGGTGTAATTGCAGACAACTGGATGTTAATAACAGGCTTTAGTCTGCTTTTTAGCCTGTTGAGCTATCCAGAATCTAATTGCCAGCAACATTGACATCTCCCCCTCCAGTAGACTACAACCTACTTCTTGGCAAGCTAGAAAAAAGTGGGACAGATAGCATCACCATTCGGATGGATTTGAAAATGGCTGACAAACCGTACTCAACGAGTAGTCCTTAATGGTACTTAATGGATGGAAGTAAGCAGTGGGATACCACAAAGCTCTGGCTTAGGCCCAGTACTCTTCAATAGCTTCATAAGTGACTTAGATGAGGGAATAGAAGGGGAACTTAACCAAATTTGTGGATGATACTAAGCTGGCAGGAATAGCCAACACCCTAGATCTGTGATGGCGAACCTATGGCATGGGTGCCACAGGTGGCACGTGGAGCCATTTTGGTGGACACGTGGGTGTTGCCCTAACTCAGCTCCAGTGCGCATGCACGCACCAGCCAACTGATTTTCAGGCCTTCCAGTCCCACCGGAAGTTGGGGAACTGGCTGTTTCCGGCCTCCGGAAGGCCTCTGAGGGGGGATGGGGAAGGCTGTTTTTGCCCTCCCCAGGCTCCTAGAAAGCCTCTGGAGCCTGGGGAGGGGAAAAAACAGGCCTACCAGGCCCACTGTGTCAAAAGCAGGGGGAAGTGTGGGGGGTCATGTGCGCGATCACCCATGCTCCCCCTGCTTTTGGCACGCGATGGCAAAAAGGTTAGCCATCACTGCCCTAGATGATAGGCTCACGATCCAGACGGATCTTGGACACTGAGCCCTACCTAACTTGGACTTGGACACTGGGCCCTATCTAACAAAATGAAATTCAGTGTAGAGAAAAGTAAAGTCTTACACTTAGGCAACCCCCCCACCCACAAAGTACACATATAGACTGGGTGAAACCAGTCTTAATAGCAGTAACTGTGAGCGGGATCTTGGAATCTTAGTGGACAACCAATTAAATATGAGCCAGTAGTGTGCGGCGGCAGCCAAAAAAGCCAATGCAATCCTAAATTGCATTAACAGAGGGATACAATCAAGATCAAGTGAGGTGCTAATACAACGGAGGTGGTAATACAATGGTAGCAGAAATCGCTCTATGCCATTCTATTTAGGCATGTTTTTGAGGCCGGGTCCATGCGCGGAAGGCAGGCGGGCATGCTAACTGGGCACATGTGTGTGGGGCAAACCAATAGCAACACAATGTGAATCCCACCACTGTAATATAACTCTATGAAGCCTTAGTAAGACCACACCTAGAATACTGCATCCATGCTTAACCATTGTAATCCTTTTGTAGTGTTGAGTTGGACTGATGACGCCAGGATCCTAAATATTGGATACATAAGTTTGTCGCCAAAATAAGCATAGAAACAGGGGGAAACGCTAGCGATTTACCCATAAAGGAGGCTAATGTTTACAAAGAGAACACAGAATGAGTGTTGAAGCACCCAGGGTCTGAAGCACCAGGATGAGGTTCCTCATTAAAGGCTTGCAAAGGAGCACCAAGTGGCCGGTTGGTTCTCCATGCTCACTTATTCATGAAATGCTGAGAGGCAGCTGATTCTTCCAAGTTCTAGATTCAGCTATGGAAACATGGTTGTTTCTTGCTGTTTGAGGAAGTTGCATAACATTCTCAGAGACTCTTCCCATCCTGCTTACAATCTTTTTGGACTGTTGCCTTCTGGCAGAAGATACAGAACAATCAAAACTCGGACCACACGTTTTTCTGAATAGTTTTTATCCCAGAGCTATAATTGCACTCAACAATGAACTAAAGGGTCATCATCGGTGAGCTGTTGGACAGCATTACTTGGTCTGTTGTGTGGATGTTTGGGTGGTTTAGGGGTGGGGAATTTGTGGTGGGTGGGAGTGTGTCTGGGGATTGTTATGTGTGTTGGACCTGGTCTTTGGGTGTTAAATGAATTTCGTTGTATGGGTATACTGTGTATATATGTACAATGACAATAAAGTTATTATTATTATTATTGATAGACAATCCTCATCTTACAACTACAGTTGGGACCAGAATTTCCATTGCTAAGCAGAGGGGGTCGTTAAGTAAATCTCATTCAATTTTACAGTTGTTAAGCTAATCATTGCAGCTGTTAAGTGAAACAACACCCCCCCCCCCAAAGTCAAACAGAACCTTGATGCGGCCCTCAATGAAATCGAGTTTGACACCCCTGGGCTAGGGACTAGTCCTAATTTTTTGAAGCATTTTTTAAAAAAAATTGATCATTCTCCATCTTGCCTGGATGCTACGAGATGTCCATTCAAGTGCACACACGTTCTTCGCATTTCCTTCCATTTCACTGCCTACGCATTTAAATGCTGCTCCTGCTTGTTTGAACTGTGGTGATTCCCTAACAATGAGGTTCATTAAATATTGTTCAACACAGAACAGGCTACTACAAGCTTAATGAGTAACGCATACTGAAGACAGAAGAGAAGTGATGGGATGTGATGATGGAAGAGGCAGTGGTCTCCACTACTTCTTGAGAGGTGAAATGCTCTAAATAACAGCGAGCAGCATTGCACAAACATCGCCAAATTCCTTCAAGTGTGGCTCATCTAGATTCTTTTCAAAAGAATGAAAATGGGGCATGTTCCATTCAGTTCAGAATGAACGGAGAATTCGAACTTCAGACATAGAAGCTATGGGTCTGTAGTAGTGGTGAAATTTAATTTTTTTTACTATCGGTTCTGTGGGCATGGCTTGGTGCGCATGGTGTGGCGTGGTGTGGTTTGGTGGGCGTGGCAGGGGAAGGATACTGCAAAATCCCCATTCCTACCTATTCGAGGGGAAGGATACTGCAAAATCCCCATTCCCACCTATTCGAGGGGAAGGATACTGCAAAATCCCCATTCCCTCCCCACTCCTGGGGAAGGATACTGCAAAATCCCCATTCCCATCCCCCCACTCCAGGGGAAGGATACTGCAAAATCCCCATTCCCATCCCACTCCTGGGGAAAGGATATTGCAAAATCTCCATTCCCCTCCCCCCCACTCCAGGGGAAGGATACTGCAAAATCCCCATTCCCTCCCCACTTCTGGGGAAGAATACTGCAAAATCCCCATTCCCTCCCCACTCCTGGGGAAGGATACTGCAAAATCCCCATTCCCATCCCACTCCTGGGGAAACGATATTGCAAAATCTCCATTCCTCTCCCCCCACTCCAGGGGAAGGATACTGCAAAATCCCCATTCCCTCCCCACTCTGTGGCCAGCCAGAGGTGGTATTTGCCAGTTCTCCGAACTACTCAAAATTTCCACTAACAGTTCTCCAGAACCTGTCAGAACCTCCGGTCTGTAGGCTGTGGCTCAAAAGTCAAGTCAGCATTGCAATTGTGCAATCAGCAGTGCTGTTTTTCACTTGTGTTGCCCCCCCCCCCTCAAAAAAAAAAGCAGGTAGAGCTTCAACTGCATCATTATAGCTGGTGTCTTGATTATTTGACCACATACTATGGACAACTCTGTATGGAAAGATAATTTCCCCAAGTTTTGTTCTCTGAAGGTTTTTTTCCCCCCATCATTTGGAATAATGGTTCTAAGGTGGACTGTATGAATGGGAGGTCTTGTTAAAGGATGTGAAAATTAAAAGGCATGCCTTTGAAATGACCATAGTAATTAAGTTGCTAGTGAAGAATGGATGAGGCATGAAAAAAAGCAAAATATAGTTAGTTGCTTTTCTTCCTACAAATCAATAGCCACTCTCTAGGGACCAAGATCCCAACTTTCTGGTTTTTCTTAGAAGACATTTCGCTTCTCATCCAAGAAGCTTCTTCAGCTCTGACAGGATGGTGGGGAATGGAAAAATTCTTCCATTCAGTCAGAGCTGAAGAAGCTTCTTGGATGAGTAGTGAAATGTCTTCAAAGAAAAACCAGAAAGTCCAGTTGCCTCTTGGGAAAAAAAAGCATATTTGGGACAACCATGAGCTGGATGATTGAAAATCTCCATAGACATTAAGTTGACAAGATGTTCAGAAGAAAAGTCCAGAGCCCTTTGTCCACTACCTCTACCATAGTAGCAATAGACTTATATACTGCCCCATATGTTTTACAGCACCCTCTGGATGATTTACAATGTCAGGATATTGTTTCCAACAATTTGGGTCCTCATTTTACTGACCTCAGAAGGATGAAAGGCTGAGTCAACCTTGAGCCTCCGTCAGGATCGAACTCTAGACTGTGGACAGAGTTAGCCTGCAGTGCTGCATTTTAACCACTGGGTCATCAGGGCTCCTACACAATGCACTGTCATTGGGGATTCTCCTTAGGTTTTCCATCTCCCCACCTTCTCTTAGTGTTCTTCCTTCCTTCCTTCCTTCCTTCCTTCCTTCCTTCCTTCCTTCCTTCCTTCCTTCCTTCCTTCCTTCCTTTCTGTAAAATCAACTAGGTTGAGAGAAAGTTGCACAAGGTAGGATTCTGAATTTCTCCACCCATCTGATGATTTCACTCTGCAGTTATCCATCTCATGGTATTACTGTTAAGCAGAAACATCCGCTGAGCAAAAGCCACTTGCCAGAGTGAAACAGAACTCTGCTCTAATATTGAAAATGAAGGCAAATCTTTGGAAGAAGCAACGTGGTTCAGACTGCAAAAAATCTGCTCCTTTGGGTTTGCTGAGAAAAGAGAAAGCTGACAATATTACACATTAGGTTTCCTAATCTTGCTCTCTATTTTTGCTTGATGATCTCTGGGGAACAGCAGCAGTTCCAAAGCAGGATGCTACTTACTGCTGGTGAACTGGAAATATGACGTTGCAGACCTCAAGCCTTCATTGGTGACGGTCCCAGAGGCCTTGGAATGTCTTCTGTCTTCAACTCAACCTTAGCAAAGGGCTTGCTTAGCGGGGCGGGAAAGGTTGATAGTCAGACCATAAGCCCATAACTTCAGCATCCATCTCAAACTATATATATATATTTTGTTGATTTAATTAGAGGTTTCATATATGACTACACCCATGTTTCTAATATTTCATAGATTGGGTCCAAAATCCAGCTGCCTGACTGGAGCACTCAGACAGTTTCCTCATCTTCACATTGCAATTTTTCACCTCTCAGACACAATTCATTCCTACCCTTTTCTGGAAGGTGTCCAGTTTTCGGAAAGCACAGGCCCTACAGTATAAAGATGATAATGGGGGGCCAGGAGGCTAAAACATATGAAGAATGGTTGCAGAAACTGGGTATATGTAGTTTGATGAAAAGAAAGTCTAGGGGAGACATGATAGCAGTGTTCCAATATCTCAGGGGTTGCCACAAAGAAGAGGGAGTCCAGCTATTCTCCAAAGCACCTGAAGGCAGGACAAGAAGCAATGGGTGGAAACTAATCAAGGAGAGAAGCAACCTAGAACCAAGGAGAAATTTCCTGACAGTTAGAACAATTAACCTGTGGAATAACTTGCCTCCAGAAGTTGTGAATGCTTCAACACTGGAAGCTTTTAAGAAGAGATTGGATAACCATTTGTCTGAAGTAGTGTAGGGTTTCCTGCCTAAGCAGGGGGTTGGACTAGAAGACCTCCAAGGTCTCTTCCAACTCTGTTATTCTATTCTATTCTATTCTATTCTATTCTATTCTATTCTATTCTATTCTATTCTATTCTATTCTATTCTATTCTATTCTATTCTATTCTATTCTATTCTATTCTAATTCTACTTTATTGTAAGGCTACATTTAACCAAATCATGCAAGTCTTTTACAGCCTGAGAATTTAGGGAGGTCCTTTCTGAGTTTCTTTCTCTGCCTGTTATGAAGCTGCGGGCTATATTCTCTCTCATCTAATAGATCCCTAGGAAGGGAATGCTCCCTATTCCAGGAGGGGAGGGGGGTGGGCAGGGGGAAACTCTGCAAGAACACCACAATTTTTTGGGAGGCAGTATATTCTAGAGAGAAGCCTACAATAAGAGACTGGAGGGAGGAAGAGGTTTAGGACAGTCACGCTCTCTATAATCTCTCAGAATGTCTCTTGTAGGTTAGAATGGAATAACTTCAATCTGGCAAGATTCTGTCTATTATGTGTAAGCAAATAAAAGTATAATCTTGATAGAATTTTGCTGTGTCATCCTTGGGCTTGGGCCTGATAGTGAATAATGCTAAGCAGCACTTCCCAGTCTTCATTGCTACCTTCAAACAACTCAAATCCGAGGACTAATTTTAGGTCTATGCAAGTACAGTCAGTTGAGAGAGATGACTGAAAATGGGATTGATCAGGTCTTCAAACTAAACAGCTTTCCAACCCCCCCCCCCCATCAAATTGGGCAAGATAAACTATGAACCAAAAGATCTTCAAACTGATGCAGTCCATTCCTTCACAAGGGCCTTTTCTGAACTAACTTCTAAATTGCATCAGGCTGATCTGATCTGCCCATTTGGAAGTTTCACATTGAACTGAATCAAAAAGATGGTTGGACTCAATTTTTTTCCCCCAGTTTACAGAAGCTCTCTCATCACCATCACCAGGCCATAAATTAGGCCAATTCCAGGTAAGTGGATATCGTAACTAAAGGCGTATAAGGCAGGGTTTCTCAACTTTGGCCAGTTGAAGTTCTGTGAAGTTCTATGAAGTTCTGTGAAGTTCTATGAAGTTCTATGAAGTTCTATGAACTTCAACTCCCAGTTTTCTCTTCATCTCCCAGAGTTGAAGTCCGCACACCATAAAGTGGCCAAGGTTGAGCAACACCGGTACAAGAATGAATGCCATGGATGCTCCTAAAATGGGCTATTTTTCAAGATGTCCAAGGACTGAATTTCTCATGATCTTCCAGCTGATTTTTTTCCCCTCCTTTTTTTCTATGTTGTCCCCACAGGAAGCAGAGAAGCTGCCTTCACCTATGCTATCACTGCCGCTGGCGTCGCCCACGCAATCACGGCTGCCTGCAGCCAGGGAAACCTCAGCAGTTGTGGTTGTGACAGAGAGAAACAAGGTTATTACAACCAGGAGGAAGGCTGGAAGTGGGGAGGCTGCTCTGCTGATATCAGATACGGCCTCGACTTCTCCAGAAGGTTTGTCGACGCCAGAGAAATCCGAAAGAGCGCTCGGAGGCTGATGAATCTGCACAACAATGAAGCCGGAAGAAAGGTATATTATACAGAACAGGGAGATATGATTCGAGGGAGGGGAGGCCTTTGCCGGTGCAGGGATTGCTAAATTGGGAACATACATTTGGACTGTAAGATTGCAGCCTGCACATGGATGGTTGTGGACTGAATGATCTGCTTGAGCAAAACAAGATAAAGGTTTTGTTGTGAAGAAATAGAGGAGGTTTCCGGGGCAAAGTAGATTTTCATAGGGAAGGATAGTGTCAGGGTTCCAAGTAATACACCCATAGCAAACAGAACAAGCAGATTCTTCAAAGAACAGGTTTATTGGGCATATCATATTGGCACAAACTGGTGAAAACCGACTCTGAAGGTTCCTGCGGTTTTCACCTAATTAAACATAAAAGTTTTCCTCCCTTTCCCAAACAATCCATCGCATGGTCCAATCAAGGTGCTGTCTGGTTCCTTGGAAACTTCACTCCTCCTCTCTTCAGCCAAGGAATGTCCTTGGTTCTCAGGGGAAACTATTTTGTTTTGGCTACAAAACACCAACTATCTCTATTCCCCCCCACCCTCCGTATCCCTATCACCATTGTGGCAACACTAAGCCTCCAAGATGGCTTCAGTCAGGCCAGCTTCAGGGTTGACAGATAGGTCTGCGCACATGTGTGAGAGACACAGATAATGCTGCCATTGGGAACACTAAGGAAACAAAAGTGGTTGCGATGGTGGCAGTGGTGTGGATACTTTCCAACAGCTGGGGAATGGCCTTCAAAGAAGCTGCACAGATCTTGAAAAGGTTGCAGTTGTTTTAACACTTTGAGAAGATCACCTTTGGCTCATGCGTATGGGAATATCATCCATGTATGCTACAAGTAGTCCTCGACTTACAACAGTTTGTTTAGTGACCATTCAAAGTTACAACGGCACCGAAAAAAGTGACTCACGACTGTTTTTCACAATTATGACCGTTGCAGCATCCCCATGGTCATGTGATTTACATTCAGAGGCTTGACAGCTGGTTCATATTTATGACAAGTTGCCAGTGTCAAAGGCTCACGCGACCATTTTTGGTGACCTTCCGACAAGCAAAGTCAACGGGAAAGCCAGATTCACCGTGTGACCAATTTAACGTGGTGGCTCAGTGGCTAAGACGCTGAGCTTGCCAATCGAAAGGTCGGCAGCTCAGCAGTTCGAATCCCTAGTGCCGTGTAACGGGGTGAGCTCCCGTGACTTGTCCCAGCTTCTGCCAACCTAGCAGTTCGAAAGCAAAAATGCAAGTAGAAAAATAGGGACCCCCTTTGGTGGGAAGGTAACAGCGTTCTGGGCACTTTTGGCGTTTAGTTATGCTGGCCACATGACCATGGAGACATCTTTGGACAGCACTGGCTCTTCGGCTTTGAAACAGAGATGAGCACCGCCCCCTAGAGTCAGGAACCACTAGCACATATGTGCAAGGGGAACCTCTACCTTTATCTATTATAATCCTGACTAGGTGACTCAGTGGCTAAGACACTGAGCTTGTCGATCAGGAAGGTCGGCAGTTCAGCGGTTCGAATCCCTAGCGTCACCTAACGGGGTGAGCTCCCGTTACTTGTCCCAGCTTCTGCCAACCTAGCAGTTTGAAAGCACGTAAAAAATGCAAGTAGAAAAATAGGGACCACCTTTGGTGGGAAGGTAACAGCGTTCCGTGCGCCTTTGGCATTGAGTCATGCCGGCCACATGACCATGGAGACATCTTCAGACCACGCTGGCTCTTCGGCTTTGAAACGGAGATGAGCACTGCCCCCTAGAGTCGGGAACGACTAGCACATATGTCCGAGGGGAACTTTTACCTTTACCTTTAGGAATTCACTTAACAAATGTGGCATAAAATGGGACACAACTAACTTAACAAATTTGTCACTTAGCCACATAAATCCTGAGCTCAATTGTGGTTGTAAGTCGAGGACTTACCTGTCCTTACCTGAATAGGAAGTTCAAGGCTATGTCAGTGGATATGCTTCTGAGCTTGACCTAGAAAGGAACAGTCAGACTCAGGAGCTTCTGATTCAACCCAACGATTTTAAACATTTTCTGTCTATTACCTTTGGTTCTGGCAGTTAAACATAGCTTGGGTTTTGTTTCAGCTAGCATCTGGTTTGAAAATGAACATCTCCACCAAGAAAAACACAAAACTAGGGGCTGCCCGCCAAAACTAACACGTGCAAAACGTTACTACTGGTTTTATACATTTGACCAGGATTGTATTCCTAGGGTGTCTCAAAAATATACGATGCTCGATGCCTAATTTTCATAGGGAAGCAACAGGCTGGATGCATCCTGTCTCGATTTCCTCCCTTGATAAATATGGTTTCTCCTAAATGAAAGGGAAACTTATTGTGAACGTTTCACGAGATGCGAGGGATGGAAGGAGGGATTTGATGACACTCTTGTTTTAACACCAACTTTCACAAGGGGAGCTGTGCCGTCAAAAAGAGGAAAGGTTTTGGAAGTCAGAGACTGGGCCAGAATTCAGGATTTGGCTCCCAGTGAAGATCTGAAGCCCAGAAAAGTTATTTTTTATGCTTATGGATCTTCAAAAACATTTTAAAACATCTGTCTTAAATGAGTCAAATTGCAAAAAATCTTCATGGTCTATACAATATAAACGTTTATTCATTGTTGGCAAACTATAACTGAAGGCATTCCCAGCTACTGTATGGACTGACAGTGCTTTAATTCTCCATAAGAGAAGATTCCCTAACACAAAGTGAAAAAGAATATATGTATGTATGTATGTATGTATGTATGTATGTATAAGTCTTTTTCTATGGAGACACCTGGTCTACTCCAACATGTGAGAGGGGGCATTCTTCTCCCTTTCGCCTTTTAGCTCCAATCCTGGAGCCCTCAAGCAATTGCATTCAGGACAAACCATTTTATACCAAATTTATATTTTGCTGATAAAGAAATAAAGGGGGACTAATATAGATCTATTTCAAGCTTTTTAGTTTTCATCAGCTAGCCATACCCTTACTTGGATTCAAACTTGGGCTTCCTGCATGTTAGGCAGTTGAATTAACCTTCTGAGCCACAAGTTCTCCTCCCTTCATGTTGCGGGAGACCAAGTGTCTCGATAGAAAAACACTTAATCTTTCCCCTGGCTCAAGCTAATGAAGGGAGGAGAACTTGTGGCTCAGAAGGTTAATTCAACTGCTTAACATGCAGGAAACCCAAGTTCGAATCCGAGTAAGGGTATGGCTAGCTGATGAAAGCTAAAAAGCTTGAAATAGATCTATACGGCCACAATTGAGCCCAACATTTGTGTTGTTAAGTGAGACATTGGTTAAGTGAGTTTTGCCCCATTTTACAACCTTTATTGACACAGTTGTTAAATGAATCATTGCAGTTGACAAGTTAGTAACCTGGTTGTTAAGTGAATCTGGATTCCCCATTGACTTTGCTTGCTGGAAGGTCGCAAAAGAGGATCACATGACCTCGGGAGACTACAACGGTCATAAGTATGAAGCAGTTGCCAAGCATCTGAAATTTGACCACATGATCATGGGGATGCTGCAAAGGTCATAACTGTGAAAAACGCTCATAAGTCACCTTTTTCAGTGCCGTTGTAACTTTGAACGGTCACTAAATGAACTGTTGTAAGTCGAGGACTACCTGTATTAAATTTCTCCGTGTCTTGAAAAGCAACAATGGCTGAATACAACTCGAAGGCCCCAGAGTCCTAATGTTCTGACCCAGCGTTAGCAGAACGAAGAAACAGATTCCTTGTCCCAAAAAAACCCTCTTTATTTAACTACTGTAAATTCATGGCAATCACTCACAGAAAAGTCCAGGCACTAATCCTTCCAAGGGTTAATTGCAATAACAGACCTTATCAGTCCTTGGATAATTGTCAGGCTGAGAGCTTCCAGTTGCAAAGCTGTAAATTATTTCCTGGCAAGAAGCATCTGAGGCACATAAGCAAATATTCCGAAAGAAATACGAACAGTTGTCTCCTACAACCACCACTCCCCTTTTGCTTCTATTTATTCCCCAGCCAAGGAAGGGCCATTCTGCATCCATGTGTGCCTTTCTTCCCGAGTCGGCCCCTGTTCCTCAGTTATTCTCCTCTCCTGACAGCTCTGCACAAACGCGCATCTGGAACAGGCCCCAGCTGTTCTTCCCCACTTATCTCTGACTCCGAAGGCAGCTGGGAAATGTCGGACGGCCCTGACTCTATCTCTGCTTCTGATGCGAAGTATCCATCAGAGCCTTCCCCAGACTCTAGGACTGGCCCAAGTTCCTCCCCAACCTCCTCAGCGTCCGAGACTGGCGGACCACAACACCTAGAAAGGAGAAAGCTTAGCTTTCAAATCTCTTTAGATCACGTGTGAGGTATAATCCTATCACCGTGTCTGTTTCCCAAGGAAGGCATCGACTCAAGTTGAGTTAAAAATCAGGCGTCTGCCACCATCTTTTTCTGGCCAAGAAATTTTATTAAAAGGGTAGAAGCTTTTTAAAATCAAATTCTTGATTTTGGCCACTATTGACTAACCATGAGAATGTCACCTGAGTGAGAATCCTAGCGATGAAAAGAGCAACAGAATTCCATTGGGTTCTGACCTAAAGCTGATAAATAAACTGGCAGATTTAATTAAATGCGTATTCATTAATATGAGAAACGCAAGTCATCCCTTAAGACGATCAGGGAATAACCACTAAACATTATTAGTTTAAGACACATTCCCAACTGAAATTAAAGGAGGTTTCCAGTAATATACATTGTATTCCAATGTATATGATCCTGAGATTCCTTCAGGCTGAATTTAGCTTCTGCTGGGCATATTCATGGAATTGTCTTGGGAACACTGCAGAAAAAATGTTTTTTGTCAGGGCAACCTGGTGTTATGATCCGCCAGCAGCCTGTGGAGCTGGCAGTGGAGTCGGACAGTGAGGAGGCTGGGGAGGAGTCAGAGGAAGCCCAAACGAGGGTTCTGCGTCGGAGGCAGAGATGGGGCCAGGGCCATCTGGGAGTTATGCACGGACTCCGGAGCCTCCAGAGTCGGACATCAGAGAGGCAGAAGAACAGGAGGAGACTGTTAGTAGTGCACGCATGTGCAGAGCTGCCAGAAGGCAAGAACAGTTAAAACAAAAGGGACGACTCGGGAGTAAGGCCAGGAGTTGATTGGCCCCTCCCATAAGGCTTAAAAGAGGTGCAAAGACATGTGGGCCCTTTGCAGGAAAGCAACGTTGTTAATTCTGTTCCCAGTCGGCATCTCTGTTTGATTCTGGACTCTGTGTGGCTTTGCCAAGTAGGTCTTTGGCAGCATGTCAAGGGAGATAAAGGTTGGTGATTATCCCGAAGGCCTTCTCCCGAAGGACTTTTTGCAACTAATTGGGACTCAGCTATGAATGAACGTAATTCACAACTGTTGCAATAAAAATGGGACTACTTGTGTGTTTTAATGACTCAGGAAGCCAAGGTCACAACATCTGGACTACCTAATTATGTGACGGAGCATACTGCTTCTGTTTTCGCCTTTCGGCCCCAATCCAGGAGTTTTCACTGGCAGTCGCTTTTTGCAACAAACTATTTTTGTGTTAAATTTATGTTTTTACCGACAAAGAATCTATTCTAGTCTCCCTTTATTTTTTTTGTTGGTAAAAACATAAATTTAAACACTGCAGAAAAAGTTTTTCATTGTCTTTTTTTCCAAGAGGAAAATCTACATTCTCTGTAAAGTCTACATTCCTATGATTTCATAGAGGTCTCCCATTCAGGTACTATCCAGATCTGATCTTGCTATGCTTAACATTTGGAGCCGTAGATCCTCTTAGTTTTCTAGGGATAGTCAGGAAGGGGTTGTGTCACCATCACCACCACCCCACTGAACATTGAAGCCTGTGAGATGGACTCTTCTTCCAGTTGGGATTCCCAGCCAAATATTTTGGTCCTTTAAATGGTCCTTTCCGGATTTTCTCCCAGTCCAAATTAGGAATGTTAAATCCTCCAACTCTGTGACATTTTGGGCAAATTGGTTGCAACCCTTTCTTTACTTTTCTTGTTCTTGGTTTCGTTCTCTTTTTGCCCTGAACAAGACCTGGAAAAATAACACAGACTCTTGTCACCACTGCTCACTCTGCCCATCTCACACTTAATACACACACACACACACACACACACTCTTACACATCTGGTACAGGGGTGAAATGCTACTGGTTCGCTCCAGTTTGGGCAAACCAATAGTGATAAAAACTACAGGTTCGTGCGAACCATTAATAAAAAAAATGCTTTAAGAACTTAAAAAAAGGTTCCGATGATCATAGCTGTTCCACGCAATCGTTGGAACTTTTTTTTTTAACTTTTTTAAAGCATTTTTTTACTACTGGTTCGAGGCAATAGGTAATAAAAAATACTTTTAAGAAGTAAAAAAAAAGGTTCTGATGATTGCGTGGCACAGCTGATTTTTAGAGTAGAATAGAATTCTTCATTGGCCAAGTGTGATAGGACATGCAAGGAATTTGTCTTTGGGGCATACGCTCTCTGTGTACATAAAAGAAAAGATACATTCATCAAGAACCATAAGGTACAACACTTAATGATAGTCATAGGGAACAAATAAGCAATCAAATCATATTAGGAAACAGTCAATATAAATCTTAAGGATACCAGCAACAAAGTTACAGTCATGCAGTCGTAAGTGGGAGGAGATGGGTGATAGGAACGATGAGAAGATTAATAGTAATAGTAATGCAGACTTAGTGAATAGTCTGACAGTGTTGAGGGAATTATTTGTTTAGCAGGGTGATGGCGTTCGGGAAAAAACTGTTCTCATGTCTAGGTGTAATGGTGTGCAGTTCTGTATAGCGTCGTTTTGAGGGTAGGAGTTGGAACAGTTTATGTCCAGGATGTGAGGGGTCTGTAAGTTGACAATCAGCTGTGCCACGCTGTCATTGGAATCTTTTTAAAAACTTTTTAAAATCATTTTTTTACTACCGGTTCGGGCGAATAGGTAGTAAAAAATGCTTTAAAAAGTAAAAAAAAGAGTTGGCCACACCCACCCAGTCATATTCACCACCAAGCCACATCCACCAAGCCACACCCACAGAACTGGTAGCAAAAAAATTTTGCATTTCACCAGTGATCTGGTGCCCCTGCAGCATTAAAGTTTGGCTTCGTTGATCTGGCCTAATAAGGAATTCAGGTGCTGGAGGATGAAGGCTTGTTAACCTAAATTTCTTGAGACAAGAGAAGGAACACCAGGTTAGCAGAAATAGAGAACTTGTTGAGAAGACAAAAGTGGGGGAAGGGAACCCACCATAAAAGTGCCAGGCATCCATAGGGGGATTGAAAATACCATATTTTCCGGCGTATAAGACGACTGGGCGTATAAGACGACCCTCCTCAGAGCCATTTAAGGCTCGTCAGAGCCTTATGGGCTGGTCTGCCTGGTTACAGGAGAATGAGACCTGGCGTATAAGACGACTCCCGACTTTTGAGAAGATTTTTGGGTGTTAGAAAGTACTCTTATACGCAGGAAAATACAGTAAGTCAAAGAGGACGTGGCAGTCAAAGCTCTTCCCCTTTCCTACATCTGAATGGAGATGTCCCTGGTCTAGATTCCCCTTGGAGAAAAATCCAGGAGGAGCTTCAAATGAACGGTTGTGCTCCCTTGTGAGATTCAGTACGTGATTTGATTAGTATGGTCTCCCTTCAGTGCTGGGAAGCAAATAATCTATATCATAGATCTACCAATCTCTCCTGTGGGAACAGATATGTGCAGTTAATCCATCATCAGAGAGGATTTAATGCCAGCTCATCGCTGAAAGCTGTGCTCAAAGCTTCATGGCCTCTTCTCCCAATCCAGCACTCTCACATATTCAAATATCGGGCCAGAAAGGTGTGGCAAGAGCAATATAACATGGAAGGGAAGGAGGGAAGAAGGAGAGAAGGAGAGGAAGGGAGGGAGGGAGGGATGAAAGAAGTGACGAAGATAAGGGAGGGAGGGAAAGAAGGAAGGAGGAAAAGAAGGAGAGGAAGGAAGGAGGAAGATAAGGGAGAGAGGGAGGGAAGGAAGGAAGGAAAGAAGAAAAGAAGGAGAGGAAGGAAGGAGGAAGATGAGAGAGGGAAGGAAGGAAGGAAGAAAAGGAGAGGAGGGAAGGAGGAAGATGAGTGAGGGAGGAAAGAAAAGGAGAGGAAGGAAGGATGGCAGGGAGGAAGATGAGGGAGGGAAGGAAGGAAGAAAAGAAGGAGAGGAAGGAAGGAAAGATGGAAGGGAAGGGAAGAAGATAAGGGAGGGAGGGTGGGAGGGAAGGAAGGAAAGGAGAGGAAGGAAGGAAGATGAGGGAGGAAAGGAAGGGAAGGGAAGGGAAGGGAAGGGAAGGGAAGGGAAGAAGGCAGGCCATGCACTTCAACCTATCCGATTAAACCACTCCAAAAATGAGCACTTACTTAATCTACTTAATAATCACACAGTGTGAAAACAATACTATTGAATTAGTGGTTACACATTACAGGGATGGTTGGGGATTGTGTATGTCGTCCGAACTGGTGTCTTGCTTATGTTGCCCATAGTAACTGACTATGTCAAGAGAGCGATGCCATTGGTGTGCTCTGCAAAGGGGAAGGGGAACGCAATCGATCCTCCTTGTCAGGTTTATTATTGCCTAAATGACTTCAGGACGGATCCAGCTCTTGCTCTGCTGCGGAGATTTCCTGTTGCACTTCAGTGCAAGTCCAGAAATTGATCCGATTGCTCCCCTCGGCTGCCAGGTTTGCTATTGCAAAATCCTGGGAAACACAACCGTGTCTTTCGTTGGCTTCATTGTCTTCCCAACTGTTGAAAATGGTAAGGGAAGAAAAATGTACATAACAGGAAAATGTAATCGATAATCTTATAGTGAAACATAAACCTAGACCAATGTGGGCATCACGAATCAGCTGACGTTGGAAGTCGAATGCTTAGATTGACCTTCTGAATATAGTAAAATGATTCTCCTTCTTGAGGTTATGAATGTCTTCATTAGGTGTATGGCTTCTTCCCAACCCTCTACTCTCCTCTCTCTTGCCTCTTTCCCTTTCCCCCTCTCCTTCCTCCTTCTTCTCCCTTTCCCTTCTCCTCTCCTCCCCCTTCCCCCACCCTCTCCTCTCCCTTCCCCTTCCCCTTTTCTCTCCTCTCCCTTGCCTCTTTCCCTTTCCCCCTTCTCCTTCCTCCTTCTTCTCCCTTCCCCTTCTCCTCTCTTCCCCCTTCCCTCTTCCTCTCCTCTCCCTTCCCCCTTCTCCTCTCCCTTCCCCTTCCCCTTTCCTCTCCTCTCCTCTCCCTTGCCTCTTTCCCGTTCCCCCTCTCTCCTTCCTCCTCCTTCCCCTTCTCCTCTCTTCTCCCTTCCCCATTCTCCTCTCCCCTCTCTTCCCGCTTCCCCTTTCCTCTCCTCTCCCTTCCCTCCTACCCTTTCCTCCTCTCTCCTCTCCCTTCCCTCTTCCCTTTTCCCCTCTCCTCCTCTCCCTTCCCTCTTTCCCTTCCCTCTCTCTCTCTCCTTCCCCCTTCCCTCCTCTTCTCTCCTCTCTTTGCCACTCCCCTCCTCTCCTCTCCGAGAAATGAATTGTATTAGTGGACTCAGGATCCACAAGGTTAATAAAATACTATGCGGTATTCCTTCCAGCTAAAATGAAGGAAACGTTTAATTTCCATGGGTTTTAATGAGAAAATGATACAAACCTATTCTCCAAATGAAATCAGTGGGATTTAAAATAGACGGCTTCTTGACCGAACGTGCCGCTAATATTTATAGATGTTTTGTAACTTTTCATGAACTCTGAAGGTCCAGCATTTAAGATCAGCCAAGCAGAAGGAAAGCTGAAGCCTGTTGTTGTTATTTTGTTCTCCCTGTTTGCATGCACAGGTGCTTGAAGGACGGATGAAACTGGAGTGCAAATGCCACGGCGTTTCCGGTTCCTGCACCACGAAGACTTGTTGGACTACACTACCCAAATTCCGAGAGATTGGATATATTTTAAAAGAGAAATATAATGCTGCGGTGCAAGTGGAAGTGGTCCGGGCCAGCCGGCTTCGGCAACCGACCTTCCTGAAGATCAAGCAGATCAGAAGCTTCCAGAAGCCAATGGAGACCGATTTGGTCTACATCGACAAATCACCGAATTACTGTGAAGAGGATGCTTCAACAGGGAGCGTGGGGACCCAGGGCAGGCTCTGCAACCGTACGTCCCTCGGGGCGGACGGCTGTGGCATGATGTGCTGCGGGAGGGGCTACAACACTCACCAGTACACCAAGGTGTGGCAGTGCAACTGCAAGTTCCACTGGTGTTGCTTTGTGAAATGCAACACCTGCAGCGAACGGACAGAAGTGTTCACTTGCAAGTAACTTTAAGATGGAGCAACCTGAACATGGACACAGCCCGCCAGTTGGTAGTGTGGAACAAAATAACTACAGCATCATTTTGCACATTTTTCTTTCTTTCTTTTCCCTTTTTTTTTTTTGGGTGGGAAGGGGGTAGAACCAATCTCTTTTATTTGTTTCTTACTAACACAGTTGGAAGAGCAATGCGTAATCTGTTGGCTAGAGTTGCTTTGATTCCATTAGTCCAAGGGACCCTGGGATGGGATGATGGATTAGGATGATGTTATTCAAGGGGAGAAATGTTTTCCTTTTGATTCCTCCTCCCCTTGCCCACTGCAGTCTGAGGTGTTATAGAGTTTTACTCTTAGATTAAGTTATACATACAGTACAATAGACACAGGTTCCAGAAGGAGATTTTTAAATTCAGAAGATGCCCAACGGAGACATTTTTTCTTCCTATTAAAAAAAAAAGGACAAAAAAAAAGAGGAATTAAGATGTTAAGTACAAAACTAAGATACCGACAGTGTTGTTTCAACACTTACTTCTGAAAAAAAAAAGGGAATAAAGTAGGGGGAAAGGACAGCGGCTAAGACAAAAGCAATACGGGCTCGGGAGGACTTTCAAGGATGGATTCATAGATAAAAATAAAAGAGGAAATTCTGACAGCTCCCAGTAACACTGGAACCTTTTGAATGGACATTTCAGCAGGAAAAAAAAAAATCTCTTATTTATGTTTTTAATATTATCAAAATTCTCTAAGCACTAACGGGTAGCCACGTCTTTACTTTGAACTAAATGTAAAATTACTAGAGCTCTGACTTCTTTTATTTTCATTTTGGGTACTTGGTTCTCCCCGATGTTTTTCAATGCTACTGATTTCATGGCACTCCACTATTAACCAGAGTTCTGTCCTTGGACCAGAGGATGGTTCAGGAGGGTTGGAAAAGCAATCTGACAGTGTAAAATGGTAATTGAGAAAGCGGGTGGCTTGGCTTCTCACTTGTTTTGCTATTGAAAGCTGGGGCAGAATAGCAATCGCATCACGGAACGGAACAACAACTCAGTGTGGCCAAGTCATTATAGCCAAGTCTCCGTAGGACAAATTTCTGCAGGACAATTTAACAATTCAATTTAATTATTTAAAATATTGTTTTGTCATTTGTATTTCATTTTGTCCCTCATTTTGCATACTTTCTATAATGGTTCTGTCCTACCATTTCTTTGATATTAGTGTAACTTGTCCCACAGCAAGTTGCCCTGTGGTGAATTGGTCATGACCAGTGGTGGGATTCAAATTTTTTTTACTATCGGTTCTGTGGGTGTGGCTTGGTGGGCGTGGCCAGGGGGTGTGACAGGCAGCACTCAGCCTCCTGCACTCCCCTGGGAGAAAAATGGACTGTGTGAGGGGGATGCATCGACCCCCGGTGCCCTGTTTTGGGCCTCCCTGAAGTCTTCTGGGAGCAAAAACAGGCTGTGGAGGGGCACTGCCTAGGAGGCCTCCCTGCACTTACCTAGGAGCCAAAATGGGGCGCATGGAGACTCCAGGAAAGGGCAGGCAGGAAGGGGCAGGGCCAGCCAGCAATTTAACTATCAGTTTGCCTGAACCGCCCCAAACCAACTGAATCCCATCACTGGTCATGTGTTGGCTGCAGTAGGTTGGCCATGGCATGTTGCCTGTGGTGAGTTGGCCACAGTGAGTTGGCTTTGGTGAGTTGGCCATGGTGAATTGTCATGGACACTCCCCCCTTGCTGTTGCTAGACAAAGACAAGCAGGGATATATTCACAAAAGGGGAAGGGGTATCAAAAAAGTCAAACCATAGTCAAGATGGCAACCATGGTCCTGTTGTCATTTAGATTTTCCTGGGGATGCGTTAAGCCTTACACAAATTTATTGCTTTATGGGGATGTGTATTTGGATTATTCCTTTCCTGAAGGTCCTTTCACTGTTTGTGTCATGTTTCTAGGTCTGTGTGATCCATCTCAGTTGAATGGGACTTTGTATAAAACTGTTACACGAGCTCACATTTCTCTTCCAATCTTCTGCAAAGCACTGAGGGTCTTCGTAGATTATGGAGATGTATTAGGGAGGAAGATCTTTGTATAACAGTTGCGTAATACTGGAAACAAATCAACAGTTTATCCAACAATTGATAACACTTAAGTGGTGGGTGAGGGGAAAGAGCTTCCTATTGTTTGTGGGCCGTGAGTCACCAAATTTGGTGACTTCTGTTGCACATTATGAGGATGATATAAGGCTGTGAGGCCAGAGGTGGCATGCAGATGCCTCTCTGTAGGCATGCGCACCATCACCAGCTGCTCTTCTGGCTTCTGGGGTGCACATGCGCGCTGGCCACCTGGTCTTCGCTGGCACCAGAGTGCTGGAAAACAGCCTGAAAATGTCCAAAAATCAGGGTGTTTTTCAGGCTGTTCCAGGCCTTTTCCAGGCTGTTTCTTGGGCTGTTTTCAGGCAGTTTTCAGACAGTTTTTGGGCAATTTTTGGCCCAAAAAGCAGCCTAAAAATGGCCCTGAAAACAGTCTGAAAAAGGCCTGGAAATGGCCTGGAAAATGGCTCCCCAAATAGCCAAAAAAACAGGCATGTGCATGCCAGCCAGCTGGTCTTCAGGTTTCCAATGCATTCCGGTTTGGGCACTCAGTGCCAAAAAGGTTTGCCATCACTGATATAAGGAGTCAGAAACATCAAAATGGCAATGCAACTGCATGGTTGATGACCCTGCTCCTTTTTGATAGGGGATACATTTCACGTAAACAAGGATCCAGGCCTCAATTGCGTCATAGCAACCACAAGCTTGACATTTTTTACCCATTCAGGTGCCCTAACAAAGATATATACCACGTTTCCCCAAAAACAAGACCTATCCCAAAAATAAGCCCTAGTTTAAATTTTTCCATGTCCACCCAATATAAGCCCTACCCAATAAGCCCTAGTTAAGACCCCACCCACTCCGGGGTGCATGGGGTGGGGTAATGCGCACGGGTAAAAATGAAGCTAGGGTGAAGATGGGAGTGGTGGAGCTGCCCTACTACTTACCTTCAGACAGTGAGGTCAGCTAGTAGAAGACATCACCCAAAAATAAGACCTGATGCCTTTTTTGGTGGCAATATATATATATATATATATATATATATATATATATATATATATATACATACATACATACATACATACATACATACATACATACATACATATATATATATATAAGACCGGGTCTTATTTTCGGGAAAACATGAGTATATATTTCCAACCCTCCATTTTGAAAATAGGGTCTGGTGGAAGATACACTCCTGACTTTTTGCTTAAACTCCTCTCACTAAATGCAAATTCAGTTCAGATTGTTTGAGGGACAGCTACTCCCTTAATTTAACTGATTTTCTGGGGTCTTTCTGCCATCCCATGCCTCGTGATTCTAATTATTCCTTCTTTCAGTCTCTGCCAGCAATCACAGTTGGTATGAACAAGGATGCAGAGCAGATCCCCCTCCCCTGCACAATGGCATTACAATATCCTCGAATTGCGGTGTCGAGTCTACTCCAGTGCTGAGGATGCATAAAAAAACCCCTTCTCATCCATTCTGTTATGCCAACATTTCTCAACTTCGGCAATTTGAAGATGGGTGGACTTCAACTCCCAGAATTCCCCACCCAGCCATTCTGGGGAATTCTGGGAATTGAAATCCACCCATCGTCAAGTTGCCGTGGTTGAGAAACACTGTCCCACTCAGTTCACTACCAATTTCTTACTGAGAAACGCCTGATATTTTTCTCTCCTAGCATATAAACCCCAATTCAACATTCAGCCACAAGTCATCCGTTGGGTGTAAGCATGGCTGAATTGCCGGTAACTCAGAGGAAGGGGCCTTTTTCGCAGTGTTAGCATTATTCGGCAATGGCCTTTTCTTATTGTTTCATAATTTCCAGGTTTAGACAGGCTTTTTATTGGCTCTTTGGAAGAGATTAACATGCTAACCCCATGCCAGGAAAGTAATGTAAACAACAGTTGTTGAGAGCACATGCTGCAGCTGCCGATGACTCAGTCACACAGTAGAACAAGCTAATACAAGGCTGGTGTATTAGTCTGAGTTATTTTTAGTGACACAATTAATCTAACTAACGTTGACAGCATTAAACCATCCTTTTGCTTCCGAACAGACCTCTTTGTATATTGCTTTCTTTTTTTTTTAAGGCATATTCCTAAAACAATACAGCAGGCGATACAAAGAGGGTGTGCTTGTAAACACGTATGTTCTCCTAAGCAAGGGATGGAACTGGTAGTCAAACCTCCATTCACTACTACAAACTTGAAAGTATGACATTAAATCACATTGTTTAAGTCTTAAGTAAGTAGCTGCTACTGAAACTTCCTGCCTGGCATGGGTGTCATGGTGCTCGTCTCCATTTCTAAGCCGAAGAGCCAGCGCTGTCCGATGACAATTCCGTGGTTATGTGGCCAACATGACTAAACGCCGAAGGCGCATGGAACGGTGTTACCTTCCCACCAAGGTGGTCCCTATTTTTCTACTTGCATTTTTGACGTGCTTTTGAACTGCTAGGTTGGCAGAAGCTGGGGCAAGTAAGGGGAGCTCCCTCCATTATGCGGTGCTAGGGATTTGAACCGCCGAACTGCCAACCATTTGATCGACAAGCTCAGAGTCTTAGCCACTGAGCCATGTGTGGGGGGAAAGCAGCAGGACTTCAATTGTCCAGTTGCAGCCTCCACATTGACTTATTTGACACATGCACCCCTGGAATAAATCCAGGAAGTTGTGGTTGGGATCACTCAATGTAACACCTTGTGGCTTCAAAGATGATCTGTGGTTTTTCATCTTCAAGAGTTGATAGGCGCAGATCGGTGCTTTCCAACAATTCACTTTGTTTTTTGTGAATGTACGGTTAGATAAGCCGACCGTATCTATTTGATCTGGATCGTTTTGATTCTTTCTGTCCCCAGATTGATGGAATGTATGGATCAGAGGGGGCATCTGGTAGGATGTCATACACCATATAAATGAAGCAAGTGTGTTTATAGAACAAGGAGACCTGACCTGGGGTCAAATCAGGGGTGAAATGCTCCCAGTTCAGACTGGATCACCTGATCCAGTAGCAATGGTGGTGGGTGGTTCAGAGAACCAGTAGCAAAAATCCCTGCCCGCCCCCATGCCCAGATCATCAGAGATTTTGTTGTTTTACTTTTAAAAGCATTTTTTCTTCAGCCAAAAAATGCTTTTAAAAGTAAAAAAAAAAAGCCTCTGACAATCAGGCAACTCAGCTGGGATCGTCAGAGCCTTTTAAAAGCATTTTTTAACAACCTCTTCAGCAGAACCAGTCACATTACCCACCACTATCAAGCCACACCCACAAAATGGGTGGCCCACCCAGTCACATTACCCACCACTATCAAGCCACACCCACAAAACCGGTAGTAACAGATTTTACATTTCACCACTGGGTCAAATCTTCCTCAAGTCCTTATCGGTGACTCTGTGAATCTTCCCAAAGTTTTTACCAAACTTAATATTATTCCAATTTAAAGATGAAATTGTAGAATCGGAAAATAATCATACCAATTGTAATTCATTTTAATTACATATAAATGTAATAGAAAACAGGACAATTTTTGCTGGAGTGTAGCACCCGATATTTCATTCAATGTAATTATTGCCACCTTGAGTTAGATGGCTAATACCAGTTACCAAATTTCACAAGGGAGTCTTAGAACTCTAGAATTGGAGGAGGCCCATGAGACATCCACCTGCGTGTTTTCAAACTTGGCAACTTTAAGATGTGTGGACTTCAACTTCCTGAATTCCCCAGCCAGCACGCTGAGCTTCAATCCATAGTCTCAAAGAGTAAACGGAAATTACAATATAATATTAGTGAGGAAACATTTAGCGCATGACTGTGAGTGGTCATGATTTAGTGAGTTGTCTATGGGGACCAGAATTCACACAAAAGGCTAAGCGATAGTTGAAAAAAATATATTGGCTCTAATCATAGAACATCTTTGCCCAAATCACAATTCATCCAGATTCTAAAATGATCTATTTTTAATCTGGGAAGCTTAATCATGATCATTAATGTTTGTATCAGAGGTGGGTTTCAGCAGGTTCTGACCAGTTCTGGAGAACCAGTAGTGGAAATTTTGAGTAATTCAGAGAACTGGTAAATACCACTTCTGACTGGTCCCGCCCCCATCTATTCTCTGTCTCCAGAGTCCCAGCTGATCAGAAGGAAATGGGGATTTTGCAGTAATCTTCCCCTGGAGTGGGGAGGGAATGGAGATTTTACAGTATCCTTCCCCTTCCACGCCTACCAATCGGTTCCGCCCACAGAACCGGTAGTAAAAAAAATTTGAAACCCACCACTGGGCTGTATGATATAACAATCCTTGAGGATCGTTAGCAGATCTAGAGTAGTAAATGATAATATATGTGTGATATTATCACACAGATGCTGCATGTTTGTTGAGAAGCTAATCTATAAGGGCAGTATTTATGTAGTGACATCACAGAAAGGAAGATATTGTATACTTGCTTAGAACACATCTATGCCTGTTGATAAATATTCTTAGAGCAAATCATCATTTACTATCCTTGATTTCATGCTGCTTATTTATGTCACTGCTGCCTGGCAGAACAGGCTAATGAAATTTTAGCATTCTTGGATCATAATTCAACCAATTTTTTTAAAAAACAACAACAATACTTTAAATATAAAATATGAAGCCGTGTGGTGCCCCCAGATTTCAATTATGAAGATTAGAACAAGTTCATAATTTTGGCACTCATCAAATATTAAACTTCATAATCTCTCTGTTCCAAAATATTTAATCATTTTTTATTAGTATCTAACAAAATTATTCAAACATCAGATACACAGACTGAAATCACACACACAAACAAAAAGCTGATCTCAATGCATTTGGAAAACATTCCATTGTTAAGCGATAACTTTGTGAAGCAGAACACCCAATTACAAAATTCACGGAATTCTCTCATGGGGAGCGAAGTCACTTCAGCTGGTAGAAATATATTTCCCTTTCCTTTTTAGGCAATGTGGTTGCTCAGTTTTGGTGAAAATTGTCCTAGCAATTTTAATTCTAGATTCAAAAGAATGTATGCATTAAAATGTCAGCTCCGTATGTAGAGATATGGTATCTCTCTGATCTTCCATATCAAATCCTGGAAATCCACTTATGAATTGGTGCCAACAGTCAGGGGTACTTGCAGGAAAGAGCCCCCCAAAAGTTTTTTTTAAAAAAAGGTTGGTAAAAGGGGAGGAGCTACAATAATGCATTTCTTGACTCTTTTAGCCTCACTTTATTGGGTCCTCTTAAGACAGAGGTCCCCAACCTCTTGTTTGTGGACTGGTACTTGTCCACGGCATGCCAGAAACTAGTGAACAAGTGAAGCCCCATCCACGGGATGCAGGCAGCATGAGAAACCACGTCCCCTCCGGTCTGTGGAAAAACCTCTCTCCACAGAACCAGTCCCTGGTACCCAAAAGGTTGGGGAGCATTGCTTTTAAGATATCAATGAACAAATTGTTATGAGGCCAAATATACTTTCATTCCGGTCAAAGACTATAACCATAGTCAGATAGCATGGTTTCATCTTCACTGCCGATATTTCCAATCAACCATCATAAGCATCTTTCCCCATCATCATCTGTGGGCTTTTCTTTCCTTCTTCCTCCCCTCCATCAAAAAATAAATAAATCGATGTCTGAAAAGTATTAATCACCACTACAGTTAAGTTGAGCCCTCAAGAAGGCTGTATCCTTCCCTTAGATCAGGAGAAGCGATTCTTTAAGCTCACATCAGTTGTGGTATCATACTTCCAAACACAGTCCTATGGCACAAGATATTGTAAATATGCCAGTAATATTTGTGGATGGTGGGTATTCACTTAAGTTATATTATGCTATAGCATTTAAATGTCTACAAAAATTATTTTAAATTATTGTGAGCAACACTGAACAAAGTTGTGTGTGTATGTATGTGTGAATATTTACACAGCATTCACTAAAGTTGAATATCTCCAACTTATATAACTTTCCTGCCTGTCAAATTAATTCCACTTGCTGCAGAGCTTCACTTGCACTCTAATGCATCCAAAGTGAGGTTTTTTTGTGTGTGCAAATTGTAAATGTAAGAGAGAGAGAGAATATAAACGATGTACTGCTATCCCACTGAATGAACCCCATAGCCTCTTGCAGTCAGGACACACATATCATATGTGTTAGAGAACGTATCCCCCAATTCATCGTACGTTGCATTAAACATGGAACAGCCCTTCCATTATCTAAACATTATGGTCGTCCCCAGAATTCGATCACGTTTTCTCCTCCCCTAACTTTATTTCAAGGGTTTACCCAACTGAAGTTTCTTTTTACGCATTGACATGAATTTTCAGTAGGTTCTGAAATTTGCTCATATAGATAGGAGATTTTAGTGAAGGCTTCTCTAGAATCAGTCTATGCCTGGTGGGCCGATGAGTGATAGAAGCACATCAAAAGGAATGGAGTATTGATGACAAAACAGTAGGAAACCATGCCAGTTGTGTACCAAAAACATTGGTATCAAAGGAGAGGGAACCCAAAAGGGGGTGGGAGTGGGAGTGGGACAAAGCCCAGGAAATGTCAAGTGTTTCCAATGTCACACTGTGATTTACAAGAATTAATGATGACAGAGCTCAAAACACTGTACATTAAAGAATTTCAAAAACAAATACATCTCAGCTATGCTTATTTCTTGGGGCAGGGAATATTAATATGAGAAACTATTTTTAAAGGTGTTTTTTTTTATATCACATCAAGAGTAAGCACCAAGGGGCAGTCTCATGTTGGGTCCCAAATTTTGGGGAAGTCAATTACTGGAGCTGGTTGATAATCCAACCACCTCCAACAGGGATCAAGTAGAAGCTGGTGTCGAGACCCACCTGGCTCAACACTTCAGGGTGGAGAGCGGCTGCCTGTTCGGGATGGGAGAAAGGATAAAGCACACGACGAGCCGAGGGGGAAAAACATACCAACAGGAAGAAGACGCTGTTGCGGAAGAGGGGGGTTACGCACGGTGGTGGGGGTGTTAAACAATAGTTAGGCAGACAGTCACGCTGCGGCCAGGATAGGGCTGGAAGTGATGTCACGGCTACGCTGTACGTACAGGGCGAAGCTGGAAATAAAGCTGATTGGTGGGTGCAGCGGCGCACTACCTTAAAAAAGGGGTGGGGTGAGGAAATCTCAGATGCTGACTTTCTCTCAGATCATATGTGTATGTAAATATTTGGGACAAATGTTTGACGAAAGTGGCCTTTCTTTGAGTTATCCATGCCTTTTCAAGTTTCAAAACACACACACAAAATATGCATAGCATTAGCAGATAAAGACTAGAGAGGGGTACCCTGTTTTCCCGAAAATAAGACCTCCCCAGGCAATAAGCCCAATTGGGCTTTTGAGCGCATGCGCTAAAATAAGCCCCCCTGAAAATAAGCCTCCCCGAAAATAAGCCCTCCCAAAAAAATATTTATTTATTTTATTTTATTATTAAAATTTATATGCTGCCCTTCTCCCAGAGGACTCGGGGCAGCTCACACAATAAAAACAAGAACAGTGATGATGACAATAAGATTAAAATCTAGTACAAAAATTAAAATCCCCAATTAAAAGCCCATAATCGGTCAGGGAATTTGATGGAAAAGCCATGTTTTAAGGCCGGTGCGGAATGTGCGGAGATCGGGAGCTGTCCAGAACTTGGTAGATAACCCATTCCAGAGGGTCGGTGTGGCCACAGAAAACGTCCTCAGCCTGGGGGCTGCCAGCCGACATTGTCTAGCCAATGGCACCTGGAGGAGGGCAGCTCTATGACAGCGCACAGGGCAGTGGGAGGCCGGTAGGAGGTGGTCCTGCAAGTACCTTGGGCCCATATTTGAACGCATGTGCAGATGGTCCCTGCCATTTCCTCTGGTTAGGGTTAGGGAGAGAGAGCTGGGAATCAGTAACATGGTAAGAGGAGCCCCGTCTTGCTCCACATGCCCCAAAATAATAAGACCACCTCTAAAATAAGACCAAGCGCTTATTTCAGGGTTCAAAAAATATAAGACAGGGTCTTATTTTTAGGGAAACACAGTAGATATCAAGAGAGAGAGAGATGCATAGTTTAGTTACACAACAGCAAGGGATTTCCCAAAGTAGATCACAGCCTACTTCTTGGTAAGATAGAACAATGTGGAATAGACAGCATTTCCACCAGATAGATTTACAGTGGGCTAACCAATTGTACTCAGTGTGTAGACCTCAATGGGGCTACGTCTACATGGAAGGAAGCATGCAGTGGGATACCTCAAGGTCTTGGGCCCACTGATTTTCAAGATCTTCATAAATGATCTAGATGAGGAGATAGAAGAGGAATTCATCAAATTTGCAGGCATCCCCAAGCTGGGGTGAAATTGCCAACACTTTGGAAGACACACACAAGATTCAGCAAATAGACTTGAGCATTGGGCCTTATCAAACAAGAAGAAGTTCAGTGGTGAGAAAATTACGGTCCTGCATTTAGGCAGGAGAAAGCAAATGCACGGCTATATAATAGGCAGCACCTGGCTCAACAGCAGTAACTGTGACAAGGGATCTACCATGGGTATCCTAGTGCAGGGGTCCTCAACTTCTGGACCCATTAGTGCGCTGTGAGCTATTTGCAACTGGGTTGCAGGCGAGCGTGCCCACGTACAAACACACATCCCCACTTGCATGGGCAGTGGGTGACTGTCCATGCACACTATCATGCAAATGGAGCTGTGTTCACAGGAGCTTGCCAACTACTTGCATGGGACCATCCCTTCTCACCCCTCTACTGGTCTGCCAAGCCGAAAAGGTTAGGGAACTTTGTCCTATTGGACCACCACTTAAGGTATGAGCCAGCAGTTTGCTGCAGCTGTCAAAAAAGCCAATGCAGTCCTAGGCTGTATCAACAAGAGCGATGGCATCAACATCATGAGAAGTGACAGTTTTGCTCTACACAAGTGAGATCATACTTGGAATACTGCATCCATTTCTGGTTGCCACCGTACAGAAAAGATGCTGAGCCCCGAGAAATAATGCAGAGAAGAGCAGTAAAGACACTAAGCATAGACTAAAACCTGTTTATAAACTATATAGCAGCAATTTTAAAATAAATAAAGAAATCTGTGGAGCAGTCTTGAAAACAGCATCCCATAAATTTGAAGATTCTCTTTCTGCCACATTGTTGACACAGGTGTGGAATTCTAATGAGTTGGCAGGGCAGTAGGTAAAACCAAGTTTATACGCTCGCACTTCCTGAAGGACAATCCTTGTTAGAGATGGTCAATGATCCTAAAAAGGCTGGAAAGGAGAAAAACCTTCTATGATTTTCCTGCCACCTCTGGACAAATATCTGAAAAAGAGCGTATCATTGTTATTGGATATGTGGAAGCGTCAGCATGGAAGATCAAAAAAGGCAAAATGGAAGTGGCATCACTTAAACCAAAGCCACACTCTTTGTACGTACGCTGCCAACATGGGTAACATCTCTTGCAGATGCTGCTGTTAAGGATACTAGAAGTACAGAGAAGTACTGTATTTTCCTGCGTATAAGACTACTTTCTGACACACAAAAATCTTCTCAAAAGTCGGGGGTCGTCTTATACACCGGGTCTCATTCTCCTGTAACCAGGCAGACCAGCCCGAAAGGCTCTGACGAGCCTTAAATGGCTCTGAGGAGGGTCGTCTTATACACCCAGTCGTCTTATACGCCGGAAAATACGGTATTTATAATTACTCTAAGGCAGTGATGGCTAACCTTTTTGCCGTTGCATGCCAAAAATGGGAGGAGAGCTGCAGGGTCGCATGTCTGCGTGCCCGCACCCATAATTCAATGCACCCTGCTCCCTGCACATGTGTGTGCGAGCCCCCCAATGCTCCCCCTGCTTTTGACACATGATGGCATGATGGGCCCGCTAGGCCTGTTTTTTGCTCTCCCCAGGCTCCAGAGGCTTTCTAGGAGCCTGGGGAGGGCAAAAACAGCCTGCCCCACCCCGCGGAGGCCCTCCGGAGGCCAGAAACAGCCCGCTCCCCAACTTCCGGTGGCCCAGAAGGCCTGAAAATCAGCTGGTTGCATGTGCATGTATGCTGGAGCTGAGCTAGGGCAATGCTTGCATGCCCACAGATATGGCTCTGCGTGCCATAGGTTCGCCACCACGGCTCTAAGCCATTTCCACCTTAATGATCTATGTCAGGGGTGTCAAACTCAATTTCATTGAGGGCCACATCAGGGTTGTGTTTGACCTAGGGAGCTGGGTGGGTGTGGCCAGGGTGGATGAGACCAGCTCGACATCACTCTCTCCGTTTTCAGCTGCGATAGCTCCTGCAGCCCTCTGCTAGCAAAAATGGAGCCCAGTGGAGCCACGCATGACCCTCCCGGTCTCCATTTTCACTGGCAGAGGCACCAAGGGCTGGTCCTTCACTGATTCCAGAATGGCCCCACGGGCCTTGAGTTTGACACCCCTGGTCTATAGCATCCTTAGCCAAGTCTACTTGATTCGGTTTGGTTGCTAAATATCTCCTCTGAATAATCTCAGTTCAAGGGGTGGTGAATTGGCTTTCGATCTTGGGTTTCTCATGGGACTGTTTATAAAAAATATAGCCTGATTGTTCCATCTGCAGAGATGTAAATAACCAATCATTTCTAAACCTTAGCGACTTTAAGACTTCAATGCTGGCTGGGGAATTCTGGGAGTTGAAGGGAGTTGAAGTCCTCACCTCTTAAAGTCGCTGAGGCTGAGGAACACTGTGATAAACATGACCATGGTTAAATTTTCCTTGGATAATAGGGGTGATAATTCCTCAATAAAATGACTTCACAGAGATTTTTTTAATGGGAATTTTAATTTTAATGGGTATTTTAGTTTTGAGTTTTAATAATTCGGCCTAACCATTGAATCTGTTTTATATTGTCTTTTAATTTTTGTGTTTATGTTGTTTTATCATTGGCTGTACACTGTCCTGAGTCCCTCAGGAGAAGGGTGGTATAAAAGTTTGAATGAATGAATGAATGAATGAATGAATGAATGAATGAATGAATGAATGAATAAATAAATAAATAAATAAATCCAATTAAAATTCTTACTCCCAAAGTTTTACACTTCCATTAGATTTCTACTTCTCACATTCCAATGCTTTTTTCCCATAGCCTCTGAGTGGGTCAAAGGGTGAAAGATGCATTGTGATATTGTACCACACACTTTCTTGTTTGTTTCCCATCGATTTGCCTCATTTCTTCTTCCCCTTATAGAAAGTTACAGGTGGAGGTGGGTTTCAGCAGGTTCTGACTAGTTCTGGAGAACCGGTAGCGGAAATTTTGAGTAGTTCAGAGAACCGGTAGTAAAAATTCTGATTGGCCCTGCCCCCATTTATTCTCTGCCTCCCAAGTCCCAGCTGATTGGGAGGAAATGGGGATTTTGCAGTAACCTTCCTCTGGAGTGGGGTGGGAATGGAGATTTTACAGTATCCTTCCCCTGCCATGCCCACCAAGCCATGCCACCCCCACCAAGCCACGCCCACAGAACCAGTAGTACAAAAAAATTGAAACCCACCATTGGTGACAGAACCTGTTTCATTCTACACCACTACATAAGTGCAAGTTCAGAAGCTCTTTGGACTCTCAAAAGAAGTTGAGGTGATTTATGGAAACAGGCAGTGGTGGGATTCAGCCGGTTCGGGACAACTGGTTGTTAACTTTCTGAGCAGTTTGGCAAACTGGTTGTTGGAAGAAATCATTAGGGCAGAAAACCAGTTGTTCAATTATTTGAATCCCACCACTGGAAACAGGGGTGTACTTAGGGCATCTCAAAAAAGTCAAGAGGGGAACCCTAACACTGTGATGGAAGCTGTACCATTTTTTAAAAAAATATGCGCCACATAGCACCCCTTTGCTGCTACCATCTTGGCTCCTACCTATACTTGCTGTATCCATGTGATTGCATATCCTCTGATCCATCCAACATCATAATAAAGTTTGCAGATGACACAATGGTGCTGGGTCTTATAACTAGAGGGGATGAATCAGCATACAGGGAAGAAGCTGGAATACCAGAATGCAAAAACAACCTAAATCTAAATACTAGCAAAACAAAGGAGATGGTGCTGGATTTCCAGAAGTAAAGAGAGTAACCTGCCCCATTGTATATCAAGGGTTGGCACGTAGAGAGAGTTTCCTCTTTTGAATTCTTTGGAGTGCTCATTAGACAAGACCTCACCTGGAAAAACAACATGTCCCTGGTGGTTAATAAGACTCAACAGAGACTTCTGTTGTGCAACAGCTGCCAAAAAAGCCAACACAGTTCTGGGCTGCATAAACAGAGGGATAGAATCAAGATCACGTGAAGTGTTAATACCACTTTATAATGCCTTGTTAAGGCCACACTTGGAATACTGTATCCAGTTTTGGTCGCCACGATGTAAAAAAGACATGGAGACTCTAGAAAGAGTGCAGAGAAGAGCAACAAAGATGATTAGGAGACTGGAGGCTAAAACATATGAAGATCGGTTGCAGGAACTGGGTATGTCTAGTTTAATGAAAAGAAGGACTAGGGGAGACCTGATAGCAGTGTTCCAATATCTCAGGGGCTGCCACAAAGAAGAGGGAATCAAACTATTCTCCAAAGCACCTGAGGGTAGGACAAGAAGCAATGGGTAGAAAATTAATCAAGGAGAGAAGCAACTGAGAACTAAGGAGAAATTTCCTGGCAGTTAGAAAAATTAATCAGTGGAACAACTTGCCTCCAGAAGTTGCGAATGCTTCAATGCTGGAAGTTTTTAAGAAGATGCTGGATAACCATTTGTCTGAAGTGGTGTAGGGTTTCCTGCCTAGGCAGGGGGTTGGACTAGAAGACCTCCAAGGTCCCTTCCAACTCTGTTATTCTATTTCTATTTCATTTCCTTAGATTCCTGCGGAAAAATTGGGTGGAACAACGGCTGATATCTTCTTTCTATCGGTCCACGATAGAAAGTGTCCTCACATACTGTATGTTACGCTGGTTTAACATCCACGGACAGGAAGGAACTACAGAGAGTGATCAATTCGGCACAAGAAACCCTTTGTTGTTGTTAGTTGTGAAGTTGTGTCTGACCCATTGTGACCCCATGGACAATGTTCCTCCAGGCCTTCCTATCCTCTACCATCCTCTGGAGTCTATTTAAGCTCATGCTGACTGCTTCAGTGACTCCATCCAGCCACCTTGATCTCTGCCGTCCCCTTCTTCTTTTGCCATCAGTCTTTCCCAGCATTAGGCTCTTCTCCAGTGAGTCCTTCCTTCTCATGAGGCAGCCAAAGTATTTGCATTTCATTTTCAGGATCTGGCCTTCTAAAGAGCAGTCAGGGTTGATCTCCTCTAGGACTGACCAGTTTGAAACCATTGAAACCACTGGTTGCCCCCTAACACTACTGGATGACATTGCCAGGTCTCACTGTTTCAGTGAAGTAAGGAAGATACTTAGAGATGATTCACACCCTGGCCAGTGTCTCTTCACTTTTACTATCGGGCAAGAGACACAGAAGTATAGCCAGCCAGACAAACAGGTTTAAAAACAGCTTCTACCCAGGGGCTATCAGACTCCTAAACACAATATAGCACCACAAACAGATTAATATTAATGCACAGTCACTCAGGCACTCGTCACCTCTCGCCTGGACTACTGCAATGCTCTCTACATGGGGCTCCCCTTGGGATGCACCCGGAGGCTCCAACTAGTGCAGAATGCGGCCGCGCGGGGGATTATGGGAGCGACGGGACGCTCCCATGTGACACCTCTCCTGCGCGAGCTGCATTGGCTACCTATGGACTTCCGGGTGCGTTTCAAGGTGTTGGTGACCACCTTTAAAGCGCTCCATGGCTTAGGACCAGGGTACTTACGGGACCGCCTTCTGCCGCCAATAGCCTCCCACCGGCCGGTGCGTTCCCACAGAGAGGGTCTCCTCAGGGTGCCGTCAGCCAGACAATGCCGGCTGGCAACCCCCAGGGGGAGGGCCTTCTCTGTGGCAGCCCCTACCCTCTGGAACGATCTTCCTCCAAAACTGAGAACAATTGCTGACCTCCGGACTTTTCGTCGGGCCCTGAAAACTCATCTCTTTCAGCTTGCTGGTCTAGCCTGACCCCGCTGAATTTTTAAGATCTGTATTATAGGGTTGGGTATTTTAAATATTTAATGGTTAATGGTTTTAATTTTTAGCCAAAGTTATATGCTTTTTTAAAGAAATTGTTTAACTTTTGTGTACTATTTTATTTGGCTGTTCACCGCCCTGAGTCCGCAAGGAGAAGGGCGGTATACAAATCTAAACAAATAAATAAATAAATAAATAATATGACAAATTTCACTGGTGCCAGTGCAGTGTGTAATATCTGTATGCCAGTGGTGGGTTGTTCCCGGTTCGGACCAGCTCTGCCCACCAACCCCAACATCATCAGGAAGCTTCTGCGAATGCGTGGCCCCATTGCAAACTGGTAGCAAACATATAAGATCATACATCAGAGTAATTTACATGTTGCACAGAATATGACGTATATATGGAAACTTACAACTAAGTTTTATTTCCTAACTACTTGTATAAGGATTATTCTTTATATTATTCATGTTGTCTTGTATTCTTGTATGGACTGCACCAGTAGGGGCTAAACCAATTTCGTTGTATACATGATGTACAATGACTTTTGTGGTTCACCAGCATCCTGTGGAGCTGGCAGCGGAGTCGGACAGCGATGAGGCTGAGGAAGAACATGGGCCAGTCCTGGAGGCTGGGGAAGGCCTGGAAGAGGGCTCTGCATCGGAGGCAGAGATGGGGCCAGGGCCATCAGGGAGTGATGTGCGGACTCCGAAGCCTCCAGAGGCTGACAGCAGAGAGGCAGAGGAACAGGAGGAGCCTGTTCCAAGTGCATGTATGAGAAGAGCTGCCAGAAGGCAAGAGCAGCTAAAGCAAAGAGGACGACTCAGGAGGGCCAAGAGATGATTGGCCCCTCCCATGAGGCTTAAAAGACCAGCAACAGCTCTTGGGCTCTTTGTCAGAAAACAACATTGATAGACTTGTTCTTGTCTTGCTGCACTTATCTCTGGTCGGCGTTTTCTGCTTCTGAACTTTTGCCAAGAGAAGCCCTTGGCAGTTTGCCTAATTATACCAAGGTTGGTGATTAGACTGAAGAATTTGTGTTATGAAGAATTTGTTTTGATCTAGTTTGGACTATGCAGAGAATGAGTTAATTCTCAGTTGTTCTAATAAAGTCTGTTTGTTTTGGAACTGTTTGTGTCTAATACTACCTACTTGGGCCTGGGTCACAACAATGACAATAAAGGTTTTGAACTTTGTTGATCACACACCTTGCAGGCATCGCTCTATGGAAAACTGGTCATCCCCCAGGGAGATTTGTGGAAAAAATGAGAAGACTGGAGAAGGAGTTATAAGCAGCACAGCAGCCACTCAGGACCCTGTGAGATGGACAGCTTTTGCATTTAAAGTTTTTTACTCTATTTTTTTTTCCAGGCATACTAGCAGCCATTGGACGGAACAGCAATGACATACCAATAAATCTTACTGATAGTCATCATTGAAAAGAACACCATAATAATTAAGCAAAGAAGATAAGGAATTACCTTCATAAAACTGCAAATCTTCATCATACCTTATCATATCTCCACGTTTTTGGGTAGAAATGGGAAGAACAAGCAATTGATTTTTCACATTATCATTTTTTAATTATTTGTTAAATTTATATGCCTCCCATCTCACTATCAAGTGACTCTGGGTGGCTTACAAAGTCTTAAATAGCAGGATAAAACAATTAGAAGATTTTTTTAGAAAAAAACATTAAAATATTCAGCATTAAAAGTTAAATGTTAAAATGAATAATAAATTGGATAAAAAGCACCAAAGTGTTAATAGAATAGAATGGAATTCTTTATTGGCCAAGTGTGATTGGACACACAAAGAATTGTCTTTGGTGCATATGCTCTCAGGGTACATGAAAAGATAGATTCGTCAAGAATCATAAGGCATAACACTTAATGATAGTCATAGGGAACAAATAAGCAATCAAATCATAGTAGGAAACAATATAAATTGTAAGGATACATAAGTGGGAGGAGATGGGTGGTGGGAATGATGAGAAGATTAATAATAGTGCAGACTTAGTAAATAGTTTGACAGTGTTGAGGGAATTATTTGTTTAGTAGAGTGATGACGTTCGGGAAAAAACTGTCCTTGTGTCTACTTGCTCTGGTGTGCAGTGCTCTATAGCGTCATTTTGAGGGTAGGAGTTGAAACAATTTATGTCCGGGATGCGAGGAGTCTGTAAATATTTTCACAGCCCTCTTTTTGATTTGTGCAATATACAGGTCCTCAATAGAAGGCAGGTTGGTAGTAATTGTTTTTTCTGCAGGTCTAATTATATAATGGGTTGTAGATGGGATCTTCTCTTAATCTACTAGCTCTCTCCAGAATGGGACACCCCCAGATGAGAGCCTCCCCAACCTAATGTACTCAGCACACTTCAGCTATGCACACATTCTCAATCTTTTCCCTCTAGAGAAAACCCTTCAGATGTTGACTGAGATCCTAAATTATCAATTCTCGTATTACCAGAAGCACCTGTGGTTGAGCTGCGTGGCTCAACAACACCAAGATGGTGGCCACGGGTGCCATCTTGACTTATTTTTTTAACTTCTCACTTCAGTTGTCATTGTTGATTCTTTGACATTTTGCAAATGTTTTCTCTCTGTTAGGAGACATTTTGGTGGTGGCTTGAGGGCCCAAGTGGTTTGTTCAAAAGTGCCATGTATTTATGCCCTCTTTGTGTTGCTGTTTCTTCCTTGGACGTAAAGAATCTTGTCATATCCTCCAGTGAACTCGACTTCATATGAACACAAACAGAACCTCAGCAAGCAAAATCGCCTGCTGGGATTTGCTGCAGTGGAGGGTGTGGTAACTATTAAGACATACCACTCCAGGGCTTCCAAGAATCAACATATTAGAGATTTGCGTTCCGTTGTTGGTGAATGTCTGCGATTCCATAGCGGAGTTCATGAATTTGATTTGATAGGACATTTACTTGAACGCCGAACAAACCACATGGAACTTCAAATGTGGATTCTTCCTCCCCCCCCCAAATCTAAACCTGTATTTAACTCTTGTCAAATCTAGGCCACTGTGCTGAAACCACAGAAGGCATTTGCTATGAAATGGTTGATCTCCATAAGCACTTTTTGAGCCTTTGAGCCTTTCTTCCAATAAATCTAAAACAGAATGCATAATATAAAACCTGCCATTATTTTTCGCATCCTCAATAACAAATTATTTTTTTACTTTCTAAAACTTGGGTTCTTCTTTAGTTTCAAAGAGGTTCTTACTGGAAGTGTCCAATAGCTGCAAAGAACAACAAGAGGAAAAAAAAATTCAGATCGCTGTGCAATCTATGTCCTATAGTTGTTTCTCCAGGACACAACTGAAAGTGTAGAAGGATTGGGGAGTTACTTAAAATTGAGACTCAATAAGGAAAGAGGGGTCAACGTAGGGGTGAAATGCTACCGGTTTGGGCTGGTTCGCTCAAACAGGGAGTAAAAAATGCTACCAGTTTGCCTGAACCTTAAGCATTTTTTGTAAAAAAAATGCTTAAATTTTTTTTAAAAGGTTCCAACAATTGTGGGGCACAGCTGATTGTTACAGCTGATCGTCGGAATCTCTTTTTTTACTTTTTTAAAGCATTTTTTTTACTAACGGTTCGGGAAAATAGGTAGTAAAAAAATGCTTTAAAAATGTAAAAAAAAGGTTCTGATGATTGTGGGCACAGCTGATTATCACAGCTGATTCTTGGAACTTTTTAAAAACTTTTTTTAGTTAAAAATGCTAAAGAAGGTTTTTTAAAAAAAAGTTGGCCACGTCCGCTCAGTCACCCCACCACCACCAAGCCACGCCCACAGAACCAGTAGGGAAAATTTTTGAATTTCACCACTGGGTCAACCTATTTTCCAAAGCGCCAGAAGGCAAGACAAGAAACAATGGATGGAAACTAACCAAGGAGAGAAGCAACCTAGAACAAAGGATAAAATTTCTTGGCAGTGAGAACAATTAATCAGTGGAATGCCTTCCCTCCAGAAGTTGACCTACCCAAAGGTGAGAATGTTAGGAAATGAGTATTACCCACTTTGTTGGGTTGGCAATATATAAACCATCAATATAGCTTTAGGACTGCTGTATTGCATCATACTGTGTCCTGATTGGTTAGCTCTGTAGCCAATCTCCTTAAGAGGGAACTAGAAACATGGTTTGTTTCTCTTTGCTGTTCTTGCTCTCTGAATGCATCTCTGTATGCTACTGTTTGCAAATCCAGAAGAACTATTTATTTTGAAAGACGACGACGACTGGTAAGAAGACTTTGTTATTGGATTATCCCTGGACTGTCGTTGCTATCTCCTGCTTTATATGTGTATGACCTGGACTGTTTATCGGACTGTGCCTTACTATTTCCTGAAAGTAAACACAACTCAGTGTATCTGTGTGTTGATTGTGTTTATTTGTATCTACTCTCAATCACTTTCATGTGTACACCCTTGCTATTCAAGGGTTACTCTGTGAATTCCTTAACAGTGTTCCATCACCGGAGACTTTTAAGAAGAGACTGGGCAGCCACTTGTCTGGAATGGTATAGGGTCTCCTGCTTTAGCAGGGGGTTGGACTAGAAGATCTCCAAGGTCCCTTCCAACTCTGTTATTCTGTTAAATAAACAATAGTGAAAAGTAGGAGCTTCAGCAAGGTGTCAAATTGGCAAGATAGCAGACGCAAGCACCACACAGGTAAAAGAGGCAGAAGTTTGGACCCAACTCCATACCTGCCATCTGGCAGGTGGTGGCCTTTCCTTCCTCCTTCCAGCTGATGTCCCCTGATGAAATATTTTCTAAATTTCCCATAGTCAGGAAGTTAAACTGATGCTGCTGTATTTTATTCCTTTGATTTCTTGGCTGCCTGTATTTTAGAAAACAAAGATATAAGCATTACAAAAAAGTGACTCCATTAACAGATGATTGAAACAGTGATTTGGAGAAATGCTGCATAAATCATCTCTAAACATTCCAAGATTACAAGGAAGCTTTGAATTCCTTTTCTGAAGTTGAAAAGGCGGGACCAAACATAAAAACACTCCAAAGTTTTTAAGGAATTACAGAAACAGGGTTTCTCTTATACAATCAGAGCATCTTTGCAGTTCATGCCTGAGAACTGTTTCGAACAACCGCATTTTTCGGAATATAAGACGTACTGGAATATAAGACACACCTTAGTTTTTGGGGAGAAAAATAAGAAAAAGGTTGATTGGCAGGTGGATCAGCCTCCCAGAATATCCCCAATCAGCGGTTCCCAGAGGCAAATAAACTTTTTTTCTTGCCTCTGAAAGCTTCCGAACCAAAGCTTCAGAAAAAAAAGCCTCTGAAGCTCTGTTTGGAGGCTTTTTTCTGAAGCTCTGTTTGGGGGCTTTTTTCTGAAGCTCTGTTTGGGGGCTTTTTTTCTGAAGTTCTGTTTGGGGGCTTTTTTTCTGAAGCTGTTTGGAGGCTTTTTTTTCTGAAGCTCTGTTTAGGGGCTTTTTTTCTGAAGCTTCATTTCTGATGCTTTTTTCAGTCTCTGAAACCTCCGTTTGAGAAGCTGGGTGGGGCTACATTCGGAGTATAAGATGGATTCAGATTTTCACCCTCTTTTTTAGGGGAAAAAGGTGCGTCTTATACTCCAAAAAATACAGTATGTCCCAAATAGAGATGACCCTATAAAGGCCAAATTGTCCATGTAAAATATTTGGCAACCAAAGCAAAAGGTTGGCAGATCCTTTAGATGCGGTCCCAGAACTGTTTAGCACTTGTCACTTTAGCTGATGCAGCAACTGAAATTTGCATCTTATTCAACAAGGCTAATTCAATGTTAAGCGCATTGCTGTGAATATCACCCAAAGATGGACTTGTGTCTGTGGAGAAAGTGAGGGGCAGGAAAATGGCACCACACATCTCATGATATCAACGAGCATGACCCAAAACACTTGGGTAGTGTGCATGATGACATGACACACAAGACACACAGCCTGACTAGGTGGCTCAGTGGCTAAGACACTGAACTTGTCGATCAGAAAGGTCGGCCGTTCGGTGGTTCGAATCCCTAATATAGGTCTCCTGTGTGAGCAGGGGGTGGGACTAGATGACCTCCAAGGTCCCTTCCAACTCTGTTACTGTGACATCATGGTGTCTTCTACTGAATACTGATGTAACCACATCCATCTTGGTTGAGGGAGGGTGATGGGTGGGGCACTAGGCATAATTGCGCCAACAGCAACATTTCCATGCCATCACATTTACTTGTGATGTTAGTGACAGCTGAGCATCAAGGGAGGCCTTATGGCTCAGCAGTTAAGATGCTGGGCTTGTCAGCATGGAAAGCTGACAGTCCAAGTTCGAGACCTGAGCATTGCGTGATGGGATGAGACCTGTGTTCTCCTAGCTCGGGTATTGGCAACCTGCGGCTCCAGAGCCACATGTGGCTCTTTGGGTCCTCTGCTGTGACTCCCTGTTGGATGATCCCACCACTGGCTGGCCCCACCCCTCACACTCCCCTCCCAGTCACTCCTCGCCTGGTCTGAGAAGATAAGGGCAATGGCGGGGGATGGAGAAGAGGCCGGGGCAGACACAGAGAGATATGAAGAGAGTGGGGGGAGAGAGAGAGAGACATAGAGAGATACAGAGACAGAGAGATACAGAGAGAAGGGGAGAGAGGGGGGAGGGGGGAGGGAGAGAGAGAAAGATGTCAAAAGGGTTTTGTGGTTCCTGTTGTTTTTTAGCAACCAGTTCTCTGCCATAATGACTAGCTGGGTAGCCGTGGCTAGCGGGTCATGTGACTGGTGAAAGTGAGTGACAGCAAGTTGGCCACACCCACCAAGGTTTTGTGGCTCCCGGTGTTTTCTTTTCTGTGGGAAATGGGTCCAAATGGCTCTTTGAGTGTTTAAGGCTGCAGACCCCTGTCCTAGCTTCTGCCCATCTACCACTTCAAAAGCAGTAGATAAATCTCTCTACTAGTAGCTAAAAATCCATTTAACTTCATTCCTAGTTTCCCTTTTTGCTTTTCTATAGCTGCTCTATGCTGGGCGAATGTTTGGATTGATTTACCGCAAGTAATTGGCTTGTCTTTGAAACTGCACACAGGATGGGTTTTTGCATTGCAATTTTTTTTAAAACTATTTTTTATTAGTTTAATATAAGATACAAAAAGGCAAAAGAAAATAATAGGAAAGATGGGGGGGAAAGGGAAGGGAAAAGTGTAGAAAAGAGGGGGGAAAGAAAGAAAAGGCATTGACTTCCAACTCTCTTCGATGCAGCAGAACAGGATAGGTTTAAAATTGACACTAAATTATAATTTAAAAGAAAATTTCTATAAGATGAAGTATCACTGGTATTTAACATTAGGCAAGCTGTCAAGAAGGTATAAAGGTATTTGAAATGAATGTTGGAAATGCAAATGTAAAGAAGGGACTTTTTAACACTTATGACAAAGCAAATAAATATTGGAGTAGGATTCGCATCCTAATATAGGAGATTCTTAAAGTGAATATAAAGATAAAACCAGAAACTTTCCTTTTGGGTTTAACAGAAAAAGCCTTGGGGGGAAAAATGGAACTTCGATGTTATATATGTTGTTGGTAGGAAGACTATTTTATGCATAAAAATGGAAGGACACTTTGATCGCCACAATGGACGAACAGTTGCAAAAGTTGATGGCGTTAGCAGAGATGGCTAAATTGGCTGCTTTGATTAAAGAAAAAAAACACAATTATTTTCGTTTCTACTTGGAAACCGCTTCTGGGCTTTGTGCTTGAGGTGGGAAAAAATAAAACTTTGATTCTGGGTTTTACTGATTAGATAGGTTTGTTGTTACAGAAATGGCTAGTTTATACTAGTATGTAAAAGTTTAAAAGTTGAGGTTTGATGTTATTATCCTACTGCACCAAAAGGAGTCGGGGGTTTTGCATTGCGAAGTCTGAGTAGGAGTGTAAAATATATTAATCCTAAATTACTTGAAACCTATCCTGATTCTGTGTGTAGCTCTCAGTAATAAGAATATAATATTAAAGTCGTGCTCATTCCACATTGCTCAAGCATGCAGAAAGTCCTAAGGCTCGTTAGAGAAAACACTGTAGTGGAAATTACTGGATAAAATCCTTCTGCTTGAAAATAAATTTATAAAAAAAAAAAGATGAAGAAAAAAAAATGGCAGCAATGTAGAAAGACAGGTTTGCTCTCTACGTTTGTTCCAACTGATCTGGCCAAAAGCCACCTCTGCAATTCAATCTGTTTCCAAAAAAAATTAGTTCACAAACTATCACGTAACAAACATGTAGATGTACATATACCTGTGCATCAGTGGTGGGTTCCTTCCAGTTCATCCCGGTTTCACCAAGCCGGTAGCGGTGACGATATGACATCACCGAACCGGTTATATGGCCCCCCCATATTATTCTTACCTTTTATTTGGCCCCGCCTCCAATCTATTGCTGCCTCCTGAGTCCCAGCTGATGGCCTATAAGGAAAAACTGTTTAAACTCTTGCCGCAGGGCTTCAAAGGGCCGCCCTACAGCTGATCAGTGGTAAAAGGCAGTTTGGTGGTAGACCAGTGCCTCCAAAAACAAACGAGTAGACCGATCCCTGCAATAATAAATGGATAGACCAGTGCCTGCAAAAATACATGAGTAGACCAGTGCCTGCAATAATAAATGGGTAGACCGGTACAGCTCTGCAAGCAGTTAAAAGCCTGGTAGAGCAGTACCTCTGCTAAATCCTAAAGAATTGTCACATGACCATCAAGCCATGCCCATGAAATAAGCCACACCCACAAAACCGGTAATTAAAAATGTTAGAACCCACCCCCGCTGTGCATGTGTGAAAATGGTTGATCAAGGGATTAGACTTATGCATGTTAAGCATTCTGGAGCCTATCTACCGCATAATATTGTGTGACATGGGTAGTCCTCGACTTACGACCACAACTGAGCCCAATATTTCTGTTGCTAAGGGAGACATTGGTTAAGTCAGTTTATCACCTCTCTTGCCACAGTTTTAAAGAGAATCCCTGCAGTTGTTATGTGAGCAACAAAGCTGTTAAGTGAATTTGGCTTCCCCACTGACTTTTATCGTCAGGTTACAAAAGTTGATCACATAACCCCAGGCCACTGCAACCGTCATAAGTATGAGTCCGTTGCCAAGTGTCTGGATTTTGGATCATGTGACCCTGTGGATGCTGCAGTGGTCGTGTGACAAACGGTCATAGGTCCCTTTTTTCAGTGTCGTCGTGACTTTGAATGCTCACTAAATGAGCGGTTGTAATTAGAAGACTATCTGTATATCTTTATTCCAGGGGTCCATGCGGTGTATGGTGTCAAAATCTGCAAAATGGTAAGTTTGCCCTTGTAACTGAAGCCCCTCCATTTTCTTACATGCTTCACTTGTTCATTGTCACAGGATAGCCATGAATTAAACACTCGGCCTATCATATCCATATAATGAGCAGTGCTACCTGGTTTGAGCGAACTGGTAGCGGCGGCAGCAGACTCAGATCTGCGCTCACATTTGCGAACAGGTAGCAAAGGGAAGGGAATCCTACTAGTGATGCTGAGCCACAGTGACACAGTGCTAAGAGTGCAGTACTGCAGACTAGTTCTGCTGACTGCCAGCTGACTGCAATTTGGCAGTTCAAATCTCACCAGGTTGACTCAGCCTTCCGTCCTTCCCAGGTAGGTAAAATGAGGTCCCAGATTGTTGGGGGCAATACGCTGAGCCTGTAAACCGCTTAGAGAGGTTATAAAGCAATGTGAAGCGGTATATACCGGTAAGTCTAAGTGCTATTGCTATGACTATATCCATCTCCGGAAACTCACACAGGGTCTGGTTAAAACTAATAATCCAGGCCAAATGAGCAAAGCAAGAGGAATTTTCATTTGGGTAGCAATAGCCAGCCTGCTATTAAGCATTTAGCATACTAAGAAGCAGAGACATCACCCTGCCAACAAAAGTGGGTATAGTCAAGGCTATGCTTTTCCCAGTTGCTGTGAAAGTTGGACCATAAGAAAGGCTGAGCGCCAAAGAATTGAGGCCTTTGAACGATGGTGCTGGACTCCCTTGGACTGCAAGGCGATCAAACTGGTCAGTCCTAGAGGAGATCAACCCTGACTGCTCTTTAGAAGGCCAGATCCTAGAGAGGAAACTCAAATACTTTGGCCACCTAATGAGAAGGAAGGACTCACTGGAGAAGAGCCTAATGCTGGGAAAGATTGAGGGCAAAAGAAGAAGGGGACGGCAGAGAACGAGGTGGCTGGATGGAGTCACTGTAGCAGTAGGAATGAGCTTAAATGGACTTCAGAGGATGGTAGAGGACAGGAAGGCTGTCCATGGGGTCATGATGGGTCGGACACGACTTCGCAACTAACAACAGCAACCAACCTGCTAGGTTTCGATTGAGGCCTGTGGGTGTGAATGCATTTCCAAGAAGAGTGCCTAGGAAAACAAGTTCCCCACCCATGGAAACAATTGGATGCATCACAATTTCACACAATTGCAAATCTGGTCCCAACATCACTTGATCAGCAGAGACCCCCTCACACCAAAGCTGAGGCTGCACCTTTATAACACAGCTTCTTAAATATGAAAAGAATTCACAAGGGAAGAGCAGAAAAATGGAACAGGCAGCTTTTCAGTGTTGGTGGGAAATGAAGTTGGGAATTGCACTCAGTACAGCATCATTGTTTCCTTAGCCAGCACTCCTGCTGGGCCCTGCAGACTGTTCTTCTCTCTCCTTGACTCACTGCTCTGAGCCTGTCCTCAAGTCACTCTTGCTTCCCTCAAGTGGTGACTGAGTCATGAGTTCAACACATGATTTAGGACACCCCTTTTCAGGAGATCCTTTGGGAGCTGTTGCTTGAGAGACAAGTCCTCCGGCCAATCAGCAACTTTGTGACTTGGGCAAAGATGGTATTCAGCCAGGTCTGACTGGTTCTGGAGAACCGGTAGGAGAAATTTTGAGTAGTTTGGAGAACCAGCAAATACCGCCTCTGACTGGCCCCACCCCCATCTATTTGCTGCCTCCCGAATCCCAGCTGATCGACTGAGTCTTCTTTTGTGGCCCTGCACATGGAGCTGGAAAGCAGGTTAGTGGGATGGAGAGGAAATGGAGATTTTACAGTATCCTTTTCCTGGAGTGGGGTGGAAGTGGAAATTTTACAGTATACTTCCCTTCCCCTGGAGTGGGGTGGAAATGGAGATTTTACAGTATCCTTCCCCTGCCACACCCACCAAGCCATGCCCACCAAACCACACTACGCCCACCAAGCCACGCCCACAGAACCGGTAGTAAAAAAATTTGAATCCCACCACTGGCACTTGGGGGTCTGCTGGATTCAAGGCTCCTGGTTGGACACCACAGAGAACTCATGACTGGAAGATCCAGTTGTGTCTGCTACTTCCTTGGAGCAGAAAATTACAGCAAATCAGGCCCTCATTACTCCAGGGTAAAGGTAGATTCGTGTCCAGTCATGTCTGATTCTAGGGGTAATGCTCATCTCTGTTCCTTCGTTGAGGGTCCCAATGTTGTCCAAAGACCTTTTCCGTGGTTATGTGTCAAGCAGGACTGTACCTATCAATCTATCTGCTTCTTTGTTACTTCTAGGAGGGCTGGAGCTGAGGTAAATAACGGGAGCTCATCCCATCCCACAGCACTCAGGTCTTGAACCCAGGCTGTCAGTTTTCCAGCTGACAAGCCCAGGGTCTTTAATTGCTGAGCCTTCGCACCCTCTTACCCCTGGTAAGACTACTGTAATGTAGTCTTGAAAGGTGCCCTGAAAGATTATTCTTAAATTGCAATTAGTGTAGAACAAAGCAGTCCACATACCTCTCCTGTTTCCAATGGCGGAAATATATAGCACTGGTTTTGCACACTGGTTGCCAATCAGTTTCCGAGGTACAATTTGATGTCTTGGTTTTGATCCCTAAAGCCCTAATTATCTGCAGAATCACCTACTCCAGTGGTGGCACGTGCCAGAGGTGGCACTCAGAGCTCTCTCTATGGGCACGTGCACCATCACCCCAGCCCAGCTCCATCGCGTTTCTCTCACAGGGGGGGAGAGGGAGGGAAAGAGAGAAATGATATTGTTGCTAAAAGTAATATTTCAAAAGCAGGCAAAAAATGAAGGGGGATAAAAGTGTATTTATCACATTTTTCCTACAACAATTACCTGAACTCTGCCTTGTTTATTTATTTATTTATTTATTGGTTCAATTTATATGCTGCCCTTCTCTGGAGACTCAGGGCGGCTTACAATGCGTTAAGCAATAGCCTTCATACTCTTGTATATACCTGCTTAGTAGGGCTTTTGGCCCCCGCTAAGCAGTGTTCTTTTTTTTATCCGAAGTCAGCTTATTGCCCCCACAATCCGGGTCCTCATTTTACCTACCTCGAAAAGATGGAAGGCTGAGTCAGCCTTGAGCCTGGTGGGATTCGAACTTGCAGTAATTGCAGGCAGCTAGTATTTCTTAACAGCACTTTAATCTGCTGCGCCACCGAGGCTCTTAATCATTATTTTAGGTAGTAACACTTCATTATTCAGGTTAAATTGCCATGTTGGCCCTTTGCGATAAATAAGTGGGTTTTGGGTTGCAGTTTGGGTACTCGGTCTCTAAAAGGATCACCATCATGGACCTACTCCAAGCAGTAGAGGCCCACTTGTTGAAATAACTAGAAGAAGAAGAAAGAAAGAAAGAAAAACCCCTTCTGAAAATCCCACGTTTTCAAGAGGGGGGAGCTGAAATGAGCAGGCGTCCCTTTTCTGTGGCAGTGCCAATGCTGTGACACCGCCTCCGGGTGGACACCAGCCTGCTGACTTTTTTTGGAATTTGTTAAAAACAATGTTGTTTGGGAGGGGGTTGGTTGGCGCTTCTGTATGACTCCATCCTTTATTTTTAGAATTCTGATGGATCGCTGTTTTTCTTGCTGCGATTTCTAATATCCCTGTTATGGTATTAACACGTGACTGCGGATGTTTTAAATTGTTTCTATTTATATTCTATGTAAGCCACCAAGAGTCATTTGGATTCAAGCGGGGTAGAAGTGTGTCTAATGAATAAATTTAATAATTATATGTTTTCAGCCGTTCAGCTTTCTGGAGTTTTTCGCCCTCTTCTGCCTGTGTTGAGTGGAGTTGATGGAAACTGCCCCTCAGCAACCCCGAGGGGCACCTCGTAGGGAAAGTCGCTCTACAGATTTCTTTAAAATATTCCTGGTCAATTAAAAGCAAAGAGAAACAGAGATATCATCCATACCTTTAAACGTAAAGCTATGAAAGGGGAAAGAAAATATGCAGTTTGGGCGTTTCGGATTGAATACTTGAAAAGGAAGGAATGAGGAAATGTCTTTGTGGTTGCCCATTTTCACTGCCTTTGCTATCCAATACATAATTATTACCAAGGAACATTTCAGCTATTTGGACAAAATAAGAGAGAGAGAAAAAGAGAGAATTTCTTACCGCTTGGGTGTTTTTTGCTTGAAGAGTGATCAGTTTCAAGCAGTCAGCCCAGGTGAAATTTACTTAATGGTTAACGACTTCAAATAGTTGAGAAGAACAGAAGGATGCAACTGCAGAAGAGGAAGAGGAAGAGTTGCAGCCAAGATTTGCGACAAAACAAGAATAAAATTAATGTGTGGGTCTCCTGGCTAAGAGGTGTGCAGTCTTCTGAGATCAGGGGTGTGACAGATCCAGAGATGGTATTCAGCCGGTTCAGACCGGTTCTACGGAACCGGTAGTAATGATTCTGTGCAGTTCGGAGAACTGGCAAATCATATCACCAGCTGGCCCCACCCACCCTGCCCTGCCCCGCCCCCCCCCTGCCCTCCCGTCCCACCCCGCCCTATATATCTTGCCTGTGCCATGTGGCCCAGCTACTCTTCGTGCCTTGCCTCTGAGCTTTGCCCTCTCTGCTCACCAAAGGTAAGCATGCCCCTATTCACCTTTCGCCTCAGGTCGGGGCCCAGGGATGTGCCATTCACCAGCTCCGGCCTTGTCCTGGAGCCTCCACCCACTTGCCATTCACCTCAGCCAGGTCAGGGAATGCGCCATTCCCCCGCTCCAGCCTTGCCCCGGAGCCTCCATCCACGGTGATGAAATTATTTGAAACCCACCCCTGGACAGATCCTCTCATAAGAGGCATGAAAGCACTGAGTAATTCTTCTTTCCATGCATGTTTGATCGGACGAATGATATTGACAAGATCAACTACATTGTTTTGGAGTAGGAAGTTGTGCGAAGAAAGCTGAAGGACCTGGGAGTGAGGTGCTCATTTTTTTTTCCTATTCTAAGTGAATTTTTCAGCCAATACATCTTTCTTCAATTTAGAATACCACAGACCCACGAATGGCTCTGCTTCTGTTTCCCAGGGCAAATCCAACAGTTTGTTTTTTTAATCTAATAATAGAAAACAGAGCACATTTTTAGATACCTTTTTATACCGTGTTTCCCCGAAAATAAGACCTCCCCGGATAATAAGTCCTCCCCCAAAATAAACCCTCCCCCCAAAAATAAGCCCTCCCTGAAAATATTTAAGTGCACGCACACCCGGTCCCTACCATTTCCTCTGGTTAGGGTTAGGGAGACAGAGTTGGAAATCAGGTAAGATGGCAGGAGGATCCCTGCCTTGCCCCAAAATAATAAGATCTCCCCAAAAATAAGGCCAAGCACTTATTTTGGGGTACAGAAAATACAAGACAGGGTCTTATATTCGGGGAAACACGGTGTATGTTGTAGGAAGCACAGAAAACAATACTACTGCAAGATTCATTTTAAAAAGACCGTTGCGTGATTATCTCTCTCTCTCTCTTTTTCTCTCTCTTACTTTTATCCAAACTGTTGAACTGAAAATGTTGGCTAATGGGGCATTGCCACCCAGGATGAAAATAAGTGCTGCTGCTTCTTCTAAACCCTTAGCAAAGCAACTTAGAAAGGTTGCTATTAATATGCTGTAATTTTAAAGATTACATGTCCTTGATGAATTATTGTAGTCGTGACGATTTGGAGGAATAGGTTTCAAAGGAATTCCAGGCCATAAAAAGTTCCGCAGAAGTTTATCAAGTTCAACGTTTTTGAGTAAAAGAATTGTAGGCTTCCATTGGCTTAATTTGTAATGATCTTGCCCTGAGCATATTACAGGAACCAAGCTAGCAGATACGTATTATAGAAGCTTTCACCCTTTTTGAGAAATTCAGAAATGGTGGATGCTTCTGTTATGTTGTTCTAATACAGAAACCACAATAAAGTCTTAGCACCCAAAGATAAACCTATGTTCTCTCTTCCTTCCTTCTCTTTCAAATATTCACTGTAAGCAAAAATGTGAAATACATGTTTGTGTAATTTGTTCCATTCATTTTCACTATAAAAATTAATTCATTCCTGTCAGAGTCACTTGTCTAGCTGTATATAGCCCATGCAGATTTTAACAGGAGTCTGGTGGAGCAGTGGACTAAAGCGCTGTTAAATAGCACTTAGCTGCCAGCTGCCTGCAATTGCTGCAAGTTCGAATCTCACCAGGCTCAAGGTTGACTCAGCCTTCCATCCTTCCGAGGTAGGTAAAATGAGGACCCAGATTGTGGGGGCAATGAGCTGACTTTGTATAAAAAAGAACACCCCTTAGGGGGGACCAAAAGCCCTACTAAGCAGGTATATACAAAAGT